>CM060427.1:82854348-84054348 GCA_030545235.1 Helianthus tuberosus | reverse complement strand
ACCTCCTTCAATACTTAACGGTATTGGATGGCGGGGGTCCAAACTCTTTGATCCCCTCATAAGTTAAACTACTATTAATACTATAACCCGGCTACTTAGGATTGTATCCTTTCTGACTCAGACTACTTAGTCGAGGGTAACGTCACCTTCAAAAGAGGGGCCTACCATAATTTGCATTAATAACTTAATTAATTATCTTTTAATAATCCGACGCTTTAGGATTGTATCCTTGCTGACTCAAACTACTGGGTTGAGGGTAACGTCACCTCCAAAAGAGGGGCCTACTACAATAACTAAGATAATCTCTTAAAATAGTGCAAAAGTGCGGAAATAATCAAAGGTTACACTATACACAAGTCGGAACCAAGTGATTCATCTTGTCTATCTGTTTTTCTTTTTCTTTTCAGCATTTTAGTTAGTTTTTATTTTTTCTAGTTTAAAACCTTTTTCTAACTTTTTGATTTGATTAGACGTTGAGGATAAACCGGTACTAAAAGCTCTTGTGTCCTTGGACAACCTCGGTATCTTACCAACACTATACTACGCTCACGATGGGTGCACTTGCCCATATGTGTGTTTAGTGTTAGTAAATATCGTGTTTTATAAATTTAAAACTTGGCTAAAGAAAGTGTAAAAGGGCTTAAAATATACTTAAACCTACATATACACCTAACGCACATCAATATGCTGCCATCCTTAGCTTTGCCGTATCTCTTATTTCATCCACAGTATCCAATTCTCGGCATAGGGCTTCAGGATTTTTCTCAGGATCCCGGAGGTTGGATCTCGCTGTGGGTATCACCATTTCTGTAGGGATTACTGCTTCTGCTCCAAATACTAAGGAAAATGGGGTTTGCCCAGTTGCATTTTTCACAGTCGTTCTATCAGCCCATAAAACAAAGGGTAATTCTTCTGCCCATCTTCCTTTCTTAGCTCTTAGCCTCTTCTTCAAATTGTTGACAATTATCTTGTTCGAGGATTCTGCTTGTCCGTTTGCTTGAGGATGTACTGGTGTAGATGTAATCATTTTAATTCCCCAACTCTTACAAAAATCAGTTGTTCTCTTACTGATAAACTGAGAGCCATTGTCACAAATTATCTCGGCCGGTACTCCAAACCTAGTCAGGATATTCCTTTTTATGAAGGATACTACTTCTTGGTCTCTAACTTGAACAAATGCCTCAACTTCAACCCATTTAGAGAAATAATCAGTCATTGCCAGCAGAAAGACTTCTCCTCCTGGAGCCTTGGGCAATTTTCCTACTATGTCCATCCCCCACTTCATGAATGGCCAAGGGGAGGCAATAGGATACAGTGGTTCAGCAGGCTGATGTAATATATTACTGTGCCTTTGACATGCATCACATCTTCGAGCATATTTTGAAGCATCTTTTCTCATCGTCGGCCAATAGTATCCTGTTCTTAATACCTTTGAGAATAACGACCTGCCCCCAGTATGGTTACCACAATCTCCTTAGTGTATATCCTGAAGCACTTCTTTAGTTTCAGGATCCTCCAAGAATCTCAGGTATGGTCATGCAAGAGATTTCTTATATAAGACATCATTTATAATAGTGAATCGTGATACCTTCATCCTAAAAGCCTTAGGATTCTCATCCTTTGGGATGTGTCCTTCCTTGAGATATCTCATGATTGGAGCCGTCCAGGACTTAGGATCCTCCTCAGGATACTTATCATCAGGATTCTGGATACTTACTACTTCCTTATCCTGAGATTTGAGATGATCCATCGCAGGATACATGATATGTAGTATTGGTATTTGGGTTCCCTCCGGTATCCTGACTGATGATCCTAGATTTGCCAAGCCATCTGCTTCAGCATTATCCTCTCTTGGTACCTGTTCAAGTGTAAAAACATCGAAATATCCTGCTAATTTTTTAAGAATTTTGAGATACTCGATTAACTTCTTACCTTTAACTGCATAGGATCCATTAAAATGATTAGTAATTAACAAGGTATCAACAAACACTTGTAAACTCTTAATATTCATATTCCTGGCCAACTCTAATCCTGCAATTAAAGCTTCGTATTCTGCTTCATTATTAATGGTCGGGAATTCACATCTAATAGCCTGGGGTAATATGTCCCCCTGTTGCGATTTTAGTAGTATACCCAAACCTACACCTCTTACATTAGATGCACCATCAGTATATAATGTCCAGGATTCTGAGTCTTCTCCTAGTTGTTGAACTTCTAAGTCTACTTCATTTTGAATATCACTACTGAAATCAGCCACAAAGTCAGCTAAAGCCTGAGACTTTATGGCATTTCTAGGTTCATATACTAGATCATAGTGTAACACCTCGTAAAATCATGTCCAATAATGTATTGACACGTGTAATAAACCCTTATGAAGTCAAACATTGAATTTAAGGGATTAATTTTTCGAAAAATCGAAAAATTTGATTATGAAAGGACTGGAAGTGTTAGCATACCTAAAATAAGTTTCTGAATAACCTCGTACTATATTTATATTCACAAATGAGCCACTTGTTAATCGAGTGTAGCCGTTTGCGTAATTAATTGAAAGTTTGCGCAATGAAGGGTTAAAAGCGTCAACATGTTAATTCTTACCTCTGAGTGACCTATTAACAAACCGGGAGCTTTATGATATTTGATTATACTCTCGGGAATGCCAATTATTGGCCGTCTAAGGTTTTTATGCCTTAAGTAAAGATACACGCAACTTTGCAAGTTAGAGGGACTAAAAGTGTCAATATGTTTATTATACCTCTGAATGATCTTTTAGAGAACCCGAAGCATCGTGATGTTTAATAATACTCTCTAGAATGCCTAATATGGATTAGATGAGGCTTCGAGGCTATTAAACGATGGTATGCGCAAGTTTACGCATTTTGAGGGACCTAAAGCGTCAACTTTTGAATCTACGCCTTTTGGTGACCATTTAAGCGATCAAGAGCATAGCAATAATTAAACTCATGGTTCGGAATGCCCATTATGGGCCATGGAAGGCTTGGATATCATTAAACGACATTTCGCGCTACTTTGTGCGATTAAAGGACTATTTGCGTCAAACTGCAAAAGTATGTCGATTCGTATGTTATCGGACTTTCCGGAATATGACCATGAGTTAAACATGCCCTAATTATTCTTTATATAGCTTGTATATAGGCTTAGAGGTGTTTGGTGCGCAAAAATAAACTTTTAAGTCATGCAGGGACTAAAAGTGTCAAAAAGTGCACAAGTTTGCATTTTCGCGCATATCTCACATTCTGAATATATTTGGACATCCAAAAATTTATGTAAGCATTAAAATATTTTATTTTAGTGATCGGTATGATAAAATTCCATTCGTCGCGTAATTTAGATCGTTTTTCGCATCTGTTCGTGTTTCATTGTAATTAGCCGAACAACGTGACTGTACGACCAAACGAACCGACATCCGACATATTTTTGAGCATGTTTCATGTCCCCTATGTTTAGGCTTCATAGTAGAGCCTTGAAATGAGGTTAACGGGCCTTAAATAAGTCAGAAATTACATTTAACAAGTACAGGGACTGAAACTGCATGTTCTAAAAGTCTGAAAGGGATTAAAAACCTTCAGGGACTGATTATGTCAGTTCTAAAACTTAATATATGCATTAAAAACCTGCAGGGACTGATTATGTCAGTTCTGAAACTTAAATATATGCATTAAAAACCTACAGGGACTGATATGGTTGTTTTTTAAAGTTAAAATATGAATAAAACATGGCAGGGACTAAAACAGCAGCTACCAAACATTTTTCTTGGGCAACTAGCTGATCACAACAGCTGTAATAATCCTACAAACCTCCTCAACACTTGTTGATCATCCATTTTCCCTCAAACACTATAAATAGACCAAGAACCCAATTCATTTCACTTGCACCATTTACTTGAGTTCTTGCTCTCTCTCAAATCTGAGGATCCTGAACATCTTGGCACCTCCTCTGAGTTATATTCAGTCCATAGGACCATATGTAAGTACTCTTAGCTTCTCTAATTAAGTTTTAATTAGTTAATTGCCATAAGTCAAGGTTATTATGATTAAACTTTGACTTTCTGTTTAATCACTATCAATCCAGCCATTATTCGAATTGAAAGTGGCTATGAGTTGGTAATTATGTGGGTAATAAACTCTTAAAAGGGAACCCTCTGATTTCCACTCTAACTAGGTCAATTGTCGGGTCAAACTTAATACTAAAAAGTCAACAGAAAGCCATTTTTGCAAATAAACTCGTAACTAACAATGTAGAAGTTATGAAACCTGTTTTAACACTTATATAACTTGGTAATTAATGTAAGAACATGTCTAAGCATGTTCAACCCGTCAATTTTGAGTTTAGGCTCGGATCGGAACCGAAAGTCGCAAAAGTAGACTTTTGCTTTGACTTTCAGTTCTGACCCGATTTAGCTTAGTTTAAATATGCCTTAGGATTCCTTTAGGACCGTATTATATGTTAGTATGACCCTCCAAGGTTATACAACTTGGTTCCTTAGAAATCCTAGTTCATTGCATGTTTCAGTTAAATGCTTAAAAGTTGACAATTATGCCCTTTTGACCTTAAAACGAGATTTTTGAAAATGTGAGAGGACAAAAACCTTTATTACTGATTTATAAACATGTCCTAAAAATTTGACATCAGTTTGAGGTCTAAATTAGGAGCTATGCTCAATATCGTAATTTGAAAGCTTTTTATTAATTAAACGGCATTATTAGCATAAAGCCTATCTAAACCCAATTTATGATACCAAACTTTTTACCCACTGATATAATATAATATTTTGGGATTTTTAAAGATTTTTATTTATTTTTATGCTGAGCATAACATAGGGTTCTAGCTTTGATTCGGTAATTGTCGGTTTTGCCCTTTTGGCCTATAAAATGAGTTTTACAAATCATTTTGATACCAAACCTTTTTCTACTGATCTCATATGATAAATAGAATATTTTAAGCCTTTTGGAATGATAAAAATATCAGCTTTTCTTATAAAACCCGAAAATCGCTTAAAACCGTTTTTTACGCGTTTTAAACGCATAGTATGTATTAAAACTATTTTTATCATATAAGACTTAATACCTACTGATATTCTTAGTAAATTTTTATATTTTAACAGTAAGCAAAAGTTTTAAACTCAGCTTTCCAGATTTGACCTTTAAACCTTATGTGAAATTACCAAAATGCCCCTTAGGTGCATAGTTTGGTTATAAACAATAAATTTCACATATATGTAATACCCTACTGATGTAACTTATTAAATTATGTATTTTACTGATCAAATCAGACCTGAACCTCAGAGTTATATTTAATCTTTTTTATAGCCTTTAAAATGACCAATATACCCCTACGGGGCATAATTTGTGTTTAAATCCAAATTGGGCATAATGGAAAGTATCTTACTGATATCACAACATATTTAAGGCATATTAACTTAGGAAACCTGTATATGACTCTTATGGTTACCCGTTACGCATATTTCGCGTTCGGATCGGTTTATGTAACTAGTTTGCATAAATTGACCAAAACGGGTCAAACCTTATCATTTTTGCCTCAAATTCCAGAATGTGTTTATTTTACCCATATTATACAAGTCTCCAAAATTGTCGGGTCTAAATCACCTTCTATTCCGGTCTTCTCTTAATCATGCGTTTTGAACCGTAAACCTTTCCTTAAAACTAACCGGTCTAAGTTACGACTTAAATAAGACCCGTTAGGAATCTAATAGGTTAATAAAACCTTCGTTCCATATTAAGAGCCCCAGTAGAGGTACTTGTGCTTGCTGACTAGGATATACGGCTGAGTATAAATTGCATTTTTAGCTCAGGTAAATACTCTTAACTTATTTTCCTTATACGGGCTTGGGATACGGTATGATAATAATACCGCTTGGTCGGGTATTGAATGTTTAATCGTATTATGATTAAATTATTGAGGTAACCCGTTTTAATCTGTATTGTTTGAAATAAAAGCCTTTATGGGTTAATGACCATGTCCCGGATATCCTTGGCATCATTATAATAAAATGGCCACGTCTTAAGCACGGGGTGTAGGCATACACCTGACAGTTGCATAAGGGAAACGATATCTCACTCTCTTGTGGGCCTATACTTGTGGCGTGTCTGTTAATCTTGACTCGGTTTCTAACATCGGGCCCTGAATGTATAACGAACATGTAAATCTGTATACAAGATTATTTTTATATAATTCTCCCAAGTTAAAAAAGATATTTTGTGCCTTGTGCATTCAAATCAATTTTCTTAAACCTTTTCAAAATGTGTCAGTTAATTGTATTTACCAGTGTAAACTGGCGTATTTTCCAAAAAAAAAAAAAGTTAAGTGACAGGTACTGTACGTAATTGGCTGGGAGCTCAGGGCGTTAATAGAGAATCTTGCAAGTTCTAGATGCCTAAAGTCTGTTGAACAGTGTTTATCTTTCTGTTTTAAGATCCGCCTGTGGATCCACCTTACAATCTGTTTGTAACATTGAAGTTACTTTTGAATCAGTTTGTAATATATTCGCTTTTGACTTCCGTTGTGCATTGAACTGTGATTATTTGACTATGATGATATCAACTACGTCACAATACTCCCCACCGGGCCCACCGGTAATACGTGGAAATATCGGGGTGTGACAGGTTGGTATCAGAGCCAACATTGAGTGAATTAAACACTAGCCTTTTGTGTTTAATCTCAATGATACAGTAGTACATTCATTGACCTTCTGAGTCTAGACTTAACATAGGAATACCCTCATCCCTATTCGGAAATCTATTGCTTTCGATTTTATATGTTTTGAATATGTCGCCAAGCAAAGAAGCCGTATTGGAAATTCTCCACATCCGGAGCTTTGAATTACCGAGCTTCGTACCGCGGCTAGGATGCAACGTGCAATCAAGGAGAAAACATTCAGAAGTAAAGTAAAGAAGAAAAATTCCTTTTGCTAAAGTTCGTTTCCTTAGTAGTCCTTATAAGGACATATTTATCTTTTAGTCCCTTCGTGGACAACGTCATTCCTTTCAAGTCCCGTTTAGGGTAATTATATACTCCTTTTAAAATCATTGGAATATTTTATCTAAATTCCATTTTATCATTTTATATGAATATAACATATGAAGTAAATCAAAATATAATTCCTTTTCGTAATTGATCTGCCAATATATATAATGAAAAGAATCTTAAAGGGTATAACCTAGCTTGTATGTCATTAAGGACCTAGCTATGATGGTAAAACCTGTTTAAAAGAGATTCAGATCCTTGTTAACATCTAAAAACATGTTAACACTCCTGACAACAGTGATGCGATAAAATCACACTTGTCATCTTTATAATGGGAATTTCCAACCCCTTATCTAGCCTAGTGATTTAGAAATCATGGCTTAAATCATCAAATTAAGATGATCATTTTTACAAACATCCATTAGTGATGAAACGCGTACGGGCTATATCTACTGTCCTAAAAGACAAAAGACAGTTGTAGTCTTTGACTCTCTGTCAAGAAAGGTAATGAACTGCGTTCAAACCTTAATGCCTCGATCCTATAAGATCATGGCTTATAAATTCAAAATTGTCCTTGTGATTAGGCCTGTTGTGCCACTTTAATATCCTTAATGTTTTATATACTAGGATAAATTATAATGAAAATACTAATATAATTAACAAATTAACCAATATGGTTTATATTACCATGGTTAATGAATCGTCAAAAATGATGATTCCATAATAACCTCTGAATAAATCATTGTTAATATTTATGTAGCAATCAAGCTACATGGCTGGATCAGTTGAGGTTAACAGCCACCCGAGGGAGAGTAATGATGCTACCAGAGTTAATATAACTAGTGCGGAACTGCAGGCATTAATAGATAATGTTGTTACTCAAGCTCTTGACAGACAATATAACGAATCAAGTGATACACACTCTAAGACTCTATTTGTGGCTCGTAGTAAGCCCCCTTCTAAATCACACGAGTCAAAGGAGGACGATGTTCATAACTCGTCAAATCCGAGGAGTGTTCCGTCTAGACAGGTTGTGCTTAATCAAGAGCCACATGTTAAAACTTGTTCATATAAATATTTTGTCTCCTGCAAGCCCAGAGACTTCACAGGAGAAAAGGGAGCCATCGATTGCATAACGTGGCTCGATGAGATAGACACCGTTGTTGATATTAGTGGATGTGCAGAGCAAGACATTGTTAAGTTTGTTTCACAATCTTTTAAAGGAGAATCTCTAGCTTGGTGGAGGTCACTACTCCAAGCTACTGGGAAAATCCCGTTGTATAATCTGACATGGGATCAGTTTGCTGCTCTTATCAAAGAACATTACTGTCCTCAACATGAAGTTGAGAAAATCGAGACTGATTTCTTGACATTGGTCATGAAGAACCTAGATTGTCAGGCATATCTTACAAGTTTTAATACCATGTCTCGATTGGTTCCTTACTTGATCACACCGGAACCAAAGCGTATAGCTCGCTTTATTGGAGGTCTAGCCCCAGAAATCAAGGCAAGCGTGAAAGCATCGAGACCTACTACATTCAGGTCAGCGGCAGATCTGTCGCTATCTCTCACACTCGATGTAGTCAGAAACAAGGCTGCCAAAGCTTCTGATGAAGGAAAGCGAAAAAGGGAGGATGAGAATTCTTATCACTCCGATAAGAAGAAAAAGGGGAACTCTGATCATCAGAAGAGTTCCAGGTCTAAGAAAGGCAACCAACAGTTGGGTGAAAAGACCAGGTGCAAAACCTGTAAGAAATACCACCTCGGGAAATGCAGATTTGAATCTCAGCCTCTACCCTGTGGAATCTGCAAGTCTAAGGAACATAAAACCTTGGATTGCAAGAAGTTGAAAGATGCAACCTGTTACGGTTGCAACGAGAAGGGGCATGTCAAGACTAACTGCCCTAGGAATCAGAAGAAGCCTGAAGAGGCCAAGAAAGCAAACGCGTGAGTCTTCCAGATGAACACCCAGGAGGCAGTACAGGAAGATGACATCATAAAAGGTACTTTTCCTTATCAATGATGCTTATGTGGAAATTTATTTGATTCTGGTGCAGAAAAGTCTATTGTGGACAATAAATGTTGTAAACAGTTGTATCTGCCTAATCTTAGGCTTATAGCGCGAGGTAGAATTGGCCGATAACATTTAAAGACTGCTTCAACAACCTTAGATGGATGCTTTATATCCATTAGGAAACACTCTTATCCAATATCCTACTATCAAGCTTTCAAGCTATCCAAAATCATCAATATGATCAAGACAGATGTGACAATTGATTCCCTGTCAAAAAGGTGATGGACTAGGTCCAAACCTTAATTACCATTAATGGTCTTTTACGGCCTAGGCTAAGTATAATTGATATATATACATATCTACATGACATTCATTGAGAATGTTCGTACTATATTAGCCTGTATGGTTTAATGATACCATGGTTAGTATATATTAGGTCATCAGGATGATGAATAGCGGTTGTTGGATTGCAACTAAATAACTGTTTTATTTGGTGTTAGGAACCAAATATCGAGTATGACAAACTCGGATAAGACAGCCGTTGATCGTGTTATGGATGATGCGACACATGCTAATGATGCTACAATTGTGAACCTTAGAATTTCCAAAGATTTTCTTCAAACTATGATAGACGCAACTGTTGGAAAAGCTGTGAGGAAGGCCATGAAAAAGTTCAAGGAGCCCAATGCTAGTTCCTCCAAATCTCATCCAAGACCACCCTTCCTTACTCACGAGAAGGATCTCGTTCATGCCTCTAATGCAAAGGATGAACTAAAAAGGAAAAGGGAGGAAGATAACTCCCAGAGTTCTAAGAAAAAGAACAAACAAAAGCCCAACCAGAAACCTGTATGCAAGACCTGCAAGAAGCGCCATTATGGGAAGTGCAGGTTCGAACCAAAATCCCAATCGAAACCTAGGGCTTGTGGGATCTGCAAATCAAGGGAGCATAAAACATTAGATTGCAAGGACATGGAGAATGCAGTCTGTTTCGGCTGTGGTGAGAAGGGCCACATCAAGACTACATGCCCTGCATCTGTCAAAGGAAGTGCGACTAGGGAAGGAAAGCCTAAGAATGATAGCGCTTAAACTCTCCTAAAGAGTGCCAGAAGTAGTTCATATCAATAATAACGTTAGGTACGTTCTTTAAAAATTATTGGAATATAAATGCTAAGAATTCTGTTTTAATTCGGATACCAATAAATCCTTCATAAATTGTAAGTATATTAGACTTTTAAAAATCTATCATAAGAATCCTAAATATTAAGTGTAAGGTAAAGCTTACAGATAGAAAATCATAGGGAACCATTTCTTCTGTTCCTGTCAGAAATCTTCAATCGTGAAATTCTAATGTACCATCTCTCCAGATAAAGTGCATTCATATGTAATTGATATCTCTTTGATCCCTATTGATTACGAATACCAAATGGTATGACAAAAGCGCCACATGAGGATTGGTGTATCTTAATATGTTCCATAGATTGCTTCCATGCCTGATCAGTATGGAGGTTAATGCATGGAACCACAAAGATATTCCGATGGTCATATGGTACTAAAGTCAGCTAATGGTATTCAAAGAAGATATCCAGAATGGAATTGTCCAAGTAAATGTCTCCAATTAAGGAATTCGTGGACTCATAACATAAATGTATCACTTATCTGACACAGTCTATGATAGATGAACTGGAGCCTGAGATTTGGAAAATCTCTGTAACCTCCTTGTACCTTGGTTATCTTCTCCAAAGATTACCCTGTTTACCTTCTGAGAGGCAAGTAGAGTTAAGATTAACATCCCGCTTAGGGCTGCAGTATTGTAAAGACTCCATGTTGATTATCAAATAATCGAATCCCTGATTAAGTGAGTTTTAAGATAGAGGTTCATAAAGCCTAATTCATTATTCTGGAAAGTTCGGTATTGTTAATTAAGAAAAACGGTTCATTTTTCTTATGCAATGATTACCGTAACCCTATTTAGGCAACAATTAAGAATCGCCATCAGCTGCCCAGGATCGTCGATTTGTTCGACTAACTGTAAGGATTAGCTATCCCTTAAGATTGGTTTTAAGCTATAGTTGGAATAACCATCTCACCATAGATATGCATTTTTATAATAGATGTTATATAAATATCAAGGTTGCTTCTTTGGAGACCTTACGTAGATGGAATGTTAAACATCTATTGTTAGACAGAAGATTAGTAAGTCCAATTATCAGGATCTGAAAGTTGCCTTGGAAATAACGAATAAGATCATACAAATCCATAATCATCTGTAAGTTGCCAGTATTCGGCAGAAAAATCAAGGATTAATGATAGTAGCAACCCTCCTAAGTTCTTGTTAAGTAATAAGGTTCAACAAAAGATATCACCCTGGAAGGGTGTGCCAAATTGTTAATTATCAGGCTAGTTAAGCTCTGAATATATAGAATCATTCGAAGGAATCGAATGTATCAAGATCAAATAGCTTATAAGCTAAAACCTATTTACAGAGCTTCGGGGGCTCGAAATGCATTACACACTAATGATTTAAGGATGTGTTTCACCAATAAGTTGAGAAGCATTATCACATAATGATATGCAGATTTATGATATGATGAGAAACCTGTATCGACTGAGGATCGACAGGTTAAGGAGCTCCAAAAAGGATACATGTACCTATTATAGATGTCAACTTGGGAGCTTGGAGAGGCTCCAGATATGCTATAGAAGTTAAGTCCATTATGCGACAAAAAGTACTTCCAGCATTTTAGCAAATATGGAGGTCGAGATTTCTTTTAAGGGGGTGAGGATGTAACACCTCGTAAAATCACGTCCAATAATGTATTGACACGTGTAATAAATCCTCATGAAGTCAAACATTGAATTTAAGGGACTAATTTTTTGAAAAATAAAAAACTTTGATTATGAAAGGACTGGAAGTGTTAGCATACCTAAAATAAGTTTCTAAATAACCTCATATGATATTTATATTCACAAATGAGCCACTTGTTGATCGAGTGTAGCCGTTTGCGTAATTAATTGGAAGTTTGCGCAATGAAGGGTTAAAAGCGTCAACATGTTAATTCTTACCTCTGAGTGACCTATTAACAAACCGGGAGCTTCATGAAATTTGATTATACTCTCGGGAATGTCAATTATTGGCCGTCTAAGGTTTTTATGCCTATAAGTAAAGATACGCGCAACTTTGCAAGTTAGAGGGACTAAAAGTGTCAATATGTTTAATTATACCTCTGAATGATCTTTTAGCGAACCCGAAGCATCGTGATGTTTAATAATACTCTCAAGAATGCCTAATATGGATTAGATGAGGCTTCGAGGCTATTAAACGATGGTATGCACAAGTTTGCGCATTTAGAGGGACCTAAAGCGTCAACTTTTGAATCTACGCCTTTTAGTGACCATTTATGCGATAAAGATCATAGCAATAATTAAACTCATGCTTGGGAATGCCCATTATGGGCCATGGAAGTCTTGGATATCATTAAACGACATTTCGCGCTACTTTGTGCGATTAAAGGACTAATTGCGTCAAACTGCAAAAGTATGTCGATTCGTATGTTATTGGACTTTCCGGAATATGAACATGAGTTAAACATGCCCTAATTATTCTTTATATAGATTGGATATAGGCTTAGAGGTGTTTGGTGCGCAAAAATAAACTTTTAAGTCATGCAGGGACTAAAAGTGTCAAAAAGTGCACAAGTTTGCATTTTCGCGCATATCTCACATTCTGAATATATCCGTACATCCAAAAATTTATGTAAGCATTAAAATATTTTATTTTAGTGATCGGTATGATAAAATTCCATTCGTCGCGTAATTTGGATCGTTTTTCGCATCCGTTCGTGTTTCGTCGTAATTAGCCGAACAACGTGACCGTACGACCAAACGAACCGACATCTGACATATTTTTGAGCATGTTTCATGTACCCTATGTTTAGGCTTCATAGTAGAGCCTTGAAATGAGGTTAACGGGCCTTAAATAAGTCAGAAATGACATTTAACAAGTACAGGGACTGAAACTGCATGTTCTGAAAGTCTGAAAGGGATTAAAAACCTGCAGGGACTGATTATGTCAGTTCTGAAACTTAATATATGCATTAAAAACCTGCAGGAACTGATTATGTCAGTTCTGAAACTTAAATATATGCATTAAAAACCTGCAGGGACTGATATGGTTGTTTTTGAAAGTTAAAATATGAATAAAACATGGCAGGGACTAAAACAGCAGCTACCAAACATTTTTCTTGGGCAACAAGCTGATCACAATAGCTGTTATAACAGTTGTAATAATCCTACAAACCTCCTCAACACTTGTTGATCATCCATTTTCCCTCAAACACTATAAATAGACCAAGAACCCAATTCATTTCACTTGCACCATTTACTTGAGTTCTTGCTCTCTCTCAAATCTGAGGATCCTGAACATCTTGGCACCTCCTCTGAGTTATACTCAGTCCATAGGACCATATGTAAGTACTCTTAGCTTCTCTAATTAAGTTTTAATTAGTTAATTGCCATAAGTCAAGGTTATCATGTAACAACTCTCATCAAAAAGTACTAATTATTACTTTAATTGACCAATAGGAAACCCTAATTAAGAAACCCAAGTGATTCTGCACAAACCCTAAGATTTTCAGAAAAATCAGAATCAGGATTAGGGCCCCTAAAACTCAGGGGGGGTTAAACCCTATTGACGATTATCCACTTAAAACGTAGGCAGAAAGGAATTTTCAGAAACCGTCGACTCAGCTGAGCTAGTCCCACACGTGGCAACCCTATGCATGAAAATAGTTCTCACGCGGGCCGCCTCAAGTTAGCTTAATTCTCACGCGGGCCGCCTAAGGGACAAAATTCACCTATAAATACAGGAGTTTGGGACTTGATTCTGGGAGTTGAAACGACGAAGAAATTCCAATTCTACACGGAGTTATGCTCTGTTTATCACAATTAACAAACACAGGCACTAAATCGACGCCACAATCAGGGTATTAGCACAATCGCTATTACGATTCATTGTCCGATCGATCAATGTACTCAATGGATGTTTAAGTGCTGCCCACATTAGGGTGATGCTTTGTCATTAGTCGTTAATTCGATGGATGTTTAAGCATAGCACTTTGTCATTCGTTGTGATGGTTGATCTCGTGAGTTATCGTAAATGCTGGATTGATTACTAACCACAAATTGTGTGCTTGTTATTGAAATTAGGATAAAAGGCTAATCAGTAGGCTAGGCTCTGCCCGTATAAATCTGCAATGTGAGTCATTCTCTTTTTATCAAATTGTTTTACAATACTCCAAAATTATTTTCAAGGTTATAATTACAGGGACTAAGTCGTGGATATCTTGAATTACTGGTTAGTGGGGTATTGTGCACATTACTAATTTTCTCCCAGTTAGGTTCATTGACCTACTCGGGATAATCACTGTTAGGTTCATTGACCTACAGGGATAATCGTCACTATTTAGGTTCATTGATCTAAATAGTGGTATGACCATCGTCACCATTGTGACTTGTCACCATTGTGACAGAATGCCAGATAAAAAAATAAGATAGAAGCCATTGTAATCGCTCTTATGCTGTAATTAATAACTATGCATCATTATGCAAAATAGAATGATTCACTCAGTATTTCCCGCTGACAAAACCTTTTTCAAACATGTTTCAGGTGACCTGTTATGAATCAGGAAAAGTGCCATATAGCACTACAAGCTCAAGGAAGTGGCTCAGTATAAAATAAAAGAAACATGTTTTGTAAAATAAAAGATTTCTTCGTGAAATCAAACTATTGTAAATTACCGGGTTTTATCCTGAATTGTGAAATAAAATAATCGGGAAATATTTACATTTTAAAAGATCCTGATGAAAACTTCCGCTGTTAAACTCAATTAAATAAATACCATGGGATTTTCTGTCCCGCGGCTCCTGAAACGGGTCAAACCGGGTCGGGGGCCGTGACAGAAAAAGGTGGTATCAGAGCCACTTATCGAGCCACTGATTTAAGCCAATTAAGTATTTAGAAAATACTTAATTTTTATTAATTGCTATTTTGTGATTATATGTTTTATTATCTGACTAATTTTGAACAGTATGAGCAGATTTTTATATGTTAGCTACTGTAGTAGTAAATATAAATCTTTAAATAATTTGACTCAAAGTTTTAGCACTTTTATTATCTACAGTCTATAAACTTTATTCAGAAACCTAGTATGTTTTCATATTCGGTTGTTTCATAGTTACCCAATATGAAATAATATTTAAAAGTTTTCTATGAAATTTGATATAATTTTTAAACTTAGTAATTGTGTGTATCTTGCATAAACAGTATGATTGATCTGTCGGAAGCCCTTTAGAATTTAAATCTCTATCCAGTAAGAATCGAAGTTTCCAGAGATTTCAATAGATATATTCCAGACATAGAAGAACCTATAGAATTCAACACTTTATCTCTCGAGAAACTTAAGAAAAAGAAAATGGAAATTGGGGAAAGCTCTAGGCAAATTGAAGAGTTACCATCTCAAGAAGAACTAGATTTTATAATGGCAACCGATGATACTATTGAGCTAGTTAATGAAAATGATTTTATTCATTCTCTTGAAACACAACTACCAATAAATTTAGAACCAGCTATTTCAAACCTTTCAATCCACTCGCAAATAGACGAATGGGTGACTAATGAAATACTGTTACAAAACCATCCCTATAGGCTTTTTCCTAAGTTCAATCCAGAACCTTTATCAAATTCACCAATGAGTAACGAGAATATGACGGAACTTCGTCATTTTGACAAAATGGATGCTGGGAATAGGATCCAAGAGATTTTGGGACAGATCTCCTGGAAATACGATGAGAAGGAACGCCGTTACTAAAACATCACCTGATAAAGGATAGGGGATTATGAAACTATGATCGTGTAATAGTAATAGTAAAATCAGTTTGTGTAAAATAAATAATAAAACGGTTGTATATAGAAGCATGATATAATCTATACAACAAACAAAATATTAGAAAATTTACAATTTTGGTTGTATATTCATTTACGTGATTATGTGCAATTAATTGTGACCTTGGATTATTTCCTTTATACTAATTATTTATCTATAAATTAGATATCAGATGGAAAACGCTAATAATGAACCAGTTAATGAGGTTAATCAATCTGAGCAACAACCGGGGGATCAATATGTGACTAGGCAAGATATAGAAAATATCGTTGCTCAAGGGATAGCCAACGCTATTCCAGGAATAGTTGCTCAAGGGATAGCCAATGTTATTCCAGCAATCATTGCTGATGTTAAAAATCCAATTGAACCTCAACAAATTATTCCAAGCAAACGTATTTCTGAAGATAATTTCAGTAATAGCGTAAACGGCGGCAATAATCATGTTAATCATGATAATGAACCACGGCAAGCTCCGCTCCCTAAGAAAAGGAAAGTTGCAACGCCTGGTTGCACTTACAAAGAATTTCTTGCTTGTAAACCCACTGAGTTTGCAGGCAATGAAGGAGCAACTGCGGCACTGCGTTGATTAGAGAAAACCGAGGCAGTAATTGCCATAAGTAAATGTGCTCAGGATGATCAGGTCATGTATGCGTCAAACCTTTTCAAAGAAGTGGCGCTAGAATGGTGGAATACTGTGTTACAAGCAAAAGGAAGAAGGATGGCGTATGCTATGAACTGCGAAGAATTTAAGAGTCTTGTAGAAAGAAAATTCTGTCCCGAATATGAAAAAGATCAAATGGCAAATAAGTTTCTAACCCACCGGATGGTGGATGTAGATTGTCGAGGGTATACTACGACATTCTTCGAATATGCTAGAGTGGTACCAACCCTGGCTTCGCCAGAGCCGGTACTTATTTCTCGTTATATTTGGGGATTAATTTCCGAGATCCGTAATATCGTCAAAGCTGCGAAACCTCGTACGATTGATGATGCAGTAGAATTAGCCAATACTCTGACAGACGAGCTAGTACGGACAAGAGAAGAAAATAGAAGGAAGGAAGTAGCCCAAAAGATTACCCAAGAATTCCGTTCGGGTAACCATAACAATTTCAAGAAAAGAGGGAATGAGCAATCTTCTACTAGTCCATTTTGCAATTCTTGCAAAAGGAAGCATTTTGGAAGATGCAAAGGATATTGCAATTTTTGCAAGATTCCAGGGAATCAAGAAGAAGACTGCAGGAGGAAGAAATTTTCAGTTTGCTACAACTGTAGAGAAACTGGACATCTTAGGCCAGATTGTCCAAAACTGAATAAATCATTTGACAATCAAGCCAAACCAGCAGAAGGAGCAAAAAGGAATGCGAGAGCCTTTCAGCTGACTACTCATGAAGTCGAGATCATTCCAGATGTGATAGCCGGTATGTTCTTAGCTTACAACGTTTACACGAAAGTATTATTTGACCCTGGTGCAAACCAAAGTTTTATAAATACTTTACTCTGCCAAACTCTTAACTTACCATTAACCAACATTAGATAAATTTCTACAGTAGAAACAACAGATGGGAATTCAGTTAAAATAAATAAGGTTCTGCGAAACATAGAAATAGAACTTTTAAGTCATAAATTTTCTGCAACCCTATTACCTATGAAATTAGTTGAAATCAAGGTTGTGCTAAGAATGGATTGATTAGTAAACAACTATGCTCGAATTATCTGTGATAAGAATTCTATAGAAAATTGTGCACCCACTGGAAAAGTAATAATGATTAAAGGAGATAAATCATGTAAAACCATAAAGTTCATAATCAATAATGGAAGTTGCTAATTATGAACGAAAGCAAGGAATAGTATACATGATTTCAATAATCATCAATACTAAAGATAAAGAAATTAAGGAAATTTCTGTAATTTCAGAATACCCAGATGTATTTCCAGAAGATTTACCTGGATTACCACCAGATAGGGAGATAGAATTTAGGATTCATCTAAATTCCAGGAATTTTACCGATAAGCCAAGGAACCTTATCGGTTAGCACAATATTGATTGTTAAGAAAAAGGATGGTTCAATAAGAATGTGTATTGCTTATAAAGAATTGAATAAAGTTACAATTAAGAATCGATACCCATTACTTAGAATTAATGATCTATTCGATCAATTCCAGGAAGATAGATAGTTTGCTAAGATCAACTTATGTTCCGGATATTATCAGTCAAAAGTACAAGAGGAAGACATACCTAAAACTATTTTCAGGACTAGGTATGATCATTAAGAGTTTACAGTCATGCCTTTTAGGTTAAGGAATGCAATTGCAGCATTCATGAATATAATGAATATGATCTGTAAATCATATTTGGATAAATTTGTAATTATCTTCATCGACGATATACTTATTCCAAAAGTCAGGACGAACATTGTCAGCATTTGCCTATACTCTTAACTTTGTTAAGAAAAGAAAAAGCTGTACGCCAAATTTTCGAAGAATAAATTTTGGCTGCTAGAAGTGCAATTTTAGGTCATATGGTGAATCCCGAAGGTATTCACGTAACTCCTGATAAGATATTATCAAAATGAAAGGTTCCCTAATCCGCAATGGAAATTAGAAGTTTAGTCGGATAATACAGACGATTTATTAAGGATTTTTCTAAGATAGTTATATCATTAACTAAGTTTACCTGTAAAATAGTTAAGTTTGAATGAGGATCTTAAAGCAGAAATTAACCAAATACTCAGATATTAGCCTTATGAACTAAAGATTTTGAAGTATAAAGTAATGCTTCAAAGTTAGGATTTGAATGCATGTTAATGCAACATAAAAAGGTAATTGCGTATGCATCAAGGTAATTGAAAAAGAACGAAGGAACTATACCACTCATGAGTTAGAATTAGGAACCATAATTTTTGCCTTAAGATTTGGAGACATTATCTGTATGGAAGTAAGGATACTATCTATACGGATTATAAGAATTTAAGATATATATTTTTGGGCAAAAAGAATTAAACATGAGATAAAGGAGATGGATGAAAATCCTAAGTGACTATAACTGTGATATTCAGTATCACAAAGGAAAGGATGAAGACGACAAGAGATCGTCAGAAAAGTTATACAGATAATAGATGAAAGCTGTTGGAGTTCGAGTTGGAGACAAAATGTAATTGAAAGTATCTCCTTGGAAAGGAGTAAGAAAGGAAAGCTAAGTCCAAGATACATAGGACCATTTCAGTAATCCAACATATAGGACTAGTTGCTTATCATTTACAAACTACCAAGAAAGTTAGTTGGAGTACATGATGTATTTCATGTATCCAATCTCAAGAAATATTTATCAAATGAATCACTGGTAGTACCTCTGCGAGATATAAAGGTAAACCAATAAGTGTTAGTTTAAGTAAAATGGGATTCAAAGATAGGACCCTAATATACTTGGGAACTGGAATCCGAAATGAAGAGAAAGTATCCTCAATTATTCCAGTAAATCTCGAGGACGAGATTTTTCTTAAGGTGGGGAGAATGTAACAACTCTCATCAAAAAGTACTAATTATTACTTTAATTGACCAATAGGAAACCCTAATTAAGAAACCCAAGTGATTCTGCACAAACCCTAAGATTTTCAGAAAAATCAGAATCAGGATTAGGGCCCCTAAAACTCAGGGGGGGTTAAACCCTATTGACGATTATCCACTTAAAACGTAGGCAGAAAGGAATTTTCAGAAACCGTCGACTCAGCTGAGCTAGTCCCACACGTGGCAACCCTATGCATGAAAATAGTTCTCACGCGGGCCGCCTCAAGTTAGCTTAATTCTCACGCGGGCCGCCTAAGGGACAAAATTCACCTATAAATACAGGAGTTTGGGACTTGATTCTGGGAGTTGAAACGACGAAGAAATTCCAATTCTACACGGAGTTATGCTCTGTTTATCACAATTAACAAACACAGGCACTAAATCGACGCCACAATCAGGGTATTAGCACAATCGCTATTACGATTCATTGTCCGATCGATCAATGTACTCAATGGATGTTTAAGTGCTGCCCACATTAGGGTGATGCTTTGTCATTAGTCGTTAATTCGATGGATGTTTAAGCATAGCACTTTGTCATTCGTTGTGATGGTTGATCTCGTGAGTTATCGTAAATGCTGGATTGATTACTAACCCCAAATTGTGTGCTTGTTATTGAAATTAGGATAAAAGGCTAATCAGTAGGCTAGGCTCTGCCCGTATAAATCTGCAATGTGAGTCATTCTCTTTTTATCAAATTGTTTTACAATACTCCAAAATTATTTTCAAGGTTATAATTACAGGGACTAAGTCATGGATATCTTGAATTACTGGTTAGTGGGGTATTGTGCACATTACTAATTTTCTCCCAGTTAGGTTCATTGACCTACTCGGGATAATCACTGTTAGGTTCATTGACCTACAGGGATAATCGTCACTATTTAGGTTCATTGATCTAAATAGTGGTATGACCATCGTCACCATTGTGACTTGTCACCATTGTGACAGAATGCCAGATAAAAAAATAAGATAGAAGCCATTGTAATCGCTCTTATGCTGTAATTAATAACTATGCATCATTATGCAAAATAGAATGATTCACTCAGTATTTCCCGCTGACAAAACCTTTTTCAAACATGTTTCAGGTGACCTGTTATGAATCAGGAAAAGTGCCATATAGCACTACAAGCTCAAGGAAGTGGCTCAGTATAAAATAAAAGAAACATGTTTTGTAAAATAAAAGATTTCTTCGTGAAATCAAACTATTGTAAATTACCGGGTTTTATCCTGAATTGTGAAATAAAATAATCGGGAAATATTTACATTTTAAAAGATCCTGATGAAAACTTCCGCTGTTAAACTCAATTAAATAAATACCACGGGATTTTCTGTCCCGCGGCTCCTGAAACGGCTCAAACCGGGTCAGGGGCCGTGACATATCATGATTAAACTTTGACTTTCTGTTTAATCACTATCAATCCAGCCATTATTCGAATTGAAAGTGGCTATGAGTTAGTAATTATGTGGGTAATAAACCCTTAAAAGGGCACCCTCTGATTTCCACTCTAACTAGGTCAATTGTCGGGTCAAACTTAATATTAAAAAGTCAACAGAAAGCCATTTTTGCAAATAAACTCGTAACAACCAATGTAGAAGTTATGAAACCTGTTTTAACACTTATATAACTTGGTAATTAATGTAATAACATGTCTAAGCATGTTCAACTCGTCAATTTTGAGTTTAGGCTCGGTTCGGAACCGAAAGTCGCAAAAGTAGACTTTTGCTTTGACTTTAGTTCTGACCCGATTTAGCTTAGTTTAAATATGCCTTAGGATTCCTTTAGGACCGTATTATATGTTAGTATAACCCTCCAAGGTTATACAACTTGGTTCCTTAGAAATCCTAGTTCATTGCATGTTTCCGTTAAATGCTTAAAAGTTGACCATTATGCCCTTTTGACCTTAAAACGAGATTTTTGAAAATGTGAGAGGACAAAAACCTTTATTACTAATTTATAAACATGTCCTAAAAATTTGACATCAGTTTGAGGTCTAAATTAGGAGCTATGCTCAATATCGTAATTTGAAAGCTTTTTATTAATTAAACGGCATTATTAGCATAAAGCCTATCTAAACCCAATTTTTGACACCAAACTTTTTACCCACTGATATAATATAATATTTTGGGATTTTTGAAGATTTTTATTTATTTTTAGGCTGAGCATAACATAGGGTTCTAGCTTTGATTCGGTAATTTTCGGTTTTGCTCTTTTGGCCTATAAAATGAGTTTTACAAATCATTTTGATACCAAACCTTTTTCTGCTGATCTCATATGATAAATAGAATATTTTAAGCCGTCTGGAATGATAAAATTATCAGCTTTTCTTATAAAACCCGAAAATCGCTTAAAACCGTCTTTTTACGCGTTTTAAACGCATAGTATGTGTTAAAACTATTTTTATCATATAAGAATTGATACCTACTGATACTTTTAGTAAATTTTTATACTTTAACAGTAAGCAAAAGTTCTAAACTCAGCTTTCCAGATTTGACCTTTAAACCTTATGTGAAATTACCAAAATGCCCCTTAGGTGCATAGTTTGGTTATAAACAATAAATTTCACATATATGTAATACCCTACTGATGTAACTTATTAAATTAAGTGTTTTACTTATCAAATCAGACCTGAACCTCAGAGTTATATTTAATCTCTTTTATAGCCTTTAAAATGACCAAAATACCCCTACGGGGCATAATTTGTGTTTAAATCCAAATTGGGCATAATGGAAGGTATCTTACTGATATCACAACATATTTAAGGCATATTAACTTTGGAAACCTGTATATGACTCTTATGGTTACCCGTTACGCATATTTCGCGTTCGGATCGGTTTATGTAACTGGTTTGCATAAATTGACCAAAACGGGTCAAACCTTATCATTTTTGCCTCAAATTCCAGAATGTGTTTAGTTTACCCATATTATACAAGTATCCAAACTTTTCGGGTCTAAATCACCTTCTATTCTGGTCTTCGCTTAATCATGCGTTTTGAACCGTAAACCTTTCCTTAAAACTAACCGGTCTAAGTTACGACTTAAATAAGACCCGTTAGGAATCTAATAGGTTAATAAAACCTTCGTTCCAGATTAAGAGCCCCAGTAGAGGTACTTGTGCTTGCTGACTAGGATATACGGTGTTGGATCGGTTTTGATACAGTTCGATTGCGTATCGAACGTTCGACGTGCGGAATCCGTGAACGTGCGTGACCGAACACACAATAACTGTCACACCCCAACCAATGGCGGAAACATCGGGATGAGACGAAGTGTGAAGATTGCTCGAGACATCATAACGCTAATTGTGACAATAGAATTAAAGATAAATTGATTTCTTTCATAAATAAATGTTACAATACATGAAAGTTGAAATACAACATGTTAAATACAAGAAAAACAATACGACAACAAATATGACATTTATACAAAGTATTTGACCTAAACGTCTATATGTGTATCTAGGCATCAACGCTACTTCATTTCATAGCATCATCATCCTCAACCTGTAACATGTTTAAAATAAAGTTCAATGCAAAAGCAAAGGCGAGTATACAAGTTTGGTACGTACATAACAAATGATAAGTTTTGAACAATTCCTCATAGCAAGCATGTGATTCAAGATAAACAATAAATATGGCATGTGTCTAACATATCAAACCAAAAGAGACGCAAGATGCTCATGACATAACCACAAGTTACGGGCGGCGGGTCGTCAATCCTATAGCGCTACATATGTCACGGTTAGGCTCGTACGAAGTTAATGATAAGTTCAACACATAAAGTTTCACCCAAGTTTAAAGTATCAAGCAATCACGTATACAAGCATGTTATAGGAATGTTCATGTGTTTAAGCAAAATGTTCATGTGTAAGTTTTTGATAGGTAAACATGTTACACCCCAAAAGTGGTAAAAGTAAAAGAGGGGAATACGAGTATACTCACAAAGTTTGCATATGCTTTCCGATTATCCAATTATTGACGAGTTGATGAGGTTAAAAGATTGAATGTGTAAGGGTTAAAGTTCAAGTATGCTTAGAGTCGAGATTTGGTATTTAAAACAACATAAAAATAAGATATGAGAATAACATGTGAAAATAACCATCTTCAACACCTAACACTTGTATGACACTTGGTAACCACAAGGGTTATGGTAATGTTTTCATGAGTTGAACACCCATAAGAATCACAACAAGGTTTAGGTCTTATATGATGTTCTACTACTTTAACATATAAACACAAGTTCAACATTAAAGGTTCGAATGAGTGTATATATATATTTAGGCTAAGTTTTACATATTATTTAGTCCAATAATTCAAGTAGGAGGTAGAAGATTTAGGATCTTCATTTAGGCACCTCAAGTTGTTCATAGATGTCATGTATGGGGTAGGAAGACAAACTTCCATTTAGGAACCCCTTGAATGTTCACCACTTCTCTTGATGTAAAAACAACCAAGGAGGGTCACGAACTAGGATTAGTATAATATAAACAATCTAACTAAGAGAAATCATCAAATCATGTGAGGATTTTATGTTTGGAACAACCTAAGTCGTTCCATAATCACTCTACATCAAGAACTAGCTCGAACATGACTTGTGGGTCAAAACACCCTAACAAAACAGAAAGTATTTGAGGTTTTAACCTCTGATTTATAGTGTCCCAACCATGTTTTTAAGCTTAACCAACCATAAGAGAGGTTGTAAGCATTAGGACATTGGTGTGAGATGTGTTAGACACAAGTTTGATATGTTTAAACAAGTTTTGAAAGAACAAGTAACAAAACAGAAAGTTTGTGGACATATTTGGGGCAATTCCAGGTCTGATTTCTCCAAGGAGAAACCAAGGAATCAAACCCCATGATTATCCAAGCAAGTAGGAAGAAGAATCAAGTGATTTCGTTAAGAAATGAGCAAGTTATACTCACTTTAGTGCAAGTGTATGAATCTGCCCGAATTCTGAGTTTGCAAGAGATTTTGAGAGTGAATTTGTGAGATGTTTTGAGTTGTGAAAGTGTAAAATGGTGTGGAGAAGGGTTGTATTTATAGTGGAAGAGATTGGTGGTGATTGGAGGTGTTTAGAGGTGGCTAAATGGTGATTGGGGAGTGTTGGAATGGTGGGATTCGTGCTAATTCGCGTCTGATTGCAGCTGAGTTCATTTTTTGCGAAGATGAAGGCCATGCGGCCCGCATTAGATATTAAGTAAGCTGAAGCGGGCCGCCCGGGGGTTGCTTATTTGACATAAGTTTCAAAAATTACACTTTAGCCCCCAGACTTGTTTATTTTGATGTTTTTAGGACTTTTAAGGACCATTCTTGCCATAAAAGCATATTTTAAGATAAATTCAAGTATGAGGAGTATAACCCAAGTATAATTAAGCGTATGAGCATCAAAATCAAGTGTCGTTTACGTTTAAAACATGTTTTATGCGTAAGTTTCATGTATTTACAAGTTTTAGCACCTTGTTTCCAAAATTACGAATAAGTATCAATTGTTCCATGAAATTGAATGTATGAGACTATATAAAGTATGTGTATCATGTAATTAGTAAAATACGAGTTTTATTCATAATCCAAGTCTCGGATTTTACATTGCTTTTTTTTTTATGGAAGAACGATTACAAGACTACGAAGTTTCCAAAAATAGTTTTACAAACGATGGTTTCTATATATAGAAAGTATGAAAACGCGGGGCGTTACAGTCTCCCCTCCTTTAGGAAATTTCGTCCCGAAATTTATTCAAGAGGTAGACTTGAAGAGTTGTAGTAAAAAAATGAGACTTGAAAATTTTGAAACATTTTTGAAAGGCACAAAACTTTGGATAGTGACAAGGTGAATTTGTGAGTGAGTTCACTGTTTAAAATAATTTGAGGTATCTGACATAGTTGAAAACATGTAGGTGCGTATATAGGTGAAGTGAGTCTAAACAAGTTCGAATAACTTAAATTGGCGACGTATTTTAAAAGGTGACGTAATAATAAAAAATGACGTATTAAGAAAGAAGATATTGACAACGGCTTGTATGAACTAAAAAGGATAAGGAGGATAATACGAGTATAGAATGAACGAATGACTCTTAAAGAGTGCAGGTATAAGAATAGCATAAGTGTTGGATAGATGAACGCAGTGTGTTAAGGATGAAGTCTCGTCGTGGATAATCAGATATAATGCGTTTGTGAGTTGTATCAAGTTTGTATTAGGTCTGAATAGGTCTGTAAAACACTGAATTTCTCATGACACGTTTTACGAAAGTTTGGTAACATGGTGAAAACACTTATATATAGGAAGTACCAGTGGCGTATCCACCATGTTTTGACCACATTACGTCCATTCCGAATCCGGTGTCATGTTACGTTCCGTGTCTTACCATACACAGTAGTACACTCTATGGTTCTCATACGCCTATCACCATAATCCCGTGTGCACCCGTGATTATATTGATCGTCGCATGATCTGCATAGCTTGTACTAGTTGTGTATGAACTTGGGTAGGTATACTTAAAAAAAAATAAGAATGTGTGCGTATAAGAATAAAGTACGTAAGCAAGTCCATGCTTAAGTATGTATAGGGCCCACGTAAGCAAATCACTCGGATTACGCTCGCGTATGGGTACGAATGCATGGATCATGAGTATGAACGAGAGTATGAGCATAAGTATAAGTTTAAGTATGAATAAGCATGCAAGTATGGGTATCAACATAACACGTATGTGTATACGTATAAGCACGCAACGTATGAGTATAAGTAAAAACACGAAACATATGAGTGTAAGAAAAAAAAATATACATGAAACGTATGAGTACAAGTATGAATACGATTGTAAGTATAAACATAAAATGTACTGTTATGAATATGAGTGTGAGTGTGGGTACGAATACTAATGATTGCGTATATAGTATTATAACAAAAGTTAAGCAAGTAAAAGTGCTCAAGAGGTTGAGCAGGTAAGTACAAACTATATAAATGAAATTGTCACGATGCAATGACCTAAACGTGTATGTTGATATGTATGTATAGTTGTTTAAACGAAACGTTGAGTTCATCGAATCAAAATTAGATTGAGCTTGGGTTGAAAGGTAGACTATAGTTTACATATGTAAGAGGATATGAAGTAATCATTGGTTAAGCATAATGTATTTTGTAATGAATGGAAATGCTACTTTTGTTTTAAAAGGGTTTACATATATTGAAGGTTATCGGTCTTCGTGAAGTCTTCTTGCCCACGTGGTTTGTAAATTGGTGTAGGAAAAAGGTTTTCAATCAAAAGTAATTTCATTTCTTTAAGCAAGAAGTTATGAATTTAGGAGGTTTTTGTGAAAACGAGGATCCTTAGAAAAGAATTTTAGCAAAAGGACTTTGTGATTGTTAAAAGTCCTAACAAACGATTTGTTGATGTGAAAAGAATCTTTGGTGAAACGATCATATAACATTCATAAGATCTTATAGGTGTAAGAGAAAGGTTGGTTTGATCCTCTGATTGAGAATGAAAGTCCCTAGTTTGGTGATATATATCATGAGTGCGTTTAAGTGATTAAGTCGAATATGAAGTTCATGGGCAAGAGATTTGTTTGACCGATTAAAGTGATAGGTAGCATTTCGTAAGGTTTGGGAATTTTGCGTAGTAAAACGTTTAAGATAAGTTTAAGAATCTCGTGTATATGCGTTAAACAAAAAAAATAGGTTGTAGGATAGAAAGTACGCTTGGTAAAGCAATGTATTTTGAAATCGTACACGTATGTATTTTGAATAAGGATAAATAATTTAGGTATAAAACATGATCGAGTTTGCATAATAAGATATTTTGAAGAGACGTTTTGGTAAAGATCACCTAGGTAAGGGAATCACCCCTAACTCGTTGGTGATGTCGTTTTAAGAAAAGGGGAGTGGAGTTAATCGTCAAGGTAAGGAAATCACTCCTATCTCGATGATATGTCTCCACCTTTCGTTACAAGAAATATGAGTTTAAATTATATGAAATCATGTATATGTATAAGTGTATGTAAATGATTCAAGGTGTTGTGTGCGTGAAAAGAGAATATCGAAAGTAAATTCGAATTTGAAAGATTGCAACGTATAAAATGAATAATAGAAACACATGTTTGATCAAAATTTGGATGGTTCCATAACGGAACGTTGACTAACCAAAGTGGTCGAAAAGTCTTTCGAATTTGAGGAGCATGCTTTGGCCTAATAGGTGAAATACTCTTGCCGACAAGTCGGTTAACGGTATTTACCCTTCCAGTTACTACATGTCCCCAATTCAATTGAAATTTCGAGACTTGGCGGGATTAATGAAAATCAAAGAATGGAACTAGTCAACAGGGTGCGGGTTTCACCCCTAACTTGGCGATTTAGTGTCCTAAGTGTGGTTGGTACTCGTCGGGTCAAAAGTTAATTTCGACACTCTGGCGAGGGTCCACTAGAATTTGAAATTTGAATTTCTCCATCAAGGTGTGGATTTCACTCCTAACTTGGTGGTGAATTTCGTGTAAGAAAGAAAAGTAGAAGGATCGAGAGTCATTCACCAAATTGTGGGTTTCACGCCTATTTTGGTGAAGTCGTCTCATTTTTGTAATATGAGTGTTGTCGGATTTAGAATGATCGAGTAAAACGCGTGAGGAAAAGTGTATATTAAAGATTAAACAAACAAGTATAACATGTCAAGAATAGCACAATAAAAGTGGAATGATGAAACAAATATTAACGCATAAAAAGTATGTCAAGAATACACATAAAGGATAAAATGATGAAACAAGTATTAACACATAATAAAAACAAGTATAGCATGTTAAGTGTTAACACATAAGTGACACATATGCTTACAAGATCAAGAGAGAATAAATAAAAGCAAATAAGATAGCATGCAAGTAGTTTCAAGTAAACATACGAATAAAGCTCTAGAACTATAGACTAGGTTAAAGCATTCTTACTTTTCCTAATTCCCTATAGTTATGGCTCTGATACCAATCTGTCACACCCCAACCAATGGCGGAAACATCGGGATGAGACGAAGTGTGAAGATTGCTCTAGACATCATAACGCTAATTGTGACAATAGAATTAAAGATAAATTGATTTCTTTCATAAATAAATGTTACAATACATGAAAGTTGAAATACAACATGTTAAATACAAGAAAAACAATACGACAACAAATATGACATTTATACAATGTATTTGACCTAAACGTCTATATGTGTATCTAGGCATCAACGCTACTTCATTTCATAGCATCATCATCCTCAACCTGTAACATGTTTAAAATAAAGTTCAATGCAAAAGCAAAGGCGAGTATACAAGTTTGGTACGTACATAACAAATGATAAGTTTTGAACAATTCCTCATAGCAAGCATGTGATTCAAGATAAACAATAAATATGGCATGTGTCTAACATATCAAACCAAAAGAGACGCAAGATGCTCATGACATAACCACAAGTTACGGGCGGCGGGTCGTCAATCCTATAGCGCTGCATATGTCACGGTTAGGCTCGTACGAAGTTAATGATAAGTTAAACACATAAAGTTTCACCCAAGTTTAAAGTATCAAGCAATCACGTATACAAGCATGTTATAGGAATGTTCATGTGTTTAAGCAAAATGTTCATGTGTAAGTTTTTGATAGGTAAACATGTTACACCCCAAAAGTGGTAAAAGTAAAAGAGGGGAATACGAGTATACTCACAAAGTTTGCATATGCTTTCCGATTATCCAATTATTGACGAGTTGATGAGGTTAAAAGATTGAATGTGTAAGGGTTAAAGTTCAAGTATGCTTAGAGTCGAGATTCGGTATTTAAAACAACATAAAAATAAGATATGAGAATAACATGTGAAAATAACCATCTTCAACACCTAACACTTGTATGACACTTGGTAACCACAAGTTTTATGATAATGTTTTCATGATTTGAATACCCATAAGAATCACAACAAGGTTTAGGTCTTATATGATGTTCTACTACTTTAACATATAAACACAAGTTCAACATTAAAGGTTCGAATGAGTGTATATATATATTTAGGCTAAGTTTTACATATTATTTAGTCCAATAATTCAAGTAGGAGGTAGAAGATTTAGGATCTTCATTTAGGCACCTCAAGTTGTTCATAGATGTCATGTATGGGGTAGGAAGACAAGCTTCCATTTAGGAACCCCTTGAATGTTCACCACTTCTCTTGATGTAAAAACAACCAAGGAGGGTCACGAACTAGGATTAGTATAATATAAACAATCTAACTAAGAGAAATCATCAAATCATGTGAGGATTGTATGTTTGGAACAATCCAAGTAGTTCCATAATCACTCTACATCAAGAACTAGCTCGAACATGACTTGTGGGTCAAAACACCCTAACAAAACAGAAAGTATTTGAGGTTTTAACCTCTGATTTATAGTGTCTCAACCATGTTTTTAAGCTTAACCAACCATAAGAGAGGTTGTAAGCATTAGGACATTGGTGTGAGATGTGTTAGACACAAGTTTGATAGGTTTAAACAAGTTTTGAAAGAACAAGTAACAAAACAGAAAGTTTGTGGACATATTTGGGGCAATTCCAGGTCTGATTTCTCCAAGGAGAAACCAAGGAATCAAACCCCATGATTATCCAAGCAAGTAGGAAGAAGAATCAAGTGATTTCGTTAAGAAATGAGCAAGTTATACTCACTTTAGTGCAAGTGTATGAATCTGCCCGAATTCTGAGTTTGCAAGAGATTTTGAGAGTGAATTTATGAGATGTTTTGAGTTGTGAAAGTGTAAAATGGTGTGGAGAAGGGTTGTATTTATAGTGGAAGAGATTGGTGGTGATTGGAGGTGTTTAGAGGTGGCTAAATGGTGATTGGGGAGTGTTGGAATGGTGGGATTCGTGCTAATTCGCGTCTGATTGCAGCTGAGTTCATTTTTTTGCGAAGATGAAGGCCATGCGGCCCGCATTAGATATTAAGTAAGCTGAAGCGGGCCGCCCGGGGGTTGCTTATTTGACATAAGTTTCAAAAATTACACTTTAGCCCCCAGACTTGTTTATTTTGATGTTTTTAGGACTTTTAAGGACCATTCTTGCCATAAAAGCATATTTTAAGATAAATTCAAGTATGAGGAGTATAACCCAAGTATAATTAAGCGTATGAGCATCAAAATCAAGTGTCGTTTACGTTTAAAACACGTTTTATGCGTAAGTTTCATGTATTTACAAGTTTTAGCACCTTGTTTCCAAAATTACGAATAAGTATCAATTGTTCCATGAAATTGAATGTATGAGACTATATAAAGTATGTGTATCATGTAATTAGTAAAATACGAGTTTTATTCATAATCCAAGTCTCGGATTTTACATTGGTTTTTTTTTATGGAAGAACGATTACAAGACTACGAAGTTTCCAAAAATAGTTTTACAAACGATGGTTTCTAAATATAGAAAGTATGAAAACGCGGGGCGTTACAATAACGTACAAATAACGTGATTCTATTGATATGATGTCGTGTACAAAGCCGTGAATCACGTAGAGAGACTTTCTCTCTCTAGACTTTCTCTCTCTAGGATTAGATCTCTAAATCTCCAAAATGAGCCAAAAGTCTTAAACCTAACACTATAACTTCCTATTTATAGGCACAAGGAATATAAGGATTTCTCCTTATTTACAAGTTTGCCACCTTGCCCTTTTTAACTAGATATAACAATATAAGCTTGATTCTTCGGTTTCTACTACGATTTTGATTGACGGAGGCAATAGACACTTAATGCACTAACATACGGCTGAGTATAAATTGCATTTTTTGCTCAGGTAAATACTCTTAACTTATTTTCCCTATACGGGCTTGGGATACGGTATTATAATAATACCGCTTGGTCGAGTATTGAATATTTAATCTTATTGTGATTAAATTATTGAGGTAACCTGTTTTAATCTGTATTGTTTGAAATAAAAGCCTTTAGGGGTTAATGACCATGTCCCGGATATCCTTGGCATCATTATAATAAAATGGCCACGTCTTAAGCACGGGGTGTAGGTATACACCTGACAGTTGCATAAGGGAAACGGTATCTCACTCTCTTGTGGGCCTATACTTGTGGCGTGTCTGTTAATCTTAACTCGGTTTCTAACATCAGGCCCTGAATGTATAACGAACATGTAAATCTGTATACAAGATTATTTTTATATAATTGTCCCAAGTTATAAAAGATATTTTGTGCCTTGTGCATTCAAATCAATTTTCTTAAACCTTTTCAAAATGAGTCAGTTAATTGTATTTTCCATTGTAAACTGACGTATTTTCCAAAAAAAAAAAGTTAAGTGACAGGTACTGTACGTAATTGGCTGGGAGCTCAGGGCATTAATAGAGAATCTTGCAAGTTCTAGATGCCTTAAGTCTGTTGAACAGTGTTTATCTTTCTGTTTTAAGATCCGCCTGTGGATCCATCTTACAATCTGTTTGTAACATTGAAGTTACTTTTGAATCAGTTTGTAATATATTCGCTTTTGACTTCCACTGTGCATTGAACTGTGATTATTTGACTATGATGATATCAACTACGTCACAATACTCCCCACCGGGCCCACCGGTGATACATGGAAATATCGGGGTGTGACACATAGGCACTTAATTTTACTGACCACTTAGCCATCCTACCTGACATCTCGGGTTTCCTAAGCACATTTTTAACAGGATAGTTAGTTTTAACATGAATCCTCTGTGTCTCAAAATGTAGGATCGCGTGCTGACCCGAACGAGTCAATCGGAGGCGTTCTAATCCGTTTCAGGTGCGGAATAACAAGAAACGAACATGAAAACAGCTTGTTCTACTAAATCTTGCCTTGTATATTGATTTCACACTGATTACAAATCAAACGGCACTTCGGCAGCAGTTCGTTACCGGAAAATAAGATCTCTAATGATTTCACTCATCCTTCACCTATATATAGGGTTGGGATTTCGCTCATATGGACATGATGTCCAAATAAGCGAAATCACCTATGACAAATAAGCGGAATCACTTGTGTACGAATAAGCGAAATCACCATGTACGAATAAGCGAAATCACCTATACTAACCCTAAGAGCGAAATCACATTTAAACTATAACAATTCTAATTTCACGTAAAACATGCATATTACTTTGTCTTCTTGTGAGGTGATGTCATTGATGATGTCATCTTGATGATGTCATCATGACATCATGCTTGAACAAATCCACAACGAACCCGAGACTCAATGTAAGACGAAGTCGACAGATGAATGTACTAACACAAAATAATGTCTAAGTTTTGTCGATGCCATAACTAGGGCCAATATCAACTTTTCTAAATGAGAATATCTAGTTTCAGCATCTAATAAACTTTTGCTAACATAATAGACAGGATATTGCTGACCTTCGTGATCCTTTACCAGGACAGTACTTACCGCATTCCCTGTTACTGCAAGATACAGGGATAATGGTTCACCAATCTCTGGCTTCATCAATAGAGGTGCAGTTGAGAGATATTGCTTTAATTCCTGCAAGGCTGCTTCATGCTTCTCTCCCCATTCGAATTTCTTATTCTTCCTCAGGATATCGTAGAATTCATTGCATTTTTTCGAGGATCTTGAGATAAATCTGTTTAATGCTGCTACTCGTCCTGTTAGCCTTTGTACATCTTTCATGTTGGAAGGTGACTTGATATCTAAGACGGCTTTGATCTGTTCAGGACTTGCTTCTATCCCTTTCTTAGTCACCATATATCCTAGAAACTTTCCTGCCCCCACTCCAAAATGACATTTAGCAGGATTTAGCTTCATATTGTACTGGTCCAGGATATCGAATGCTTCTTCAATATCCCGGAGATGATCCTCAGCCCTCTTAGATTTTACCACCACATCATCAATGTATACTTCCATGGTGTCCCCCAGTTTGTCTTTAAGCATCATGTTCACCAATCTTTGGTATGTTGCACCTGCATTTTTCAAACCAAAAGGGATAGCAGTATAACAATAGATACATGTTGGTGTCATGAAAGCAGTATCCTCCTGGTCTGCAGGTTCCATTTGGATCTGCTGGAATCCTGAGGATGCATCCATGAAGGTTAACATTTCATGGCCGGCAGTAGCATCCACCATTGAGTCAATATGAGGTAGAGGAAATGGGTCTTTGGGACAAGCTTTGTTCAAGTCTGTGTAATCCACACAAACTCTCCATTTCCCATTTTTCTTTTGCACCACAACTACATTTGCTAGCCACTTGGGAAATTTAACTTCCCTAATCATCTTGCTCTTTAACAATCTTTCAACCTCTTCCTGAATGATAGCATCATGATGAGGATCCTAGACAGTATCCCTATCATCACTATCGAACGTGATCACTTTATCAGTCGTGAGGGTTGACATCCTGGTTGGCTTATCTCCCCTCTCTGCCTTAGCCTCCTTTGCATGTCTTTTTGCTGCAGAATAAGAGGTCCCACAGATATCGGATCCTCCTGAAATAAAGTTAATTATCTTGGCATCCGCAGGAGGTGATGCTGCTCGTTCAGGATCCTTCTCAGTATCCTGACCCTTATTCTTCTTTCTTCCCAGGAGATCCTTTAGGTATCATTTGCTCAGCAAATAGCTTATTTCTTTCCTCAGGGCAATGCAATCTTCTGTAATGTCACACCCCCAAATTCCACAAGCGGAGTATCACTGCAGGAAGAGTGACATGACCAGGATCAAGCCACCAATCATATTGAACAATGTATGATAATAAAGATAAAACCCAACCACAATATGATTGGTGTCCAAAACAATTTAACCAAGTTCAAGTTATCAGCGGAAGCATAAAGAGTAAAACCAAAACATAAGTTTTAAAGCTCAAATGTTTAATATGGAACTCAACAGTCCATGTCCCACAACGACCTCTCCTTCTCGTGGAAGCTCCAAGTAAACACCTAACGACATGCAAGGCATATAGTAACGAATCAACAACAAAGTTGAGCGAGTTCACAGTTGGATGTCCATTTTAAAGTTGTTCCAAAAACCATAAGTTCATTCGAAAACCCAGAGTTAAACAGTTCCTTGTTTCCCAAACCTTAACCAGTGGGGGCTACCCCATGTTAACCACTAGACCCGTTACCATATCGACAACTGACTGGAGTCATGTTTATGTGCCCTACGTCAATGTCTATCATCATTGACTAAGTGCCCAAATCCATTAGTCCACTCCCGTCCTCTGCGGCACGGTGTGAGGCTTGTCAAACCTAATAGCGCTATTTAACTAATGACCCGCTCGCCATTGGCCCGACGATTAAGTCGATATAAAAATGAGGGACTTCATGATAGAGTTTTGTCTAGTAAGTTATATGTTGTCATCCTTCCTATGGAGGATGGAGGTACGTAATCTACCCAAGGAAAATACGCAAGTTAAATGTTGTCATCCTTCCCACGGAGGATGGAGGTACATATCCTACCCAAGGAGAATATGCAGGTTCCATTTTAGTTTCTTAACCCATTCCCAAACCACCGGGAATCCCATGCCTTGTAGAAGTGTAAACTCACCTTTGCTTTGCTCGGTAGATAAAGCATTTTGTCCTAAGTTGGTCAACCACGTCCTATTATGGTTACCACTTATTAGGACGTTATACAAGTAATCACGTATAAGCTACACGTATCTAACACGTATGGTCAAGTAGTGTACATGTATTAAATCAAGTAATCATGTATTTCATAGTAGTATACAATTGTATGTAGTTCATGACTAACAACGTCGAATGTGCGGCCCAACTTGGGTTTATTTAAGTTGCGTGTTTGAAAAGGTGCAGTGTGCGATTACCTCAAAAGTGTGCGATCAATATTAAAAGCATATAGAACAAGTGGTGGCCCAACTAGAATTCTCAGCCCAATCAGAATTTATGTTTGTAAATGAGTGTGATTGGAATTGTTTGTGCGATGGAAACTAATAAAAAGAACATAGGTGTGCCGTAGTGGTGGGGGCCAGCTAAAATGAAGTGTGCGGTTAATCAAATGTATTTCATATAGTGGTGGGGTCCAAAGACAAGGATCAGGTGTACGATCCTAATGAAACAACACAACAAAAATATTACCTAATCATTTCACCTTTTGTTTTTAATCAATCCGAATAAACAATTTTCACACATTTCCTATCATTTACAACATTTCTTATTTTGATCACCAATCACAGTTTTTCATTTGAGCACTATTTTCAAATCATCATTATCCTAATGAAACCCAACATTCATCCTAATGTCATGATTCAAACAGTGAATTCCTACCATTATTTTTAAAACAACACAACATCACCGACCACCATATTTCATCAAACCCTTTTATAATAAACCTTAGCATTTACACAACAAAATATTACATCAACATTCACAGCCTACAAACACAAACACAAATATAAATCTAGATTAGCATGTACCCTTTTCCCATCCATCATTTACAAATTTTATTACCAAAATCTCTTAACAGACCACTCATTGCAAGCACAAACTAAACATCATAAATCATACAAAACACGAAAGCAGCTAATCAAGTTCATCTTGGCCATTTAAAGAAAATCACCAAAAACACAAGTTGGCCAATTTGAAAGCACCCTACAGGGCATCCCTAAACCGTTCAATACACAAACAAGCATCTAAATCAACAAGCAGTCATACATATATAAGATCAGGAATCAAAAGAACACGTACAGTGGCCGAATGTTATCCGACGGGTTAGAATGCTGCCGTTGATGTAACGCTCCGCATTTTCGAACTTTCTTATTTTAGCAAGTCATGTACTTTCCATATTTAGACTCTTGTACTCTCTTTGTAATCTACATTCGTTTCATTTGTAATTCGAGACTATTGATCATAATGAAAACGAAGCTATTTTATTCATGTTTGCGTTAGACTTATGTGCAATTTTCACGTTTGAACGATATATTATCCTAGACTCTCGATTCGTTATTATGCTCAATGCTCGTTAAACTAGTTGAAACTCGTAAAATAGTGAAACTCGAAAGTTTCGTGAAATGAATAATTGTTTAAAGATTTTTTATTCGTTATAAATATAGTCATTATTCAAAATATTTAAATTAATTAAATTAATTAATTTTGTTATTTAAAAGGTTTATTTTTATAATAATCTAGTTAGTTTCGTTAGATTTTAAAGGTTAGTAAACTAACCTAGTTAGTTTAACTATGAAAGTTAGTTCTTTTCTTTTTTAAACAACATAACTTGAGTTCCTTAAAGTTAAGGGTTATTTTGAGTAAATAACTCAAACTTTAAGTTACAGGGTCTGTTTTTGTAACTTGCTGAAAGTATATGGTTGTGAAACAAAAAGGAAATTAAATCACAAAAAAGGGGCATAGCCGGGACTCGAACCGGGTCACCGCCTCACACACACACGCGCTAAACCAGCTGGACTGCGGCCTTTTTATTGAACAAACCTGGTGTGTATTTTATTTAACCACTCATTCAAACAACCTGATTCAGCGCAAACAGACATAAACAGACGCGATTTTAAGCCGGAACTGTGATCTTTTTGTGTTTTTAAACATGTTTTAACATTAAATATCCAACTAAAACCTAACCTAATCATTCCCTATAAATACCACACCTCCTCCAAGCATTATACACTTTTCTAATCATCAAAAACACTCTCAAATCCTCCCCAAATTGCAGCAAATTTACAAGTTCGAGCAGATTGTTCAACCTCCACTAAAGTGAGCATAACTCATTCATTTCTTGTTCGTTTTAGCTCATTCTTTTTCCTATGTGCTTGGTTTGACCTTAGCTTCGATTCCATGGGTATTTTACAGTAAATAAGTCCCTGGAACTCCGGCAAAAAGGCTCCAAAGTCCACTGATTGTTTCTGTTTTCATTTAATCTTTGTTAAACGCAACCAAACTTGAGTTTTCTCATCTCAAACCTATGTCCTAATGCTCATAATCAAATGAATGGTTAGTTGGGCTTAAAAACAAGGTTGAGACATGTTAAATCAGAGGTTAAAATCTCACAAACTTTTTGTTTTAGTTAGGGTTTTACCCACAAGAAGTGTTCAAGCTTGAAGCTTGGTAAAAGTGTGATGGTTAGACTAGCTTGGGCTATCTTTCATAGACATCCAGTCACTTCTTGATGTTTTCACATAGAATAGTTGTTGCATTTCATTTCTTATGTAAGTTCTCTCCTTGAATGTTTTTACATCAAGTGTAGTGGTGAACAATGGATGTACCTAAATGGGAGCTTGTTCTTCCTACCTCATGTATGACTTCTATGACACATTTGAGGTACCTAAACGAAGATTTAATCTTCTACCTCATGCTTGAAATACTTGTTATATTGGACTTATTAATATATACTACATAACCTAAATAATATTTATGTACATTCGAACCTTTGATGTTGAATTCATGTTCATTTGTCAAAGTAGTAGAACGTCATCTAAGACCTAAACCTTGTTATGATTCTAATGGGTGTTCAACTCATGAAAACATTATAACTCTTGTGGTTACATAGTGTCATACAAGTGTTATTGTGTTGAAGATGATTATTTTGATATAATACTTTTATGTTATTCTAAATTCCGAATCTATAATCTTCCGTTATTCCCCAAACTCACACACCTGTGTTTTTCCTCGTGTAGAAGGACTAGGTGCACCAAACTAATCCATCCATCAAAATCACTCGCGGGATTTCAAGTAAGAAAACTTGCAAAAACTGTGAGTATACTCGATCCCTTTTCCCTTTTACCATTTTGAGATGCAACATGTATATTATACAAAATGACACTCAAACTATTTTTAACATACTCTATCCATGCTTAACATGAAACTATGTGTGGTACTTGTTATTCTCGTATGCTATGTAAACTACTTGGTCGATATATGCTCATTAACTTTGCTAGCCTCCCTTAACAATTATAGCGCTATAGGATTAACGCACCGCCCGTTAGACTTGGGGTATTGTTAAGTTAAACATGTTACCTCCCGCTACTCTATTGGGATTAGGCTATTTTTAACGCGTTGTATACTTGGGTTTGAACATACTGTATGCCATATTTGCATACTAGTACTCACATATTATGAATCATGTTGGATATGAGCACTTTTTATTCTATTTATGCTATGTAACAAAACTTGTATACTCGCCTTTGCTTTTGCATTGAACTCTATTTTAATACATGTTGTAGGTTAATTGATGAAGTGATGTTACAAGATGAAACAAGATTTAGGGTGGACTAGATACACACCTAGATTAATCTATCTTTTGTTGTTATGTTACAATGTTGTTATTTTTATTTGAATCTTGTATGACAATTAGTCTTGAAATGAAATTTGAATTAAATTAATATTGTCACATAGTGTTATGAAGTCTCATGCAATCTATGCACTTCGTCTCATCCTAATGTTTCCACCATCGGTTGGGGTGTAACAGTTGACCCCTTTGCTGACGTCACCTTGCTAGAAACCGAACCGCCATAGCTGAAACACTGCCATCGTCATCGTATCAGCATCACCTCTGCCGCCGTAGTGCCTCTGCCGTCACCGGTTAGTCATCGTCTGCCACCGCCATCATCGTCATGGCAGAACTCCATCACCATCGTCACCGTCGTGCTCCGCCGCGACCCGCCGCCACTGCGGCTCTGGTTTATCGTCGTCGGCCGTCATCACCAGCTCACTCTTTCTCATCTGAATCCCGATGTGTGTATATGTTTTATAAGGAAGGAGGGTGTTGCAGTCTAAGGGACGGAAGAAGGAGGGTTGTAAGTGTATGAGGGTGTGTGACGTCGGAGAAGATAGGGCACCAGCCGAAATCCGTTTTCCGGTCACTGGAATCTGAACGGGGGAGAAGAGGGAGTTGTGCGACTGATGTTATGTAGGGTTTTATGTTTATGAAAAATAGGGGGTAAGGGTTTAAGTTGGTTTATACATTGTAGGGTTTAGGTTTAGGGAGTGGGCTTGGGCCTAGCCCAAGTGTATGGATTTCAAATTCATTGTCTAGCGAAAACAAATTGGCCCAATTATGTTAACTGGATGCGTAAATATTTAAAACTCTCTTCGCAGTTTATTATTTCGCAAATGATAATATTATTTAGTAATACTAATATCCAAAATTTCAAATATTACTAAAATACCCTTCTCTCGTCAACGAGAGTACGGGTTGTCACTGTTTTGGTCAAAAATCAAGCAAAGATAATGCAACCAAATCTTTTGTTGTGAGGTGTGATGCTTGAATCAATGAACAATATTAAGGATCACTCAGAAATGTAATGAACAAGTGACACAATGATTTATACGAGGAAAAAGCCCTTGATCAAAAGTTGATCTCCGGCATAAAAAACCTCGGGTGATGGAAACTACCGATCACCAACTCAGATTAAACAGAAAATGTATTACAACTTTGGATGATAGCGAGCTTGTTACAAGGATCACTAGAGTGTAATGTGCAAAAAAGTGTGTAATCGCCGAGCAAACTGTCGAGAACTGATGAGAGCAGTTACGAGTGTGTGTGTTTAGCCAAAAAATAGCCAAGTGTTCTAATCTAGCTCGCTATCCCCTTATAAATTTGGAAAATATCTAAGCTAACTAACTATCCGCATTTCGTGCAAGTCTTCCACGACCTCCATAACGTCCATATTAGTCAAGCACGTGCGGAATAAAAAGGGAATATGCTCCAGGAATATCGCCAAGACCAAGTCCAAGCACGTACTCCTGCAAAACAACATCATATTCAAAGCAGACAATCGTTAGTGTAAGGATCACTATGATGATCCTGGATCCTGATCCTACAATACTCTCTGAGGATCACTAATTCAAATAGAATTGAGGATCCCTAAGCCCGACAGTAATTGAGGATCACTGATCTTTGGGAAATCCTCCCCTAACAATTGCCCACAAAATATAAGGAGTAAAGTGTAAATAAACGAGTTATATTTTCTCGTTCTTATCCGTAACAAACCAACGGATATATAGCCGTTACAGTCTGACTAGCCGTTGCCAATCTGACGTCATTGAAGTGACTATCCTGCAAAATCATGATTATAAATTGAAGTTAGAGATAAGGGTTAGGAAGCATTTAAATTCGTGCGTTTTATCCTTTAAATCCTCATTCGAAGATCTGATCAGGTACTTCTCTTTCCTTTCTCTCTTCATATTCTCATTTTGTTTCTTCTTCTTCACCATCATCATTGTTAGGGGTGGATTTCTAAATGATCAGCGATCCTCATTTACTGTTGGGTTTAGTGAACCTCAATTCTGTCTGAAGTAGTGATCCTCAGAAGTGTTGCAGGACCAGGATCATGGATCATCATAAGGATCCTTGTACTAACGGTTGTCTACTTTGAATTCGAAATTGTTTTGTAGGAGTATCAATGTGGACTTGGTCTTGGCGATATTCCTGGAGCATATTCTATGTTTATTCCGCACGTGCTTGGTCAGAAGTGGACGTTATGGAGTCGTGGAAGACTTGCACCATTTGCGGAATGTTAGTTAGAGTAGATATTTTCCATTTTTAAAGGGGTAGCGAGCTAATTAGAAAACACTTGGCTATTTTTGGCTACACACACACTCGTACAACTGCTCTCACCAGCTCTCGTTAACTCACTTGGCGATTACACACTTTCATACACAATACACTATAGTGATCCTTGTACTTAGCTCGCTATCATCCGAAGTTGTAACACGTTTATTGTTTAATTTGAGTTGGTAATCGGTAGTTTCCATCACCCGAGGTTTTTTATGCCGGAGATCATTCATTGATCAAGGGCTTTTTCCTCGTATAAATCTTCGTGTCACTTGTTCATTACATTTCAGAGTGATCCTTATTGTTGTTCATCAATTCAAGCATCATATCCCACAACAGAAAGTTTGGTTACATTGTCATTACTTGATTTTTGACCAAAACAGTTTGGCGCCCACCGTGGGAGAATTGGTGCTTCATTCCTAGAAAGATTCATATTTTCGTGGTCATTTCGGTTCGCTACAACCAAACAGATGGCTTCTTCAGCAAATAACACTTCAAGTTTGATGCCCTCATTCAGTTCTTCACAAGGCGTTCCTCCTTTGCCTCCACCACCTTCTGGATCCCAGAAGAATGCTGAGAATGCTGCGAAGAAACAAACCCCCATTTTTCAAAAACCACCAACTTCTTCTGTTTCAACTAATCCAACTACTAATGATCTTTACACTCTGATTTTGCAGATGAGGAATCATGCACAAGAGCAGGATAAAACCAACGAAAGGATCCTCCGGGAGATCGATGAAATCAAGAAACAGAAGAAATCAGTGGAGGATCACTCCCCTCTGATGCCAAGGTCGCTGAACTTCGACACTCCGGTCATAACTTCCCAACACTCAGCAGTTCCGGACGTGCAATACTTGGGTGAATTACCAGGAAGGCGTTATGGAACAGCAACTATGAGTCAGGCATTTGGCTCTTACTTCCAGCCTCAGGGATCCTCTTCTCAACCATCAGGATCCTCCTCTCAGCATCAGGGATACTTCACGTCAGGAGGATATTTGGGAATGCATGCAGTACAAGGATCTTCCCAGGTCCAAGGATCCTCCCAGGTACAAGGATCCTCCCAGGTCCAAGGATCCTCCCAGGTCCAAGGATCCTCCCAGGTACAAGGATCCTCCCTTACCCCAGGATCCTCTCTGGCCCCAGGATCCTCTCTGGTTCCAGGATCCTCTCTTGTCCCAGGATCCTCCCTTGTCCCAGGATCCTCTCTGGTTCCAGGATCCTTTCAGGTTCAAGGATCATCTCAACTCCAAGGATCCAACGTCCTTCAGGATCAAGGACTCTTGAGAAGTATGCAGCCTCAGAACTCGGACATTCATCAAGGAGACTTCATACCAATGCAGACCATTGCTCCCTCTGGTCCTTCAACCATGCCAGAGTCTCGTCAATATGGATTCACATCCGCGATTCCAAACATGAACCCTCCGGGAGGTAACATTTTTAATAATTCATATAACACTAACCATGGCTTTATGCAGGATACAGGTATCAATCAGGCCATTGCTAGGGAGCTACAGAAGCTTAAGGATATGATATCCAGTGTACCAGGAGTGGTTAAACCCATTCCTGAAATTGCGGATGGTAGCCATAGGATATCTCGTTTTGCACCACCTTTATGTGATGCTGAGATACCTAAAAGATTCCAGATACCATCAATGAAGCTATATGATGGTTCAACGGATCCAGAAGAGCATGTAGCTCAGTACAGGGAAAGGATGGAGATCAATCCAATTCCTGAAAGGTTGAAAGAAGCATGTCTATGCAAGGGATTTGGATCCACACTTACAGGATCTGCTCTTAAATGGCTGCTAAGTCTTCCCCCTTATTCTAGTACTTCATTTGCTAATTTAGTTAACTTGTTTAATAGTCAATTCTCTTGTAGTAGAAAGTTTGAACGGTTAACTAGTGACCTGTATAGAGTAACACAAGGTCAGAATGAATCACTTAGAGATTACATCACTAAATTTAGCAAAGAATCCTTAGATATTCCTAACCTGGATATTGCTATGGCTGTAGAAGCCTTTAAAATGGGATTACTTAGGGATTCATTATTCTATGATGATCTTGTTATGACACCTTGAAGGAATCTTGATGAAGTAAGGACTAGGGCCCTTAGGTTCATCCGCCTAGAGGATGACAAAAGGATCCAGGATAGATTGACAGGATCCTCAAAATAGGATAAGCAAGGATCCTACTTCAGGAACAACAAATCCAAGTCCTACCACAAATCTGACAACCAGAATGTGCATGCAGTGGAACAAGAAGAGGATGATGAGGATTATCCTCCTATTTCTGAATACTGTTTTTCTGTTGATAACAACGAACTAATCCTTGCAATACAGAATCAAGGTGAGAAAGCTAGGTGGCCAAGGAAAAGTGATAAACCGGCTGCTACAAAGGATTAGTCCAAGTGGTGTGCATATCATGAGGATTTCGGGCATCTCACTGAAGAGTGCATTGCACTTAGAAAGGAAATTGGTTACTTGTTGAGCAAGGGGCATTTGAAAGAGCTTTTGGGACGAAAGAAGTCAAGGGTTCAGGATCCTGAAAGGATCCCGGAAAGGGCTTCTGCTCCTCCAGCAGATGCACAAGTCATAAATTTCATATCCGGTGGATCAGACATCTGTGGTACATCCTTTTCGGCAGTAAAAAGGCATGCTAAGGAAACCAAGATGGACAATGGAGACAGACCTGTCCAGACCTCTGTTGTCACCCAGGATAAAGTCATTACTTTTGATGAGGATGATCGTGTTGACATCCAGGATCCTCATCATGACGGTCTTGTAATTACATTGTTTATTTCTAACCACTTTGTTCGCAGGATCCTTATAGATGGAGGAAGCTCTGTGAACATCATTCAGCTTGATGTTCTCAAGAAGATGAATATCCCGGAATCTGATATCATCCCAAGATCCTCAGTACTTGTGGGATTCAGTGGGGAAACAAAGAATACATTGGGGGACATCAAACTCCCAATCTATATTGAAGGATTGCATTCTTATCAAAAGTTTTGTGTTATAGATTGTTTATCATGTTGTAATGTTATCCTTGGCAGGCCATGGATACATGACATGAAGGCAGTCCCATCCACTTATCATCAATGTGTAAAGCTTCCAAGTCCTTGGGGAGTGGTGAAAATTGAGAGTGATCAACAGGAGGCTAAAACCTGCAATACCTCATCAATGAAGCCGGCCTCAAGACCAAGGGAGTAATAGCAATTAAAGTATCCTTCAAGAGATGTCTTGGAGGCAAGAGAACAGGATTTGAAATAAATCCTCATGGATCCTGGTGATCCTGAATCCAAGATCTTCATAGGATCAGGGATCCTTAGCAACATCGAACAGGAGCTAGTATCCTTCCTTAGGAGAAGGAAATCCACCTTTGCCTGGAAACACGAAGACATGACAGGTATATCTAAGGATATAATTACTCATAAACTTGGCATTAACAGGTCATTCAAGCCTATCCATCAAAAGAGGAGGAAGTTTGCACCTGAGAGGAATGCTATTATCCAGGAGGAGGTAGATAAGCTACTTCGGGAAGGTATGATCAGAGAGGTTAAGTATCCAAGATGGTTAGCCAATGTGGTCGTTGTTCAAAAGAAAAATGGAAAGTGGAGGGTATGTGTCGATTTTACTGATTTAAACAAGGCATGTCCCAAGGATCCTTTCCCATTACCCCACATTGACTCCATGGTGGATGCTACCGCGGGCCATGAGTTGTTGACTTTTATGGATGCTTCATCTGGATTTCAACAAATTCAGATGGAACCATCTGATCAAGAGGATACGGCCTTCATGACCCCAACTGGTATATACTATTATATTGCTATGCCATTTGGATTAAGGAATGCAGGTGCTACTTATCAAAGGCTAGTCAATATGATGTTCAATGAGCAGATTGGACACACTATGGAAGTCTATATAGATGACATGGTGGTTAAGTCCAAGAAAGCTGAGGATCACCTTAAAGACTTGGAGGAAGCATTCAATATCCTTGATAAATATAATATGAAACTTAATCCTTCCAAGTGTCATTTTGGTGTTAAGGCAGGTAAATTCTTAGGCTATATGGTGACGAAGAGGGGCATTGAAGCAAGTCCAGAGCAAATCAAGGCTATTGTGAATATCAAATCTCCTGCCAATGCTAAGGATGTACAGAGATTGACGGGCAGGATCGCAGCCTTGAACAGATTCATATCCAAATCCTCAGAAAAGTGCAAGGAATTCTATGACATCCTAAGGAAGAATAGGAAATTTGAATGGACTGAGAAGCATGAAAGTGCCCTTAAAGCTCTTAAGGATTACCTATCCTCAGCCCCAGCCTTGATGAAACCAGAAAAAGGGAGATGTGTTATCCTTATACTTGGTGGTATCCTCAAAAGCAGCAAGTGCGGTCCTTGTTAAGGATCACCAAGGTACACAACATCCTGTTTACTATGTAAGTAAGAGTTTACTTGATGCTGAATCCAGGTATTCACACTTAGAAAAACTTATCCTTGCATTAATTATGGCATCTACTAAACTGAGACATTATTTTGAAACTCATGCCATTGTTATTAAGACTAATTTTCCAATTAAGAATGTTCTCAGGAAACCTGAAATGTCAGGGAGGATGGCTAAATGGGCAGTGAAGCTTAGTGTATACGATTTTCCAATTAAGAATGTTCTCAGGAAACCTGAAATGTCAGGGAGGATGGCTAAATGGGCAGTGAAGCTTAGTGTATACGATATAAGATATGAACCAAGGACTGCCATCAAATCCCAAGCCTTAGCTGACTTTGTGGCAGATTTTAGTAGTGATTTGCAAAAGGAAGCTGAGTTAGAAGTCCAACAACTTGAAGAGACTAAGGATCCTTGGATACTCTTCACTGATGGAGCCTCTAATGTAAAAGGAACAGGGCTTGGAATACTACAAAAATCGCCACAGGGGGACATAATACCCCACTCCATAGCTTGTGAATTTCAAACTACCAACAATGAGGCTGAGTATGAAGCCTTAATAGCTGGTTTGCAAATTGCTAAGCATATGAGGATCAGGTATCTTGAGGTACATGTAGATTCCTTACTGATCACTAATCACTTTAATGGATCCTATGCTGTTAAAGGTGAAAAGCTAATCAAATATTTGGAGATAGTCAAAGAATTGGCACTCTCTTTTGTATCCTTTAGTTTGACACAGGTACCAAGGGAAGAGAATGCAGAAGCTGATGCATTAGCCAATCTAGGATCATCTTTGAAGATTCCTGAGGATATCAAGATCCCTATTATCCATATCCTGATCCCTGCTATCGAGGGTCATGCAGCTATGGAGATAGGTGAAGATTCTGCATTCATCCCTAGTGATGATACTCAATCTCATCCAGGATCATGGATCCTCCCAATCATGAGATACATACAACATGGAGAAATTCCTACAGGAGAAAACCCAAGGGCTTTCAAAACTAAGGTATCTCAATTTACAATATTAAATAATATGTTGTATAAACGATCTCTCGCAGGACCATATCTTAGATGCATTGAGGATCCTGAAATCCAAGAAGTCCTAAAGGATTTCCATGAAGGAGATTGTGGAAACCACACTGGGGGCAGGGCATTATTCTCAAGGATCCTGAGGACAGGATACTATTGGCCCACTATGAAGAAGGATGCTGTGGAGTATGCCAAGAAGTGTGATCCTTGTCAGAGGCATAGTAATATCCTTCATCAACCAGCAGAGCTCTTGCATCCTATATCCTCTTCCTGGCCATTCATGAGATGGGGAATGGATATAGTTGGAAAGCTTCCTAAGGCACCTGGTGGAAAAGTATTCATGCTTGCTATGACTGATTACTTCTCTAAGTGGATAGAGGCTGAAGCCTTTGCTCAAGTCAGAGAAAAGGAAGTTATATCCTTTATTAAAAGAAACATTATTACTAGATTTGGTATCCCTTCTGAGATTATTTGTGATAATGGATCCCAATTTATTGGGAATAGAACCACTAACTTTTGTGACAGCTGGGGGATTAAGATGATAACATCAACACCAGTCCACCCACAAGCTAATGGTCAGGCAGAATCATCCAACAAGATCATCATCAACAATTTGAAGAAGAAGCTTGGATCTGTAACACCCTAGTTACTAATTAACGATTTTGTATGTAATTACCAACAATTAGATGTGTAGTTAAGACTACACATGCTATAAAAATACTGGTTTATTAAAACTTTTACAAATCATAAGTTATTCTACATAACGTGGTCGAATTCGTTGTTTAAAATTTACAACGTGGCAAAGTGCGGAAGTGTGTATCTTTATCGTGTTCGGTTCTTCGCTGAGCTTGATCGTCTTCCGGCATCCAAAAGTACCTACATTTCATAAACATGAAATGCTTTAGTCATACGAGGTTTAAAACGTGTCTAAACGAATCCGGGAATTTAAACTAAATAAAATATATTTTGTTACTGGGTCCACCGTAACTTACGGTGGCACCGTAAGTTACGGTAGCCCCTGAAAGTCTATCCTTCCACCGTAACTCAGTATGTAACCATCATAATCATATCAGCTCCACCGTAACTTACGGTGGCACCGTAAGTTACGGTGGTCCCTGCATTCCATCTTTATATTTTGCCGTTTAACGACACGAAAAATTTCGTATCTTTCAAACCGCTTGTCCGTTTGACCTACCGTTTCTTCCTACTTGATTGTAATTTGATTCTCCACCTTATGGAGTTAAAATCCAACCTCCGGTTTTACAAAATTTTAGACTTTTAAGTCTTCGGCTATTTCCCTTTTTACCAACTTTTGACCCGTTCTATTTTTATCAAACAAACGAGTTTGTTTGACCTTTATTTCCCATAAACCTATCAAGTTCAAAAATGTTTAACATAATAGGTTTCAAATTACAGGTTTATATACCTTCTTAAACCCATTTTCACCCATATGCTCATTTTGACCCGTTAAGGGTATTTATGCATATTTTAAGCACTAATCTCTTTCATTCGTTTCTAAATACATATGCCCACATTTCTTATCAAATAACCTCCCACCACAACTATATTTGTGGTGGATTCAATGTGGTGATTTATATATTCCAAATTACACACTTCAAATCATTATTTTACGGCAAAAACTCTTTATAGAGACTTTTGACCAATATTTTGAGTCTTTTGCTTTTCATACTTATTCAAAGTATTTATTTCGTCCTATCGCTTATTTCCAAATAACCTTTATGGTTCGTTTGCTCAATTTCACTTACAAGGGCGTTTTAGTCAATTTTAGTCCTTTATTTACGACGAAGGACTATTAGTACATATTTGATCCCAATTTACGACCTTTTAACTATATTCTTGTTTAGAAATCAATATGTTTCTAAAACACCTTAATCATAACTAAATTTATTCGGTTTACCTAAAAGATAACCAAATATCTATATTTTAACCTTGTCTAACTCTTGTAGAACTCCAAATTCTACATGATGAGTTGTATCATTATACATACCTGGCTCAGGTCCATATATTGACCCATTTCAATACCTTTCCTTAGTGGCCGTTAAGTGATAGCGATGTAAGCATCCATGTGCTATTTATTTCCTAAAATCATACAACTTGACAACCCATTAGTCAATATTGTCAAAGGGTGATAATTTCACCCTTTTGACTCGTTTGGTCTAAATGACCAATTACCATCGCCAATTTGTCAAATATTGTCAATTTACCATTTTGCCCTTATCGGTTATTATGATTTACCTTATTTGATAACCATTAAAAGTACATGTTTCATTCGTCATAAAATGATCGAATAACCAATTTTAACTCATTTCTAACCATCACTATGGTTTCTTATCATATTTGATTATTTTGTTCCGTACGACTACACGCCGGAACACCATATCTCAATTAGATATTTGTCCTTTACGTACTAAAAAAATATATATATATATATATATGACTAGTGTAAGATATACTTACTTTGCATCCGAATTATGCTTTTCCTTCGTTCTTGATTCGTTTGACCCGCTTCCTTCCCCAAGCTTTCACCTAGCTTGCCATGAGTCAAACTATCATCATGATTCGTAAGACGGTTAGATTAGTCATCATTATTATGACTATTTTGTCCTACGGATTGTATGTCGAAACTACTTTTCGACTTCAATGTTGGTTTATTTGACTTCGATAGTCAACTAACTTTAATCATATTATACACACAATAAGTTCAATCAACATTAGAACCCATATTATTCCGTATTACACGTAGTTAGTCGAGTTAGCCAAATACGCGTTTCTTTCATAACTTCATTATGTCAACATTCATTAGGGCATTTTAACAAACACCTAATGTGCATAATATTACTTATTTACTAACTAGTTCATAACTAGTTATCTTTACCAAGATTTGCATCAACACATTCAAACCTCTAAGTCTAGTGTTCATGAACTACATCAAAAACTTATATCATAACCTCAATATTCATCAATCTTACATTCTAATATGAGTGTTCATCATATTAACATAAAACCCACTTAACTTTTCAATGGATCATTATGAATTTCATAGATTATCCAACAATCTAACATGTTATTGACTAGGGTTTACTCCTAGACATCATATTACTTCAAGATTCACTCATGCATGACACAATCAAGCTCAATTTCAGTTTCTTACAAATAACCTAGAATTTAAGATGGATCAAAACATCACAATTTTACATACCTTGTGATCCTTTCAACTAGGTGTTCACGAATTTGTGCTTGAAATTCAATTTGGAGCTGATTTGAACCCTTAATTTGATCAAGTTTGGCATGCACTAGGGCTTGGTGGGGAGCTTGTGTCGCCCCTGTGTTCTTGTTCGACCAGACACCCCTAAAGTGGGTGTTTGGTTTGTTTTAATTCTTGTTTTTAATAAAACAAGTTTCAAGTTTAACAAGTTTGGCCCCTCCATTTTCCTTAGTTCATAATTTAAGTGTTTTAACCCACTCATAAGTCACTTTCTAACTAGGTTAGAATTATTCCTAAGTAGCTTAGTAGGTTCAGGAAGCCGTAACCCGTTTTACTTTAAGTCCCGTTAAATCGGGCCTTTTATCATCCTATTTTCTTGAAGCTCTTATTTACTTTAAATAAATATTAGGATTATTTAATAAATTCCTAATACTTGCCGGTTTACTTTTACCACTAACGGTACTTTCCCCGTCTCTAGTATTAACTGGGTTTAATTACCAAACCCGTTTTCGGGGTGTTACAGGATCCAAGAAAGGAAAATGGGCAGAAGAACTACCTTATGTGCTTTGGGCTGATAGGACGACTCCCAAGAATGCTACTGGCCAAACTCCATTTTCTTTGGTGTTTGGGGCAGAATAAGTGATCCCTACAGAGATGGTGGTTCCAACTGCAAGAACAAGCATTCGTGATCCTGAAGGAAATGCTGAAAACTTGATTCAAGACTTGGATACTATAGAAGAAATCAGGGATTTAGCAAGGATAAGGATGGCCAGTTATCAACAAAGGATGGCTGGAGCTTACAACAAAAATGTCAGGATCAGGAAGTTCCAAGTTGGGGATATGGTATTAAGGAAAGCATTTCAAAATACCACCAATCATGCTGATGGAAAGCTAGCACCAAAGTGGGAAGGCCCCTATTTGATTGAAGCTGAAGCAGGAAAGGGGGCATATGATTGCTAACAATGGAAGGTGATTTGCTACCAAGAGCTTGGAATGCTGTCCATTTGAAGAAATATTTCATGTGATCATGATCCGTGATCCTTACCAGACAAGTATCCTTGAAGGATCCCCACTGACAGATGATCCTCTTTCTGGTAACATTCCAATCTCAAACTATTTCCTTCTTTTATTCTCTTACAAGGATAAGGATCCCGCATCCTTTATCCTCCTTTCACTTGATTCTGAGTTTTGAAGGTTCAGGTATCCTTAACTAAAGATTGAGTATCCACAGAAGTATCCAGTCATTTGGGCTTGACCCCAGTCATTTGGGCTAGTCCCCAGTTTGGGCCTGTCCCCAGTTTCGCCAGTAGCGCACGATGATCCTGGTATAGTTCATGGCAATGGGACCAGTACCCGCTTTAGGGGCTGACAATTTCATTGTACTGGCTATATTCAGGATCCTATATATAATGGTAGACGTACCATACATCCGTTCCTAAGGTTTCTAACGTTTTCACGTTAGCTAAGGTTTAGGCATTTTCATGTCACTAAGTTTGGATAGTCGCCAGTGAGGGCCATACTCCAATTTACACAAGATCTTTGGGCTTATCCCCAGTTATCCTTTGGGCTTGTCCCCAGTTATCCTTTGGGCTTGTCCCCAGTTATCCTTTGGGCTTGTCCCCAGTATATTGGGCTTGTCCCCAGAATTGTTGGGCTTGTCCCCAGTTACTAACTTTCATTTTATATTGGCTTAGTCCCAAGTTATATCTTATTTCAGGTTTGTGAAGATAAATGACCAAGGATTCTTGATCCTTACTTTCAACTAAGGATTGTATTTTGGTTATCCTGATTATAAGTATTAAAGGTTAGGATCCTAACTTGGATTCTCAGGTATGATCCTTAACTATTTTGATTTTACTCATCATTTATGTGATTGACCCATATCCTTTGGCAATTGAACTTATGATCCTTAAACTATGTTACTTTTCAGAACTTATCAATTATGGGTTATGTGATCCTTGATCATATCCTAAACATTTTTGGGACATTTCTTAAATTTTTTCTCTACTTAATAAGTTTAAACGAAATGAACATCACAGCAATTGGAAAGTAAAGTATTAACAAGGATATCAACACAGGATAAGCCAAAAAGTTAGAGTTATTTTATTCATAAAAGAGCAAACCCTTATAAGTTGTCAAAATTACCTACCCCGAGCATCTACCAGCAATACGTGGCCCGTCCGCTAGGGTAGGTAAAGGGTGTCCATTGTTCGTAGGTCTAACAAGTGCATGAAATTAAAGACGGAAGGATAACGAGTGGCTTCATCCCCCAAACAGAGGATCCATCCACCACCCATTATCCTACCTATTGTTCAAAGGATCATCCATGATCCTCAACCCTAATTACTATTGTTTAAGTACAGACCAACCATTGTTCATCAAAACATCATCAAAACAAAAACCATAACCAAACTAAAAAAAATGGGCTCCGGCTAAGTCTAGAAATGTCCTTCATCGCCCATTCAAGCAGCCTACACCTTCGCTGCATCATCATCCCTTCCAGCTCCAGTATCCTTCGCATGATCCTTGCCACTGCCACTAGCTTCAATTGCCAGAACCTCATCAGCCTCATCCTCATCCTCCAACTCAGTCAGCCTGGCCTTCCAGCCTTCCACGTCCCAGCTGCTCCTATCAAATGCAGGATCCTGAGCTTCTTGAGCCATCTGTAGCTTGGTCTTGTACATGGCAATGGCAGCGGAGACCTTAGCATCCTGTGTGATCTCGTGCTTCTCATAGTTAGCATTGATTTGGGTTGCAACTATCTGAGCTTTGGCATCGTTGAGATCCTTTTTAAGGGAAGCAATCTTGTGATCCTTGAGCACCGCCACCTTTTGGAGATCGGAGTATTTCTCCTCAAGCTCTTCAATATTCCCCACATAGTCCTCTATCTCAGCAAATTTCTACAAAGAAGACAATGTAAAGATTAGATTCAGGTGATCCTCAAGTGGTTAGGATAACTAAGCTGAGTCAGTGATCCTTACATCATTGAAGTACTTGAGGAATTGATGGCGGATCAGAGGCAGGCCTTGTAGGTTGTCAGCTTCGGAAGTCTTCCTTTTCTTTCCACCTCTTCCCTTTGAAGCGGTTGCCTTGGGGATGACGATGGAAGGGCTAGCAGCAGATTTTTTCTTGGAGGATCGAACAGTGTCAAGCTCAGTGACGCTGAATTTGGAGGCAGATCTTGATGATTTTCCAGCGCCTACACACCCAAAACAGATAAGTGTCCTTATCTTATTTCTGTTTAATTATTTATTTAAACATTTGAATATAAAAAGAACAGGATACTTACTTGACATAGTGACAGAACCTGAGGATACCTCTTGAGAATCCTGGGTGTTTGTTTTGAATGATCTTGTGGCAGGATCAAGTTTTCTAAAAGCAGCAAGTCTCCCCTTGGTGGCAGCTAAAGGAATAATATGTGAGAATGTGATAGCTGTACAAAAGAAACAGAAGCATATTAGTAATCATCATCAGAAATGAGCTTACTCAGTGATCCTTCTAAGGATCCTCTACCCAACCATGGGTGCTCCACTTCCTTGGCAGATCCTTTCCATCCGGGATAGAATCCCTTCTGACGAAGAAGAATCTCCGTTTCCAGTTGGTATCATTTTTAGTGGCTTTAAAGATGGGATGTTCTTCACCGGGTTTACGCTTGAATAGATATCGGTGGGATCCAAAGGTTGTGAGATCATACATCTCAGCTAATTCTGACATTCCCAAGTCAATTCCTTCTTGCTCAATGATCCTTTCAAGGGTATATAAGACCCTCCAGATCATTGGCATAGCTTGAATATAGGAGATGCCGGTGAGGGAGAAAAAGGATTGGGTGAATTCAGGGAAAGGATATGAATATCCTATTGTGAAAGGTGTAACTGGGAAAGCTACCCAAGTTTCAGAAAAATGATTGCATAAAACGGTGGGATCAAACGGTTTGAAAATGGTGTTCGCCGGAAAGCAGTATCGGATCCTGTCTATTTGTGGATCAGTAAAACAGCATCTTTCTTTCGGTGAATCCTTGATGATCCCCTGGCTCTTGATAGGACTATCCTTCTTATGATCCTTGGCTGGTGAGGATCTTAGCATCATCTTGGTTTTGAAGAAGGTAAAGAAAGAAGGAGCAGAGAAAGAAAACGTAAAGGAAGAAGAGGAAGAGAAATACCTGCTTAATCGTCGGATGTGAATTTAAAGGGAGTTCTCTTGAATTTAAAAGCAAATTGATCTCTATCTCTAACTCCTATTTATAATGATGATTCTGCAGGATAGTCACCTCAGTGACGTCATGTTCGCAACGGCTAGTCCGATTATAATGGCTAGTTATCCGTTGGTTAAATGCGGATAAGAAAAAAATATAACTCATTTATTTACATAATTACTCCTTATATTTTGGGGGCAATTGTTAGGGGTGGATTTCTAAATGATCAGTGATCCTCATTTACTGTTGGGTTTAGTGATCCGCAATTCTGTCTGAAGTAGTGATCCTCAGAAGTGTTGCAGGATCAGGATCATGGATCATCATAAGGATCCTTGTACTAACGGTTGTCTACTTTGAATTCGAAATTGTTTTGCAGGAGTATCAATGTGGACTTGGTCTTGGCGATATTCCTGGAGCATATTCTATGTTTATTCCGCACGTGCTTGGTCAGAAGTGGACGTTATGGAGTCGTGGAAGACTTGCACCATTTGCGGAATGTTAGTTAGAGTAGATATTTTCCATTTTTAAAGGGGTAGCGAGCTAATTAGAAAACACTTGGCTATTTTTGGCTACACACACACTCGTACAACTGCTCTCACCAGCTCTCGTTAACTCACTTGGCGATTACACACTTTCATACACAATACACTATAGTGATCCTTGTACTTAGCTCGCTATCATCCGAAGTTGTAACACGTTTATTGTTTAATTTGAGTTGGTGATCGGTAGTTTCCATCACCCGAGGTTTTTTATGCTGGAGATCATTCATTGATCAAGGGCTTTTTCCTCGTATAAATCTTCGTGTCACTTGTTCATTACATTTCAGAGTGATCCTTATTGTTGTTCATCAATTCAAGCATCATATCCCACAACAGAAAGTTTGGTTACATTGTCATTGCTTGATTTTTGACCAAAACAATCATGACCAAGATTATGCTAAGATCTTCACCGGCTAAGGATCACAAAAAGGACAGTCCTTTGAAGAGCCAAGGGATCATCGAAGACTCTGCGAAGGAACGATGATGCTTTACTGATCCGCAGATAGACAGGATTCGCCATTGTTTTCCGGCGAGCACCGTTTTTAAAGCTTTTGACCCTACCGTCCTAAGCGACTTTGTTTCTGAAACCTGGGTAGCTTTTCCGATCACCCCATTTACGATTGGATACTCGTATCCTTTTCCTGATTTCACCCAATCTTTCTTCTCTCTCATCGGCATCTCCTACATCCAAGCGATGCCAATGATGTGGAGGGTCTTGTATACCCTTGACAGAATCATTGAGCATGAGGTATTGATCTGGGAATGTCGGAGTTAGCAGAAATGTACAACCTTGTGGATCTCATCGATATCTATTCAAACACAAACCCGGTGAAGAACACCCCATCCTCAAAACCACTAAGAATGACACCAACTGGAAAAGGCGATTCTTCTTTGTCAGAAGGGATTCCATCCCTGACGGGAAGGATCTGCCAAGAAAGTGGGCCATCCACGGTAGGATAGAGGACCCTTAGAAGGATCACAGGATAACCTTGTTTTTGCTGAGGATCACTAACATCCTTTTGTTTCTTTTGTGCAGCTGCCTCTGTTTCACACATCATTACATCACCTGCAACAAAGGAAAGGCTTGCTGCTTTCCAGAAGCTTGATCCTGAAATAAGATCATTTCAAGCAAACACCAAGGATTCTCAAGAAGTATCCTCAGGTTCTGTTACAATGTCAAGTAAGTATCCATGTTTGTATATAATTAAATATTAAAACGTAAATATAACAAGAATACTTATCTTTTGTGTTGGATGAATAGGTGCTGGAAAATCCTCAAGATATGCTTCCCGCTTCAGTGTCACTGATCTCACCACTGTTGGTCCCAGGTCTGGGAAGAAGAAGACGGCTGCTAGCCCAAGTGCTGTGGTTCCAAAGCCTACCACCTCCAAGGGGGGAAAGAAAAGAAAGGTCTCTGAGACTGAGAATCTTGAAGGCTTGCCTCTTATCCGCCACCAGTTCCAAGAGTACTTCGCCGATGTAAGGATCACTGACTTTACTTGATTATCCTGCCCACTTGAGGATCATGTGATCCTGAATTCTACCTTGTCTTCTTTGCAGAAATTTGCTAAAGTGGAAATGTTGTTTGATGCATACATTGAAGAGGCGGAGCAAAAGCATCGGGAGTTCCAAAGGTTCTTCCTTGCCAAGGATCAAGCTATCTCCCGCCTTGAGAAGGATCTTGCTCTCGCAAAGCAGGAGGTGGTCATGGCCCAGATAAATGTTGATCATGAGAAGCACGAGCTACTGGAGGATGCTAAAGTCTCTACTGCCATCACCATGTATAAGATCAAGCTTCAAATGGCTCAGGAGGCAGAGGATCCTGACTTCGACAGGACCACTTGGAACAAGGAGGCATGGAAGGCAAAGCTGGCTTAGCTTGAGGACGAGGAGGAGGCTACTGAGGTCTTGGCGATTGAAGTAAGTGGCAGTGGAAAGGATCAGGCTGGTGCTGGTGATGCTGGTGCTGGTGATGCAGCCAAGGTGTGAGCTGCTGAAATGGGCGATGATGGATATTTCTAGACGTGGCCGGAGCCCATTTTTTAGGACTTGGTAGTAGTTTTATTTTGGTTATGGTGTTTTGAAACAATGTTGGGTTGTATTTGAACAATAGTTTCTAGGGTTATGGATCATAGATCCATAGACAATAGGTAGGATAATGGGTGGTGGATGGATCCTCTGTTTGGGGGATGAAGCCACTTGTTATCCTGCTATCTTTTATTTCCTGCACTCTTAAGACTCGTTAACAATGGACACCCTTTGCCAACCCATGTGGACGTGCCACGTTTTGCTGGTAGAAGCGTGGGTTGGCAATTTTGACAACCTTAAAGGGTTTAACGTTTTGTGAATAAATAAAACCTTAACTTTTTGGCTATTTCCCGTGTTGTTATCCTTGTGAATACTTTACTTTTCAATTGTTGTGATATATTTTGTCTGAATTTATTAAGTAAAGAAGAAAAAATTTAATAATTATCCTCAAAAAGTTTAGGATATGATCAAGGATCACATATCCTATAGTTGACAAGTTCTGAAAAGTAGTGTAGTTTAAGGATCATAAGTTCAGTTGTCAAAGGATAAGGGTCACTCATGTAAATAATAAATAAAATCAAAGTAATTAAGGATCATACCTGAGAATCCAAGTTAGGATCCTAACCTTTAACACTTATAATCAGGATAACCAAAAGAAAAACCTTAATAGAAGGTAAGGATCAAGGATCCTTGGTCGTTTAGCTTCAAAAACCTGAAATAGGATACAACTTGGGACTAAGCCAATATAAGATAAAAGTTAGTAACTGGGAATAAGCCAACAATTCTGGGGACAAGCCCAAAGGATAACTGGGGACAAGCCCAAAGGATCGTGTGTAAACTAGAGTATGGCCCTCACTGGCGACTATCCAAACTTAGTGACATGAAAATGCCAAAACCTTAGCTAACGTGAAAATGTTAGAAACCTTAGGAACGGATGTATGGTACGTCTACCATTATACGTAGGATCCTGAATACAGCCAGTACAATGAAATTGTCAGCCCCTAAAGCGAGTACTGGTCCCATTGCCATGAACTGTACCAGGATCATCGTGCGCTACTGGCGATACTGGGGACAAGCCCAAACTGGGGTCAAGCCCAAAATAACTGGGGTCAAGCCCAAATAACTGGGGTCAAGCCCAAATAACTGGGGTCAAACCCAAATAACTGGATACTTCTGTGGATACTCAATCCTTTGTTAAGGATACCTGAACCTTCAAAACTCAGAATCAAGTGAAAGGAGGATAAAGGATGCAAGATCCTTATCCTTATATAAGATAATTAAAGAATGAAATAGTTTGAGATTAGAATATTACCAAAATGAGGATCCTTTGTCCTGTAAGGATCCTTCAAGGATACTTGTCAGGTAAGGATCATGGGTCCTTATCACATGAAGTATTTCTTCAAGTGGACAGCATTCCAAGCTCTTGGTAGCAAATCACCTTCCATTGTTAGCAATCTATATGCCCCCTTTCCTGCTTCAGCTTCAATCAAATAGGGCCTTCCCACTTTGGTGCTAGCTTTCCATCAGCAGGATTGGTGGTATTCTGAAATGCTTTCCTCAACACCATATCACCAACTTGGAATTTTCTGATCCTGACATTTTTGTTGTAAGCTCCAGCCATCCTCTGTTGATAACTGGCCATCCTTATCCTTGCCAAATCCCTGAGTTCTTCTATAGTATCCAAGTCTTGAACCAAGTTTTCAACATTTTCTTCAGGATCACGAATGCTTGTTCTTGCAGTATGAACCACCATCTCTGTAGGGATCACTGATTCTGCTCCAAATACCAAAGAGAATGGAGTCTGGCCAGTAGCATTCTTGGGAGTTGTTCTATCAGCCCAAAGCACATAAGGTAGTTCTTCTGCCCATTTTCCTTTCTTGGATCCAAGCTTCTTCTTCAAGTTGTTGATGATGATCTTGTTGGATGATTCTGCCTGGCCATTGGCTTGTGGGTGGACTGGTGTTGATGTTATCATCTTAATCCCCCAGCTGTCACAAAAGTTAGTAGTTCTACTCCCAATAAATTGGGATCCATTATCACAAACAATTTCAGAAGGGATACCAAATCTAGTAATAATGTTTCTTTTAATAAAGGATATCACTTCCTTTTCTCTGACTTGAGCAAAGGCTTCAGCCTCTATCCATTTGGAGAAGTAATCAGTCATAGCAAGCATGAGTACTTTTCCACCAGGTGCCTTAGGAAGCTTTCCAACTATATCCATTCCCCATCTCATGAATGGCCAGGAAGAGGATATAGGATGCAAGAGCTCTGCTGGTTGGTGAAGGATATTACTATGTCTCTGACAAGGATCACACTTCTTAGCATAATCCACAGCATCCTTCTTCATTGTAGGCCAATAGTATCCTGTCCTCAGGATCCTTGAGAATAATGCCCTGCCCCTAGTGTGGTTTCCATAATCTCCTTCATGAAAATCCTTTAGGACTTGTTGGATTTCAGGATCCTCAATGCATCTTAGATATGGTCCTGCAAGAGATCGTTTATATAATATGTTATTCAATATTGTAAATTGAGATACCTTAATTTTAAAAGCCCTGGGGTTTTCTCCTGTAGGAATCTCTCCAAGTTGGATATATCTCATGATTGGAAGGATCCATGATCCTGAATGGGATTGTGTATCATCAGTAGGGACGATAGCAGAATCCTTTCCTATCTCCATGGCTACATGATCCTCAATAGCAGGAGTCAGGATATGGATAATAGGGATTTTGATATCCTCTGGAATCTTTAAGGATGATCCTAGATTGGCCAATGCATCAGCTTCTGCATTCTCTTCCCTTGGTACCTGTGTCAAACTAAAGGAAACAAAAGAGAGTGCCAATTCTTTGACTATCTCTAAATATTTGATTAGCTTTTCACCTTTAACAGCATAGGATCCATTAAAGTGATTAGCGATTAATAATGAATCTATATGTACCTCAAGATACCTGATCCTCATATGCTTGGCAATTTGCAAACCAGCTATCAAGGCTTCATATTCAGCCTCATTATTAGTAGTTTGAAACTCACAAGCTATGGAGTGGGGTATTATGTCCCCCTGTGGTGATTTTAGTAGTATTCCAAGTCCTGTTCCTTTGACATTAGAGGCTCCATCAGTGAAGAGTATCCAAGGATCCTTAGTTTCTTCAAGCTGTTGGACTTCTAACTCAGCTTCCTTTTGCAAGTCACTACTGAAATCTGCCACAAAGTCAGCTAAGGCTTGGGATTTAATGGCAGTTCTAGGCTCATATCTTATATCATAAGCACTAAGCTTCACTGCCCACTTAGCCATCCTTCCTGACATTTCAGGTTTCCTGAGAACATTCTTAATTGGAAAATTAGTCTTAACAATAATGGCATGAGTTTCAAAATAATGTCTTAATTTAGTAGATGCCATAATTAATGCAAGGATAAGTTTCTCTAAATGTGAATACCTGGATTCAGCATTAAGTAAACTCTTACTTACATAATAAACAGGATGTTGTGTACCTTGGTGATCCTTAAGAAGGACCGCACTTACTGCTTTTGAGGATACTGCTAGGTATAAGGATAATATATCCCCTTTTCTGGTTTCTTCAAGGTGGGGGCTGAGGATAGGTAATCCTTAAGAGCTTTGAGGGAACTTTCATGCTTCTCGGTCCATTCAAATTTCTTGTTCTTCCTCAGGATGTCATAGAATTCCTTGCACTTTTCTGAGGATTTGGATATGAACCTGTTCAAGGCTGCGATCCTGCCTGCCAATCTTTGCACATCCTTGGCATTGGCAGGAGATTTGATATTCACAATAGCCTTAATCTTCTCTGGACTTGCTTCAATGCCCCTTTTTGTCACCATATAGCCTAGGAATTTCCCTGCTTTAACACCAAAATGACACTTGGAAGGATTCAGTTTCATATTAAATTTATCAAGGATATTGAATGCTTCCTCCAAGTTTTTAAGGTGATCCTCAGCTTTCTTGGACTTAACCACCATGTCATCTATATAGACTTCCATAGTGTGTCCAATTTGTTCCTTGAACATCATATTGACTAGCCTTTGATAAGTAGCACCTGCACTCCTTAGTCCAAATGGCATAGCAATATAACAATATATACCAGTTGGGGTCATAAAGGTTGTATCCTCTTGATTAGATGGTTCCATCTGAATTTGTTGAAATCCAGATGAAGCATCCATAAAAGTCAACAACTCATGACCCGCGGTAGCATCCACCATGGAGTCAATGTGGGGTAATGGGAAAGGATCCTTGGGACATGCCTTGTTTAAATCAGTAAAATCGACACATACCCTCCACTTTCCATTTTTCTATTGAACAACAACCACATTGGCTAGCCACCTTGGATACTTAACCTCTCTTATCATACCTGCCCGAAGTAGTTTATCTACCTCCTCCTGGATAATAGCATTCCTTTCAGGTGCAAACTTCCTTCTTTTTTGATGAATTGGCTTGAATGACCTGTCAATGCCGAGTTTATGAGTAATTATCTCTTTAGATATACCTGTCCTGTCTTCATGCTTCCAGGCAAAGGTAGTTTTCCTTCCTTTAAGGAAGGATACTAGATCCTGTTCAATGTCGCTAAGGATCCCTGATCCTATGAAGATCTTGGATTCAGGATCATGAGGATCCATAAGGATTTCTTTTACATCCTGCTCTCTTGCCTCCAAGACATATCTTGAAGGATACTTTAATTGCTATTGCTCCCTTGGTCTTGAGGCTGGCTTCATTGATGAGGTATAGCAATTCTTAGCTTCTTGTTGATCACTCTCAATTTTCACCACTCCCCATGGACTAGGAATCTTCACACATTGATGATAGGTAGACGGGACTGCCTTCATGTCACGTATCCATGGCCTGCCAAGGATAACATTACAACAGGATAAGCAATCTATAACATAAAATTTTTTATAAGAATGAAGTCCTTCAATATAGATGGAAAGTTTGATGGCCCCCAATGTGTTCTTGGTTTCTCCACTGAATCCCACAAGGACTGAGGATCTTGGGACAATATCAGACTCCGGGATATTCATTTTCTTGAGGACATCAAGCTGAATGATGTTCACAGAGCTTCCTCCATTGATTAGGATCCTGCGAACAAAATGGTTAGATATAAATAAGGTAATAACAAGACCATCTTGATGAGGATCCTGAACATTAACACGATCATCCTCATCAAAGGTTATGACTTTATCCTGGGTAACAATGGAGGTCCGGATGGGTCTGTCTCCATTATCCATCTTGGTTTCCTTGGCATGTCTTTTGGCTGCTGAAAAGGAGGTACCACAAATGTCTGATCCACCAGATATGAAGTTTATAACTTGTGCGTCTGCTGGGGGAGCAGGAGCCTTTTTCTGGGATCCTTTCAGGATCCTGAATCCTTGACTTATTTCGTCCCAGAAGTTCCTTCAAGTGCCCCTTGCTTAACAAGTAACCAATTTCTTTTCTAAGTGCAATACACTCTTCAATGAGATGCCCAAAATCCTCATGATATGCACACCACTTGGACTTGTCCTTTGTAGCAGCTGGTTTATCACTTTTCCTTGGCCACCTAGCTTTCTCACCTAGATTCTGCATTGCAAGAATTAGTTCATTGTTATCAACAGAAAAACAGTATTCAGAAATGGGAGGATAATCCTCATCATCCTCTTCCTGTTCCACTGCATGCACGTTCTGGTTATCAGATTTGTTGTACGACTTTGATTTGTTGTTCCTGAAGTAGGATCCTTGCTTTTCCTGTTTTGAGGATCCTGTCAGTCTTTCCTGGATCATTTTATCATCCCCTAATCGGATGAATCTAAGGGCCCTGGTTCTTACTTCATCAAGATTCCTGCAAGGGGTCATGACAAGATCATCATAGAATAATGAATCCCTAAGCAATCCCATTTTAAAGGCTTCTACAACCGTAGCAATATCCAGGTTAGGGATGTCTAAGGATTCTTTACTAAACTTAGTGATGTAATCTCTAAGTGATTCATTTTGACCTTGTGTTACCATATAAAGATCACTAGTTAAACGTTCAAATTTTCTACTACAAGAGAATTGACTATTAAACATATTAACTAGATTAGCAAATGAAGTAATAGAGTAAGGGGGAAGACTTAGCAGCCATTTAAGAGCAGATCCTGTGAGTGTGGATCCAAATCCCTTGCATAGATATGCTTCTTTTAACCTCTCAGGAATTGGATTGATCTCCATCCTCTCCCTGTATTGAGCTACATGCTCCTCTGGATCCGTTGAACCATCATACAGCTTCATGGATGGTATCTGGAATCTTTTGGGTATCTCAGCATCACATAAGGGTGGTGCAAAACGAGATATCCTATGGCTACCGTCTGCGATCTCAGGAATGGGCTTGACCACTCCTGGAACACTGGATATCATATCCTTAAGCTTCTGTAATTCCCTAGCCATAGCTTGATTGATACTTGTATCCTGCATGGAGCCATGGTTAGTATTATAAGAATTATTGAAAGTGTTACCTCCCAGAGGATTCATGTTTGGAATTCCAGATGTGAATCCATATTGACGGGACTCCGGTATGATCGAAGGACCAGATGAAGCAATGGTCTGCATTGGTATGAAGTCTCCTTGATGAACATCCGAACTTGGAGGCTGCATACTCCTTAAGGATCCTTGATCCTGAAAGATGTTGGATCCTTGATGCTGAGAGGATCCTTGAACCTGAAAAGATCCTTGAGGCTGAGAAGAGGATCCTTGAACCTGAAAGGATCCTTGAGGCTGAGAGGAGGATCCTTGAACCATGGAGGATCCTTGGACCGTGTGCATTCCCAAATATCCTCCTGAGCTGACGAAGGATCCCTGATGCTGGACAGAGGCTCCGGAAGGTTGAAAGTAAGATCCTAGAGCCTGAGTCATTGTTGTTGTTCCATAACGCCTTCCTGGTAATCCACCCAAGTATTGTACGTCCGGAGCTGCTGAATGCTGGGAAGTTATGACCGGAGTGTCGAAATTCAGCGATCTGGGCATCAATAGGGAATGATCCTCCATCGATTTCTTTTGTTTCTTGATATCACCTATCTCCCTGAGGATCATTTCGTTGGTTTTATCCTGCTCTTGCATGCGATCATTCATCTGCAAAATCAAAGTAAAGAGATCACTATTAGTAGGATTAGTGGAAACAGAAGAAGTTGGTGGTTTTGGAAAAATTGGGCTTGGTCTCTTTGCAGCATTCTCAGCATTCTTCTGAGATCCAAAAGGTGGTGGAGGCAAAGGTGGAACGCCTTGTGAAGAACTGATTGTCGGCATTGAACTTGAAGTGTTCTTCGCTGAGGAAGCCATCTGCTTGGTTGTAACGAACCGAAATGACCACAAAAATATGAATCTTCTTAGGAATGAAGCACCAATTGCCCCACGGTGTGCGCCAAACTGTTTTGGTCAAAAATCAAGCAAAGATAATGCAACCAAATCTTTTGTTGTGAGGTGTGATGCTTGAATCAATGAACAATATTAAGGATCACTCAGAAATGTAATGAACAAGTGACACAATGATTTATATGAGGAAAAAGCCCTTGATCAAGAGTTGATCTCTGGCATAAAAAACCTCGGGTGATGAAAACTACCGATCACCAACTCAGATTAAACAGAAAATGTATTACAACTTTGGATGATAGCAAGCTTGTTACAAGGATCACTAGAGTGTAATGTGCAAAAAAGTGTGTAATCGCCGAGCAAACTGTCGAGAACTGATGAGAGCAGTTACGAGTGTGTGTGTTTAGCCAAAAAATAGCCAAGTGTTCTAATCTAGCTCGCTATCCCCTTATAAATTTGGAAAATATCTAAGCTAACTAACTATCCGCATTTCGTGCAAGTCTTCCACGACCTCCATAACGTCCATATTAGTCAAGCACGTGCGGAATAAAAAGGGAATATGCTCCAGGAATATCGCCAAGACCAAGTCCAAGCACGTACTCTGCAAAACAACATCATATTCAAAGCAGACAATCGTTAGTGTAAGGACCACTACGATGATCCTGGATCCTGATCCTACAATACTCTCTGAGGATCACTAATTCAAACAGAATTGAGGATCCCTAAGCCCGACAGTAATTGAGGATCACTGATCTTTGGGAAATCCTCCCCTAACAATTGCCCCCAAAATATAAGGAGTAAAGTGTGAATAAACGAGTTATATTTTCTCGTTCTTATCCGTAACAAACCAACGGATATATAGCCGTTACATTCTGACTAGCCGTTGCCAATCTGACGTCATTGAAGTGACTATCCTGCAAAATCATGATTATAAATTGAAGTTAGAGATAAGGGTTAGGAAGCATTTAAATTCATGCGTTTTATCATAGAGCTTCATGTTGGGGGTCTGAAATCTTTTTGGGATTTCAGCATCACAAATAGGATATGCAAACCGGGATATCCTGTGGCTGTCTTGGGATACTTCTGGAATTGACTAGACCACCCCAGGTACACTGGATATCATGTCCTTCAATTTCTAAAGCTCCCTAGAAAATGTTGACGTCATACCTGCATCCTGCAAAGATCCAATACCATTAGTAGCAAGAGTATTATTATTATTAGATACGTTACCAGTCTGAGGATTCTGGCCATATCCTGAAGCATATCCAGAACTTCTCAGAGTTGACACCCTAACCGAAGAGGGTATCTCAGAAGTATGATTCTGGGAATGACTAGGCACAATATTGCCCCTGTTATCCTCAGTATATTCTGCAGAACTGAAGTTCAAAGCTCTGGGCTGCAAAGGAGTGACAATATCCTCAGCAGGCCTACTCGGACCAGACTTCAAGAGCTGTATCTCCCTCATCAGCATTTGGTTGGTCTCCTGCTGTTGCCTCATCTGTTCCTATACACTACTAAATAAAGTCAGAATTTCATCATTAGAGGCCAAAACAGGAGCAGATCCCTGAATATTCCGAGTGGGGGTAATATCCTGAGGTTGTGAAGAAGCTTGAGTCCTTGGAGGAGGTGGTGGAAGCACTTAACTAATCGTTGCAGATGTTGTAGCAGATACGGTAGAAGAGCTCATGTTTGATCTTGAGGCCATTGAAAATAGTGTAGCAAAAAGTTTTGAAAATAGAAAACCAAGCAATGATTTTGCAAAAGCTTTTAGTAGATATAGCACCACTTGCCCCACGGTGGGCGCCAAATTGTTTTGGTAAAAAATTACCGAAGCAATTAAGTGATCAAATTAGTTAAGTGAGGTAGTGTGCTAAGAATGTGTATAAAAAATATGCTAATTTAGTTGTTGGTAAAAACAGTTTTCAGGATACGGCTCAGGATATCGAGCTATATCTACAATCAAACAATGAGCAAAAATGTAAAGGGTGACACGATATGTACGAGGAAAGCCCTTGATCAATTTAGATCGCCGGCATAAAACCTCAGGAGTTGACAATTGCAGCTGCCTTGTTCTTCTTATTGCTTCAAATATCAGGATACAGTGCAGGATATGATGCGGATCAACTAAGTGTTACAATGTGATTTCGATACAAGTGTAAGTGTGTCGTGAGTGTTTGTAGTTAGAGAGAAAGAGAGCTCGAGAGATTGTGTGTCCTTATCTGATTCGATCAATCCTTTTTATAGTAAAAGAAACTAACTAACTAGCCTATTATTCCGGGATTTAACGAATATTCCTTATGTGAACGTTGTAGTCCACGTCTTCCGGCTTCAACGTCCATATTCCAACAGATTTTCCCGAGTCTTTAGGAGAAGAAGTCCACTTGAACGTTAGAGACTTGCACCATTTAATCTGCACGTGAATTAATCAGTTACTACCAGGATACTGCATCAGGATGTTACCAATATCCTGATCCGGTATCCTGATCACAACAAAAGAAACATAGTCAGAATATTGTTCAGAATATATGAGCAGAAAACCACCCATAACAACCACCATGCCTGTACTTGCCGCAAGCCCAAGGACTGGTGTTTCCGGGTGGCCGCCCATGCCTACCACTTGCCGAGTGGGTTTGCATAACCCACTCCAAGCACCCTTATAATAAGTAGTACGTTTAGAGTTAAATGTCATTTTAGTTCATATGGTTTAGGCCATTTTGTCAGTTTAGTCCAAATGTTTCATTTTTCGCTTGTGGGTCCAAAAAAGTTTCACCATTGCCATTTTAGTCCACTGGGTTAACTTTATCAATTATTTCTGTTAACGAGAAAGGAAATTCGGTTATTTTATATGGCTGAATTGCCCTTCTAGTACACAGAATTACATATAAAATGACTGAACTGCTCTTCTCATTAACAGAAAAAATAGATGAAGTTAACCCAGTGGACTAAAATGGCAATGGTGAGACCTTTTTGGACCCACAGGCGAAAAATGAAACCTTTGGACTAAACTGGCAAAATGGCTCAAACCACAAGGACTAAAATGACATTTAACTCATACATTTATATGAAAAACAATTGTTATTGCTTGTTAAAAAAAGATATTAGTCATTGGTTATTCTTCGATTTTATAAAATTATATCTTAAATTGTATAGTAAAATTTAAAAGGGTAGCTAATAATCTTTTTTACCTATAGGGTGGTGTTAATGTAAAAAGAAGGGTTTTTTTTAAGAATGATAAGAAGTGTTTTACGCCCTTAGATTTAGTAGTTAATGGTTGAGATTAAAAGTGACAAAATTGTAAATAGAATGGTATTTTTTGAGACTGAGTTGACTAGTTTAGGGTAATAATGTCTTTTTACAACATTTAATTAAAAAACCCATATCTCATAACAATCAAACCACCGGCAAAGTTCCACAATTCTCATTCTTTCCATCCAAAATCAGATATCATGGAAGAAAATCAAAAGTTTAGATTGTGTTATAAATGTAATCAAACAAATCTTCTTCATTCTGTACTTTGAATCATCTAGGATTCGCTAAAAATTTGTTCGGCGATTTTTTTAGCGAAAAGGTTGAAGACAGCAAGATCGGAGTGTCCTAACACATCTACGGCATCTAGTGAACCAACTGTATTAAGATTCAAGGCGTCGTGTTTTAGCGTCTAGAAAAACTGTATTCAGATTTAAGGTGTGGTGTTTTAAACATCTGGAAACATTGACTATGACTCAAGTTATCGTGTTTTAACATCTTGAATCTGGAAACATTGTATTATGATTACATTTATTGTGTTTTAACATCTAGAATAGCAATACAAACATTCTCAGATGATGTTAAAACACCATGACTTGAATAACAATGCAATCATTCCAAATATTAAAATACCATGGCTGTATTACGATTCAAGTCGTGGTGTTTTTGGAATCTGAATGGTCTTTTATACCTTTAAAATAACCAAAATCATTCCAGATGTTAAAAAACCATGACTGTATTAGGATTCAAGCCATGGTGTTTTTTTTTTTTTTCTTTTTTACTTTGTATGGTGTTTTGTAACTTCAAAATAACCAAAATCATTTTACATGTTAAAACACCATAACTGTATTAGGATTCAAGCCATTGTGTTTTTTTAGAATTCATATGATGTTTTATACCTGCGAATTAACAAAAATGTTGATACGAAATTTTTGAATTAAACATACTTGATACTAGATTTTGAATAATGAAAGATATGGTGTTGGTTATATGGTTTCCTAAAATCTCTCGAAAACGGTTACCCATGATCTAATTCATTTAATTGAATTTTGATTAAATTTACATAATTACCCTTAATCTATAAATATAATTAGTGTCACATACATCACGAGACTCATTCTTACACTTTTCACAAACTTCATCCTTTTAACAAGAACCTGAACTAGGGATGAGTATTTGGTACTGGGTATCGATACCGGTATCGAATTTCCCGTACCGATTTTTCAGTACCGGTACCCACTTTTTGGCATTTTCGGTATCGGTACTTTTGGTACCGGTAAAATACCAAATTTTACCTTCAAATACCGGTACCGTACCGAATATTTCGATACCGATACCTAGTTTTGACAAATTTCAGTATTGATATTTTCAATATAGTACTGATACCACACTCATCCCTAACTTGAACATCTACCTATAATTGGATTTATTATTTCAAAACATGTTAAATCCACTACCTTCAAAGTCAACAGTAAACTAAATTAAAAATCACCTTTTTTTAATAACATAATTATTTTGTAACCGAAACTGATCGGTACTAAACATGTGAAAACCAAAATAATATTAGTTATTGCATATGGCATTATAGCCTAGTGGCATTTTTTGGGTGAATTTAGGGACCTTGAGGTCTTGAATATGATCGGGTGGTTCCGCTAGTGGCACGGCGATACTCCAGTGGTTTGTTAGTGATCTAAATATGCAGTTAAAAAAAACTAGTTATCGGTTCGGTTTTGACAAACGAAATCCTACCAAACTATAGTCGCCCTATTGGATTTTTCTTTTAAATTCAAACCAAAATCTTTAATTCAAAATTTAACAAATACAAATCAGGGTTCGCATTCCACAACCTCATTCTATTCAATTTATCATTACTAGAGTATTGCATAATTTTATTCAAGAATGTCTCCGGATGACATGGTGTAGTGCTAATATATCTTTCCTCTGTTGTTACAGAATAGGTCAATTAGTATTAGTTAAGGGACTGCAATTGTAATAATAGATAGTTGAGGGACTGTAATTGTAATATGTGTAAAAAGGTAGTTATTGGTAGTTATAAACACAACAACCTCAAGCTAATGAGCTAAGCTTGATTTGGGTTTTCCTTTCCTTCTCTCTGTGTGTTTCTCTCAATTCAGGCTAAAAATTGGTATCAGAACTAACCGATCCTTATCGGAGCTCATTGATTCCGGCCACCACCAATATTCCGATCATTTTCTCCGGCAAGTTCTCCCTCAATTCCTTCATCAATTCTTCAATTCGTTCAATTTCTGCTCATTTTCCATTGATCCTTGGAATGATCAATTGTTGATCATTCTATTCCATATCATTAATCCGTTGCCTGATTCTTGATTCTTTCTTCTTCCTTTCTTCCCAAATTCTGTGTTTCAATAAAATTCATTAACATGACTACTAGAAACCAAGAAGTGGATCTTATTGCTAAAGATGTCAGTCGATTAGATGAGTTTACAACGCAAACTCAAGAAAGTCTGTTGAGCCTGAAAGCAGCCTTTGATCAGATGCAAGCAACATTCTTAAAACTGGAGCAGCAAGGAACGATGATACAAAGAATTGAGGGTGAAAGAATCAGTAACAATCGTTTAACAAAGGTAGAATTTCCAAAATTTAATGGTGATGATGTAGAGGGGTGGTTGTATAAGTGTGAACACTTCTTTTCAATTGATGAAACCCCAGAAAGATAGGTCAAATATGTTGTTGTTCACTTAGAGGGAAGAGCTTTGCAATGGCATCAAGGGTTCATGAAGTTTTCTGGAAAACAGATTTGTGATGTGACTTGGGATGAATATACAAGACATGCAGCCACTAGATTTGCTGCAACATTAAAAGAAGATGCTATGGGTGCGCTCAAAGCACTGACCCAGACTGGTGAGTTGGAAGATTATTGTGATGAATTTGACTTGTTATTGAATAAAGTGACTATACCTTATGAATATACAATCAGTCTATTCATTGAGTGCTTGAAACCAGAAATCAAATGCCATGTAAAGATGTTCAAACCAAAGACTCTAAGAGAAACTTATTCTTTGGCAAGATTACAGGAACAAACAAACAAAACATTGGGTTGGAGTAATGTTCCTAGTAACAATTCAACTAGTTACAAACAACACATTACAAAGACTAACAATCTAATTAGTATTGTTAAACAACCTGTGTTAGCAACACCTGTTAATTCTATGCCTTCCAATGCTTTGGTTCCTAAAAAAGTCACTAACAAATATATGGATGATAAAAGGGAAAAGGGGGAATGTTTTTTCTGTAATGAAAAATATGTCCCTGGGCACAGTAGGGTTTGTAAAGGAAAGAAGCAGTTATTTTTGGTTGAGGTGGAGGAATATGTTGAAGATCAGGAAATAGAAGGGTTGGTGATTGATGTGGCTGACATCCAGGGAGATCCTTAGATTTCTTTGAATGCCATAATGGGTATTCCATCTTTCTCAAGAATGTAGGTAATTGCTAGTATTGGTACTAAATACTTGTATATTTTGCTGGGTAGTTGATCAACCCACAACTTCATGAGCAAAGCCTTGGCTCAGAAGTTAAAATGTCCTGTAAAACAAATACAGAATGTACAAGTAACTGTGGCTGATGGAAAGAAGGTGGAATGTGTGAATGTTTGTAAGGATTTTCAGTGGGTCATGCAAGGAAACTGGTTCACTACAGACATGTTAGTCATTTATTTGAATAACTATGATCTAGTATTGGGTATTCAATGGTTGGAGACTTTGAATGACATTATTTGGAATTTTAAGAATCTAACTATGAAGTTTACAATTGTTGGTCAAGATTTTGAATTGAAAGGTACCAAGAAAAAAGGTGTAAGTTTGAGCTCCATGGAAAAGATGACCAGTATGACTCAAACTCAAGATCAGCTGACTCAAGCACAGTTGTTTACCATTCAAGATTCAGAAGCTAAACAATGTATGTATCAACCAGTCATTGGTGATACTGAAGATAAGGCTAATCTAGACACCTTGTTACAAGAATATGAAGACATTTTTGAAGTACCACAAGGTCTACCCCCTTTAAGACCTTTTGATCACAAAATTGTATTGAAAGATAATAAAGTGAACTCGAATCTAAAACCCTATTGATATCCTGGTGCCCAAAAGGCCTGGTGCCCAAAAGGATATTATTGAAGAGATGACACAGGAACTGTTAGATTCAGGTGTTATAAGACACAATAGTAGCTCTTTTGCTGCACCAGCAGTTCTTGTTAAAAAGAAGGATGGGTCCTGGAGAATGTGTGTGGACTACAGAAGGTTAAATGAGGCAACTGTTAAAGATGTGTTCCCCATTCCCTTGATTGAAGAACTTTTGGATGAGTTTCAGTGTGCTAGCATATTTTCTAAACTGGACCTGAGATCCGGATATCATCAGGTAAGGATGTATGAGCCTGATATCTATAAAACTGCATTTAAGACTCATCATGGCCATTTTAAGTTTTTGGTGTTACCTTTTGTGTGACAACTCGTATTTCCGAACCTATTTTTTGTGTAACTTATATGAACTCTATGTGACTGATTGATATGTCTGTTTTAATGAATGATTATAAGTTGTATGCTACGTGTTATGTGTGATTGTATTACAAGCACGAATAATTAATAACCCTCGATCGCACAAGACTATCTAATCGTACAAGCCCTTTGGGCACACCACTCTCGGCCCACACCCTTTGTACTCGAAACCAAGGCCAGCCCATGCAAGGGTTCGGCCCACTCCCCTATTTAAACCCACACATACCCCTTATGAGGTTTTGCTTCCTCATTGTTTGCAAAAACACTCAAACACACAAACCCTACTCTCTCTCTTTCTCTCCTCTCGAAGATGACGGCAACACCCTCTTCCTCGAAGTCTTTCTTGTTCGGATCAACTCTTGTTCTACCTTTTAACCGGTTAGTGTTATATCATTGTTTGATTTCCGATATGATTGATGTTTATTGAACGATTGGCTATATGTTATTCGATGTTTGATGTTTAAAGTGTTATGTTAGTAAAATCCTTGATAAACAATCTATTAGATCATTATAGGGATGGATAAATACTTTGACAATTAAGAACTAAATGGATGTAATGTAATCGGATGTATGTATATGTGTTCGGATTAGATGCATGATCGAACATGAGGTGTTGTGTGATGATTTGAAACCAATGATCTGATAGTTTAATGGATAAGTTGTTGTTTATGTTTTGAATATGATTAGGGTTCATAGAAATTAATGGATAAAAACCTTGATTTGATCGAATAAGGGTTTGGGTAGGAACTGTTAGTTGTGATTGATTGATTGATTGATTGATTGTGTGCAAATATGGAAACTGCTTGAATGATTATAACTAATTTGCATGAATTATGGAATGATATAACTAATCGCACAAGCCAGTCGCACAAGGCCAGTTGCACAAGCTAAGATATGTTAGGGTGCAACTGTTAAAGCACGTCGTATAACCCCTTTAAGCACAGTCGCACAACATCTTGTGGATCGCACAAGGTTGTGCTGATCGCACAAGATGTTGGGCCGCCCAACATAATAGGTTGTGTTATGCTGTTGGGCCGAATGGCCCAAAACCCAATCGCACAAGTATAACTGGATCGTACAAGTATAATTGGACCGCACAAGTTGATTTTCTGTTTATATGTTTGGGTCGTATAGGTTTTGGATTTGCATTTGTCATTGGGCCGGGTTGTAACACCTCGTATTTTCATATTTGTATTTTACTTTTCGAGGCGTTAATCATAATGGTAATACATTGTTTTATCACATTATTAATGGATAAACACAAGATTTTTATAAGAAACCGAAAAACTATACAAAGAAAAATTATTAGAAAAAATATTTTTCTAATAATTTTTCTACAAAAGAATTTTTAATAATTTTTAGAAATGGTTTTAGTATAGGTCCCTTTTATAAAAAGTGCTTGTTTTAATCCATAGTATTTAAAAACAAAAAACTAGCGTGAATAGTACCCTGCAGGGTACTATTCATCAGCAGCTATTTATGAACGAAAATGCAGAATTTTCTCCATCTTGCAGCCATTTTTGCAGCCATTTGACCCATATAGATCACCACCTACCACTTCCATCTATAAATACAAGATCTATAGCCTTCATTACAATGGCCAAACACCTAAAAATCGTCCCATAACTCTCTCAAAATCGCAGCTGAAAGTTCATGTTCGAGTAGATTCACCACCTCTTACAAAAATGAGCATAACTTGCTCAAAACTCAACCAAATTACTTGATTCTTTTTCCTACTTGCTTGTATAATCATGGGGTTCGATTCCTTGACTTCTCCTGGGAGAAATCAGACCTGGAATTGCCCTGAAAATGTCCATAAACTTTCTGTTTTGTTTTGAAACTTTCTTAAACTCTTGTATACTTCAAACAAACTTGTGTTCTTATGCTTCTAGTCTATTGTATGATTAGTAAAGCCAAACCAAGATTGTTTTACACTTAATAAGAGTGTCTAAACACTCTAAACTTTCTGTTTTAATAGAGTTTTTAACTCACAAGTGGTGCCAAGTCTTGAACTTGAAGATGGTGTGACTACTTGGTTAGCATAGGCTAACTTACATACAAGTCCACACATCACTTGATGTTTTGTTTAGTATAATTGTACCTTTAATTCATGAACATACTTATGAGGTTCCTAAGTGGGAGGTTCAACCTCCCGCCTCTTACATAACCTATATATTAACATAATAATCGAGGTAACCAAGTGGAAGGTTTAACCTCCCGCCTCCTACATAATTTATATGGCACCAAGAGGTAACCAAGTGGAAGGTTTAACCTCCCGCCTCCTACGTGGCTAACTATATTATTATTATGTATATATTATTATTATGTATATATTATAAACCGAACCCTTGATAGTGATTATATAAATCTACTACCAAGTTAATAAGTTTCTCACTATGTGTGTAGTTCCTTGTCACGATTCTAATAGGTCTTGAGCCTATGAAATCATATATAATCCTTAAGGATTACCATAGTGTCGAGACAAGTGCTAATACCATAGAGAATATTTTCCTAATACATACTTTGTCATTCTGTGAATCTAAGTCCGAATCTCGACTCTAAACATACTTGGACGTTAGCCTCTACATATTCAACCTTCTAAACTCGTCAACTTCCTCACATTGGATAATCGGAAAGTATATGCGATATTGTGAGTATACTCGAATCCCTTTTTGCTTTAAACACTTTTGGGATGCAACATGTATTCTATATCGAAACACTTGACACTTGAAACTTATTTGAAACATACTCTATCCATTTAAACATGAAACCATGAAACTTGTGAACTATTGATACTATTTGGTGCTATGTGAACGTTTAATCCCTGTGTGTAGTTCCGCCTAACAATTAGTAGTACTATGCATATGCTATAGGAGTAATGCACCACCCCCATTTTGTGCTCGAGGGGTATTGTTAGGTATCATATTAGCCTCCCGTTGAACTTTGGGTTTGGTACTCGACATTTATGGGCTATCACTTGGACTGCGTAAACTAGCATGGCTGAAACTATTTTTATAATGTTTATATTGGATATGAGTTTTTATTCTATTATGCTATGTAAACAAACTTGTATACTCGCCAACTTTTTGTTGATTTTATTTTAATACATGTTGCAGGTTGATAGTCAAGATAATGAAGGAATCAAGTTAGGATGGACTAGATACACACCTTTAATTTATTTATCTTTTGATGTTATGTTGAAATTTGAACAATGTTGTTATTTCTATTTTAAATGTTGTATGACAATTTAGCACTTGCAATGAAATTTGAATTTAATTAAATATTGTCACATAGTGTTATGAAGTCTTGAGCAATCTATACACACTTCGTCTCATCCCGATGTTTCCGCCATCGGTTGGGGTGTGACAGATTGGTATCAGAGCCATAACTATAAGGAATTAGGAAAAGTAGGAATGCTTTCACCTAGTCTATAGTTTTAGAGCCTTATTCTTATGTTTTACTTGAAACTACTTGCATGTTAGCTTATTTACCTCTTATTTATTCGCCTTTGATCTTTTAGACATATACATCACTTATGTGTTAATACATAACATGCTATTCTTATTGTTAATACATGTTTTATTATTCCATTCTTTATGTACCATTCTTAATATGCTTCTTATGTGTTTATACTTGTTTGTGTACTTCTTTGACTTACATTTTTCTTATGCATTTTACTCGATTATTCTAAATCCAACAACACTCATATTGTACAAACGAGACGAGTTTACCAAAATAGGCATGAAACCCACAATTTGGTGAACGACTCGCAATCCACCTATTCTTTTTACATAAAATTACACCATTAAGTTAGGAGTGAAATCCACATCTTAATGATAATTTTCATTTCAAATTCTAGTGGACCCTCGTCAAAGTGTTGAAATTAAATTTTGACCCGACGAGTACCAACCACACTTAGGATATTAAATCGCCAAGTTAGGGGTGAAACCCACATCTTGTCGACTAGTTCCACTCCTTGATTTTCATTAATCCCGCCAAGTCTCGAAATTTCAATTGATTTGACGACATGTAGTAACTGGAAGGGTAAATACCGTTAACCGACTTGTCTGCAATAGTATTTCACCTATTAGGCCAAAGCATGCTCCTCAAACTCGAAAGACTTTTCGACCACTTTGGTTAGTCAAAGTTCCGTTTTGGAACCATCTAAATTTTAATCAATCATGTGTTGTACTATTTATTTTATACGATGTAATCTTTCAAATTCGAATTTACTTTCGATATTTTTTTTTACACACACATCATACAAATTTTTTTTGTATACACTTATACATATACATGCTTTCATGTAGTTTAAATTCACATTCCTTGTAATAATAAGTGGAGACATATCATTGAGATAGGAGTGATTTCCTTATCTTGACGATTAACTCTACTCCCCTTTTTCTTAAAAACGACATCACCAACGAGTTAGGGGTGATTCCCTTACCTAGGTGATCGTTACCAAAACGTCTCTTTTAAATATCTTATTATGCAAACTCGATTATGTTTTATACCTAAATTATTTATCATTATTCAAAATATATACGTATACCATTTCAAAATACTTTGTTCTATTAAGCGTACTTTCTATTTTCACTTAACCCATTTACACGAGATCCTTAAACATACCTTAAACGTATTATCACACAATTTAGTTTTACACTTAAATCTTTAATCATCTTGTAAAATATATATATATATGTATAACGGCTATATAGCCGTTGCCAAACGGCTATATTTCCCCCCTATAAATACCCAATCAACAAATCTCATTTTATTCATAACAAAATACTCTCCCTCTCACTCTCTTCAAGTTTTCGGAAATAATATTAAAGATGAATCATCCGGCTCTTGTGTTTGCTGGGGTGCTGATCGTGATACTGCAGTATTTGATTCTTAGTCTTCCATTAGAAGAAATGGGCTCCTATTTATTCTTGGATATTTTCGTTGTTTTACCATTGTATTTCATTTGTTTGATGATAATGGTATGATTTGTCATGTTTATTGTACTCATTTCAGAAATAAAATTTTAAGTTAACGATAGTAGGAATAAAATCATTACATTACCCTATCAATTTAATCGGTCCAATGAATCTCTTGCCCATGAACTTCATATTCAACTTAATCACTAAAACACACACTCACGTTATATCACCATACTAAAGACTTTCATTCTCATATACTTATAAGATTTTATGGATATTATACGGTCATTTTACCAAAGACGCCTGTCAACATCAACAAATCAATTGTTAAATTTTTTGTTTCTTATCACTGCGTCCTTTTTCAAACTTATCGTCGCCGTTTTTCTTTTCGGCTCCTGATTTCTCGGTAATTGATTTGAACACGTGTTTCCACCTTATCGTTCAATGTAAACCTAGACTTTTGGTAGCACCTTTGCGGCTCATCATACATCAATTCCCGATTTTACGGGATTTTCATGATCTATAAAAACCAAACCGTTCTACCTTCTCACATCACCACAACACCTTCTTAAACTACATATCACTCACACACTTGCCGGAGAAACTCACCACTTAAACCCAATATTCAAATGGCATACTTCCCAGTAGCACATGCTGAATCCTCAAGTGCAGCAGGAACTCACCCATTCCTCCGGTTTGCTGACCTACCCACTAGTGAGAAGTATCAGAAACTCAAGAATCTTGAAGTTTTTACCATTAGCGGCATTGATTGGCATCAAATAGGAATGGTTGACCCCACTGGTTCACTGGAAAGACTACTACCACACAATACACCATGGCGTCGTTTCTTCGACATCTTAGAGCCATCATATGATGAACTGGTATACGAATTCTTGTCCACTTTCTATTACCAACCTAATAAAAACCTTACCGAAGTATCCATTCATTTTCGGCTTTGTGGAAAACCTCATAACATGTCATTATCAGAATTAGCAGTTCGTCTGGGTATTTATACCAATGAGGAAGTTAATCAGCCCATTTTTACGAGGGCATTAACCTCCTTCTCATATATGGGAATGAGAAAATATTGGCAACACCATACATCAAAGACATGGTGCAGCTACAATCATTCTATGAACTTCAAGGACCCTCGTTATCGGTATATGCACCACGTTTTAGCCAACACTATCACGGGGCGCCAGATTTATCAACAAAGGGTTCGTTCAACCGAAGTCTTCTATCTGTACAGTATTTTTGAGCAAGTTCCTTGCAATATTGCCCGCGAACTTGCTGCTTATTTTTCTAGTCAACAAACCGGTTCCCTGAGAAGTCTCATGGGAGGATCTTATGTCACAAGAATAGCAAAATCCTTAGGTTCCTTAAGTGACCAGGTTATCCAAGGATTATCTCCATCAAAGGCACCTGGGATTGTGAATTGTAACAATATTAAGCTAACCCCTACTCTTGGCCATGCACTGACTCAACTATCTCAGTCGGAGAAAGCTCCATTTATCTTAGACAGTACCCCCACACAAAATCTACAACAATCATGGTTGCAATTTCCTCCACCATCTTTTTACCGTCATGACATGCTATCACAGCTGTCATACACCCAGGAACCCATTACTACTAACATATTCCAACCATTAGCATCAAACGTTTCACAAGGCCCCTCACCCTTAGTCTTCGAGGAGGCTCCAATGACACAAGATGAATTGTTTGATGAAAGCATGATGCTCCAAGAACAGTTAGAACCGGATTCACTTTTGTCACAGTCTTTCCTAGCACTAATGAATGAAGTAGAGCAACTACCACCAACTGATGTAGCAGGCCCCAGTATGGTGCCTCAAATGGATCTACATCCAGATCAAATGGTAGTTGAAATGGCTAGGTTAAACAATCAGAACCAAGAATTACTACGACAAGTACAAGAACTAACGGAAAGAAATCAACAGTTAGAAAGCCTGTTAGCTGCTCGTATGCAATTGGATACACTACCCCCACTACCTAATAATTTTGAGCCTGAAATTGATCCATTGCATGACGTGTTTCAAATATAATTTGTTCACATCATAAATTTCATGATTGTTTTACATGCTTAAATTTGCCATGTTTCAATTAATACTATACACGAAATCATTAATATTCGTACTCACACTCATGCTCATACTCATAACAATACATTTTATACTTATGCTCGTATTTATATTTATATTCATACGTTTCATGCTTATACTTATACTCGTACTACTCGTACGTTTTATGTTTATAATCATACTTACGTACATACTCATACTTAAACTCATATTTATGATCATACTTTCATTCATACTCATGATTCATACATTTGTACCAATACGCGAGCGTAATCCGAGTGATTCGCTTACGTGGGTCCTATACATACTTAAGCATGGACTTGCTTACATACTACATTCTTACACATACACATACACATTCTTAATTTTTTTTTATTTATACCCTAATTCATACATAACTAGTACAAGCTGTGCAGATCATGCGACGATCAATATAATCACGGGTGCACACGGGATTATAGTGATTGGCTCATGAGAACCATAGAGTGTACTACTAAGTATGATAAAACACAGAATGTAACATGACACCGAATACAACCTTAGACAACTCACAACGCATTATATCCGATTATTCACGACGAGACTTCATTCTAAATACACTGCGTTCATCTATCCAACACTTATGCTATTCTTATACTCATGATCGTTATTAGATCAATCGTTTACCCTTATACCTCAATTATACTCTGTTGTCTCAAACTCCAATGCCTCAATTTTAAACAATCCTCTTCTGTTTGCTAAAACCCTTTCAAGTCTTCCTTCTGAATAAATTTCGGGACGAAATTTCCTAAAGTAGGGGAGACTGTAACGCCTCGTATTTTCATATTTGTATTTTACTTTTCGAGGCGTTAATCATAATGGTAATACATTGTTTTATCACATTATTAATGGATAAACACAAGATTTTTATAAGAAACCGAAAAACTATACAAAGAAAAATTATTAGAAAAATTATTTTTCTAATAATTTTTCTACAAAAGAATTTTTAATAATTTTTAGAAATGGTTTTAGTATAGGTCCCTTTTATAAAAAGTGCTTGTTTTAATCCATAGTATTTAAAAAAAAACTAGCGTGAATAGTACCCTGCAGGGTACTATTCATCAGCAGCTATTTATGAACGAAAATGCAGAATTTTCTCCATCTTGCAGCCATTTTTACAGCCATTTGACCCATATAGATCACCACCTACCACTTCCATCTATAAATACAAGATCTATAGCCTTCATTACAATGGCCAAACACCTAAAAATCCTCCCATAACTCTCTCAAAATCGCAGCTGAAAGTTCATGTTCGAGTAGATTCACCACCTCTTACAAAAATGAGCATAACTTGCTCAAAACTCAACCAAATTACTTGATTCTTTTTCCTACTTGCTTGTATAATCATGGGGTTCGATTCCTTGACTTCTCCTGGGAGAAATCAGACCTGGAATTGCCCTGAAAATGTCCATAAACTTTCTGTTTTGTTTTGAAACTTTCTTAAACTCTTGTATACTTCAAACAAACTTGTGTTCTTATGCTTCTAGTCTATTGTATGATTAGTAAAGCCAAACCAAGATTGTTTTACACTTAATAAGAGTGTCTAAACACTCTAAACTTTCTGTTTTAATAGAGTTTTTAACTCACAAGTGGTGCCAAGTCTTGAACTTGAAGATGGTGTGACTACTTGGTTAGCATAGGCTAACTTACATACAAGTCCACACATCACTTGATGTTTTGTTTAGTATAATTGTACCTTTAATTCATGATCATACTTATGAGGTTCCTAAGTGGAAGGTTCAACCTCCCGCCTCTTACATAACCTATATATTAACATAATAATCGAGGTAACCAAGTGGAAGGTTTAACCTCCCGCCTCCTACATAATTTATATGGCACCAAGAGGTAACCAAGTGGAAGGTTTAACATCCCGCCTCCTACGTGGCTAACTATATTATTATTATGTATATATTATTATTATGTATATATTATAATTATGTATATATTATAAACCGAACCCTTGATAGAGATTATATAAATCTACTACCAAGTTAATAAGTTTCTCACTATGTGTGTAGTTCCTTGTCACGATTCTAATAGGTCTTGAGCCTATGAAATCATATATAATCCTTAAGGATTACCATAGTGTCGAGACAAGTGCTAATACCATAGAGAATATTTTCCTAATACATACTTTGTCATTCTGTGAATCTAAGTCCGAATCTCGACTCTAAACATACTTGGACGTTAGCCTCTACATATTCAACCTTCTAAACTCGTCAACTTCCTCACATTGGATAATCGGAAAGTATATGCAATATTGTGAGTATACTCGAATCCCTTTTTGCTTTAAACACTTTTGGGATGCAACATGTATTCTATATCGAAACACTTGACACTTGAAACTTATTTGAAACATACTCTATCCATTTAAACATGAAACCATGAAACTTGTGAACTATTGATACTATTTGGTGCTATGTGAACGTTTAATCCCTGTGTGTAGTTCCGCCTAACAATTAGTAGTACTATGCATATGCTATAGGAGTAATGCACCACCCCCATTTTGTGCTCGAGGGGTATTGTTAGGTATCATATTAGCCTCCCGTTGAACTTTGGGTTTGGTACTCGACATTTATGGGCTATCACTTGGACTGCGTAAACTAGCATGGCTGAAACTATTTTTATAATGTTTATATTGGATATGAGTTTTTATTCTATTATGCTATGTAAACAAACTTGTATACTCGCCAACTTTTTGTTGATTTTATTTTAATACATGTTGCAGGTTGATAGTCAAGATAATGAAGGAATCAAGTTAGGATGGACTAGATACACACCTTTAATTTATTTATCTTTTGATGTTATGTTGAAATTTGAACAATGTTGTTATTTCTATTTTAAATGTTGTATGACAATTTAGCACTTGCAATGAAATTTGAATTTAATTAAATATTGTCACATAGTGTTATGAAGTCTTGAGCAATCTATACACACTTCGTCTCATCCCGATGTTTCCGCCATCGGTTGGGGTGTGACACGGGTTGTTTGGATCGCACAACCTGTTGTGAGTCGCACAAGATTGTGCTGGACGCACAACAGGTTGGGCCGGTTGTATTGGGCTTATTATAATGGATCGCACAAGATGATTGGGCTCGTACAAGTTCAACGGCCCAATCATCTGAGTCGCACAAATTAGACATTATGTGTGTACTTGACTGTTAACGTGTTCTACGTGTTTGCCATGATCATTACGTGTTCGTAACCTGTTAGCTTATGTGTAAACCTATGTGCACTACTTGAACCTAGACCTGACTTGTACGGTAACCATGTTAGGACGTGGTTGACCACATATAGCTCAAGCGACCTTTTGTTTATCTGCCGAGCTAACCTAAGGTGAGTTCACACTTTCTACAAGGCATGGGATTCCCGGTGGTTAGGAATGGGTAATTGATTGAAAGGAAACCTACATATTCTCTTGGTTAGAATACGTACCTCCAACCTCTTAATTGAAGGGTGACAACATTGTTACTAGACCAAAAACTCTATCATTAAGTCCCTCATTTTTATATCAACTTAATCGCCGGGCCAATGGCGAACGGGTCATTAGTTAAATAGCGCTATTAGGTTTGACAAGCCTCACACCGTGCCGCAGAGGACGGGAGTGGACTAATGGATCTGGGCACGTCAATGATGATAGACATTGACTTAGGGCACCCAACTTTCTCAGTCAATAGTCGATATGGTAATGGGTCTAGTGGGATATTCATGGGGTAGCCCCCACGGCTGGGAGCCAGAGTAAAAGGAAATGGTTAATCATGTTTTTCAACTATGGGGTAACCCCCACGGCAAGTAAGCCGGCTAAAGGAAACCTATGTTTTTGAAACAACTTAAAACGAACACCCAACTGTGAACTCGCTCAACTTTGTTGTTGATTCGTTACTGTATGCCTTGCAGGTCGTTAGGTGGTTAGATGGAGCTTGCACAGGAAGGAGAGGTCGTTGTGGGACATGGACTGTTGAGTTCCATGTCAAACATTTGGAACTTTTAAACTTATATTTTGGTTTTAAACTTTATGCTTCCGCTGATAACTTGAACTTAGTTAATTTATGTTGGACACCAATTATATTGTGGTTGGTTTTATATTTACTTTAACTCATTGTTTAATATGATTGGTGGCTTGATCCTGGTTATGTCACGCCTCCTGCGGTGATACTCCGCTCAGTGGATTTTGGGGGTGTGACATTTTGGCCTTACTAATGCACCAGCCACATTCAAGTCATTAATGAATGCCACATTCAAAGATGTTCTGAGGAAATGTGCATTAGTCTTTTTTATGACATTCTAGTGTACAGTGGTACATGGCAGCAACACTTATTGGACTTGAAGTCTGTGTTGCAACTTATGATAATTAATTCTCTTGAGGCCAAAAAGTCCAAATGATCATTTGGTGGGGGTAAAGTTGAATATCTAGGACATATCATTACTAAAGATGGTGTTTCCACTGATCCTAACAAATTGAAAGCAGATCAGGAATGACCTATTCCAATCACTGTAAAACAGTTAATGGGCTTCCTAGGGTTAGTAGGATATTACAGAAGATTCATTAAGATTTTTGGATCCCTAGTCAAACCTCTTACTGAACTATTGAAGAAAGATGGTTTTAAGTGGACCAATGAGGCTCATTTGGCTTTTGATCAACTCAAAGGGGCCGTCAGTACACCTCCTGTTTTGAAACTTCCTGATTTTTCAAAGAAATTCATCTTGGAGATTGATGCATCTGCAAAGGGGATGGGGGCAGTGTTAATGCAAGAGGACACCCCCTTGCATATGTCAGTAAGGCCCTATCTCCTAAACAACAAAGTTTATTAGTGTATGAAAAAGAGTTATTGGCTATTATCATGGCAGTCAAGCAGTGGCATCATTACTTGGTAACAAAACCTTTTGTGATAAAAACTTATCACCAAAGTTTGAAGTACCTTCTGAAACAAAAAATAGTTACTCCGTTACAACAAAAATGGTTGTCAAAACTATTAGGGTATGACTATGAAATTTGTTACAAACAAGGGGTTGAAAATGTGGCAGCAGATGCTTTGTCAAGGGTGCAGGGCATGGCTTTATTTCAGATCAATTTAAGCTCTATTGATCCTACTCTGTGGAAAAGGATTCAATATGCTTGGAAACACAATGTTGATACCAAAGACCTTATTGACAAACTAAAACAAGGAGGAATTATTGCAAACAGAAGTTGGGATGGTCAGTGTTTAAGAAGGAAGGATAATCTGTTGATTCCTAATGACTCATCTCTTAAAAATGAGATTTTGACCCTATTCCATGCATCACCCATTGGTGGACACTCAGGTGTGACTCCTACACTTAACAAAATTAAGGATTTTTTTTTCTATTGGAAAGGGTGTTCCAAAGATATGCATAAGTTTGTCAAAGAGTGCACAGTGTGTCAAAGAGCTAAGTATGAAACCACTGCTACACCAGGGTTATTACAACCACTGCCAGTTCCAAAATCCATGTTTAGTGATATTTCAATGGATTTTGTTTCTGGATTACCTAAAGTCCAGGGCAAGGATACAATATTGGTACTGGTGGATAGGCTAACTAAATATAGCCATTTCTTGTTGTTAAGTCATCCCTATTCTGTTGCTACTGTGGCCAATGTTGTAATGGATAATGTGTTCAAAATCCATGGTTGTCCTGCCACTATAGTCTCAGACAGAGATCCTGTGTTCCTAAGTTCATTTTGGAAAGAATTTATGAAGCTGCAGGGGATTGAATTGGTCATGTCATCCTCTTATCACCCACAGTCTGATGGACAGACTGAGGTTCTAAACAGATGTTTAGAATCATATCTGAGGGCTATGAGCATGGATGCTCCCCTGTCTTGGGTGAAATGGATTCCTCTAGCCCAATGGTGGTATAACACTACTTGGCACTCAATTATTAAAATGACCCCTTATGAAGCCCTATTTGGAGTTAAACCTAACATTCACATTCCCTATATCCCTGGTGACACCATTGTTGCAGCAGTTGAAGATTATCATAGAGACAGGGAGGGTATGATTGTAAAGTTGAAAGCCAATCTTGAGGTTGCTAGAAATAGGATGAAACAATTAAGTGATGCACATAGGACTGACAGAGTATTTGAACATGGGGATTGGGTGTATGTCAAATTACATCCATTTTCACAACAATCCCTAAAGAACCATCAGAACAGGAAACTGTCACCTAGATACTTTGGTCCATTCCTAGTTCTACAAAGAATTGGTAAGGTTGCCTACAAGTTAGACTTACCTGAACATGCTCAAATCCACCACACCTTCCATGTTTCCCTGTTGAAGAAAGCCCAAGGTTCCACTGTATTAACTGGACCAGTTCCCCAGGGTTCGAGGTTTGTACTGCAGCCACGAGCTGTATTGGACAGACAATTGGTGAGAAGGGGTTCCAAAGCTGCAATGAAGGTGTTAATTCATATGGAAGGTTTGCTTGTTTCAGAAGCTTCTTGGGAATTTTTAGAAGACATTCAACTGAGTTTCCCCAATTTCAATTTCTGAGGACAAAAATGCTATAAAGGAGGGGTATTGTTATAGAATAGGTCAATTAGTATTAGTTGAGGGACTGTAATTGTAATATGTGTAAGAAGGTAGTTGTTGGTAGTTATAAACATAACAACCTCAAGCTAATGAGCTAAGCTTGATTTGGGTTTTTCTTTCCTTCTCTCTGTGTGTTTCTCTCAATTCAGGCTAACATTTGTCCTAGAAATTGAGAGTTCAAATCTTATAAAAAGCTTGTATATAAATATTTAAGAGTAGGTTAAGTCATGTATATGAATATTAGTTTGCCGTTAAAAAAAAAGTTTTCCATTGAACAATAAGAAGATACATTAAAGTGTAAATGTTACATACACGAAAATTTCATAATCTCGAACATACTAGCTATTTTGATTGGATATAACTATTTTTAATTATGTATAATTAATAATTAAACATATCAATCACATTCAAATAAAAGGAACAAGAAAAAACTAGAGTAAATTACGATTTTAACCCCTGTAGTTATATCACTTTTATCCTATTAACCAAAAATGAACATTTTTATATTTGTGCCCCCAACCTCAGTTTATCTAACTATTTTGGCCCTATGATGACTTTGCAATAATATTCAAATAAAGGGCAACTTATACATAGTTACATTTGAGTTTTGAACGACGTATATTATCATAAAAAGTTAAAAACTACACTAGCAACATGCTAGGGGATTAGAAAAGTTAAAATTACACCATTCTACCCACACACTACGTATATTCTTAGCTCTATTTGACACTCATTGCGGTTTTATATCTTCAACCATTCTCTAGATAAACGGATTCTTGTTGTTGAATACTTTTTCATTCCGGACACGCCAAATGAACCAACAAGTTGCGAAAAATACCGCCTTCAAAACATTCTTACGGGGAGATTAGGGGAATAATAACACCTCTCTAACTGTCGACCCAGACGGGGAGGAACATTGCCTTACATATATAGTTACATAATATAACATCCATATGGATTTTCATCACTAAGTATCTCAAATGTATCGGACGGACGAGATGACATTACGTAGCCATCATCATCCTCCATGTAATCATACGTGTATGGCGTTGTAGGAATATAGTACGCATGACCACTGTTTCCACTCGGGGGCGCCTCATTGTAACATACAGCGTAAGCTGGACCAGCATGCACCGGATACGAGTTGCCACGTGGAGAACCGAGATGCATTCGATCAACCACTTGAGTTGTCCCCGGTTCTGGAGGTACCAATCCAGTGTCTGCTGGTCCACCAGGAGCCTTTGCTGCACCTGAACTCTTTTTTTTCTTCTTCTTCTTCTTCTTTTTCTTTCCACCTTGCCCTCCTCCACCACCGCCAGCGCCGCCACCACCCATTTGATCACTCGCCTTTGCTGCACCTGGAATATTCTGCGGGACACCAGCGAACTTTACCGATGGACCACCGCTTTTACCTGCAGTGATGGAACTAGAACTTTTAAAACTTTTTAGTCAGAGGTCATCATAGGTTTTTTTTCCAACTTAGGTTTTCTTTAGGAAATTATATTCTTTATATAAAAATCTAAAAAGTTTTGGTGATCAGAGGGTCAGCGGACCTTCTTGACCCCCTTGGTTCCGCCCTAGTTACCTGGAGTGTTTCCATTCTCATTTGGTCCAGTTGGGGGGTGATTATTATTGTTATTGTTATCTTCTTCATCACTGCTGCTTTCAAACCCTTTACTCTCACCGGAGACAGGCATCTTCTCTTTTTTGGCGGGGTTTTCCGGCCACTTCTCGGCATGCTTTCCGGTCTTTACCAGCTTCTTTATAAGCGCTTCCACTTCAACGTTGCCTACAACTGTAACTTTATGCTGCTTGGAATCAATATCAATGATATACACACCTGCAAAACTAAAGTTTTCTTGCTCAGAAACACAAAAATACTTTTTTTTTCAGAACCAATATTATGTTGATAACCACCATATAAATCACTTGTAGCTTTTGCTTAAATACCTTCAATGGTTTGGAGGACTTTCTTAACTTTTCGCTTGCAACCAACACAGTGAATGGAGACTTTGAGAACCCATGTCTGCAAGAACATGCAAGAGGCGAAGATCATAACTAAAGTTGATAATATTATATGTGTATATGTATGGTTGGTAACTTATATCACCTTATATTTTAGGATTGGTGCGTTGTGTTCTTCATGCGGCTGCAGCTGCTGCGTCGGAGGTGGTGGTGATTGTGGTGGTGGTGCATCCATGAAAGATTGAAGGTTAGAATGAATATTGTGGATAACAAATACTAGTGTTTATAAGTTATCTCCACTAAAGAGTTGATGCGATGTTGATAATGGCATTAGATGCCCTTTATGTCTCATGTTATGCCTTGTTGATATTCCAGGGTCTTTTTTTCTCATAACTTTCTTCGTATGTTCGTGTCGGCTGCCAATGTATAATTTACACTTGTATACGATGGCATTATGTCTTTAACATTAACATAGCATAATTAAGATCATGTTTTGTAACAATTACTAAAAAATGAGTATCATCCCGGATGAGCAAATGGTATCAGGCACCTAAATCGAACCGTCATTTTAGGTGCCAATTCAATACCCACTTTTTGCCATTTTCAGAATTGGTACTTTCGGTTCTGTAACACCTTAAAATAGCATACCATACCGAGCATTTTTGGTAACGCTACCATTTTTTGCTATTTTTGGGATCAGTAATTTCAGTGCCGATCCTAGAGGATCCTAGAGGCTATATGGATTACGTGAGAGTATACAACAGTATTAAGGTTCAATATCGAATGCTACAATGTATCCCAGGTATACATTGTAATTAAATAAATAATAAATTAGCCGAACCAGAGTTTAGAAAACCCCTCACAATCCGAACTCGAGCTTTGGATATACAGTCCAAAACAAGCTCAAGCTCTACAAAGCTAAACGCACTGCGCTCGAGCTTATCTTGAAATAATGCACTGAAACCACTATTGGTTATTGTTCAGAAGATGAAGACAATGTTTATAAGAACACAAAATAACACTTCCTGATCTATACAAAGGGAAAACTTTAACCTAAAAATACTCCATATAGTGATCCCCAAAACAAATACCACCAATTATAAATAACCACAAGTCAAGTCGAGTTGGCTCCGGCAACACCGCCTCCGCCAGTACGCAGCCCTTGAAGACAGTTGTGTAGCGTCTTCTGCACATTATCCGCCACCGTTCTCAATCTCCCTTGATTCACATCTCCACCCGAAGACCCGTCCACTGTCCGAATCACTCTCTGTTTACAAAGCTCCCAGTCTTCAACCCGAAGCCAGCACGACATCCCACCGTGGCTGCCTTCCATTCCAAGAAAACACACATTCGGGTTTTCACCAAACGAATACTTCAATCTCACGGAAACACAGTACGGCAACCATGCAGCACCACCGGCAGCGTTAATGTGAGGTATGTGTGCGGGGTCAAGAACGACGGTCAACCCAAAGTCAACAGCATTATGAGGGCGGTCATAGTGAATATTACTTTTTGAAGCTGATGAGTTTTCCGAACTTCCGTCTGTAACTAATCCCGTGTGGTTTTCAAGGCATAACTCGATTCGTGATCTTTGTGCCGGTGGAATATCACTGCCTTGGGCCTGAGCTAAACCTTTTTTCCATGCTATTAGTTTTAGAAATTCTCGCAAAACAGAAATTGGTAATGTGAGAAGAGTGATGAACGATGCAACACGGGATGCATCGTACGGTTCAGATGCAACACGGCGGCTGAAGTAGTCGCATATTTCACTTATTTCAGTTTGACTTAATTCGTCTTGACCGGTTACCGAGGTGTTCTGCTGTTGCTGTGCGTTATGAAACCGTTTTACGCTAAGAACTTGGAGAAGAAGTTGAACTCTGTGGACACTAACCGCAAATACGTAGCCCCTGCATCAAATTATCTAATTAATACAAGAAAGCTTTGATATTTTGTATCAAGATGTAGCAATTCGGGAGCGTTTACTTATATACAGGTCAGTTTGGATAGCGTTTTTTTTCTCTAATTGCTCAAACAGGTTAAATCTGAATTTTAAAAATATAGCTAAAAGAAAACGGGCCAAAAGGTAACCAAAAGTCTGAAACTGTATTTTTACTGTATGGAACTCGCAAATCAATTTAGTCAAAATATGATATTATTATTGAAAAGGTAAATTGCCATTTTCGTCCCCGAGGTTTGGTCACTTTTGTGACTTTCATCCAAAGATTTGTTTTTCCGCATCTGGATCCAAAAGGTTTGAAACTTGTCATTTTCATCCAACTCATTAACTCCATCCATTTTTTCCGTTAAATGAGGGACATTTTTGTCCTTTTGGACATTTTTTGCGATGATTAAAGGGGTTTGGGATGGAGGTGACTTTTATATAGTGTTTTTTATTTTAATAAAAATGTCTAAAAAGACGAAAAGACCCCTCATTTAACGAAGAAAAAAGGATGGAGTTAACGAGTTGGGTGATAATGGCAAGATTTCAAACCTTTTGGATCCAGATGCGGAAAAACAACCTTCGGACGAAAGTCGCAAAGTGGCCAAACCTCAAGGACAAAAATGACATTTTACTCTTATTGAAATATACAACTTTAAAAGAGTATTTCTAGTCAACCAGCCCTAACTGAACCATTTCAACCCTCATAGTGCTCGGTGACCCATTATCCAATCTGCCCGACCTGCCCATTTTGCCATCTCTAATTATATTTATTGCAAAGATCAACTATTATTTCATGTAAACAAGCAAAACGGGCAGGTCGAGTAACGGGTCAAAACATAAATAATTTACGATTATACTCTTACCCCACGAAGAAGCGCAAGGCCGGCTGCTCCTGATCCAAATTCAAGAGTGCACCTTCATTATCTTTAAGAATCGATCCAAGGATTTCCTTCAAGAGTTCCGGTAATTGCGCAAAAAGCCATAATACACCAAGATATTTCAAAATGCCTCTAAGAACCTTTTTGAGAGCAACAAGAGGGACCCACCCACCACCATAACCGCCATCATCCCCAAGCCCGATAATAGCGGTATTAAGCTCTCCTCTAACATGAGCAGGAACAACTGTACCAGGTGCTCTACGAACTAAAGGCGAATTCGGCGACCCTGACATGGCATTTGTAGCACGGTTAAAACCAACGGGTTGGCTTCCTGGGCGAGACATTGTAGGACCCGCAAGGCCGACTCGATTGCCGTTGGCGGTGGAGAGTTGTGGACTGGAAGATGCGACTGAATTGTTGGAATTAGTTGGTCCAACTGTAGATTGACCACCGGTGAAATTTGGGTCTAACCCGTTCAACTCCTGAGCAACGTGTTCCATAATGAAGGGACGAAACTGTGGACAAGGTAATGACCCTCCAACTGTTGGACCGCCTTTTGGCGGTGTTGCGGGTTGTAACCAAACTTGATCGCCAGCAAAACACCTCATGTCAACCGCAAAATGTTTCCGGTATATTATCCGAATCCAATAGGGACCACGAAGAACAAACGAGACATCAATTGGCAATAGTGAACTAGGAACGATTCCCGGGCCACCTCGCCCAGCCACAGTAGCAGCAGTCAACATGGCGGATGCACCAGGGTTCGCACCAGAACCGGGACCATGAACAGCATTCGGGTTCGAACCATTTGGCATCTGCCCGTAAGCGTTTGGTTTTGATAGTGTTGAGACAGATGAAGCAGCACCAGGAACCCCGGAAACTGGAGCAGCCCGTGCAGGACGTGTTGCAGCAGCAAGAGCATGTAAGGGTCCCGCGGTAAGACGAATGCAGTCCAAAAGAGATGAAACTTCTGTCCCATTGATGAAATCCTCTAAAAACTGAATAAAGAATTACTCTATGTACACTTTGAAAGTTAAACGAATAGTAAAATTATTATTATTTGATTCAGTAATTAATTTTTAACATATTTTGTTTTTCTCTTATAACTTTTATAATTTAAGATACGATATTTTATAAAGTTCTGATTATTCCGTTGCGACATGCTAATTTTTGTCTGCATCTTGATATAAATATTGTTTCAAACCGAGTTGTGAAGAGTAATGTACAAGTAATAAAAGCATTACTCTATATATTACAATTTAAAACTTAAATGAACAGTAAAATTATTATTTATTTATTTCTGTAATTATTATTATTATTACTCTATATACAATTTTAAACTTAAATGAATAGTATAATTATTATTTATTTATTTCTGTAATTAGTTTTGAACATATTTTATTTTTCTCTTATAAATTTTAAAATACGATATCTTATACAGTTCCGATTATGCCACTGCGACGTGCTAGCTTTTATCTACGACTTGATATAAAATTTGTTTAAAACCGAGAATTTGTTTAAAACCGAGTGGTGGATAGTAATGTACAAGTTATTGAATCACAAATGTGCATGTCATCAAAGTTGACCCATGGTTTAGTTTTTTTGTTGTATAAAGTGATGTCGTTTACCTTTTACGTCATTCTAATAATATAATATAACCCGTTGTAAAATTCCAAACATACCGTTACGGCGTGCTTATTTTCATCTACATTTCAATAAAAGGTTTGTTTAAAGTCAAATGGGTCGAACATATTTGATTATTTTTACCGTGACGAACCGAACCGATATCGCCTTGACATCGGTTTCGGAAACCGGCAGCATTCGTAATTATTATTACTTTTAAACGAACTTTGCTTTCACTTACAACTTTTAACTTATAATTATAAAGCTCCCAGCGTGTCGTTGCAATGTGCTTGTTTTTATATGTGTCTTGATATAAGTTTGTTCGAACAAGTCATCGAAGTTTTGTAGGTTTTTTTCTTCATTTTTCTCATATAATTTTTCGTTTTTTACTTTTTCTTAAACGAATATTAAAGTTCGCTTTGTATTTCTTAAGGTTTATTTTTACAATGACGTAGCTTTTTCGTGATTTACCAATATGTCGTCGTCACGTAAATATTCAACACCGCACCGCCGCAATGCATGGTAGCTCCCGCTAGTTTTAATCAATCAACCAGTGAAGACATGATAAAAGAAAAAAGAAACCCAATGTACTTTCTGAGTTCTCACATATTAGTCCCTGAACTTTTTTTACATAAGTAAATCCTTAAATTTTGTTAAAAGTTACCAAAAATATGTGTATTTGTTAAAATTTTTGGTAAGTGTGCAAATCAAAGAAAAACCCAACCAACTTTCCTATTTTTCACAGGTAAGAACCTTAATTTCTTTTAACTTGATTAACTCCCTTAACTTGTTGAAAACATACATATAAGCATTTTACCACTATTAAAAGTTGAACATTGACATGGATACCATGTATTTGTAATTTTATGACATGATATATGGGTAAATTTGTTATTTTAAACTTTAATTCCATTCTATTATTTTATGTGGAAAAACTCAAAAAATAAAAAAAATAAAGAAGAAGAATTCCATAACCCTAAAATTCCATTTTATGTCAATTAAAATGCATTACATTTAAGTAGTAACTTTAAAAGTTTAAAACATACCTTGGTATGAGGCCAAAGTTGGTCAGGTGACACATGCATCGTGCAGCCACTTTTACCCGATTCCCATTCAACAACAAAACGAGCAAGAACCCCTGAAACCCCCGAGCCAAAACTAAACCACAAACTCATTAATCCAACGGCCTCGATTTTAAACGCCTTCCTCATTTGTTCTGAGTATCTAATGTCACCATTGGACCGACTTTCTTCTGTTTTCTCATCAGGTCTAACAATCAGTAATTTCCTCATTCCTAAAGCAAATGTCCGGGCATTAAACAACCGCTGAATGTCCGCAACCATCTTTTTAACACTATCGACTTCAACGGAATTATAAGTCAAAACAACCCCATCTGCATCATAACGAATATGAGAATCTATATCAGATGTGTTAGCAATCCTGACATTAGATCCCCACGGAGTGCTAGTGCTTCCCTTTTGAAGGTCAAACAAGTCAATGAAATGTTGGTCGCTAATTTTGACATCCCAATACATGCTGCCAGGTTTCCCGAGTCTTAAACATATATGTTCCCATGTATCGTTACTTGCAAACGGGACTTTGAACCATATGTTTGAAGATGGGGTTCTTAAGCCTGCTTCTTCTGCATATGGAATGTCAAGTGCGTCCATTTGACTAGTCAACCGAGCATGTTTGATGCAGAGTGAACAGTGTCTGACCACGTGTAAAAGAGCAGACACGTATATACTTGATGGTGCGTCGCCTTTATTTGCTTCTGCTATAAGATTCACATAACTGTATTTTTCAACATTGCTTACACTGCCTAACTGATTTTGCGTAGAAGTTGTGTTTGTGAGTTTTCTTCTTTTGGAGGTTTGTTCGAGTATGTTTTGGGACTTGAGTGACGGAAGTAAGTCTAACATGTCCGATAATGTTCGTTTTCTTGATCCATTTTCTCTAGAGATATGAGTGATGTGGGAATCTGGTGTTGAATCTGAAAAAAGAACGTATTTCGTGTAAACTGCAAGATAAAATTCATTGCTAATATTGTAAAGTAAAATCAATATGGTAGGTGAAAAGAATTATACTTTCAGTTCTAACTAGAGGTGACAATTTCGACCCATTTTTTCTTATTAGATTCTTACCCAATATATGCCTGTTTAACCATCTCTATCTGCAACCAACAAGCTAGATCTGGATTCCAAAGTGTTTTTAAACTGTTTTAGTAATGTATATTGTCATAAAAATAATTTAGAAGGTTCTGTATTTTTAAACTGTAAGTGTTTTAAACTGTTCTAAAGAGGCTTTGGACGACTTAGCTACTAACCTAAATATTAAGTTTCATCCATTTCAACGGTCAACCAAAATGACTCATTGGGCATTTATGGGTAAATTAGTATTTTGACCCGCCGTGCGTTGCGGCCGGCGTCGAAAGAAACTCGAACTTATACCGTCAAATATTTGACCTAACTCGTTTTTGAACAAAATTTACTTCAAAACGTCGCACGAAAATGTATTATATTTGACCTGACTCAATACAGAGAAAATTTACGTCGAAACGTAAACCAACTTGGATTTATAACGAAACGTACTTAAAAATAAGCACGTAAAAAATCGTGTTTTTTTACGTTAAATGGTACCACGGGTTGCAGCGAAGTCATTACATAAGGTAACTCGAATTTATACCGCCTAGTGAAAACGTGTTATATTTGACCCAACTTATTTCCGAACAAAACGTAGATCAACAAAAACGTACATAAAAATAAGCACGAGAACATATTGTATTTGACTCACGTACATAAAAATAAGCACGTAAAACTTAAAGGGTCAAAATGACATTTTACAAAGTTTTTAGAAAGCTGAGGAGGTGTCAATGCTAAAAGGTAAAAGGTTGAATACATAAAAAGGAAAAAAAACATGGGTTGGATGACATTGTTGTAAATTTGACAAAGAAAACAAATAAAAATAGAGGATGTGCCTTAGTTACTATTCCTAAGACACCCTCTTTTGTTATATTAAAAATAATAATTATAATTAATAATAATAATAATAATAATAATAACGGGTTGATTAAAAGATTGAATCTATTAGATCAAGAGACTTAAAATGAACAACCTGAAGTTGAAGCAGGGTTTCTGAAAGCATTTCCTCTTGCACTTGCGGCAGAAACTCGAGGTCCACCTGTGATATAAGAACCAACTTCAACAGAATGTGGAGACCCAGAAGCCAAATCTTGATCGGACTTCGAAGCAGCCATCTTCTTCATGGTTGTGCTTCTAGAAGTGATTGAACTGGTGGAACCAGACACTACCCTACCCTTGTAATTACTCATAGGATACAACGAACCGTTCCAATTTGGATTGTCAATATGAGAACTCATTGCTCCAGACGCATGATTGTAACTCTGGACAGAAAAGGAAGAAGCAGAGGATCGTCTCTCTTGCTCGAAGATTTCATCCACAAGTGAAGAAAAACCAGATAGACCGGAACTTTCGACAACCAAATCAGAAAGAAGACTCCGATCAGAAGAACTATTTGCGGAGGACGTCGGGGCGTTATAATCAAGAAGGCTTAAATTGGGTTCGCCTTCAAGCATATGCATATGATTTATATCAACGTTTTTAACTCGGGTAACAGATGAATCAGGCTTTCCCGATGGATCCGGCTGAGTTTCTAACAACTTAAAAAGAGGTCTAAAGTCTTCTTCAAGTTGCATCAGCAGGAAATACGAGCTCCCACAATCAGGAAATCCCAAAAGAAGCATGTTGGAACCGTTTAAGGCGTGTTTGGGCACCTTCACAGGGGAAAATCCATGTTCATACACCTGCAAGAATATGTGATTTATCATTTATGATGGAACTTTTCAGATAATACATTCAACCTTCAGATAATTCAAAATTTCTGATAAAACAATAGTTGTTACTTCTTACCCGAAGGCCTAAAAACCTCCCGATACATGCAAATAAATGTAATAAACTTTTGCTTCTCAAGCTTATAAATGCTTCAGCTGCAGTCAGACTTCCCTGGTTTAATGCTTCCTCACATTCTCTTAGTGATGAAGATGCGATGATATTTCTAGATGAATGAAGAAGATATCGCCCGGTCCTGTAAGTTATAAGAAAAACACTTTTTACTATGACATTTATCTTCCGCTACACAATAAAAAATCATGTAGAAAAGTACCTTCGGAAATAACTAAATAGACTCGTTTATCCAAAGAAACAACAGATGTAGGTACAAGGTAATAGACATACTATTATTGTGTTTTATATAAATAATAACTAAACAAGTGAACAGGAACTGTGAAAAGAGTCCCTACTTAAGTGACACCTTTTTAGTTAAATTTCAGCCAAGCAAATTATCTATACTGAAGAATGACAGCAGCAAACACGTGTTAAATCACATTTAAGAACTCATCAGCATTCAGTGAAGATATAGCAAGGGGTTTACACAGTTAGTCCCTGTGATTTACCAAAATTTTGGATTTGGTCCCTAGCTTTCCAAAACTACACGGATGGTCCCTGTGGTTTGCACTTCGTAACACATTTAGTCCCCAGCCAACAAATCTAAAGGTTTAAAGAGGTCTAAGTTAGGGACTAAATGTGTTATAAAGTGCAAACCATAGGGACCATCCATGTACTTTTAGAAAAGTTGGGGACTAAATGCGTTACAAAGTGCAAACCAACAGGACCATCAGTGGACCACATCCAAAATTTTGGAAAAACACAAGGACTATCCGTGTACTTTACTCTATGGCAAAAATAATACAATGAACATACATATGTATATACATGGGTTAAAGTAAGACCTTATATTTATTCCAAGTGTAAAAAACGATGAGCCATAGGCACGGACTCGCAACACTTCCTCTTGCCCATCTGAATCCAAATTGTCATCCTGCAGAGAGAAATTTAGTACATTATTTATCAATAAAACGAGTATAATCAACTGTATAAGCCATGAAAAGTCAAACCACAATACTAACTTTATTGAATTCAGCACCACGTTGATCAACTTGGCGGTGAAGAATAACATCACCCCCGCTTCTATAAATATGACTATTTCGCCCCAACTCTTTGTAGATTTCAAGCAGGCGAGTATACTTATTACAGCAAATAGCTCTTAGTAGCAATTTTTCAACATCAATATAGCTCTGGTCAACTGAAAATTCTGCCTCCCTATTGGTTACAGGATCGATGACAAATGAGCTGTGGATACACTTTATCTGCAGATCGGGCCCCGGTTCAATCTTGATAAACGGACATGATACTGAGTCTGATGTTCCAGGGTTTTTATCACAATCCAACCAGTAAATAATCTTTAATCCAGGTGTCCGTAAACCACCCGAATCTGTTTCTCCATCTTGACTTACTTGCATAGGACCAGCAGCGTTACTTTGACTTTGACCCGAATTACCATCAGATATGAGCTCAAACCGAATTGCATCTTTCCATCTACCTACCCTAATTTCTCGAACTTGTCTTATCACAGTGTCCATAATAAGAGCTACACAAAATTCATGTAAAATGGAATACAAAATTGCGAAAGGAGTATCGGAAGCAGCCATTCTGCGTTCTAAATCATCTCCAAGAACAAACCGTCTAGTTTCTTCGAGTTTCACCGGACCACTTTTTTCACCAACGAGTATCTCCAAATGCAATATTCTCCACATTGATAGGTGCCCACGATAACCAAGTGTTAACAATACCTTAAACTCTCCTGGAACACAAAGATTTACGGTGCCGTCAAAGATTTTAACCTCGGAGAACTCTTTGGGAAGTGTGGTTTCGAGTAATTTCGATCTAACAATGGTATCGAGTTTCTTCAGCACCGGTTTTTGCTGTTTTTCAGTTAATGAGCTTTGAATGCCTACATCTTCTGTGCATTTTGGTAAACGCTGGTAAGTGCCGGTAAGAAGAACTTCAATGGCAGATGGAACATCGTAAATTGGAGCACGAGCTTGTTGTAGTCCCTCATGCATGAAAAACATATTATCTGCAGCTTGAGTGAAACATGTTTCATGACTTGATAGGGTTGATGCAAGTTGCTGACAATATTGTATTAGTGGTACCTGCGTATCATAGGGCAGTATTTTTAAATTTTAAAGAATAAGCTTGGTGTTTATTCATAGCATAATCGATAAAAGTAATAGCCCCCTCCATTCTATATTAATTGTACAAATTAGAATTTTCAGCGTTGAGCCTTATACCTACCAGATTGAGGTTATTATGAATTTTAAGAGCGCTTTTCCTAATTCAATTGTTCTATTGTGTAATTTTAAGTAAAAATGTTTTTTTATCAAAAAAGAAATTGCACTTCAAAAGTATGTTATTTGACACTTCATGTGAAAACAGGTCATTAAATGTACAAAGAAGAATGATTCTATGAGTGCATGTATAATGTAAGTGCTAATGATACTAATTACGACCTTCTTACACGATATACAACATTACAACTTGTTTTCTTATTCTTTTCAGCCATTAAGACAACTATTTTCAGATAATCATTTCCAATTTCAAGAAAAACATTTTGAGCAAAACTGGTGAATTGGGCATTCAAAGTAAAGATTCAACTACTAACTGTTTGCATCTAGCTGACCAGTTTTCCATTATTCAAAGATCTATACAGCCACCTCATTTTTAACCAAATCCATGAAAAAGTACCCGAACTGGTAGGGGCCCCCATGAAAAAGTACCCAAGTGGCACAAACCAATGAGGGACAACCATCTCATTGCCACCCCCACATTCAATCGGTTTCCCCACACATCCAAATCTGCATTCACTACCCAAGCCGCATGCAGCAATGTTGCCGCAATACGCGAACCACCCAAATGGGGTACCAAGTACCCTAATAAGCCCATGTAGAAAAGAAACTTGTATGTAGAAACAGTAAACAGCCTGGAACAATGCCCCACACATAAAAAATGGCATAGTTATTAAAGCGAGTGCCTAGGCACAGGGCGGGAAAACGCCGCTTCTGGTTCCGAGGCATTTAATGCGCGTGGGGGGTTAAGTAATTATTATTTTTTTTCAAAAGATTTGTATTTCAGCCTCTATCTATAAGACTATAACTATGTTGTCAAAGGCGCAAGGCGCACTTAAGGCGCATATGTCTCGCCCGGAGCCTAGGCGCAAGGCGCTAAAAAAGCGAGGGCTTTTTTAAGTGAGGCGTAGAGTATAAAAATACTAGTTTTAGAGGTTTTAGACATATTTAGGGCTAGTTTAATAATAGGCCTTAACAATTATTACATTAATACTATTTTACAAATACAATAAAAATCTAATTATTATATATATAATTGTTGAGTATAAAAATACTAGTTTTAGGGGTTTTAGACTTGTTTAGGGCTAGTTTAATAATAGGCCTTAACAGTTATTACATTAATACTATTTTACAAATACAATAAAAATCTAATTATTATAATATATAATTCATATAAGAAAAATAAAAGCGGTTATAAATAAGAAAATAAGATATAAACAAGTCAAAATATAAAAAAGTTAATAGTAGTAAACTATATCAAAAAAATATTGAAAGGTTGATTGAAAGATTTATGGCACAAATCGTCGATACAGAAATCTCAGTAGCAAATAAAAAGGAAAGCTCAAATATAACAAAAATAGAAAAGGCGCCCAATATTTTTTAAATGCGCAAACAATAAAACCCTAGGAGTATATGTCAAAGAAAAAGACTGCCGCTCTTGCAAAATAGAAAAAAAAAAAAGGAACGTGAGAAGAACGAAGACACAGAAGGCGATTGTTGCACTTAAATCGGTTTGTCACTCCTTTATCTTCTTCATTTCACCTCACATGTTTAAAGCCTGCGCCTTTTCTCACCCGCGCTTGGCTTTGGGCGCTCGCCTGAGCAGCGTTTTCCAGAAAAAACCCATATTCTCGCCTGAGCCACCATCAGGCGCTACACCCGCGCCAGGTCGCCTAGGCGCGCGCCTCACGTGATTTGGACAACATAGATCTGTAGGAGACCTTTCAAACTCTCAACAAACATACGCAATCACTGGATCTCAACATCGATTCTCAACAACACCTGCCAATAATCTTCAGGTTAGTTCATGTATGCCAATAAAAGAAGGTTGATCGATGAAGACCTAATGAACAAAGGTGGAGATCCTCTCGTGTTTGAAGTTGATGAGAGTCCGATGGTTGAATGTTTTAAGACTTTGGTACTTTGGTTTTGAAACTTTGGTTTTTGGTTGTTGTTTTGAATGTTTGGATTTGAAACTTTTGGTTTTGGGGTTAATGTTTTGCTTTTATATGATGAATTTGGTACTTTGGTTTTGTTTTAAGATATATTTTTATATACTTATGTTACTTGCGCTTTTTCGGGGCCACGCTTTTTTTGCGCTTCTCGCCTAGGCCCCGGGCCCAACAAATCGCCCTGAGTGCGCCTCGCGCCTTTAATAACTATGAAAAATGGTAGACAGCAATCAAACATTCAAACATACCAAACCCTTGCATCTCATTCTAGAACACAACATGTCCATATCCCAGCATTATTACCTACCGCTTCAATCGTATTATTCGTCACCCTTTCAAACTCTTCTCTCTTTCAAACATAGTTATTAAAGGCGTGAGGCGCACTCAGGGCGATTTGTTGGGCCAGAGGCCTAGGTGAGAAGCGCAAAAAAAGCGTGGGACCGAAAAAAAAACGAAATTATATAAAAATATATCTTAAAACAAAACCGAAGTACCAAATTCATCATATAAAAGCAAAACGTTAACCCAAAAAACAAAAGTTTCAAATCCAAACATTCAAAACAACAACCAAAAAAACCAAAGTACCAAAGTCTTAAAACATTCAACCATCGGACTCGTCATCAACTTCAAACACAAGAGGATCTCCACCTTTGTTCATTAGGTCTTCATCGGAATCTTCATCGATCAACCTTCTTTTATTGGCATACATGAACTAACCTGAAGATTATTGACAGTTGTTGTTGAGAATCGATGTTGAGATCCAGTGATTGCGTATGTTTGTTGAGAGTTTGAAAGGTCTCTTATAGATAGAGGCTGAAATACAAATCTTTAAAAAATAATAATAATAAGAGTAAAATGCCCCGATAGTCCCTATGGTTCGTTAAAATTTCACCTTTAGTCCCCAACTTTATAAAATTACACTCATGCTCCCTGTGGTTTGCTTGGTTGTTACTCGGATAGTCCCTGAAGTGGATAGTGGTTAGTTTTCTCAGTTAAGTCTATGCGAACTTACTTAACTACCCTTAGTTATTAGAAAAACAATAACTAAAACAAAATTTTAATTAATAAATTGTTGATTGTTTGAGGGACCCACCCATTAATTAAACCCTCGCCTATTTCTTCACTCCATCAACACCTGCAACAATTAATCATCCACCACCACCTACACGCATCTCACCACCTACACCATTTCTTCAATCCAACAAAAACTTGCAAATCAAGGGAAGAAAACGTGCCACTGAACTGAAATCTCGAGTGTAGGGTGTTAGTGGAGGTAATCCTCAAACCAAAACTACCACCACCGTCTCCTCTTGAGGCTGGCGCTACTAGGTCCAGCTGTACCTCAGTCGATTTCTACTATTGTCTCCTCTCGAGGCCGGCGCTACTAGGTCCAACTCCACCTTAGTCGACTTCTACCACCGTCTCCAACCATCAAGAACTATCAGACATCGCCGGTGTTGTGAAGGGTAACCGGAGACTAGTTGAAGAGGTGGTTAGATTCCCTTCACTCTCTCTCTCACTCTCTATGAAGAATTTGCGTCTGTGAAAAGAATGTATGATATGATGGCTAGCCTATAATAGCGTATTTAAATTCTTTAATTTGGGTATAGATTTTGGTGGGTTTTTGTGGGATTGGGTATTGGTGGGTTTTTATGGGATTTTGAGGGGAAAATGAAGAATATTTGGTTGATTTTGGAGTGGTGATGATTGATGAAACAAAAGTGGTGGTTGATTTTGGGGTGGTGATGGAACGGGGATGGCGGAGAAAGGGTGATGGTGGAGAGTGATGGTTTAAGGAGGTGGTGGTTGGTGGTGGCCAGTGGTGGTTTTAGGAGGTTAGGTGTGGTTGTTTAAGATGAAGAAGAACTGGAAAGTGGGTCCTTTTTTCTATTTTTTTAATGTTTTAATTCTAAGTAAGGGTAGTTTAGTAATTTCACATAGACTTAACTGAGAAAACTAACCCCCATCCACTTCAGGGACTATCCGAGTAACAACCGAACAAACCACAGGGAGCATGAGTGTAATTTTATAAAGTTGGGGACTAAAGGTGAAATTTTAACGAACCACAGGGACTATCCGGGCATTTTACTCTAATAATATTAATTACTTGCCCCCCCACGCGCATTAAATGCCTTGGAACCCGAAGCGGCGTTTTCCCGCCCTGCGCCTAGGCGCGCCTGGTAGCTCGCTTTAATAACTATGATTTCAAAACAAACAATCACACATCACACAACTTAACACATCATCAATTCATTCACAACTCAGTGCATACCCCTAAACTAAAAACTCTCCATCTTCCTCTTCACCAAGGCCTTATTAACCAGTAAATGTTCCCAAACTTGTTCTGTCACACTATCAAAACAAATTTTGCTATTGTATATTAAAACAAAGAATCCATCACAGTATCATCCCCATTATTCAACCTTCTATATGGTAAACTCCTACTAAACCCTAACATCTCATTCTAAACCACAGCAAGTCCCCTAATCCAACATTACAACCTACCGCTTAAACCGTATCAGTGACCTTCCCCACTCTTACAAACTCTTCTCTATTTCCACACACATAATCAAACACAATTTTCACCATCAAAGCTTCATATAATATCCACATTGCCTGCATCACAGAATCTAACACATTCCCTTAAACTAAAACAAATCTCTAACTTAAAGAACGATGTATCACATTATTATTATCATAAACAATTGAACATCACAAACACAAACCTGCTGACACCACTGAGCAAGAACATTCAATCTCAGCATCCTCTGCTGAGTCTTCACCAAATACTTCAATATACTAATCTTCTTCTCCGAATCAGACATATCAGCACCTTTCGATTTCTCCACCAATTCCTTCAACGAAAGGTACGATTCCTCAACCGCTCTACTCACTAACGTCGTAAATTCCACCGATTCTTGCCCTAATTCCGCCATTATAACTCTACAAAAACAATTAACTTTCTCCTTACAGAAATTATTGATAAAATTTAACGGTTAATTGAATGCATATTGATTTAATTGAACTTAGGGTTTCAAATTAGCGAAACGAATCGTTTCTCGTGTTATTGTTCGACCGATCGGAGAAGACCGCCGATTAGAGACTGCCGGATGTGCCGCCGTGAGCCGCTCCGGCGCCGCCGTGTGGTTCCGCCGTGAATCTGGGGGTTTGGTACGGTTGTGATTGCGAAGAATGTGCGTATATGTGAGAGATGTGTGTATAAGTAAGATGAAAGAACTAAAAAAGGGAAAACTGGAGGTATGAATTGTTAAAAGTAGCCCTTAGACTATTGAATGGTTATAAGTTTTGCCCCATTTGTTTCCAAGTTTTTGCAATATCTCTCTTTTGGTTAAGTTATTGATGCTTAGCCTTGGCCTAAACCTAGTTCAATCAAGGAATGTGTTTTGAGTTTATATCTAAAAACCAATAAATATGACATTTTGTAAGAAGAAAGAAGGTGTATGGAATTTAGTTGAGTTTAAAAAAAGTATATTTATTGTTTTTAGGTTAAGAAACGTGTTCACGACTAAATAGATATAAATATTGGTAGGTTGGTTTTTAGGTTAAGAAATGTTTTGACGATAAATAAATAGATGTAAACATTACTAGAGAAACGAGTATGAATGATGATAATCCATCGATGAATGAGATTCGTCAGAGATGGGTCACGATTAAATATGTGGAAATTAAAAACATTTGTCGATGATTGATGACGGTTGCCCTAACGCACAAATTTGAGATTGTCAGTGATACTTTATATAGGACTTCGAGTAGTATTCTAAACCATGCTTTTTAGTTGTTTATATGTAGGAACACGTTTCGACGAACATAACCATCGATAATCCATTGGTGATAAATAGATAAGATTTCATATAAGATTCTTTCATAGGATTTTCAATTAGTTGTATGTAAGAACGGATGGCAACAAATGTATCTGTCTATAATATGCTCATATATAGCAACGAAATCTTACGATTTATATAGCTACTTATCAACCAATTCAAACAAAGGACAAGATAACTAAAAATAATATGTTTGATTCCCTTTGAGGCTTTGATACGTATATCTAGAAATTTGTTTCCTTCATATTTCCTAACCTTTAAGAAAGTTATCAAGTGAAAGATCATCGTGAATAACACTATGCATACTTGTAGTTATTGTTGCTAGCTATGACATTTGGCAAATACATCATAAGACCATATATCTTTTAGAAAAAAACTAAAATTCTCTTTTTTATTTAATATTCAAAAACTTAGAAATACATTATTTGAAACACAATTTATATAAAAAAATATACAATTGGTAATATCTTTTTGACGTTTTATCTTTTTATTCTTCGATCTCATGATATGTTAACTTCGCGACCCGAACCCTAGTTATTGCGTAGGTACTCATCATATGCAGCTTTGTCGTCGGCATTGGGTTTATCATTCCACTTTCTACCTCGTTCTCGTATATCTCCGTTCATATTCTAATTCGCTTTCAAATGAGAAAATATGTTGCATTCGTTTCACCACATCCAAGAAATGTTTCAAGCAAATGGACATCTCGATCGATGGAAGAGCGAGTCGTGTTCTTCGTAGCAATACAATCTTGCCACTAACACAAAAAACATATTTTGAAGCTACTTTAGAAGCTTAGACATTTTGTAAATCTCGTGCCATCGTTGCTAGGATCAGAAATTGGTCTTCCTTACATTTCCACTAAGCCAACATATCAAATCTTAAAAAAAAACGATTGGACTCATACCGGATAATAAATGTTTTGCACCGTACCTCCCGATTTCGCTACTTGGAGTATTACTCGTTGCCATTTAGAATTTCCGCTTGCTAAACCATTATACAAGTTAGACATTGGATCGAGATCAACACTTGAACTTTCTAAAAATGACGTGTTTCTCATTGAATTGAATTATGAATGTATGATTGTGTAAGTCCAAATCGTAAACTATTTTTTTAACTACCATCTCAACCTGACCCCCAAGTAGATTTAGGCAAGGGTACAGTGTTGTTTCTTTTGCACTTTTTGTTCAAGATACATACACAACCAAGGTATCGTACATCATAAAAATAGTTAGTAATGTTCTGTAGTATAGGTGGAAATATTTGATAATTTGCTTTAGGTTGACTTGGGCCATATTTTATCTCAAATAGGTCCAAAAGGTTTAGCTAGAAGGGGACTGGATTATAAGGGGTTTAAGATTTCACAAAAGTTTATATTTTTAAGCATATGACTTCAATCGTTTCTTTGAAATTACTGTTGTAATTATATTGTTTTGTATAATCATAATTAACACATCCATTATTTACGGAAGATAAATAAAATGGACAAAAGATGTTAGTTGCCCATTCTCTAATGATTACAGCAGATGGGAATACTTTGAGGTTCATTATAATGTACCTGACTATTGGAATAGCTTTTTGGTTAGTTGTAGCATGTGGAGTAGGATTGATGTTTTGATCTTTTTGGATTTGCTTAGTTGTGGCATGTGGAGTAGGATTGATATTTTGATCATTTTCGTTTTTTGAATGCAAAGCCAGGACAGGGATGGGCAAGGAAAAATTGAAGTATATTGCATTTGATCGCTTTTTGTAGCATTATTCTGTCTATATGTTTAGAATTATATTGGGATATTGCAACAATGGTAATGGTTATACATGTGAACAAGTTAAATTCTTTGTGTTACAGTTTTATGATCAAGAACCTTTCTAATCATCACACGTGTCTTGATGCTGGTCCGTCCTGTTTCATATAGTGAACCTAGGAAGCATGGAAACATGTGTGTACGCCAAACCCAAAGACAAGCGTTTTGTAAGTTATTACACCTTTTTTTGTCTAATATACTCTCATTAATATATCCTGATATATGCCTTTTTGTTTTATTTCAGTGTCTCCCGAAGGTGGTAGGAAAGGCTGACGTTGTCGTTTCTATGAACTTGTGCATCAGAAACTTGGAAGGTTTTGATGCCATCATGAATTGTAGAAAAGAGAAGCAGGGTTTGATTATAGGTATGCTGTGAATGGGTGTTCCGATTTCATGCGTCTGAACGCAATAAAAGTCGGTGATGTTTGCACGTTTGTTTTTCTCGATGATGAAGGTACGTTGGTCCTAACAAAAATATCCAAATAGCACCTCTCTTACCGCAAGACAAAGACTTTTGATCCATTACGAATACTTCTTTTGGGTTGGATATGTATAAGTTATAGTGGGTAACTGGGTATCACCTATAACTGGTTGGTAATAGTTTAAATGGTTATTAGTTTCATCCAACTAACTATTTTTTTTTCTTTCTTTGCGCTGATGGATCATCTAAATCAATGGCGGAAAGGACTGATGGTTTTGGGGGAATGTAAAAGGATTTGACTTCTCAACAAGTCTGATCATGAGGGAAATAAAGGAGGCCGGGGGTGTCGGGTTCGGACCAAGCTCATTTAAATGGGTAAACTGGTCCAGCAAAAGCAAACTACTTGCATGGAGGGCAGTCAACGGGAACATTCTGACAAAAGCAACCTGATTCGGAAGAGAATACAGGTTGCAGATGCGAACTGTTCATTGTGTAATTGTACGTTGGAGACCGCAGACCATTTACTTATGTGTTGTAGTAGTTCTAGAGTTGATTGGGACCAGGTGTGTTTATGGGCTAAGGTTCGAGCTAACCCATTTCTATGCTCTGTTAAAGAAGTGATAAGAGTATGTGACTGGGTTTGGGCCTTCGAAGGAGGGGTGGAAAGTGCTCGCGGTTATTGGTTTATCTACGATGTGAAGATTATGGCTTGCAAGGAATGATCGGGTGTTTAATCAAAAGACAACCTAAGTCTCCAGTCTAATTGTCATGTTAAACAAAATTTATTTTTATAGTTGTCCAATAGATAAAAAATAAGGTGCCGGGATTGGAGTTTGTGGGCAACTTTTAATTTGGGTGGGTAAGTAGCTAAGTATTCTTTTGAACTGTTGTGGTACTTGGTGTATCATAGTCTTATGATGTATTTTTGCCCAATTATATGCTTCTCAGGCTCAAAAAAATTACTTATATTATTACAGGAAGTTCGATTCTTAACCCACGCAAAACCTCTAGATTTTACCTCCCTAAAGATGTCACCCGGACTACATTTCCTCTGGTTAAAAGTTGATGAACTGAATGATTCAATGCGAATGAGCAGCTGTGTAGTGTTGACGAATCTTAGGTGTTCATTAAACCTGCTACCAAACGCTTTGTAATATTAATTTTTAAAAATATATAAAGAGTTGTGTTTAATAAATGCCACCAAACGATTTATAATATTCATTTTTAAAAATATATATACACTTGTGTTTAATAAAATTTAAATATGTGCAATTTTAACTTATATGTTGCAATATCTTCATTTTCCTAAATCTAAATGAACATCGTCTTTTTAATTGCATATATCTTTGTTTAATTTAAAGATACACTTTAAAGGAAGATTCACGTAACCGTCATATTTGTTAGTAACAAATGATGTTGGTTTGGTTTCATAAGGCCTGAAGGTATACTTTAACCCTCCTTAACTCCACTTAAGGCTGTAGGGTGTAGGGGTGATAGTTTGTTGTCTGGTTGTTTTTGGATGTGGATTAGCACAATGCTAATCTGTTTTTTAATAAATTTTGATTTGTTGGCTGTTTAAAAAAGGAAATATATCTCAATTATCTTCTTTTAATGTGTTTAAAAGTTTTGTTGTGGAAAGTTTGATGTGGAAAGTTTTTGTTATGTTTTTTACTTAGGTCATGTATGGCTTCATGTACAATTGTGTTAAATACTCGGTTTAGGTAGCATTGGGTCAGGTCAGGTTTGGTAATTGGGTTTCGGTTAAAAAAGGTAAAAACATAAGTGCCTTTATTTCTTTGGGATTATGGTAAAAAAGTGGTTTGGCTCAACTCATTTCTTCATAAGTGCGTTGGCTTAACCGGTACCGTATCGCATAGCATAGGGGTGCACATGTAAAGAAAAGGAAGGAGGCGACCCATAGAAAAAAAAGTGTTATTTTACGGCAAATAACCTTTAAAAACATGTCTTTTAATTTCAACATTGGTACCGCAGAGTATTGACACCAAATTTTAACTTATTTATTTAAACACTTAATAACATTTGAAAACATGTATTTTAATTTATTTAATGACATAATTAGATTATAAATTGATTTTTTCTGTCCGGGAAGTTCCCGGGTTATAAAGATTCACAACTACATGGTATATTTTTATTAATTAATATATATAGATGTATATTTATTTTTTAGATATAAAGATTCACAACCCGGGAGTATTCCCGGGTGATAACCTAGTGTGTGTATAAGTAAGATGAAAGAACTAAAAAAGGGGAAACTGGAGGTATGAATTGTTAAAAGTAGCCCTTAGACTATTGAATGGTTATAAGTTTTGCCCCATTTGTTTCCAAGTTTTTGCAATATTTCTCTCTTTTGGTTAAGTCATTGATGCTTAGCCTTGGCCTAAACCTAGTTCAATCAAGGAATGTGTTTTGAGTTTATATCTAAAAACCAATAAATATCACATTTTGTAAGAAGAAAGAAGGTGTATGGAATTTAGTTGAGTTTAAAAAAAGTATATTTATTGTTTTTAGGTTAAGAAACGTGTTCACGACTAAATAGATATAAATATTGGTAGGTTGGTTTTTAGGTTAAGAAATGTTTTGACGATAAATAAATAGATGTAAACATTACTAGAGAAACGAGTATGAATGATGATAATCCATCGATGAATGAGATTCGTCAGAGATGGGTCACGATTAAATATGTGGAAATTAAAAACATTTGTCGATGATTGATGACGGTTGCCCTAACGCACAAATTTGAGATTGTCATTGATACTTTATATAGGACTTCGAGTAGTATTCTAAACCATGCTTTTTAGTTGTTTATATGTAGGAACACGTTTCAACAAACATAACCATCGATAATCCATTGGTGATAAATAGATAAGATTTCATATAAGATTCTTTCATAGGATTTTCAATTAGTTGTATGTAAGAACGGATGGCAACAAATGTATCTGTCTATAATATGCTCATATATAGCAACGAAATCTTACGATTTATATAGCTACTTATCAACCAATTCAAACAAAGGACAAGATAACTAAAAATAATATGTTTGATTCCCTTTGAGGCTTTGATACGTATATCTAGAAATTTGTTTCCTTCATATTTCCTAACCTTTAAGAAAGTTATCAAGTGAAAGATCATCGTGAATAACACTATGCATACTTGTAGTTATTGTTGCTAGCTATGACATTTGGCAAATACATCATAAGACCATATATCTTTTAGAAAAAAACTAAAATTCTCTTTTTTATTTAATATTCAAAAACTTAGAAATACATTATTTGAAACACAATTTATATAAAAAAATATACAATTGGTAATATCTTTTTGACGTTTTATCTTTTTATTCTTCGATCTCATGATATGTTAACTTCGCGACCCGAACCCTAGTTATTGCGTAGGTACTCATCATATGCAGCTTTGTCGTCGGCATTGGGTTTATCATTCCACTTTCTACCTCGTTCTCGTATATCTCCGTTCATATTCTAATTCGCTTTCAAATGAGAAAATATGTTGCATTCGTTTCACCACATCCAAGAAATGTTTCAAGCAAATGGACATCTCGATCGATGGAAGAGCGAGTCGTGTTCTTCGTAGCAATACAATCTTGCCACTAACACAAAAAACATATTTTGAAGCTACTTTAGAAGCTTAGACATTTTGTAAATCTCGTGCCATCGTTGCTAGGATCAGAAATTGGTCTTCCTTACATTTCCACTAAGCCAACATATCAAATCTTAAAAAAAAACGATTGGACTCATACCGGATAATAAATGTTTTGCACCGTACCTCCCGATTTCGCTACTTGGAGTATTACTCGTTGCCATTTAGAATTTCCGCTTGCTAAACCATTATACAAGTTAGACATTGGATCGAGATCAACACTTGAACTTTCTAAAAATGACGTGTTTCTCATTGAATTGAATTATGAATGTATGATTGTGTAAGTCCAAATCGTAAACTATTTTTTTAACTACCATCTCAACCTGACCCCCAAGTAGATTTAGGCAAGGGTACAGTGTTGTGACACAAGTAATAACCAGTGCCACGTTTTCGTTCCTATCGCACCTTGACTATGGGAATTCAACTGCGCTTAAGCGGCTTGGTTCCTCGGTCCATAACTTCGATCGATTTTTCAACAAAATGCAAGGACTCGTTGATTTGTAAGTCATCAAGCGGAACTTGAATTCCTTCTTCAGCTAAGCACTTCTTGATATTCGAAACGTGCAACGTTGGATGGACGTTGTTGAGTTCTTGAGGTAATTCTCAAGAATCTTGAAAGGACCTACGAAGCGAGGAGCGAGCTTGCCTTTCTTACAAAATCAAACAACTTCTTTCCAAGGACATACATGGAGGAGTACGTAATCGCCAACATTAAATTCCAATGGTTTGCGACGTTTATCGGCATAGCTCTTTTGTCGACTTCTAGCTTTGAGGAGGTTGTCGTGGATTTGTAGGATCTGGTCCATCGTCTCTTATATGAGCTCGGGACCAGTGATTTGTGCCTTGCCGATCTCGTGCCAACAAATAGACGAACGACACTTACGACTATACAATGTTTCAAAATGAGCCATTTGAATACTGGAGTGATAACTATTATTGTACGAGAATTCTATTAAAGGTAAATTTACATCCCAATTTCCACCAAAATAAATTACACACGAACGAAGCATGTCCTCGAGGGTTAGGATAGTACATTCAGTTTGCCATATGATTGAGGATGAAAAGTTGTACTAAAATTTAGTTGTGTACCCATTGCGGTCTGAAATGTTTGCCAAAGGCGAGAAGTCAAACGACCATCGCGGTCCGAAATGTTATCGGTGGGGATACCATGACGACAAATGACTTCATTCGTGTAGACACGAGTGTTATGGGTGGTTTTCTGAACATATATCCTGGATAATATTATGACTCTATTTCTTTTATTTTTTGTGATCAGGATACCGGATCGGGATATTGGTAGCATCCTGATGATGTATCCTGATAATAACTAATTAGCTCATGTGCAGATTAGCGAGGCAGGTATATAACGTTCGGATGGACTTGTTCTCCCAAAGACTCGAGCTAATCTGTTGAAATAGGAACGTTGAAGCCGGAAGACGTGGACTACAACGTTCACAAAGGGAATATTCGCTATATCCCAGATTTATAGGCTAGTTTGTTAGTTTCGTTTTATTATAAATAGGATTGATCGGATCAGATAAGGACACACAATTTTTCGTACACTCTTGCTCTCTACTAGCTGCAATCACTCACAAACACTTACACTTGTATTCAAATCGCATTGTAACACCAAGTTGATCCGCATCATATCCTGCACTGTATCCAGGGGCGGATCTAGTGTATAACAAGGGGTAATGCCCGCTACTCTTTGGCGCTCCGTCGGTAGTGTAAAATTAGTGTAAATTTTGGAAAAATTTGACGTTTTTTCTATTTCGTTACCGCTTATTTATAAAACGTTACCGCTTGGCGCAAATCCTAGATCCGCCAGTGACTGTATCCTGGTTATTCAAGCAATAAGAAGAACAAGGCAGCCGACGATTGTCAGCTCCCGAGGTTTTATGCCAGAGATTTAGATTGATCAAGGGCTTTCCTCATACATCTCGTGCCAACCTCTACATTTTTTCTCATTATTTGATTAGTAATATAGCTGGGTATCCTGAGCTATATCCTGAAAACTGTTTTTTCAAACAACCAAATCAGCATATTTTATACAAACACTGTTAGCACACTACCTCACAAAACTAATTTGATCACTTAATTGCTTCGGTAATTTTTGACCAAAACAATTTGGCGCCCACCGTGGGGCAAGTGGTGCTATTTTTACTAAAAGCTTTCGTAAAATCCTTACTTGGTTTTCTATTTTCGAAACTTTTTGCCACACTATTTTCAATGGCCTCAAAATCAAACATGAGTTCTTCCACCGTGTCTGCTACAACCTCTGCAACAATCGGTTCGATGCTTCTGTTGGGATTGAACCCTACAAAGGAACAGTTGATTAAAGCCAAAACTGGATCAGATCAGTGGATCCATAATAAGCAGATGTTTGTATTCAATATTTCTCCTTGGAAGTGGCCCTAACATCTGATGACCTCCATCCACTGCTTGTCTACAACTACTGATCTTCAACAACTGCTAAAGACTGTTGAAGACTAAAGCACTGATGAGTTAATATACTGTCTTAGTTCAAGTACTGCTGAAGACAAAGCACTGCTGGGGCTGAAGCAGTGGAATGAAGAAGCAGTAGTTAGTCTATTCCTCTGTATTATATTGAAATCAGTGGTTAGATAACAGTGCTTGTATAGATCAGTGGTCGTAGGTTGTTAGGAGGTTAGATGTCACTTTCATGGTGACGTCAGCAAAGATGCTTTAGTGGTTTGCTTCATACTATAAATAGAATAGTACCTTGTACTATTCTATTGGCTCTTACTTCACAACTCATTCTGTACAAACAAACTGTGAGCTCAGGCTGAGGGGGAGATTGTATTACATGCATGCAAGTGTAATTGAATCATTGTAATAAATATAATCATTCAATTTCATGTCAAACATGTATGTTGAAAGCAATTCTTCCATTTGATTGTGTGTTGAAAGTTTGTTTCCATTTTAATTCCGCTACAATTACTCATTCATATTCATAATTCTCAAACAAAAACACAATCATAAGAAACTCATATCCTAACAATTGGTATCAGAGCTTGGACAGTCAAATTTGATCTAACAATCATTTTGACGTAAAAGTTCAGCTCATAATCGTTGATACTTATAATTGTTCGTTTTGTTGAAAAGTAGAGTAAGGTTTAATCACAAGCAAAGTTGATTAATCAGTACCTGTAAAACAACCAGGATGACGTCACAATCACAAGATGTTAACAATAGCATCGGTTCACTCTTCAAATCACCCATGTTGAAACGAAATGAATACAACATCTGGCAGAGAAGGATGGGTCACATCCTTGCTCAACAGAATACCGGATGTTGGAAGTCGGTTATCTTTGGACCACATGTTCCAATGGTGCCGAGTGCTGAGGATCTAAAGGTTTTTGTTCCTAAGAAAATTAAGAACTATACGGAACAAGATTTTCAGAAAATTGAACTAGATGCCAAGGCATTCAGCATCGTTGCATCCGCACTACCAAATGAAATTTATGCGTGCCAAGGAATTATGGGATGCACTTAAGGAACAATTTGGGGGAACTGAAGAAGTAATTGAAAACAACAGGGAAATTTTAAACCAACAGTATGGAACCTTTTGTCACATTAAGGGTGAAACATTAACACAACAGTTTGAGCGATTTAGTTGTCTCATAAGTGAACTTAAGCTTGTTAAAACTGAATTTCCAAAATCAACTGTTAATAGCAGGTTTTTAAGGACACTTCCTGAAAAATGGGACACAATTGCTTTTGTAACCAGAAATTCTGTTGAGTTCAAAGATCTGACCCTGACCCAACTTCATGGTAGACTCCTGATCTATGAAAGGGAGTTAAACCAGAAAAAGAAGTTGCAAGAGTCTGGAAAAGTTGCAGATGACTACTCATTTGGCAACACGGCTCTTTTGGGTCAGGAAGAGTCTGGCAGTAGTAAGGATCAGAGTTATGATCACTTTATTGACATAACTGTTGGTGCAAACTTCAACTCTGATCCTCACTCATCCAGTTATGCTTTCACAGCAAATGGAGAAAGCCAGAACTCTGACAATCTATGCTTTGAACTCAATGATCTTCAGCATTTTAATCCAACTGATGTAGAGGAAATGGACATTTTGCACCAACTTGCACTGCTGAGTGTTAGAACCAGCAAGTTTTATAAAGGACAGGGAGAAAATTTACAGGGTTACATGGGAACCTAAAAGTGGGGCTGGATAAATCAAAGATTAAATGTTATTAGTGTAATAGGTTAGGTCATTTTGCTAGGGAATGCAGGAGTCAAACCAATGGACCAATTATTACACATCCTAGCTCAAACCCTAGACCACAAAATAACCAAAACACTGTGCACTATGCCCAATATACCCTTACTGCTCATGTAAACACTTCTCACTATGCACACCCTGCAACCCCTGTTCCTGTGCATTATGTTCAAACCACTGTTCCTCAGATACAGTTTGTCCAGGCCCCTGCTCCTCAGGTTCAGGTTCAGGTGCAACAAGTTGCACCTCAACAAGCTGCACCAGCAGTGGTTCAACCAGATCAACAAAGTTTTTTCACCCAAGGATTGGTTGACTGGAGCAGCTTACCTGAAGAGTTAGGAGATGAAAATTTTGCACTCTATGCTCAAAATAATGTTTCTGGTAATGATATCTGTTTTGTAGCATTGGAGACAATACCAGAGGGGCTGGAAGCTGAAGAAGGACAATCAAGTGATGAAACAGTGGACAAAATTACTGAAGCAATGGTTACAGCTGTTGCTGGTGAAATACTGTTGGGAGAAAATTCAAAACCCCTGTTGGAACCACTGTCTGACCCCTGGTCTGAAGAAGGAGAGAAGAAACATGGTGAAAAGGAAGATAAGGTAGCTGATGAGAAAGAGACTGTTTGTGATTGTGCCGTGATGGCTGCAGCCAAGGTATCACCTCAGGTTCTTAAAAATCTGTGTTCAGACAAATGCATCATAACATTTGCTAACATTAAAGAGGTGAATGAAAACCTTAGGGATAGAGTGTTAAATGATGAAGTTCAATTTGAAAAGTCTTTATAAGAACTGAAAATCAAATTGACTGAAAAAGATAATGAAATCTGCAGTCTCAAACAAGAGCATAGCATAACCAAGGACCAACTCCAGACTATGATAGAAAAATATCAAGCCTGCAAAAAGGAGTTGGAATCCACCCAAATCACTTGTGAAAAGTGGGTGGAATCCTACAAAAGTTATGAAGTTATGCTTGAAAAACAGATTAAAAGCAATGTAAAATTTGGTGTAGGTTTTAGAAAACATGATGAAATTGAAAACACTGCTGCAAATGAATATGTTCAAACCACTGTTGAAATCATACCCACAAACAAGGATGGCCAAGAGGTTAAAATAACTGATAAACTTGGTAACAAGATCACTTTGGAAAGATCTGTGGGGTCCTCAACTTTTGAGGAGATTGAGAAATACCAATTTAAACCCACATGGTCTGATGAGTGTGACATCCTTGAAAACTTCAAACCCAAGGACTTCACAACTATAGATGGTGTCAAAGATCCTAAGGCCAAGGTCATCCCTCTTAAGGACATCCCAACAGTAGTTCAAAACTCTGTTGCAAAGGAGTCTGAAAAGAGGAAGAAAAGTGAAAAGATTAAAATTTGTGAAAAGAAAAATCACTTGACCAAAGATTGTTTCACTTAAAAGCTTATGATCTTAACAAAACAAGTACCATTGTGCCTTCACAGAGTTTTGAAGCCCTGTCATGTGCCTGGAGCCTCCACTATCTACATACCAAAGACTATCTAAGCTTGCAGAAGCTCCCTACACATCAAGTAAAAGGTTAGTTCATGAGTGTCTCCAAAGTGAATAAGGCTTTGGATGGGGTCTCAACAGTGTCTGTGTTAAGTTCAGGTGGATGGACAGTGGTTATATCAGGGGTTTGATTAACTTTTGTAACTTGTTTCTCTAACCACTGTTGGGGACCATTTCCAATCACTTCTTGATATCCATAGAGATGCCTATGCACTCTTGGTTTAGAGGGCCTTTTGTAGGCTTCATAGACACGTGGGACCCTAGGATATGGTGGTTGACCTTTACCTCTTCGGTATTGGTTAGCAAGGGGTGCATCAGTTACCTGAACATCTCTTTTAACAGAGGTTTGGTTCAGCTGTTTTGTAACAGCTGTTTGAACTGGCACAAACAGTGGTTGTTGTTTGACTTGTGGTTTTGATGAACTCATTGGTGTTTTTGGTATGTACTCTTCCTTTTTGACCTCAAAGGATTTCAGGTACACACACTGCTGAGTAGAATGGTTTGATCTACCACAGATGGTGTAGCTCTGTGAAGGCACAATGGTACTTGTTTTGTTAAGATCATAAGCTTTTAAGTGAAAACAATCTTTGGTCAAGTGATTTTTCTTTTCACAAAAGGAGTCTAAAAAGAGGAAGAAAAGAGAAAAGATTAAAATTTGTGAAAAGAAAAATCACTTGACCAAAGATTATTTTCACTTAAAAGATTATGATCTTAGCAAAACAAGTACCATTGTGCCTTCACAGAGCTGCACCATCTGTGGTAGATCAAACCATCCTACTCAGCAGTGTGTTTACCTGAAATCCTTTGAGGTCAAAAGGGAAGAGTACACATCAAAAACACCAATGAGTTCATCAAAACCACAAGTCAAACAACAACCACTGTTTGTGCCAGTTCAAACAGCTGTTACAAAACAGCTGAACCAAACCTCTGTTAAAAGAGATGTTCAGGTAACTGATACACCCCTTGCTAACCAATACCGAAGAGGTAAAGGTCAACCACCATATCCTAGGGTCCCACATGTCTATGAAGCCTACAAAAGGCCCTCTAAACCAAGAGTGCATAGTAGGGGTGTAAACGAGCCGGGCCGAGCCCGAGCTCGACCAGGCTCGAGCTCGGCTCGTTAAGTTTTTATGCAGCTCGAGCTCGAGCTCGGCTTGGTTCGAGTCGGCTCACGAGTAAAACCCAAAGCTCAAGCTAGGCTCGACTCGGCTCGAACTATTTTGAGAACAACCTTAAACGAGCTAAAGCTCGGCTCATCAATGTTATCATCATTATTAATATATTATATATAAACAAATTAAAATTTTGTATGAGCTCGTTTAGGCTTGTGAGCCTAAACAAGCTTTGTATTTCAGGCTCGAGCTTGATAACAAAACGAGCTCTATTTCAGGCTCGGGCTCGGGCTCGTTAAGGCTCGGCTCGTTTGAGCTTTTAACCGAGCCGATCATGAGTAGCTCTCGAGCCTCTGGGCTTGTTTACACCCCTAGTGCATAGGCATCCCTATGGATATCAAGAAGTGATTGGAAATGGTCCCCAACAGTGGTTAGAGAAACAAGTTACAAAAGTTAATCAAACCCCTGATATAACCACTGTCCATCCACCTGAACTTAACACAGACACTGTTGAGACCCCATCCAAAGCCTTATTGAATTTGGAGACCCTCATGAACTAACCTTTTACTTGATGTGTAGGGAGCTTCTGCATGCTTAGATAGTCTTTGGTATGTAGATAGTGGAGGCTCCAGGCACATGACAGGATGTAGAGCCCTACTTAAAGAATTCAAAACTCATGGAGGGGGTGATATATCTTTTGGTAATAATAGTAAAGGGAAGGTGATGGGGTCTGGTACAGTTCAGTCTGGTAATGTTAAGTTTGAAAATGTCAATCTAATAGACAATCTAAAATTCAACCTCCTTAGTGTCTCACAAATGAGTGATAAGGGCTATGGCTCATTCTTTACTAAGGATTGTTGGACCAGAAATGGTTAAAAAGATTGAAGAAATAATAAAAAATGGAAAAACCCAACTTGTTGCTCAAAGAAGTGGCAATGTTTATGTAGTTGATTTGTCAAAAGAGAACCCAAGAACTGATGCCTGTCTGTTCTCAGCTGCCTCTAACAAAGAGACAGAATTATGGCACAGAAGATTGGGGCACACAAATCTCAAGACAATCACTGCTTTGTCAAAACAGGGGTTAGTAAGTGGTCTTCCTCAAAAACTGTTCACCTGTCCTGAGCAATGTGTTTCCTGCCCAAAAGGAAAACAACATAAAAGCTCCTTTAAGTCCATTGAAGAGTCCAAAACAACCAAGTGCTTGCAAATGCTTCACATGGATCTGTTTGGCCTAGTTAAAGTCATGAGTCTTAGAAAGAAAAGATATTGTTTGGTAATTGTAGATGACTTTTCTAGGTTTACTTGGACTTGTTTCTTGCATTCCAAAAATGAGACTACAGGCATTTTGCAAGACTTTGTTACACAGGTTGAAAAGAAATTTGACTTGCCAGTAAAAGTCTTCAGGAGTGACAATGGCATAGAGTTCAGAAATATGGAGTTGGATGAGTTTTGTGTGTCAAAAGGAATTGTAAGGCAGTGCAGCATTCCAAGGACACCAGAACAAAATGGGGTCGTTGAAAAAAAGAACAGGACATTGATTGAGGCTGCCAGAACCATGCTTGCTGATTCAGGTTTGCCACTAACTTTATGGGCAGAGGCAGTAAACACTGCTTGTTATGTCCAGAACAGAGTTTTATTCAACCCCAAGCATCAAAAGACTGCTTATGAACTTCTGTATAAAATCAAACCACTGATCTCATATTTCAAAGTTTTTGGCTACCCATGCTTCATTTTAAACTTAAAAGATTCTATTTCAAAGTTTGCAGCCAAAATTGATTGTGGTTATCATTTGGGATACTCAACCACTGCTATGGCCTACAAAGTGTTCAACACAAGGACTAAGACAGTGGAAGAGACTTTGAATGTTAAGTTCAATGAACTTTCTTCAATGAAAATCCCTGCAAATCCTACAGAATTGTTTGATCTTGATAAATTTACTTTTGAAAATGTTTCTGTCAAGGCTAACAGTGCAGGTCCATCAGAAAATCCTCCATCAGACTATGGATATGAAGTCATCATTCCACAACAAAAGTCTGCATCAATGGGTAGAGCAGCCGATGTTCAAAACAGCTGTCAAAGCTCAACCACTGTTACCTCAACAGTTGTTGACCAAAGTAGCCCATTAACCCCTGCTTCCACATCCTCAAGCACTGTTGATAAAAATCCCCAAACAACGGTTAAAAATTAGCATGCTTTCACACCACTTCCTCATATTCCTCCACCTCCATTTCAAGCCACTGATGGATCATCAAAGTCACCATCAGTAGTTAGCTCAGATGATTCACATCTACAGCCCTCACCATTAAATGCCATAGTTCCATACAAAGGAGAGTTAATCTTCTTGAAGTCTCATCCACCTGACCAAATAATTGGCAACATCACTGAAGGGGTGCTCACAAGAAGCCAATCCCCAAACATCTGTCTTTTTGCTGGTTTCCTATCTCTCCATCAGCCAGTCAAGTACCAAGAGGCACTAAAAGACAACAGCTGGGTAGAAGCCATGCAAGAGGAGCTCCAACAGTTTAGAAGACAACAAGTATGAGAGCTTGTACCACTGCCAGAGGGTGTAAGTCCTATTGGCACAAAGTGGATCTTCAAAAATATAAAAAATGAAAGGGGTATTGTTGTCAAGAATAAAGCAAGGCTAGCGGTTCAAGGTTTCAGACAGGAAGAGGGCATTGACTATGATGAAACTTTTGCCCCTGTAGCTAGATTGGAAGCTATCAGACTGTTCCTGGCCTTTGCTGTCAACCACAACATAAAGGTGTATCAAATGGATATCAAATGTGCATTCCTCTATGGCAAAATTCAAGAAGAGGTATATGTTTGTCAACCTCCAGGTTTTGAGGATCCATTTAATCCAAATCATGTCTACAAGCTAAATAAAGCTTTGTATGGACTAAAACAAGCACCTAGAGTCTGGTATGAAACTATTTCCACCTTTCTACTTTCCATTGGGTTCACAAGAGGTAAAATTGATAAAACATTATTTTTAAAATAGAGAGGGAAAGACTTGATGATTGTCCAGATTTATGTGGATGACATCATTTTTGGAAGCACGTGTTCTAAAATGTGCCAAGAGTTCAGATAACTCATGACAGCTGAGTTTGAGATGAGTGCAATGGGTGAACTCCAGTGCTTTCTTGGTCTCCAAGTAAGGCAACTGCAAAATGGAACTTTCGTCCATCAAGGCAAATATGCCAAAGAACTTTTAAAGAAATTTGAGATGGATGATTGTAAACCATGTAGTACACCCATTGCAACCACAAAGATAGTCATGTCTGATGAAAAGGATGATTTGGTTGATCAAACTCTTTATAGAAGCATGATTGGGTCTTTATTGTACCTGACTGCATCTAGGCCAGACATCATGTTTGCAACATGTGTTTGTGCAAGATCCCAATCAGCCCCTAGAAAGTCAAACCTTATTGCTGTAAAAAGGATATTCAGGTACCTAAAAGGTGCTCCCACACTTGGTATCTGGTATCCAGCTAATGAAAATATCAAGCTTTCAGGTTTCTCAGATAGTGACTTTGCTGGATGTGACAAAACAAGGAAGTCCACTTCAGGAGGGTGCCAATTCCTAGGCAGTTGCTTAGTGTCTTGGCAAAGCAAAAAGCAAGCAGCTGTTTCAACATCCACTGCTGAGGCAGAGTATATAGCTGCTGCAAGCTGCACAGCCCAATTATTATGGCTTCAAAATCAATTGCTGGATTTTGGTATCACTGCCTTAAAGACACCTCTCATGTTGGACAGTCAGACAACAGAAAATATCATCAAAAATCCAGTCTCCCATTCAACCACCAGGCACATTGATATCAGACATCACTTTGTGAGGGAATGCTATGGAAAAGGTTTGATTTCTCTGCATCATGTTCCAACTAAGGATCAGTTGGCAGATGTGATAACAAAACATTAGATACATCTACCTTTGAAAGCTTGATCTCTAGGATTGGCATGCTGAACATGGAATAACAAGCAAAATCTTGTTTTTCTATGAATAAAAGCATTAAAATGTTTTCAGAAAATCAAAAATCCATCCTTAAAGATAGCTAAAAATGAAAATTTTCATTAATCCTTAAAAGTCTGCCATAACCACTGTTTTTGGTTCAAACATCTGTTCTGCTACAAGCTGTCCACTGCTGAAAGTCAACCTCTGTTCTCTCATTTCCTTGTTAATCACTGCTGATCAAACATCAGTGTTTTAATACACTAATAGGCTATCCACTGATAGTTAAACATTAGCCACTGTTTTCATTGTTACCATTGCAAACCACTGATATTGTTCCATCAGTGGTTTCCTAACAACTGTCATACATTATTCATCAGAGGTTGTCACGTGGACAGTACTTGGCCGTCAGATCTTTTGTAACCGCTGCCACGTCAGCATTCACTTTTTCCCTTTATAAAACCCTGATCAAAACCCCAAACAGGGTTTTTCACTGTCGAATCGAATTCAAAAATTCCTTTCTCAAAGCAGTTACCATCCATTTCTCTCAAATCACTCATCGTCTTCTTCCTCTCGCAATCCTTCAAATCACTCATCATTTTCATCCTCTCGCAATCACTCAAAATCATCATGGATCTTCCATTTAAAACTTCTCACAATTACTTGGGTCTACTTGAAAAACCAAGTCATACCACAACCTTCAATTCCGTCATTGATGCTCTTTCGTCTTCAAAGTAAAAAACTTTGTTGACTTATGATGCTACAGTTTACCTGGAAACCTAGCAAGAATTTTGGAAAAATGCTACACTTGAATCTAAGGATAAAAAGCCCTCAGCCATTAATTCTTCGATAAAGGGAGCTCCAGTCACAATAACACCTCAAACCATTTCGGAGGTCTTTGAACTCGATGATCTTCAAGGTAAAACTTATTTCCCTAAAACAGAGTATCAACCTGACTTTCTTGAGAGGGGGTATGAAGAGGAAATGAAAAAAGATACTTTACAAAAGGGCAGTTTTCCTCCTACTACAAGGTTTTTATTTCATACCCTCCTAATGTGTGTGTCAAACAAAACCACTGCCTTCAATGAAATTCCATTGAAGATTCAATACCTGGGTTATGCTATATTGAATGAGGAAACTTTAATTACTCCCAGGAGATCTTCAATGATCTAGTAAAAAATGTTAATAAAAAATCATTTTTACTATTTCCAAGGTTCCTAAGCTACTATTTGAAAAAGAAATTTTCAAAGGATAATGCTCATGTGCTTATCCAAGGAGAACCTTGTCAAATAAACAGCCTAACTCCTGAAACATTCAGACGGCTGTAAAAAATTTCCAAAACACAAGCAGAGGTTCCTGAGCAGACTTTAGCAGCAACCACTGCTCCTCAGGTATTTGCTGCTGAGCCCACTGCTCAAGGAGATCATAGCAGCAAAACCACTGCTGTGAAACCCACACCTAAAACCACCAAAAGACCAAAACAGAAAAATCACAAAAGCCCCCCAAACCTACAAAAAAGGCAACTCTGGAAGATGAGATCCCAGAGCAACTGCCAATGACAACACAAAAGTCACCAGAAACCACTGCTGCTACTTCCTCACAGCAGTTGGAAGACAGATCTCAACCTGAGCCTAAAACTCCTCCTGCATCTTCTCAAAAAGATCAGGTTGTAAGCACAGGGACACCACGGTGTGATGCTCTGGAATCACTTGATTCCATCATCCACATCCCACCTCCAGGGGCAAATTCTCTTTCTACCCCTATCCTCATTGCACAAATTCCACCAACCATACTACCTCTATTGGATGCAGTTGATCTGGCCCAGACACAAATTAGTTCTTCTCAATCCCCTATCAATGAGAATATGCCACTACAAGTGACTGAGTCTGGTGTTTCAATCTCTGCTAACCCACCAATAGTTGAGGAGGCTACACTGCAGGAATTACAAGTAATTCCTGTCAGTAGTTCAAGTGGAGCAGCTACTACAAGTGTTGAACCCACTAGTTTACACTTGGACAGTAGTTTCATAAGTAAGACTCCCTTGAAGGCAATTTCTTCTTTGGGAACTCGAGTGTTTCCAGTTTTCTCTGGTTCACTTAAAAGGGTTACCCCTACTGAAGGAAGAAGTCCCTAGTACCAAGAAAAAGGGGCATCAGTGGATGATTTTTGGGACACTTTCCCTAAGTCAACCACTGATACAACCACCACTGGTAGGAAATTAGATGATCCCATTAACTTGGGTGATAGTTTAATGTATAGAGAATTGACGGAGAGGCTTGACAAGATTGACACAACTGTTGTAGAAATCAAAACAATGCTGCAACAGTTGTTACAAGCACAAAAGGCACCACCCACTACTGCACCAGCTACAACATCTACTCCTACTCCCACTGCTCTTTGGGAATTATTTCAACATATGCTTCATAAACAAAGAGAATATGTTGATCAGTAACATGAAGTTCAAATTCAAAAGATCAGAAATTTAATGGAAGCTAGGTTCAAAGATACACAATCAGACATCAAGGCAATTAAGGCCCATTTGATGAAAACCACTGGCACTGCTCCTCCTTCAATCATTTTTGTGGACAACCCACCACCGAATGATGCCAAAAAGGGGGAGAAAATTAAGCAGTTAAAGAAAAAGGGATGGGGAGATGGTCTGTACATTGAACCAGATGCAAAATCTAAATTGACTACAGATCTCCCTAGGCCAGATGATTCCAAAAAGGTTGATGTAACCTTAAATGCCTTTGCTGATGAAAAGGCAAGGCTGAAAAAGGATACGGAGGCAAAGGGTATATCAAGGTCTGAGCAGGAGAAGAAAGTTTTAATGGCAATGGAAGAACAAGGTACTTCAGAGCCCAAGGATGATCAATTAGAAAATCCTAATCCCAAAAGAAGACAACCCACTAGAAAAGTGAGGCAACCCAAATCCACACCTTCCAGAATCACAAAACATACTCCCCAAACTCCCAAAAACTCCTCTCATCAAACCTCCAAACCAACAGATGTTAAAACACCTGTTTTATCAACAGCTATTGGTACTTCAGTGGTTTTAGCATATGTTAACCCAACAACCACCACTTCAACACACACTTCAACCACTGCCCTCACCAGTCAATCCACTGCCACACCAAAAATTACATCACCACCACAAAAGCTACCTGTTAAAAAGCAGAAGACAGCTGATGACACATCATCAGTTGTAATGACAACAGTGGTTGAAAAACCAGTTGTTTCAACAGCTGTTAGTCAGCCACCTACCACTCAAATCACCACCACTCAACTCACCAAAACACCACCAACCTTTCCTAAACCAAAAAGGAGAAGGATAATACTGGAAGATGATGATTCTTCACCACCACCAACATCTTCACAACCACTGACCCTTGCTACCATTCCAAACCCTTGTAACACCTCGCAAAATCATGTCCAGTGAAGTAACGACACGTGTCATGAACTTTAAACGTGTAACAAAGTAATTATGAGGGACTAAAGTTGACAAACGAAGAAAGTATGTATGTAGAAAGATCCAAAGTATCAATAAATGAAAAATTTTCCTTTCAACGACCCTACACGATGTTTATGCCCTTAAACGAATAAATTATGAAATGTATGAAACCGTTTGTGGAGGAGAGCGAAAGTTTACAAGACGCAAGGGTTAAATGTGTCAACATGTTGAATTAATACCTCTGAGTGACCTTTTAATGAACCCGAAGCTTCGTAACGATTAATTATACTCCCAAGAACAAGTGACGAAAATTTCACAAGGTTTCGATATCGTTTGAGATAAATACGTTAACTTTCGTAAATAAGGGGTTTAAAGCGTCAATAAGGCAAAACTTGTGTTTTTGGTTATCGTTTAATGAAACCGGACCTAACGATGTTTGGTTATACTCTATGGATAATAAAAATAAAAATATAAATTATATGAGTTAAATGTGCTTGAAATGAAAAATATCGCGTTTTTAAAGGTTCAGGGGGTGAAAATGTCATGTTTGAAACTTGCTGAGCTGGTCACCATAGTGGTGGCATCACGCCACACCACCTCCCTTTTGCCGTCGCGCGACGCGATGGCGTGAACTGGCTAGAATCCATGCACAGGTGCAGGTTCTGCCATTTCTTCACCTTTGCATGCTTTGTACTCACATAAACTTGAAACAATGGACTATTTGCTGGTTTTAAAAACCACTTGGAAGACCTGTATTGATCAGAGAACAACCCTAACACCTGTATTGATCTGGTGATGGCCTCAAGTAGTATAAATAGGAGGAGTTTGGGTAGCATTTTCACTTGCAAGTTCAAATCTTCCTACTCTCAAAGTTCTCAAGCATTGGAAGCTCTTTCTGGGATTCCTAATCTTGAAGGAAGCCCTCCTTAGTCCAAAATTTCGTGCTAAGACCCTTTGTAAGTGTTCTTAGCCTCTGTAATTAAGTTTTCATTAGTGTAATGACCGAAAGTCAAAGATATCGTAATTACGCTTTGACTTGGTGATTAATCACTAACGGTCCAGCCATTGAAAGTGGCTATGTGTTGGTAATTATGTAGGTATTAAACCCTTAAAAGGGCACCTCTTAATTATCACGTTATCTCAGTTAATTGTCGGGTCAAACTACTTAACCAAAAAGTCAAACGAGTCAGTTTTTGCAAAATAATTCATAACTAATAATGCTGAAGTTATGGAACATGTTTTAACACTTAAATACCTTGGTAAATAATATAAGAACATGTTTAGGCATGTTCAGCCTGACAATTCTGAGTTTAGGCTCGGTTTATAACCGAAAGTCACAAAAGTAGACTTTTGCTTTGACTTTCAGTTCTGGCCCGATTTAGCTTAGTTTTGATATGCCTTAGGGTTCCTTTAGGACCATATTACATGTTAGTATAACCCTCTGAGATTATACTATACGGATCCTTTGAAATCTGAATCATTTGCATGTTTCCGTTAAATGCTTAAAAGTTGACCATTATGCCTTTTTGATATAAAAACGAGATTTTTGAAAATGTGAGAGGACAAAAACCTTTATTACTGATTTCTGTCCCCAGCATGAGGTGGAAATGATTGAAACTGACTTCTTGACCTTGGTCATGAAGAATTTAGACTGTCAAGCATACCTTACAAGTTTCAACACCATGTCCCGATTGGTTCCTTATCTGGTCACACCGAAACCAAAGCGCATAGCTCATTTTATTGGATGTTTAGCTCCGGAAATCAAGGCAAGTGTGAAAGCATCTAGACCTACCACCTTTAGGTCAGTGGTTGATCTGTCCTTATCTCTTACTCTCGATGCGGTTAGGCAGAGATCGCTTAAAAATTATGAAGAAGGGAAAAGGAAACGTGAGGATGAGAACTCACGCCGTTCTGATAAGAAACGTAAGGGGAACTTTGAGTACAAGAAGGGTTCCGGGTTTAAAAAGGATAATCAACCAACAGGTGAGAAGCCCAAGTGTAAAATCTGCCAGAAGCGCCATTTGGGAAAGTGCAGGCTGGAATCAAAATCTCAATCGTAACCTAGAGTTTGTGGAATCTGCAAATCAAACGAGCATAGAACATTAGATTGCAAGAAAATGAAAGATGCAACTTGTTACAATTGTAACGAGAAGGTACATATCAAGACCAATTGCCCCAAATTTGCAAAGAAGCCCGAAGAGGCTAAGAAGACCAATGCCCGGGTCTGTCAAATGAATGCTCAGGAGGCCATTCAAAACGACAATGTGATAACAGGTACCTTTCTTATCAATGATGTTTATGCTAGAGTATTGTTTGATTCTGGTGCAGACAAGTCTTTTGTAGACAATAAATTTTGTAAATTGTTAAATCTGCCTGTTAAGACTCTAAGCATAAAGTATGAAGTAGAATTGGTCGATGGTACCACATAAACTGCGTCAACAGTTCTAGATGGATGTTTTATATACATTAGGAATCACTCTTTTCCGCTATCCTTGCTTCCATTGAAATTGGCAGGATTCGACATAGTGATAGGCATGGATTGGTTATCTCATAACCATGCCCAAATTGTATGTGATAAGAAGCAAGTAGTTATCAAGACTCCTTATAGTGAGCCATTAACAATTCAAGGAGATACGCAGTATGGGTTAACCAAGCAAGTGTCTATGCTTAAAGCATCAAGGTGCTTAAAGAAAGGTTGTGTCATTTATATGGCACAGGTAACGATTGATGAACCAAAGCCCAAGATTGAAGACATCCCCATTATTTCTGAATATCCAGACGTTTTTCCTGAAGAACTACCTGGTCTACCTCCAAATAGGCAAGTGGAGTTCAGAATCGATATCATTCCTGGAGCAGCACCAATTGCAAGAGCACCTTATCGATTGGCACCAACTGAGATGAAAGAATTAAGAACACAGTTGGATGATTTGTTGGAAAAGGGTTTTATTCGACCTAGCTCGTCCCCTTGGGGAGCACCGATTCTGTTTGTGAAGAAAAAGGACGGCTCAATGCGTTTATGCGTTGATTATCGCGAGTTAAACAAGGTTACAATCAAGAACAGGTATCCGTTACCCAGGATCGATGATCTATTCGACCAGCTTCAAGGAGCAAGTTACTTTTTAAAGATCGATCTGAGGTCAGGATATCACCAGTTGAAGGTCAGAGACGAAGACGTGAACAAGACTGCATTCGGAACACGCTATGGCCATTATGAGTTCTTAGTGATGCCTTTTGGGCTCACTAATGCACCTGCAGCGTTCATGGATCTCATGAATCGCGTTTGCAAGCCGTATTTAGACAAGTTTGTCATTGTCTTCATCGATAACATACTCATTTATTCAAAGAGTCAAGCCGACCATGAAAAACATCTCCGGTGCATCCTTAAACTTCTACAGCAAGAGAAGCTCTGCGCCAAGTTTTCTAAATGTGAGTTTTGGGTTCGAGAAGTCCAATTTCTTGGACATGTGGAAAGTGAGCGTGGTATCCAGGTGGATCCCACTAAGGTTGAAGCGATTATGAATTGGCAAGCGCCCAAAACACCAAATGAAATTCGCAGCTTCTTGGGTTTAGCAGGATACTATAGACGTTTCATTGAAAACTTTTCAAGGATTGCCGCACCTCTAACATCGTTAACTCGCAAGAATGTCAAGTTTGACTGGGGTCCCAAGCAACAAGAATCCTTTGATATTCTTAAGCAGAAATTAAGCAATGCTCCTGTGTTGACATGGCCAGAAGGAGTCGAAGAATTTGTGGTTTATTGCGACGCATCGCACACAGGTATGGGATGTGTGCTTATGCAGAAGGGCAAAGTTAATGCATATGCTTCCTGCCAATTAAAGGTGCACGAGAAGAACTACACCACCCATGATTTGGAGTTGGGTGCCGTTGTATTTGCACTGAAGCTTTGGAGGCATTATCTTTATGGGACCAAGTGCGTGATCTAGTCTGATCATAAGAGCCTTCAGCATCTGTTTAATCGGAATGATTTTAGCATGAGACAACGCCGATGGATGGAAACATTGAATGATTATGATTGTGAAATCCGGTATCATCCAGGCAAAGCGAATGTAGTCGCTGATGCCTTAAGCAGAAAGGAAAGGGTTAAACCTATTAGAATAAATGCCAAAAGCATTGAATTAAAGAACAGCTTGAATGAAAGGTTGTTAGCCGCTCAAAAGGAAGCTGTATTAGAAGCTAACTATCCGAATGAGAAGTTAGGAGCGACTACCGATCAATTGTTATATGGCAAGGATGGAATCCTAAGATTGAATGGTCGAATATGGGTTCCAATTTATGCAGGACTTCGAGAGGTGATTCTTCAAGAAGCTCATAGCTCCAAATATTCAGTTCATCCTGGCAGTGATAAGATGTACCAGGATTTAAATCCAAATTACTGGTGGATAGATTTGAAGAAATCTATAGCCACTTATGTGGCTAAATGCCTGACGTGCGCACAAGTTAAAGCAGAGCATCAAAAGCCATCAGGTTTGCTACAACAGCCTGAACTTCCCACTTGGAAATGGGAAATGGTAACCATGTATTTTATTACCAAATTACCAAAGATGAAACGTGGGAATGATACTATTTGGGTTATAGTTGACAGATTGACCAAGTCAGCTCACTTCTTGCCAATTAAAGAAACTCACAGCTCCGACAAGCTAGCTCAACTGTACGTGGATAAGGTTGTATCTCTCTACGGAGTGCCAATTTCTATTATCTCTGATAGGGATACAAGATACACATCGCATTTTTGGAAAAGCTTTCAGCAATCTTTAGGCACTCGGTTAAATTTCAGCATTGCTTATCATCCTCAGACGGATTGGCAAAGCGAGCGTACAATCCAAACGCTTGAAGATATGCCACGAGCTTGTGTTATAGACTTGGGTGGAAGTTGGGATGGCCATCTTCCTTTGATTGAATTTACATACAATAATAGTTATCATTCGAGTATTCAAGCCGCGCCTTTTGAGGCTTTGTATGGAAGAAAGTGTAGGACGCCAGTTTGTTGGGTGGAAGTTGGAGATGTCCAACTGTCAGGACCTGATATAGTCCTCGAGACGACAGATTAGATCGTTCAAATCCGTGATCGTCTGAAAGCTGCCAGGAATAGGTAGAAAAGTTATGTTGATATGAGACGCAAACCTTTAAGGTTTGAAGTTGGCGATAAAGTGCTACTCAAGGTGTCACCATGGAAAGGGGTGATGCGATTTGGCAAAAAGGGCAAGCTGAGCCCAGGGTACATAGGACCATTCGAGATCATCGAATGTGTCAGAACGGTAGCTTACAAGCTAAATCTGCCCGAAGAACTCAGCGGGATACATAAGGACGTGCAGATAGATGAAAGCTTGAAGTTCGTTGAAAAACCTTTTTCGATCGAGGATCGACAGGTTAAGAAGCTTCGAAGGAAGCACGTGCCGATCGTAAAGGTAAAATGGGATGCCCGTAGAGGCCCATAATACACATGGGAAGTTGAATCCACAATGAAACAGAAATACCCTCATTTATTTCAGTAAATCTTGAGGTCGAGATTTCTTTTAAGGGGGTGAGGATGTAACACCTCGCAAAATCATGTCCAGTGAAGTAACGACATGTGTCATGAACTTTAAACGTGTAACGAAGTAATTGCGAGGGACTAAAGTTGACAAACGAAGAAAGTATGTATGTAGAAAGATCCAAAGTATCAATAAATGAAAAATTTTCCTTTCAACGACCCTACACGATGTTTATGCCCTTAAACAAATAAATTATGAAACGTATGAAACTGTTTGTGGAGGAAAGCGAAAGTTTACAAGACGTAAGGGTTAAATGTGTCAACATGTTGAATTAATACCTCTGAGTGACCTTTTAATGAACCCAGAGCTTCGTAACAATTAATTATACTCCTAAGAATAAGCGACGAAAATTTCACAAGGTTTCGACATCGTTTGAGATTAATACGTTAACTTTCGTAAATAAGGGGTTAAAAGCGTCAATAAGGAAAAACTTGTATTTTCGGTTATTGTTTAATGAAACCGGACCTAACAATGTTTGGTTATACTCTATGGATCATAAAAATATAAATTATATGAGATAAATGTGCTTGAAATGAAAAATATCGCGTTTTAAAAGGTACAGGGGGTGAAAATGTCATGTTTGAAACTTGCTGAGCTGGTCACGCCACACCACCTCCCCTTTTCCGTCACGCGACGCGACGGCGTGAACTGGCCAGAATCCATGCACAGGTGCAGGTTCTGCCATTTCTTCACCTTTGCATGCCTTGTACTCACATAAACTCGAAACAATGGACTATTTGCTGGTTTTAAAAACCACTTGGGAGACCTGTATTGATCAGAGAACAACCCTAACACCTGTAATGATCTGGTGATGGCCTCAAGTAGTATAAATAGGAAGAGTTTGGGCAGCATTTTCACTTGCAAGTTCAAATCTTCCTACTCTCAAAGTTCACAAGCATTGGAAGCTCTTTCTAGGATACCTAATCTTGAAGGAAGCCCTCCTTAGTCCAAAATTTCGTGCTAAGACCATTTGTAAGTGTTCTTAGCCTCTGTAATTAAGTTTTCATTAGTGTAAATTGTAATGACCGAAAGTAAAAGATATCGTAATTACGCTTTGACTTGGTGATTAATCACTACCGGTCCAGCCATTATTCGAATTGAAAGTGGGTATGTGTTGGTAATTATGTAGGTATTAAACCGTTAAAAGGGCACCTCCTAATTATCACGTTATCTCAGTCAATTGTTGGGTCAAACTACTTAACCAAAAAGTCAAACGAGTCAGTTCTTGCAAAATAATTCATAACTAATAATGCTGAAGTTATGGAACATGTTTTAACACTTAAATAACTTGGTTAATAATATAAGAACATGTTTAGGCATGTTCAACCCTACAATTATGAGTTTAGGCTCGGTTCGCAACCGAAAGTCACAAAAGTAGACTTTTGCTTTGACTTTCAGTTCTGACCCGATTTAGCTTAGTTTAGATATGCCTTAGGGTTCCTTTAGGACCATATTACATGTTAGTATAACCCTCTGAGATTATACTATATGGTTCCTTTGAAATCTGAATCATTTGCAAGTTTTCGTTAAATGCTTAAAAGTTGACCATTATGCCCTTTTGATATAAAAACAAGATTTTTGAAAATGTGAGAGGACGAAAACCTTTATTACTGATTTATAAGCTTGTCGTAAAAATTTGACGTCAGTTCATGGTCTAAAATAAAAGTTATGCGAGATATCGTAAAATGAAAGCTTTTTATTTATTAAATAGCATTTTTAGTATAAATCACATTTAAACCCAAATTTTAACACCAAAATTTCTACCCACTGATGTAATATAATATTTAGGGATTTTTGGAGATTTTTATTAAATTTTAAAATGATCATAACATAGAGTTCTTGCATAGGCTCGGTAATTGACGATAATGCCCTTTTCGCTAATAAAATGATTTTTGCACATCATTTACATGTCAAACCTTTTTCTACGGATTTTATACATTAAATAAATTATTTTAAACAGTAGAGACTGAGCAAAATCTCAGTTTTCCTTAAACAACCCGAATATCGTCAAATACCGACTTTTATGCGATTTAGGCGCATAGTATGGTTTAAAACCGTATTTAGCACCTAAGACTCACTACCTACTGATGTTATAAATAAATCTTTATACTTTGACAGTAAGTATAAGGGGCTGTTTGGTAGCCTCTTAATCCATTCAGTGGCTGTCTCTTAATGAAATCATTTGTGGCCCTTATGTCTGAATGAATAAGAGGTAACCTTATGTCTGACTGGATAAGAGGTAACATCTGAATGGTAAACCATCACGTGTCACATTCTTCTACATTATCTTTGTTAAGCTCTTAAATGATTTCATTAAGAGGTAGCCTCTTAATGTCATTCAGATGCCACCAAACAACCCCTAAGTCTTGAACTTAGATTTCCAAATTTGACCCTTAAAACATATGTAAAATGACCAAAATGCCCCTACGGTGCATAGTTTGGCCATAAATGATAAAATTCGCATATGTATGATATCTTACTGATATAACTTATTAAAATACATATTTTTACTGATTGTTTCAGACCAGAACCTCCGACTCCTGTTTAATCTCTTTTATAAACTTTAAAATGACCAAAATACCCCTTCGGGGCATACATTGGTTTTAAATTCGTTTTGGGCATAATGGAAGATATCCTACTGATATCATAACATATTTTAAGCATGATAACTTATGGAACATGTTCATGACTCATTCGGTTACCCGTTATGCATATACGCGTTCGGTACGGTTTATGTAACTAGTTTGCATAAATTAGCCGAAACAGGTCAAACCTTATCATTTTTACTTCAAAATCCAGAATGTATTTAGTTTACCCATTTTATACAAGTCTTCATACTTGTTGGGTCTGAATCACATTCTAATCTGGTCTTCGTTTAATCTTGCGTTTCGAACCGTAAACCTTTCTTTAAAACAAACCGGTCTAAGTTAAGACTTAAATAAGACCCGTTAGGAATCTAATAGGTTATTAAAACCTTCGTTCCAGATTAGGAGCCCAGTAAAAGCTACTTGTACTTGCTGATTGATATACGGCTGAGAATAAAATTATACTTTAAGCTCAGGTAAATACTTTTAACTTATTTTCCCTTATACGGGCTTGGGATACGGCATTTAATAATACCGCTTGGTCGGGTATTGAATCTTTAATCGATTAGTGGTTAAATCATTGAGATAACCCGTTTTAATCTGTTTTGTTTGATCTAAACCTTTGGGGGGTTAATGACCGTGTCCTGGATATCCTTGGCTCATTCATTGAAATGGCCCCGACTTAAGCACGAGGTGTAGGCATACACCTGACAGTGCGTATGTAAAAAGATATACCCGCCTGTTGAGGATAACTCGCCGTGGGTTTATATTATGTGGTGTGTCTATTAATCTTGTTCCGGCTTCTATCCCGGATCCTGAACGTACGACAAACATATAAATCAGTATACAAGATTTTCTTAATAATTGTCCCAAGTTATAAAAGAATATTTGTGCCTTGTGCATTTAAATCAATTTTCTCAAATATTTTCAAAAGAGTCAGTTAATTGTATTTACCAGTGTAAACTGACGTATTTTTCAAAAAGATTAAGTGCAGGTACTACGCGAAATAGGCTGGCTACTCCTAGTATCAAATAAAGAGTCTTGCAAGCTTTTGATGCTCAAATCTGTTGAACATTATTTCTTTTTATTTTAAGATCCGCCTGTGGATCCACTTACAACCCATTGTGTAATATTTTATGTTACTTTCAACTCAGTTTCTATAAGTTACTTTAGACTTCCGCTGTGCATTAAACTGTGATTAACTGACCATGATGATATCAACTACGTCACGATACTCCCCACCGGGCCCACCGGTAGTACGTGGAAATATCGGGGTGTGACAGGTTGGTACCAGAGCCAATATTGAGTGAATTAAACACTAGTCTTTTGTGTTAAATCTCAATGACACAGTTTGCACATTCCTTGACCCCCGAGTCTAGGCTAATGACTTAGGACTAATCCTAATCTTATTGTTTTCTTTTGTTTGTTTTGGCAGGAACAAAGACAATGCTGCCATGTTTTAGAGGAAGAGGTGGAAGAGGCAAGGCACCAATAACTGCTAGGAATGACCACGAGGCCGGGCCATCTTGCCGGCGAACTCCTTCAACAACTTTTAGCTTTAGCCCCCGGAGGATTGGAGTACTTATCTGGAGCCAGCGAGACGTTCAGTCTCCCTCAGTACCTCCCCGTCTTATCATCACTCTTTCGGACCTCACCAAGACGAGGAGCACAGTGATTCGCACCATTCCTTCATACCGCTGCAGCGGTCGAGTTCACACCGTGCCTTCCAGGACCCGACCCCATACTTTCAGAGCCGGTTCAATCCGGCGAACGTAATGAAGAACCAATGGGCCATAACCCATTGGGACCTGAAGACCACTTTCCTGAAGCCCAGGATATGGATATGGACGAGGATCCAGATCCAGAAATGCCGCCATCTAGGACGCCAACGCATCCACGAGATTTCTGACGGATCATCGTTTCATGGTTCGCCATACAGGGGCCCAGACAGTTTAGCTGAAAGATGGGCCACATACCACTGGGAGTTCACTCCCCCATTCAACCCACCTCCACAACAGCAGCAGTATCCCTCAGAGGATTCACATTTCTAGGTGGTCACGCCATCGCCGCCACTAGAGCAGCAACTGCCTCCAGAACCACCTAGGCGAAGAAGATCAGGTGCACGGATGTCCGTGCGTGGGGGATTTCATTTCAGCACCCCCCAACACTCTAGTGGCAGCCACTACCCGCCACTGTATGAAGACCCGCAACTGGGTGGGCCTTCAAACCCAGTTTCAGAAGTCGACTTTGCGCCAGTCGCACCACCGCCGCACATGGGTTATGATAACCCAATTCCTACTTACGCTGGTGTAGCAGCATATAACCCTTTTGAGCAGCCAACTTATCCTGGCTACAACTACTACAATGCCCCTGCCATCGACCTGTACCTCGAGGCGGCCAACTACAATGCTCTCCACCCTGAAGGGCCCTACGCAGCTTCGTATCAAACCGGGTACCCAACTTATGGGTATCAATACCCGCCACCTCCTCAACCGCATCAGCAGCAGCCACCCCAGATCCAGCCGCCGCAACAGCAGGAAATCCTCCAACGATTGCACGAGGTGGAGCAACAGGTCCAGGAGGAGCGTAGGGGCCGCCGAGGTCTACTTAAGGGTTTGGCAAACCTGATAAAGGGGAAGAAGAAGAGGGATTATTGAAAATTCCTTATACTTAATTTGTAATCTTCATTTTTAATTAAGTCCCTATGTGGACATTTTAATTATGTACTTGGTCCCAGCGTGGACTTATCTTCTTATTTCTGTCCCTGCGTGGACAACGTTATTTCTTTAAAAGTCCCGTTTAGGGCAATTATGTACTCCTCTTTCAATTTATGGAATGTTTTATTTTAAAATTTTATTTGTCATTATATATGAATATATCATATGAAATAAATCAAATATCATTCCAATTTAAATGTTGATCTGCCGATAATATTAAAAGAAAATCTTAAGGGTAAAAACCTAGCCCATATGTCATTTTGAGACAGGGCCATAATGGTAATTCCTTTTTAAGAAAATAAATCCTTGTTAACATTTGAAAACATGTTAGCACTCCTGACAACAGTGATATGATAAAATCACACTTGGCATCTTTATATTAGGATTTTCCAATCCTTTATCTAGCCTAATGATCTAGAAGTCATGGGTTCAAATCATCAATTAAGATGATCATATATTAAACATCCATTAGTGATGAAGTGCCTACGGGCCATATTCATTGTCCGATGAGACAAAAAACAGTCGTAGTCTACGACTCCCTGTCAAGAAAAGGCGATGAACTACGTTCAAACCTTAATGCCACGATCTTATAAGATCATGGCTTAAAATTTTAAAACTGTCCTTGTGACTAGGCCTTTTGTGCCACTCTAATGTCTTAATGATTTATAACTGGGGATAAATTATAATAAAAATCCTGAATAAATATGATTAACAAATTAGCCAATATGGTTTATATCCACCATGGTTAATGAATCATCAAAAATGATGATTCCAAGATAAACCTCTGAATAAATTACTGTCAGTTGTTTTATAGCAATCAAGCCTCAGCATGTCTGAATCTGAAGAGGTTAACAGTTATCCCAGGGAAAGAAACGATACCACCAGAGTTAATGTAGCTGGTGAAGACCTACAAGCGTTAATAGATAATGCTGTTACTTAAGCCCTTGACAGACAGTTCAAAGAACCAAGTAATAGTCGCTCGAGAACTCTATCCGTGGCTCATAGTAAGCCCCCTTCTAAAACACACGAGTCGAAGAAGGAAGATTCTCATCATTAATCAAACCAGAAAAGTATTCCATCCAAACAGATTGTGCTTAATCAAGAGCCACGTGCTAAGACCTGTTCTTATAAATATTTCGTCTCCTGCAAGCCCAGGGACTTCACAGGGGAGAAAGGAGCCATTGATTGTATGACTTGGCTCGATGAGATGGATACAGTGGTTGATATTAGTGGTTGCGTAGAACAGGACATTGTGAAGTTTGTTTCACAATCTTTTAAAGGTGAAGCTTTAGCTTGGTGGAGGTCCCTAATCCAAGCTACAGGAAAGATCCCGTTGTATAACATGTCTTGGGATTAGCTCGTTGCATTGATCAAGGATAATTTCTGTCCCCATCATGAGGTGGAAAGGATTGAAACTGACTTCTTGACCTTGGTCATGAAGAATTTAGACTGTCAAGCATACCTTACAAGTTTCAACACCATGTCCTGATTGGTTCCTTATCTGGTCACACCGGAACCAAAGCGCATAGCTTGTTTTATTGGAGGTTTAGCTCTGGAAATCAAGGCAAGTGTGAAAGCATCTAGACCTACCACCTTTAGGTCAGTGGTTGATCTGTCCTTATCTCTTACTCTCGATGCGGTTAGGCATAGATCGCTTAAAAATTCTGAAGAAGGGAAAAGGAAACGTGAGGATGAGAACTCACGCTGTTCTGATAAGAAACGTAAGGGGAACTTTGAGTACAAGAAGGGTTCCGGGTTTAAAAAGGATAATCAACCAACAGGTGAGAAGCCCAAGTGTAAAACCTGCCAGAAGCGCTATTTAGGAAAGTGCAGGCTCGAATCAAAATCTCAATCGCAGCCTAGAGTTTGTGGAATCTGCAAATCAAACGAGCACAGAACATTAGATTGCAAGAAAATGAAAGATGCAACTTGTTACAATTGTAACGAGAAGGGACATATCAAGACCAATTGCCCCAAATTTGCAAAGAAGCCTGAAGAGGCTAAGAAGACCAATGCCCGGGTCTTTCAAATAAATGTTCAAAAGGCCATTCAAAACGACAATGTGATAACAGGTACCTTTCTTATCAATGATGTTTATGCTAGAGTATTGTTTGATTCTGGAGCAGACAAGTCTTTTGTAGATAATAAATTTTGTAAATTGTTAAATCTGCCTGTTAAGACTCTAAGCATAAAGTATGAAGTAGAATTGGCCGATGGTACCATAGAAACTGCCTCAACAGTTCTAGATAGATGTTTTATATCCATTAGGAATCACTCTTTTCCGCTATCCTTACTTCCATTGAAATTGGTAGGATTCGACAAAGTGATAGGCATAGATTGGTTATCTCATAACAAAGCCCAAATTGTATGTGATAAGAAGCAAGTAGTTATCAAGACTCCTTATGGTGAGCCATTAACAATTCAAGGAGATAAGCAGTACGGGTTACCCAAGCAAGTGTCTATGCTTAAAGCATCAAGGTTCTTAAAGAGAGGTTGTGTCATTTATATGGCACATGTAACCGTTGATGAACCAAAGCCCAAGATTGAAGACATCCCCATTATTTCTGAATATCCAAATGTTTTTCCTGAAGAACTACCTGGTCTACCTCCAAATAGGCAAGTGGAGTTCAGAATCGATATCATTCCTGGAGCAGCACCAATTGCAAGAGCACCTTATTGATTGTCACCAACTGAGATGAAAGAATTGAGAACACAGTTGGATGATTTGTTGGAAAAGGGTTTTATTCGACCTAGCTCGCCCCCTTGGGGAGAACCGATTCTGTTTGTGAAGAAAAAGGACGGCTCAATGCATTTATGCATTGATTATCGCGAGTTAAACAAGGTTACAATCAAAAACAGGTATCCGTTACCCATGATCGATGACCTATTCGATCTGCTTCAAGGAGCAAGTTACTTTTCAAAGATCGATCTGAGGTCAGGATATCACCAGTTGAAGGCCAGAGACGAAGACGTGCACAAGACTGCATTCAGAACACGCTATGGCCATTATGAGTTCTTAATGATGCCTTTTGGGCTCACTAATGCACCTGCAGCGTTCATGGATCTCATGAATCGCGTTTGCAAGCCGTATTTAGACAAGTTTGTCATTGTCTTCATCGATGACATACTCATTTATTCAAAGAGTCAAGCCGACCATGAAAAACATCTCCGGTGCATCCTTAAACTTCTATAGTAAGAGAAGCTCTACGCCAAGTTTTCTAAATGTGAGTTTTGGCTTCGAGAAGTCCAATTTCTTGGACATGTGGTAAGTAAGCGTGGTATCCAGGTGGATCCCACTAAGGTTGAAGCGATTATGAATTGGCAAGCGCCCAAAACACCTACTGAAATTCGCAGCTTCTTGGGTTTAGCAGGATACTATAGACGTTTCATTGAAAACTTTTCAAGGATTGCCGCACCTCTAACATCGTTAACTCGCAAGAATGTCAAGTTTGAGTGGGGTCCCAAGCAGCAAGAATCCTTTGTATTCTTAAGCAGAAATTAAGCAATGCTCCTGTGTTGACATTGCTAGAAGGAATCGAAGAATTTGTGGTTTATTGCGACGCATCGCACACAGGTATGGGATGTGTGCTTATGCAGAAGGGTAAAGTTATTGCATATGCTTCCCGCTAATTAAAGGTGCACAAGAAGAACTACACCACCCATGATTTGGAGTTGGGTGCCGTTGTATTTGCACTGAAGCTTTGGAGGCATTATCTTTATGGGACCAAGTGCGTGATCTATTTTGATCATAAGAGCCTTCAGCATCTGTTTAATCAGAAGGATCTTAACATGAGACAACACTGATGGATGGAAACATTGAATGATTATGATTGTGAAATCCGGTATCATCCAGGCAAAGCAAATGTAGTCGCTGATGCCTTAAGCAGAAAGGAAAGGGTTAAACCTATTAGAATAAATGCCAAAAGCATTGAATTAAAGAACAACTTGAATGAAAAGTTGTTAGCCGCTCAAAAGGAAGCTGTATTAGAAGCTAACTATCCGAATGAGAAGTTAGGAGTGACTGGCGATCAATTATCATATGGCAAGGATGGAATCCTAAGATTGAATGGTCGAATATGGGTTCCAATTTATGCAGGACTTCGAGAGGTGATTCTTCAAGAAGCTCATAGCTCCAAATATTCAGTTCATCCCGGCAGTGATAAGATGTACCAGGATTTAAAGCCAAATTACTGGTGGATAGGTTTTGAAGAAATCTATAGCCACTTATGTGGCTAAATGCCTGACGTGCGCACAAGTTAAAGCAGAGCATCAAAAGCCATCAGGTTTGCTACAACAGCCTGAACTTCCCACTTGGAAATGGGAAATGGTAACCATGGATTTTATTACCAAATTACCAAAGATGAAACTTGGGAATGATACTATTTGGGTTATAGTTGACAGATTGACCAAGTCAGCTCACTTCTTGCCAATTAAAGAAACTCACAACTCCGACAAGCTAGCTCAACTGTACGTGGACGAGGTTGTATATCTCTACAGAGTGCCAGTGTCTATTATCTCTGATAGGGATACAAGATACACATCGCATTTTTGGAAAAGCTTTCAGCAATCTTTAGGCACTCGGTTAAATTTTAGCACTGTTTATCATCCTCAGACGGATTGGCAAAGCGAGCGTACAATCCAAACGCTTGAAGATATGCTACGAGCTTGTGTTATTGAATTGGGTGGAAGTTGGGATGACCATCTTCCTTTGATTGAATTTACATACAATAATATTTATCATTCGAGTATTCAAGCCGTGCCTTTTGAGGCTTTGTATGGAAGAAAGTGTAGGACGCCAGTTTATTGGGCGGAAGTTGGAGATGTCCAACTGTTAGGACCTGATATAGTCCTCGAGACGACAGATAAGATTGTTCAAATCCACGATCATCTGAAAGCTGCCAGGGATAGGTAAAAAAGTTATGCTGATATGAGACGCAAACCTTTAAGGTTTGAAGTTGGCGATAAAGTGCTACTCAAGGTGTCACCATGGGAAGGGGTGATGCGATTTGGAAAAAAAGGGCAAGCTAAGCCCAAGATACATAGGACCATTTGAGATCATCGAATGTGTCGGAACGGTAGCTTGCACAAGCTAAATCTACCCGAAGAACTCAGCGGGATACATAATGTGTTCCACATCTGCAACTTAAAGAAATGTCTAGGCGATGAGTCGCTAACAAGGTCTCATAAGGACGTGCAGATAGATGAAAGCTTGAAGTTCGTTGAAAAACCTTTGTCGATCGAGGATCGACAGGTTAAGAAGCTTCGAAGGAAGCACGTGCCGATCGTAAAGGTAAAATGGGATGCCCGTAGAGGCCCAGAATACACATGGGAAGTTGAATCCACAATGAAACAGAAATACCCTCATTTATTTCATTAAATCTCGAGGTCGAGATTTCTTTTAAGGGGGTGAGGATGTAACACCTCGCAAAATCATGTCCAGTGAAGTAACGACACGTGTCATGAACTATAAACGTGTAACGAAGTAATTGCGAGGGACTAAAGTTGATAAACGAAGAAAGTATATATATATATATATATATATATAGAAAGATCTAAAGTATCAATAAATGAAAATTTTTCCTTTCAACGACCCTACACGATGTTTATGCCAACAAATAAATTATGAAACGTATGATACCGTTTGTGGAGGAAAGCAAAAGTTTACAAGACGCAAGGGTTAAATGTGTCAACTTGTTGAATTAATACCTCTGAGTGACCTTTTAATGAACCCGGAGCTTCATAACGATTAATTATACTCCCAAGAACAAGTGACGAAAATTTCACAAGGTTTCGATATCGTTTGAGATAAATACGTTAACTTTCGTAAATAAGGGGTTAAAAGCATCAATAAGGCAAAACTTGTGTTTTTGGTTATTGTTTAACGAAACCGGACCTAACGATGTTTGGTTATACTCTATGGATCATAAAAATATAAATTATATGAGTTAAATGTGCTTGAAATGAAAAATATCGCGTTTTAAAAGGTTCGGGGGGTGAAAATGTCATGTTTGAAACATGCTGAGCTGGTCACCATAGTGTTGGCGTCACACCACACCAGCTCCCCTCTGCCGTTGCGCGACGCGATAGCGTGAACTGGCCAGAATCCATGCACAGGTGCAGGTTCTGCCATTTCTTCACCTTTGCATGCCTTGTACTCACATAAACTCGAAACAATGGACTATTTGCTGGTTTTAAAAACCACTTGGGATACCTGAATTGATCAGAGAACAACCCTAACACCTGTAATGATCTGGTGATGGCCTCAAGTAGTATAAATAGGAGGAGTTTGGGCAGCATTTTCACTTGTAAGTTCAAATCTTCCTACTCTTAAAGTTCTCAAGCATTGGAAGCTCTTTCTGGGATTCCTAATCTTGAAGGAAGCCCTCCTTAGTCCAAAATTTCGTGCTAAGACCCTTTGTAAGTGTTCTTAGCCTCTGTAATTAAGTTTTCATTAGTGTAATGACCGAAAGTCAAAGATATCATAATTACGCTTTGACTTGGTGATTAATCACTAACGGTCCAGCCATTATTCGAATTGAAAGTGGCTATGTGTTGGTAATTATGTAGGTATTAAACCCTTAAAAAGGCACCTCCTAATTATCACGTTATCTCAGTCAATTGTCGGGTCAAACTATTTAACCAAAAAGTCAAACGAGTCAGTTTTTGCAAAATAATTCATAGCTAATAATGATGAAGTTATGGAACATGTTTTAACAGTTAAATAACTTGGTAAATAATATAAGAACATGTTTAGGCATGTTCAACCCGACAATTATGAGTTTAGGCTCGGTTCGCAACCGAAAGTCGCAAAAGTAGACTTTTGCTTTGACTTTCAGTTCTGACCCAATTTAGCTTAGTTTAGATATGCCTTAGGGTTCCTTTAGGACCATATTACATGTTAGTATAACCCTCTGAGATTATACTATATGGTTCCTTTGAAATCTGAATCATTTGAATGTTTACGTTAAATGCTTAAAAGTTGACAATTATGCCCTTTTGATATAAAAACGAGATTTTTGAAAATGTGAGAGGACAAAAACCTTTATTACTGATTTATAAGCCTGTCCTAAAAATTTGACATCAGTTCATGGTCTAAAATAAAAGTTATGCGAGATATCGTAAAATGAAAGCTATTTATTAATTAAATAGCATTTTTAGTATAAATCACATTTAAACCCAAATTTTAACACCAAACTTTCTACCCACTGATGTAATATAATATTTAGGGATTTTTGGAGATTTTTATTAAATTTTAAACTGATCATAACATAGAGTTCTTGCATAGGCTCAGTAATTGATGATAATGCCCTTTTCGCTAATAAAATGAGTTTTGCACATCCTTTACATGTCAAACCTTTTTCTCCTGATTTTATACATTAAATAAATTATTTTAAACAGTAGAGACTGAGCAAAATCTCAGTTTTCCTTAAACAACCCGAATATCGTCAAATACCGACTTTTATGCGATTAGGCGCATAGTATGGTTTAAAACCATATTTTGCACCTAAGACTGACTACCTACTGATGTTATAAATAAATCTTTATACTTTGATAGTAAGTATAAGTCTTGAACTTAGATTTCCAAATTTGACCATTAAAACATATGTGAAATGACCAAAATGCCCATACGTTGCATTGTTTGGCCATAAATGATAAAATTCACATATGTATGATATCTTACTGATATAACTTATTAAAATAAATATTTTTACTGATTTTTTCAGACCAGAACCTCAGACTCCTATTTAATCTCTTTTATAAACTTTAAAATGACCAAAATACCCCTTCGGGGCATACATTGGTTTTAAATTCGTTTTGGGCATAATGGAAGATATCCTACTGATATCATAACATATTTTAAGCATGATAACTTATGGAACATGTTCATGACTCATTCGGTTACCCGTTATGCATATACCCGTTCGGTACGGTTTATGTAACAAGTTTGCATAAATTAGCCGAAACGGGTCAAACGTTATCATTTTTACTTCAAAATCCAGAATGTATTTAGTTTACCCATTTTATACAAGTCTTCATACTTGTTGGGTCTGAATCACATTCTAATCCGGTCTTCGTTTAATCTTGCGTTTCGAACCGTAAACCTTTCTTTAAAACAAACCGGTCTAAGTTAAGACTTAAATAAGACCCGTTAGGAATCTAATAGGTTATTAAAACCTTCGTTCCAGATTAGGAGCCCAGTAAAAGCTACTTGTACTTGCTGATTGATATACGGCTGAGAATAAAATTATACTTTAAGCTCAGGTAAATACTTTTAACTTATTTTCCCTTATACGGGCTTGGGATACGGCATTTAATAATACCGCTTGGTCGGGTATTGAATCTTTAATCGATTAGTGGTTAAATCATTGAGATAACCCGTTTTAATCTGTTTTGTTTGATCTAAACCTTTGGGGGGTTAATGACCGTGTCCTGGATATCCTTGGCTCATTCATTGAAATGGCCCCGACTTAAACACCTGACAGTGCGTATGTAAAAAGATATACCCGCCTGTTGAGGATAACTCGCCGTGGGTTTATATTATGTGGTGTATCTATTAATCTTGTTCCGGCTTCTATCCCGGATCCTGAACGTACGACAAACATATAAATCAGTATACAAGATTTTCTTAATAATTGTCCCAAGTTATAAAAGAATATTTGTGCCTTGTGCATTTAAATCAGTTTTCTCAAATATTTTCAAAAGAGTCAGTTAATTGTATTTACCAGTGTAAACTGACGTATTTTTCAAAAAGATTAAGTGCAGGTACTACGCAAAATGGGCTGGCTACTCCTAGTATCAAACAAAGAGTCTTGCAAGCTTTTGATGCTCAAATCTGTTGAACAATATTTCTTTTTATTTTATGCTCCGCCTGTGGATCCACTTACAACCCGTTGTGTAATATTTTATGTTACTTTCAACTCGGTTTGTATAAATTACTTTAGACTTCCGCTGTGCATTAAACTATGATTAACTGACCATGATGATATCAACTACATCACGATACTCCCCACCGGGCCTACCGGTAATACGTGGAAATATCAGGGTGTGACAACCCTGACCCACTCTTTTCAGTACAAGCCTTCAATCCAAACACTGCCATTGTTCCTGCAGGAGTCCAATTTCCACTAGATCTTCCAGCAGTTAGAGAGGAGATAAAATCCTTCTATTCTGAAGATGACCTTGCTAAAAGGAACTTGCCATCTCTTCAAGGATATCCCAGGCCAAATAACATAGAAGAATATTTGAAGTTAAAGGCTCAACAAACAGAGGATATCTCCAAAAGAAATACAAAGGGAAAATCTGACAAAGAGATCCAAAGAAACTTCTAATATCTTCTCACACAAGTCAGAACTTTGGAGCAGTTTTCAAAAGATCTTTGTTAGAAACTTTCAGAAAGAGATGATGAAAGCCTGAGAAAAGACTACATTGATCACATCATGGCATTCAAGAAATACGAGGCAGATAAGGCACAATATAATGAATGGACCATTGGTGAGCTTAAGGAGGAGTTAGAAAGAGTGCCAAAGATGAACACATACAAAGTGAAACACACTCCTCTTGTTTAGTCCAAGTACAAAAAGAATGTTCCAGAAAGAACCTTAAAACTGAAGAGATTGAAAGAAGAGCTGATTGCTGCTGATATTGGGTCAAGGAATTAGGTAACAAGATGGTCAGAGGAAAAAGTCACAGCCAGTTACAAAAAGTTGGAAGAGTTAAGAAAGAAAAATCCAAATGTTCCACAAAAACCTGATTATCCTGAAGCAGTGGTTCCAACTAGACAACCAAAACTGCCTATCAAGAGATCCACTGCTCCACCTGGTGCCATACTGTATCAAAGAAAAAAACAACAGTAGATGGATGCAGAAACTGAAGCTGATAAAGCACAAGGGGATTACATTATAAAAATGGTCCTTCAGCAGATGATAGCAGAAAATCCTAAGTTGGCACAAGCTGCAAGCACTGCTCAGAGTGTTATGACCAGGCCACCATCTCCAAACTCATCAAAAAATAAAATCTCTCCCAAGAAACCCATTGGGTTCAAAAATACTAAAGTGGAAGTCTGATCAAAAGACCCACGTATTGACATTGCTCAAATCTAATGGGAAAGTGGAGCACATATCAAAGGAACAAGCAATTGGCCTGAGTGTTAAAGATTTGCAGGATCTCCTTGAGCTCACACCGTGCAGGGATGAGAATGATACAGATTCCTTGGACTTTCAATTACAATTCAAAGGGCAAGTCAGGGAATTCTTGATGAGGCAATAAAGATCCAAGAATAATGAAGAGTTTTGGCATCATCTATTCCAGGGGGAGATTGTTGGGATTGAACCCTACAAAGGAACAGTTGATTAAAGCCAAAACTGGATCAGATCAGTGGATCCATAATAAGCAGATGTTTGTATTCAATCTTTCCCCTTGGAAGTGGCCCTAACATCTGATGACCTCCATCCACTGCTTGTCTATAACTACTGATCTTCAACAACTGCTAAAGACAGTTAAAGACTGTTGAAGACTAAAGCACTGATGAGTTAATCTACTGTCTTAGTTCAAGTACTGCTAAAGACAAAGCACTGCTGGGGCTGAAGCAGTGGAATGAAGAAGCAGTAGTTAGTCTATTCATCTGTATTATATTGTAATCAGTGGTTAGATAACAGTGCTTGTATAGATCAGTGGTTGTAGGTTGTTAGGAGGTTAGATGTCACTTTTATGGTGACGTCAGCAAAGATGCTTCAGTGGTTTACTTCGTACTATAAATAGAACAGTACCCTGTACTGTTCAATTGGCTCTTTCTTCACAACTCATTCTGTATGAACAAAATATGAGCTCAAGCTGAGGGGGAGATTGTATTACATGCATACATGTCTAATTGAATCATCATCATCATCATCATCATACTCAGTATATCCCACCAATAGCAAAGCTAAGGTAGGGTCTGAGGAGGGTGAGATGTAGACAGCCTTACCTCTACCCCGTAGGAATAGAGAGGCTGCTTCCAATGAGACCCTCGGCTCGATTGTAGTTTTGCATCAAGCCTTGGACATAAGGCACATAACACTCAGCAATTGAGACAAACGCCGATTAGTGCATGTACCCCCTTGTCTTTTGGCTATCAACGCCACCACATGATGCATGATTAACCATTCCCCTCTTTTAACATTATTTTCACGAAATTAGTAAAATAATGTTAAAATTAGTGCACTTTCACTTTTGCCCCCCGAGCGCCCACACATATATACATTATATGAGCATACCGCAAGCGGGGCGTAACATGTCTAATTGAATCATTGTAATAAATACAATCATTTGATTTCATGTCAAACATGTGTGTTGAAAGCAATTCTTCCATTTGATTGTGTGTTGAAAGTTTGTTTCCATTTTAATTCCACTGCAGTTACTCATTCATATTCATAATTCTCAAACAAAAACACAATCATAAGAAGCTCAGATCCTAACAGCTTCCACCACCTTCGAGGACACAAGCTTCATCTCAGCCTCAAGATCATCCAAGAAGGACCGAAACTCATGTGGCCCGGGATATTATTCCCACTTAAAATTTTCAAGGATCTGCTGTCTCAGGGAGGACTCCTATTTTGGCTTCTAATAATGAAATCCAAGCTTTGTTTGGTAGTATACAGGATCAGATGAAGCAGCAGCAGGAAACAAACCAAATGCTGATAAGAGAGATACAACTCCTGAAATCCAGCTCAAGTAGGCCTGCCGAGGATACTGTTACTCCCCTGCAGCCCAGAGCTTTGAACTTCAGTTCAGCAGTGTACACCGAGGATAACAGGGGCAATATTGTGCCCGGCCATTCCCAGAATCATACTCTTGAGATACCCTCTTTGGTCAGGGTGTCAACTGTGAGAAGCTCAGGATATGCTTCAGGATATGGCCAGAATCCTCAGACTGGTAACATGTCTAATAATACTAATACCCTTGTTACTAATGGTCTTGGATCTTTGCAGGATGCAGGTATGACATAAACATTCTCTAGGGAAATTCAGAAATTGAAGGATATGATATCCAGTGTACCTGGGGTGGTCCAGCCAATTCCAGAAGTATCCCAGGATAGCCACAGGATATCCCGGTTTGCATATCCTATTTGTGATACTGAAATCCCAAAAAGATTTCAAACCCCCAACATGAAGCTCTATGACAGAACCACGGATCCTGAAGAGCATATGGCTCAGTATAGGGAGAGGATGGAAATTAACCTTATCCCTCCGGATCTCAAGGAAGCATGCCACTGCAAGGGTTTTGGCTCCACTCTGACAGGATCAGCCTTAAAATGGCTCTTAAACGTTCCACCTTATTCGATTACATCATTTGCTCACTTAGTTAATTTATTTAACAGTCAATTTTCTTGTAGTCGAAGTTTTGAGAAACTAACCACGGATCTATACAGGATAACTCAAGGTCCACAGGAATCCTTAAGGGATTATATGAACAAGTTTAGTAGGGAATCTCTCGATATCCCACATCTCGATGTTGCAACAGCTGTGTAGGCATTCAAAATGGGGTTTCAAAAGGATTCCCAATTTTATCAGGATCTTGTAATGAATCCTTGCAGAAACCTGGATGAGACTCGAAACAGGGCCCTGAGATACATTCGACTGGAAGATGATAAAAAGATGCAAGAGAGGATGAATTCATCCTCGACTTATGAATCAACTAACAGGAATTCAGAGTCATCATACAAACCATATCGCTCTAAGCCATATGGCAGAAATGACAGCAAGAAAGTGAATGCCGTTGAAGACGAGGATCCTGAGGAGTATCCTGAGTTGTCAGAATATTGTATTTCAGTTAATATACCTGAACTAATGTATCCTATGCAGGGTTTAGGAGACAAAGCAAGGTGGCCTAGGAAGAACCAACAAAAAGCTGATTGGAAGGATAAATCCAAGTGGTGTGCCTTCCATGAGGATTTTGGACATATTACGGAAGATTGCATTGCTCTGAGGAAGGAAATAAGCTATCTCCTGAGCAAAGGATATCTGAAGGATCTTCTGGGAAGAAAGAAGAATAAGGGTCAGGATACTGAGACGGATCCTGAATGAGCAGCATCACCTCCTGCGGATGCCAAAATAATTAACTTTATTTCAGGAGGATCCGACATTTGTGGAACCTCTTATTCTGCAGCAAAAAGGCATGCAAAGGAAGCTAAGGCAGAAAGGGGGAATAAGCCAACCAAGATGACATCCCTCACAACTGATAAAGTGATCACATTCGACAGTGATGACATGGATACTGTCCAGGATCCCCACCATGATGGTTTGGTAATAACTTTATATGTTGCTAACCATTTTATGCGCAAGATACTGGTGGATAATGGCAGCTCTGTTAGCATTATTCAGCTAGAAATGCTGAAAAGGATGAATGTTTCTCCGATGGACATCACTTCAAAATCCACAGTACTTGTCGGATTCAGTGGAGAGGCCAAGAACACTGTGGGAGAAATAAAGCTACCAGTATATGTTGAAGGAGTCAACTTGATGCAACGCTTCTGTGTCATGGACTCCTTATCCTGCTACAATATTATATTGGGTAGGCCATGGATCCACGATATGAAAGCTGTGCCATCGACCTATCATCAGTGTATCAAGATCCCTACCCCTAGGGGGGGTTGTCAAGGTGGAAAGTGATCAACAAGAAGCGAAGGAGTGTTATTCTTCTTCGATGAAATCCTCAACGAAGTCCAAAGCAGGATAGCAATTAAAGATGCGAGCCTAGGATATCATGGAGGCGTCAGAGCAGGATGTTAAGAAAATTATCCTGTATCAGGATAATCCGGATATCTCGACGCTCGTAGGAACCAATATCCCTCAGGATATTGAAAATCAATTGACTAACTTTTTGAAATACAGGATGTCAACATTCGCATGGAAACATGAGGATATGACAGGTATTTCCAAGGATATTATAACTCACAAGCTCGGAATTGACAGGTCTTTCAAACCTGTCCAGCAAAAACGAAGGAAGTTTCCTCCTGAACAGAACGCAAAAATCCAAGAAGAGGTTGAAAGACTATTAAAGAGCAAGATGACTAGGGAAGTCAAATTTCCCAAATGGCTAGCAAATGTAGTTGTGGTTCAAAAGAAAAATGGGAAATGGAGAGTTTGTGTAGATTACACAGACTTGAACAAAGCGTGTCCTAAAGACCCATTCCCTCTGCCTCATATCGACTCAATGGTGGATGCTACTACTGGTCATGAAATGTTAACCTTCATGGATACATCCTTAGGATTCCAGCAAATACAAATGGAACCTTCGGACCAGGAGGATACTGCTTTCATGACACCAACATGTATTTATTGTTATACTACTATGCCTTTTGGTTTGAAAAATACAGGTGCAACGTACCAGAGATTGGTGAACATGATGTTCAAAGACAAACTAGGGGACACCATGGAGGTATACATTGATGATATGGTGGTAAAATCTAAGAAGGCTGAGGATCATCTCCGGGATATTGAAGGAGCATTTGATATCCTGGATCAGTACAATATGAAGCTAAATCATGCCAAGTGCCATTTTGGAGTGGGGGCAGGAAAGTTTTTGGGATACATGTTGACCAAAAGGGGGATCGAAGCAAGCCTGGAACAGATTTAGCCTATCCTTGATATCAAATCACCTTCAAACATGAAAGATGTACAAAGACTAACAGGGCGAGTAGCAGCATTAAACAGGTTTATATCGAGATCCTCGAAAAAATGCAAGGAATTCTACGATATCCTGAAGAAGAATAAGAAATTTGAATGGGGAGAGAAGCATGAAGCAGCCTTGCAGGAATTGAAGCAGTATCTTTCAACTGCACCTCTATTGATGAAGCCCGAGGATGGTGAACCATTATCCCTATATCTTGCAGTATCAGGGAATGCAGTAAGTGCTGTTCTGGTAAAGGATCATGAAGGTCAGCAGTATCCTGTCTATTATGTTAGCAAAAGTTTATTAGATGCTGAAACTAGATACTCTCATTTGGAAAAATTGATATTGGCCATAGTTATGGCATCGACAAAGCTTAGACATTATTTTGAGACACATATGATACATGTTAAAACTAATTATCCTGTTAAGAATGTGCTTAGGAAACCTAAGATGTCGAGTAGAATGGCTAAGTGGTCAGTAAAGTTAAGTGCCTATGATCTAGTATATGAACCTAGAAATGCTATAAAGTCTCAGGCTCTAGTTGACTTTGTGGCTGATTTCAGTAGTGATATTCAAAATGAAGTAGACCTAGAAGTACAACAACTAGGAGAAAACTTAGAATCCTGGACATTATATACTGATGGTGCATCTAATGTGAGAGGTGTAGGATTGGGTATACTACTAAAATCGCCACAGGGGGACATATTACTCCAGGCTATTAGGTGTGAATTTCTTGCCACTAATAATGAAGCAGAATATGAAGCTTTGATAGCAGGATTAGAATTGGCCAGGAATATGAATATTAAAAGTTTGCAAGTATTTGTTGATTCCATGTTAATTGCTAACCATTTTAATGGATCCTGTGCAGTCAAAGGTGAAAGGTTAATCGAGTATCTTGAAATTCTAAAAAAAAATTAGCAGGATATTTCGATGTTTTTACACTTGAACAGGTACCAAGAGAGGATAATGCTGAGGCAGACGCCTTGGCAAACTTAGGATCTTCGGTCAGAATTCCAGAGGGAATTCAGATACCAATACTACATATCCTGTATCCTGCACTGGATCTTTTCAAATCTCAGGATAAGGAAGTAGCAAGTATTCAGGATCCTAATAATGAGTATCCTGAGGTGGATCCTAAGTCTTGGACGGCTCCAATCGTGAGATATCTCAAGGAAGGACATATTCCAAAGGATGAGAATCCTAAGGCTTTTAGGATGAAGGTATCCCGGTTCACTATTATAAATAATATTCTATATAAGAAATCTCTTGCAGGACCATACCTGAGGTGCTTGGAGGATCCCGAAACTAAAGAAGTGCATCAGGATATACACGAAGGGGATTGTGGCAACCATACTGCGGGCAAATCATTATTCTCAGTGGTGTTGAGAACAGGATATTATTGGCCGATGATGAGAAAAGATGTTGCAGAATATGCTCGAAGATGTGATGCATGTCAAAGGCACAGCAATATACTGCATCAACCTACTGAACCACTATATCCTATTGCTTCCCCTTGGCCATTCATGAAATGGGGTATGGACATAGTGGGAAAATTGCCAAAGGCTCCAGGAGGAAAGGTCTTTATGCTAGCAATGACAGATTATTTCTCCAAGTGGGTTGAAGCTGAGGCATTTGTTCAAGCCAGAGACCAAGTAGTATCCTTCATAAAGAGGAATATCTTGACTAGGTTTGGGATACCAGCTGAGATAATTTGTGATAATGGCTCTCAATTTATCAGTAAAAGGACTACTGATTTTTGTAAGAGTTGGGGAATCAAAATGATCACATCTACACCGGTACATCCTCAAGAAAATGGACAAGTAGAGTCCTCGAACAAGATAATCGTCAACAATTTGAAGAAAAGACTAGGAGCTAAGAAAGGAAGATGGGCAGAAGAATTACCCTTTGTTTTATGGGCCGATAGGACAACAGTGAAAAGGGCAACTGGGCAAACCCCATTTTCCTTAGTATTTGTAGCAGAAGCAGTAATCCCAATAGAGATGGTGATACCTACAGCAAGATCCAGCCTCCAGGGTCCTGAGAAGAATCCTGAAGCCCTATACCAATAATTGGATACTATCGATGAGACATGGGATGCAACGAAATTGAGAATGACAGCATACCAACAGAGGATATCCAAAGCATACAACAAAACCTAAGAACTAGAAGGTTTCAAGTTGGAGATTGGGTATTAAGGAAGGCTTTTTAGAATATTACTAATCCTACTGATGGAAAATTAGCTCCAAAGTGGGAAGGGCCTTATGAGATTGAATCGGAATCTGGGAAAGGAGCATACCGGCTTAAGAATATGGAGGGGGATATGCTACCAAGATCCTGGAATGCTATACACCTCAAATCCTATTTCAAGTGAGTTTAGAATTTAATTTCTAACTCAGGATGGTATGAATTCTATCTCTTTTTAAATATAACTCTATTTTATTTGAACCCAATACTGACTTAAGCATCGGAGGGGTGTTAGCCAGGCTAACACCCACCTTAGTTTAAGGTTGTTTTGCAGAATATGCTTTGGGATATAACTTCAGGATATGCACTCAGGATAATTCAAAAGATTAGAGGATTGGCCCCCTCTCTCACGTTTAAGGGATCCTGATCCCTTCACAGGTTTAAAGGTATCCACTTTCTCTCGAATTGGGTTTAAACACCCCGCTTGGAGCGCAAGTTATCCAGGGATAGTTCAAGATAGCGGGACCGGTCCATGTAAAAGTGGCTGACAATTTCGTTATTATTGGCTATATCCTGGATCCTAAAGGTATATGAGGATTGATCACCCTCTCTCACGAAAGGGTATTTTCATACTCTCTAAGGTTTAAAGGTTTTCACCTTTCTAAGTCTTGGAGTTTATACACTCCCACCTGTAGCGCACGTAAATTTGGGATTTTCCACAGAATACCTACGAGTTTATCCCCAGAATATTAAGGATTTATCTCCAGGATATTTTAGGGTTTATCCCCTGTAATACGAAAGATATACAAACAATTGCAATTGATATCCAGAAAATTTCTAAGTATTCAAACACATTATGCACAGGGGACATTCCCACTAAGGCATTGTAGTTCACTAAGTATCCCAGACTAGGGACATCTTCAGTGGAAAGGTTGCAAAAGGATTGAAGTTTAAGAATAGGGTTGTACTCTGTCTCTGGTATGATCTTTCCTTTTTGTTCCTTTAAAAGCCTTATCTAAAATATCTAAATTTTTGAAACTGTGTTTGACAAAAGTTTGGTTAAAACATTTATGAGTATCCTGATCAGGATATATTCTCAGGATATATTTTAGGGTATTTGGTCAGAATGTTTGAGATATGATACTTAGATTGAAAATTGAAACTGTATTCGAATCAAACAACAGTTATCAAAACAAGCTTTACAAAAATAAAAATGAACAATAATGGATAAGGCCAAAAGAAATTTAGTTTATTAACATAGCAAAAGTTTGTGCTTTTGGTTTCATCTCAAACTAAGACCCATCCACCAAAAGAACGATTAGTTTTCTACCATAACAACTTAACAGTTGAAGGTTTCATCTCAAACCGAGACCCATCCACCTCCAACTGTTATATTGTTCAAAATAAAGCATACTAATTGATGACCAAGGGTTTCATCCTGAAACTCAGGACCCATCCACCTTTGGCCATCATATTGTCTTAATGTAGGAAAGTAAATTGTTTAAAGGACATGAAAGGAAATTGTTCAAAAACCACAACCAACAAATTTAAAAAGTGGGCTCCGGCCTCGGCAACAATATCCATCATTGCCCACTTTGCTTCTTTCAAGGAGCAGCACCTTATTCAACCATTGTATCATCACCAGCATCCACTCCAGCATCCTTAGCGGCATCACCACCAACATCAACCACCTTCTCAGCTACCTTAGCAGGCTCCTCAACAGCAGGCTTCACAGGATGCTCCACGGGATTGCCACCGAGATCCCTCAACTTCCCCTCCCAAGCTTCAACATTCCACGAAGGGCACTCAAGGCCCATGGTCTTGGCCTCATAGGCCATTTTCAACCTGGCTTGGAGGAGAGAGATAACGACGGAGCCCTTAAGGCTTTCCTGATAAGAAGCCATGTCCTGTTCGTGTTGAACCTGAGCTGCATCATATTTAGCCTGGGCTTCTTGGGTAGCCTTCTTGAGGGAAGGTTGATGTTCCTGGATCATCGCCTTGTATTTGTCCTCGTAATGCTGTGATTTGGCGGTGGTGATTGCTGCTTGATCTGCAACGGTGGTCTCTACCTTCTTCAACCTAGCCTCCAGCATCTTGTTCTGACCGCATGAATCCTCGTATAGGAACACCAACCGCTGAAGACCCTGCGATCAGGTGAACAGGTATCAATATGTGTACTCAAAATAGATAACCAGCATATATGTGCATGATATAGGACGAGGATACCTACCTGATTAAGGAAGCCAGTCATGAACTTGCTGGACTCTGAGAATCCATGGTTCTCAAACAGAAAGACGTCTGAGGCAGCAGGAGAGTCTGGCTCCTTCCTCTTACGGGAACTGGAGCCGCGTGGCTTTGAAGCAGTGGAAGGCTTGGGAGCAGCGACGACCTTGGAGCTGGTGGGTTTCGACATGACAGCTGGTTTAGGATTCACTTCCTGCTTGATTTGCACAGGACCGGAATAACTATCCAACTCCTCGAGTTCGAATCCTTCAATATTTACGACCGGCACTGCGTAAAGGGGAGAAACACTCAGTCTTTATATATTTTTAGAATATAATCGGTTTGATAAATGAAAATAACTTGTAAAATTATGCTTACCAGACATGTTGGAACTTGATCTTTGGCTTGAGCTTGTGAATAACAGGGTAAAGGTCCTTTCACTTTCTGGGAGCTTGTAGATTTCCTTTATTCTTCCTTCTGATTCAGCACTTGGAGGAGCCAATTCCTTGAAGTTTACTACAAAAAATAAATATATCAGGATATCAGTTCAAGATATAGTCTCAGGATACGACTGGGGATATTCCTAAAACCCTAAATCCTACCGGAAGTCAACCATTTCTCGGGAAGGTCGATGGAATCCCTTTTTACAAAAAAGAATTTTCGTCTCCAATCATCCTCATTCTTGGTAGCTTTAAGAATGAGAGGATATTTGGAGGTAGAAAAAAGAAGGAATCGGCTGGAACCATGGGACCTTAGATGATACGCCATCGGAAGATCTTCGATGCACAGGTCAGGCATGTGACGAGCTTTAATTTGGTCCAAGGTGACTAACACACGCCAAACCATAGGCATGATTTGGGCATAACTAAGGCCGGTAAGATAAAAAAAAGCGAGATATGAAGGCTGGGAATGGATATCGGAGCCCTATTGAGAAAGGATAAGCAAAAAAGCATACCCACTCGTCGGAACAAAAGTCCGATCGGACCTCTCGGTCAAACGGACGAATGATTGCTCCGGCGGGGAAGGCACCGGAAGTTCGTAAGGTTGCGATATCAGCATTATCGAATGAACACACCTCTTTTGAGGGTTCTTTTAGCAAGTTCTATTCAAGGAGGGTAGGAACGGAGTCTGCTGTTTGGGATCTTGTTCGGGTAGCCATGGAAGATCTAAGCAAAGAAAAACAGAAAAGAGAAGGAGGGGGAATACATGAAATTTGCTTGGAGCACTATGATCATAATGAGGAAAACTCGAGTAGATATAGGCTAAGTTTAGGGGGATGATGAGTAAAAATCGCATTGGAAGTTGTAGCGTGCCACTTCAACCATCGTTTCAACTTAATTACCTCGATTCAAGAGATAAGATTTTTAAAATATATCCATTGGAATTGGTATACCAACAGATATATTTTAGGGACAATTGTTATGGGTGGTTTTCTGAACATATATCCTGGATAATATTCTGACTCTATTTCTTTTATTTATTGTGATCAGGATACCGGATCAGGATATTGGTAACATCCTGATGATGTATCCTGATAATAACTAATTAGCTCACGTGCAGATTAGCGAGGCAGGTATATAATGTTCGGATGGACTTGTTCTCCTAAAGACTCGGGCTAATATGTTGAAATAGGAACGTTGAAGCTGGAAGACGTGGACTACAACGTTCACAAAGGGAATATTCGCTATATCCCGAATTTATAGGCTAGTTTGTTAGTTTCGTTTTACTATAAATAGGATTGATCGGATCAGATAAGGACACACAATTTTTCGTACACTCTTGCTCTCTACTAGCTGCAATCACTCACAAACACTTACACTTGTATTCAAATCGCATTGTAATGCCTAGTTGATCCGCATCATATCCTACACTATATCCTGGTTATTCAAGCAATAAGAAGAACAAGGCAGCCGACGATTGTCAGCTCCCGAGGTTTTATGCCGGAGATCTAGATTGATCAAGGGCTTTCCTCGTGCATCTCGTGTCAACCTCTACATTTTTGCTCATTGTTTGATTAGTAATATAGCTGGGTATCCTGAGCTATATCCTGAAAACTGTTTTTTCAAACAACCAAATCAGCATATTTTCTACAAACACTGTTAGCACACTACCTCACAAAACTAAATTGATCACTTAATTTCTTCGGTAATTTTTGACAAAACAACGAGCTAATTTCTAAACTCGGTAATCTTCACGAATGGGGAGAAAGTGAGCAGATTTGGTCAAACAGTTAACGATTACCCAAATGCTATCATGACTAGACGAGGTTCGAGGAAGCTTGGTTATGAAATCCATGGCTATAATCTCTTATTTCCAAACCGGAATTTCAAGTTGTTTGAGTAGGCCAGAAGGACGTTGATGTTCGACTTTGACTTTGGAACATGTGAGACATTTGGATACAAAAGTTGCGATTTCTCCATACTGGGCCACCAATAAGATGTACGAAGATCTTGGTACATCTTGTCGGCACCGTGATGAATGGAGTACCAAGACTTATGTGCCTATTTCATCAAGAGGTCACGGAGGTTGTTACGGTTCGGAACCAAAATTCAATCGAGGTAGTAAAGGATTCCTTTGGATTTAGATGCGAGTTGGCTTTCGGCACCACAGTTCATCTCGTCGTACAAGTTATCCTCGTTGACGGAGGAGTATTGTGCCTCACGAATACAGTTTTGAAGGTCGTTTAGGATTTGGAAGCAACGAACCCTCTGCACATGAGTTTTTCAACGAAGGGCATCGGCTATGACATTCATTTTACCGGGATGGTAGCGAATATCGCAATCATAGTCGTTGAGCAACTCTACCCATCGTCTTTGACGCATGTTGAGTTCTTTTTGGTTAAAGATGTGTTGTAGGCTCTTATGGTCGGTGAAGACTATACACTTAGTACCGTCAAGGTACTGTCGCCAAATATTTAACGCAAAAACAACTGCACCAAGTTCAAGGTCGTGGGTAGTGTAGTTCTTCTCATGTATCTTAAGTTGTCTTAATGCGTAAGCGATAACCTTATCTCCTTACCATCAGGAAGAGCGATAATAGGATAATTACAAAGCGATAACCCTTTTGAGTCAACGAAGTGAGCGAGACGGCGATTTTTGAAAAGTTGGAGATGAATCGGCGGTAGTAACCGGCCAATCCAAGGAAGGAAGGGTTTCAGATGGAGACTTTGGTGCAATTCAATTTTTGATGGCTTCGGTTTTGGTGGGGGTCAACGTGAATGCCTTTCTCATGTCTTTCTCGTTCACAATATGGCCAAGAAATTGAACTTCTTTTAGCCAAAATTCACACTTGGGGGATTTGGCATATAGTTGTTCGGCACGTAGGAGTTCTTGGATTAAACATAGATGTTGCTCATGTTTGGCTTGGGTTTTAGAATAGATGAGAATATCGTCTATGAAAACGATCACAAAATAATCCAAGTATAACTTACACACACGGTTCATCAAATCCATGAAGACCGCGGGTGCATTGGTCAACCCAAAAGGCATGACTACAAACTAGTAGTGACCATATCTAGTACAAAATGTGATTTTTGGAATGTCCTCTTCAAGGGCTCGAAGTTGATGGTACCCGGAATGAAGATTGATTTTGGAAAAACACATTGCGCCTTGGAGTTGATCAAAGAGATCGTCGATGCGAGGAAGAGGTTAACGGTTTTTTAAGGTGAGTTTGTTGAGTTTACGATAATCAATACACATGCGGAATGATCCATCTTTTTTTTGACGAAAAGGATCGGAGCGCCCCAAGGAGAAGTGCTAGGGCGTATGAAGTCTTTATCAAGTAATTCTTGAAGTTAGCTTGATAGCTCTTGCATATCCGAAGCAGTGGTAGAACCATAGTATTATGAGCCGTAGCACGGGCTACGGCTCAACCCCATGTTCGTAATGCTTTTTTCCGGTTTTATATAAAGGATACCCTTAAAAAATACGAGGATACCTCTAACCAAAAAATAGGATACTTGATATTACTAAAATCCCATTTTTTTATAAGCTCAAACATTTTCAACCTGAAAACTTGTAGAATAATTAGGTCCGAATGATAAAATAAGCCCAAATTAACAATAATAAAATTGAAAGGGGTCCCTGAATATAATTAATAAACTTAACCCAAGATGCAGAACAATATTATAGTTGAATAAGTGATATTGCTCGTCTTATGGTGGAAACTTGAACACATAGTTCTTATCCTTTGGTTTATCGGGTAGTGAAGCTAGCTTTGGTTTTACCGGTCGCAACCGCAACCGCAATCATTGAAATATTTATTTTTTTCTAAATTGAAGCATGTCAAGACGGACTTACGCAATCGAATGGGCCCAAAATATTTGAACAATGCTATGGTTTGTGCGGTCGAAAAATAAACTTTTGATAAAGTAAAAGACTACGATGTGATGGAACGATTTCAAGCTATGAAAAAGAAAGAGGACGCATCTATTAGGTATTTGTTTTACTTTATTTATTATTGTTTTTTTATAATTGCCTTGTAATTTTTTCGGGATTCCCTAAACTAATGGGCTAGCTCTGCCACTGATCCGAAGGTGCGAGACGGTAAAGAGATTTAGCAACGGGTGTAGCGCCAGGAATGAGATCAATACAGAAGTCAACGAAACGAGTCGGAGGAGGACCAGGTAGGTCTTTGGGGAAAGCATCGGGGAAACCACACACCACTGTAACATCACTTGCGCCTTTTCCCTTGCCTTTCTCTTCCACAACGTGGGCCAACAAGGCCAGGTACTCTTTACGTAAGTACTTGTTCGCTTAAGTGCACGACATGAGTTCAATACCTTTTGAAGGTTTCTCGCCGTGGACTTGTAAGGTATAACCGGACGGAAGAGGAAGTCGAACGGACTTTTCATGGCAAGCTATTTCAGCATGGTTCTTACGAAGCCAGTCTATGCCTACTATGATATCAAAACTACCCAATTGCATGGGTATGAGATTGATAGGAAACTCGTGATCTTCAAGAGTGAGAATGCAATCACGGAGGATGGAGTCAGTGGTGATAGACTTGCCATTGGCAACTTTGACAGTGAATGGAATTGGAAGTTTAGAGCATGTACATTCAAGCATTGATTCAAACTCTACGGATACAAAACTATTATCCGCACCAGTATCAAATAGTAAAGAAGCATATAAACTATTTACAAGGAACGTACTGTTCACGACTTCATTCTCATGTTACGCCCGATTCGTGTTGATGTTGAATGCACATCCACGAGGTTGTTGTTGTTGTTGCTCTTGATTGTTTTGCGGGCATTGAGGTCGAAGGTGAGTAGGTTCACCACACTTGAAGCAAGATTGAACATTGTTTGTGGGAGCTTGACAGTTTTGGTTTTGGGGTGGTGGTTGAATTTGGTTGCCTTGTGGCGCTGGGCCACTTCAGCATACGGCGGCTACATGCCCAAAACGGTTGCAATTTGTGCAATGGAGGCATGTGATGTTGGTTGGGTTATGGTAGTGACACGTGTTACACTTGGGATGAGTCCCAGTGCACGGTTTTCTAGGGGGTTCTTACGGGGGATTTGGGTTGGTAACGGGTGTGATAGCATTGCAACTTTGGTTTGGAACTTTCGTTTCTTGCCATTGTTGTTTCGCGGTTGAGATTTGGTGTCTTTGACTTCGGTGGTGGCTTGATTGACGAATTTGGTGGTGATTGGGGTTGAGGAGTGCTTGTCCCTCACTCGATTTTCGTTGATGACGGCGACTAGGCGAAAAACTAGCTCGATGGTGTTGAGCCTAGAGGCTTGGATGACATCGCGGATAGTAGGTTGAAGGCCTTGTAGGTATTTCCTAATCGCATAATCGGGCGTGAGGACTAGGTGGGGTACAATGATGCTTAGTTGTTTGAAGCGAGTGGTGTAACAGAGATTATCGTCACCCACTTGTTTAAGGTGCTAGAATTCCTCCTCGAGCTTTTGCTGCTCGTGCGGAGGAGAGAATTCTGCAAGCATCATTTGCTTGACCTCGGCCCAAAGGAGGGCATAGGCTTCTTTGTTGCTACGGATATTACACTCGTTTGTCCACCAGTCGAGAGCCCTCGAGCTCTCAACTGAAAGACGTCGGTTACGCTTTGGGGTTTCAAGTGTTCGGGACATTCATTATTGATGAAGGTCACCTCAATGCTATAGAAGCACTCAAGCATTTTGGTGGTACCTTCATTTCTAGTGAACGTCAGAGGGTTGCAAGCAATGAAGTGCTTGTAGTTAAAGGTGGTTGGCTTAGGTTGGTCGGTTTAGGTTGGTTAACCTTGGAGTCAACCGAAGAGTTAGGGGTGTTGGCGGTGATCTTGCTTACTATGTTGGGTATTACTTGGGCCATTCTCTTGGCCATGAATGAAAGCATCTTTTTGTTAGTGCTCGACTTGGAACCCTTCTTGGAGTTTGAGAAGCGGTTAAAAGAGATCTACAATATTGATTAAAAGGGAGGGATGAGACTTGATCATAATGTGTTTGAAAAAATGACTTGTATAATTTAGCATGTAATATATCATGTAGCATATAAGTTCTAAGTAGTTCACATAAGCGTAACAAGAATTCACATTGTATAATCACAAATAATGACAAAATGATTGTAAATTTAATTTGTTCACGGCGATTTATTATTGTTCCAGATTGCGAGTAAAGTGCGCCTTCGTGTTTTCGACTTGAAATGAAAGAGGTGTCAAATGTAAAACACATTAAAATTGATATGACATAAAAGAGATTCAATGTAAAATGTGGAGTGTCTCGGAATGAAACTAAGACTATTCCAAAGTGGTCGAAATTTCCTTTGAGTTTAGGAATCACGCTTTGGCCTAATAGGTAGAATACTCTCGCTGAAATTTTTAGTTAACGGTATTCACCCTTCTGGTTACTACATGTCCCAAGTCAAACAAAAGTTCGAGACTTTGGCGAGATTGAAAATAGAAGAGTGGGACTAGTTATCAAGATGCGGGTATCACCCCTAACTTGATAACGTTGTTCCCTAAGTGTGGTTGGTACTTACCGAACTAGACAAGGAAATAAATTCTAAATCATCGGTAGGGGTCCACTTGAATATGAATGGGAAATACTCCATCAAGGTGTAGAAATCACTCCTGACTTGATGGTACAATTTCATGAAAAATCGGTAACACGGATTGAGGGATTTCACCAAAAGGGAGGGTTTTCACACTTATTTTGGTGAGATTGTCTCGTTTGTGAAATAAGAGTGTCTGTGCTTCTTCATATGTGTATTATGTTTAGTCTTAGGAAAGACTTGTATAATTGAGACAAAAGATAAGATAGAAGCAAAATAGGAACACCTTAAGTATTAAGCATGATAACAAGAATGGTCAAGTAGGGTTCTTAAACTATAGACTAGGTCAAAAAGCATGACAAATTTTCCCAATTCCCTATAGTTATGGCTGTGATACCAATCTGTCAAACCCCAATCGATGGCGGAAACATCAGAGTGAGACGAAAACGAGATTGCAAAAGACTTCATAACGATTAATTGTGACAATATTTAAGAAATTCAATTTCATTCATACTAAAAATGGGAAGTTACATTGTTTGAAACGGAAAGTACAACATATTGCAAGTAAACGTAACAACATGGAAACAAATACATAAAATAAGTTTTAGGTGTGTATCTAGTCCACCCTAAATATCGTTTCTTCATTTGTCATCAACTAGTTTCTTGCAACATGTATTAAAATAAAGATCAATAAAAGTTGGCGAGTATACAAGTTTGAATATATAGCATAATGGTGAATAAAAGTTGTCTCAAATCCAACATGGTAAATTGCATACATTGTTTGTTATCATACTAGCATGTGTTAACTATAAGTGAAATTAAAGTGTACCGCAATCGTGCATACCATTGTCGCCGAAACGACAAGGTTGTAATATAGTTTACCTAACAATACCACAAGAATACGGGCGATGCGTTAATCCTATAGCACTAAAATTGTTAAGGTAGGCTTGCAAAGTTAACGAGCATATAGAACACTGTCACACCCTGGCTTTACAGAAGCGTGGTTAATTTGGTGTGACTTCTTAATACCATAGCTTAACCATAACAAAGCTATATGAAATAAAACCATGCAAGATCATCCATTTAATTAAGTTTTAAAAACCAAATACAGTATCATTGTCTTAACGAAAACACATCCTAACGACCTTGTTCAACAAACACAAACATCAATATATCATAAACACAGTTTAAGGACTGTGACTTGTCCAGGAAAGAGTCACATTCCCTAAACCCGGATGACCTCGTAACTAGTGCATCGGGAAAACGTGCCATACCGCGCCAGATCCTTTAATTCCCTGAAATACATGTAAGTTGAAAAATCAACAATAATGTTGAGCGAGTTCATGTGTAAGTGAGTAAATAAACCTTTGTGAGTATAAAAATAGTCTTGGTATGTAGCAAATAAGGGAATTGAGATCACCAATGGTTTGCAAGGCCACTGATATATGTGAAGTGCAAGTAGGGAGACTCAAACCTAGCAGATTTCGCCACGGCATTAGTATGTGGACAAAGTCACCCCGAGGTCCGTTTCTAGTTTGGCCTGGGGCTGGGCTCGCTACACCCAGATAGATCTACCGCTCCTGTCCCTCGGTCCTGCCATGAGGACTAATGGCCTCATATTGCTCCTACCCACTCACATGATCTAAGTAGTAAACCTCCTTACGCTAACCATACCATGTATAAAGTACTTGTAATCAAAGTAACATGTATTTCACCCCCGCAGTTAAGAAAACTGAAAACAGTTAGAGAAAAGGGGGACATGAACTCACCGTGGTGCGTCTCTACCAAGTATGCCTCCAAATCAAACAGCTGTGTGACGACCTACACGTACTAATTCTATTAGACGGACGGCCGTGCCTTAGCTTTAAGGTTTAGGTTTTTGGGAAATAGTTAGGCAACTATTTCGTGTTTACATTCTGTATATACTTGGTAGTTATTTTCCTTCCCAAGGATGGGGGATTTAATACATGTGTATTCGTAGTATATTTCGGATTACACTATTAAGTCTCACTTAATATATTTTATTCCTAACTCCAAAATATAAATATTCTTCCCAAAAATATTATATTTTAATACATGTGATTTTCCCAAAATAATACTTAGTAATATTATTTTTACTCTAAAAATAATATATTTACGTAGTTCACAAAATAATCATAAACACTTATACAAGTGATGTTGTGAAAAATATATACTAAATATATTTATGTATCACGTTTTATTTTGTGAAATCCCACCTCCGATATTTTGTAAATAAGTCGTGGCGAAATCTATAATTTGAAAACAAGTCAAAATGTATTTCTAACACTTATAGTGAAAATATCTCTAAGTGTTAGACTTTTGGAAAAATTTCGCCAGAGTTTCCTTTGTAACTGGAGGTGGCCACGCCTTCAAGCGTATCATTTTCTTTTACAAATCAACCAACAATTTTCTCAATCAATCAAAACAATGTTCAAATCACAAACTAGTCAAAATATGTATATAAATCGCATAAATTTCATGAACTTGTGATTTATCCAAACTATGAAGTAAATCTCATTACTTTTAGTGGATCTTTATATAAAACAATCCGATTTTGTAAAAACCTCGTTTTTAAAGAAAATAAACTTCCGCAACTTCTTGTCAACATTTACAAGAATAGTTATTTTGTCGAAACTTTGTGTTACACAAGTGCTTACACACTTGTGTGTTCTAAAAATCATTCTTGTTTATGAAAGATCCGTCTTTAAAAGTATGTTTTCTCTTGACACGTGGTCCTTTGAAAATACCGCTTGTAGATTCGTAGATCTACTAGTTTTAAACACTATTTCACAAGTAAAATCGCTTTTACACAAGTTCATGATTCGTGTGTGGTAGAGTTTCATCCTTTAACCCTTGTTACTTCCAAAACAACCTTGTGTCATGATCCAAGGTCATGACTAACCCGGGTTAAATGATGATCCGAGCTACCACAACATAGATCGGGTCCAAATAATCACACAAATCAAATACTACCAGTTTTACACAACATATGAGCTTTTACCCAACAATTATAGCATTTTAAGTAGACTTTTGTGTGTCATCTTGTATGTTTACGAGTTTTAACCGTTACAAATCATATTAACCACTTCAAAATAGTTCGAGTAGGTGATTTAAGCAACATACCACTAGCTCGAGGCTAGGGAAGAATCTAGACGCAAATAGGGTGGATAAAAGCAAGATAAAGAGGTCCTTCGCCTTCCGATTGCACCAAGCTTCTTCGTATGAGATCCTTATCACTTGTAGATGATTGGAATGGCTTGCATGGAATCGAAAATGGATGGATGGGGGGTGGGTGCTCTCGGCCGAAAGTTCAAAGAGAGGGAGAGAGTTGTTGAGTTTGAGTGATGGTTATGTTGTTAAGTGTGTGTAAATCTTGGAACTTATAGACAAATCATAAGATGATTGTCCAATGGATCATGTGTCTAGATGATATTAAGCATGAGAGATTATAATAATCAAGTTTGTACAAAGTGTGTCCCCTCTAGTTGGGGACGGTTAGTGAGGGGGGGGGGGGGTTCTAGTCCATTTTCAACTAATTAGTTGGATATTAGTTGGGTTAAGTAAGTTAGTTAAGTGCTTAACCCGGTTAGTTGTGTGTAGTGTGTTATGACGGGTGTTAGGGTATTCAGGGACCCTAACTGGCTCAGAAAAAGATAAATAATGAAAATAACAATATTTTCAGGTTCCGGGTAAAGTCCGGTTGTTCGGTTGGATAGTAATCCGTTAAAGCGTTAACAAAGCTTTAAAGTGTCGTTATTACCCTTTTTAGTGACACAACTCATTTCTGACACTTTGGAAAGTGTCTAGTAATATTTTCCTCATGTTTTGGCACTTTATTAGTTAGCTAAAAGCTGAATTATTATGTAAAGTGCTGAATTTTGTGCTTAGAGCACGTTTTAGGCACATCCAGTCATTGTAACTTATTCCTAGAGACGTAGTTCTACAACCCTTGTATCCCTACACTCACCACTAGTGTAGTAAAATATTGCTGGCTCATACAGGCCTTAGGGGCAGTGTCTGCCTGATGCTGGCTTTATCAGCATGTCAAATAGGTTATCCGTTTATTGTGCTACTGTGCTTTTGTGCATCATGTTTGTCACTAAGGTTCAGCATGTAAATAATGTAGTGACGGTAAGTAAAGTATGATGCAAGTAAGTACATGTATCAGTATTCAAGTAGCAGTTTATTCACAAGTTCAAGCAAGCACAGTAATTAAGCAGTAATTAATTTTTAATTAAGTCGTACGGATACCTGGTTTAGTGAGGGTTGTCACAAACACAAGTATAACATACCATGCGATAACAATAATAATACAAGTATCATGTTTTTAACGGATAGAATATGTTTGTAAACAAGTTTAATCGTGATTCGTGATTTGTATAAAGTGTACATGTTGCACCCAAAGTGTATAAAACGGAAAATGGGATCGTGTATACTCACGGTTTGCATAGTAATCCCGCGTACGTGAGTTGAAGCGTTTGAGAGTTCAGAACACCAAAGTTACCCTACATTGGGGAAATGAAGGCGTATGAGTTTATGGAGTTCATAAGGAGTTGGATTCTGAATTTATACGAAGAAGTATAAGTGTAATGAAAATATATCTTGTTCTAGATACTCGTTTGGACACTATGTTTTCATGTATTTTCATGGGTCCTAAGTCGCCATTAGAATCACAAACGAAGAGTCTAGAAACTAAGATAATCTAACCTAAGTTCTTGACATCTAACCATAATCCGATTAGTATCAAGAGTTCGGTTTATATGTATATATAATATATTACATAATATAAGTTATAGATTGTCCATCATGTATTATCATGTAAGTCAAGCATGGAGGTAGGATGATTTCCATCCATTAAACATCTTTGTATGATTCACCAAAGCACAAGTTTATCAACATAGTTGATAAACCCGGTTGGTCATGAATGATAATAAGAAATAAAATTTGTAACCTGCTAAGATACTAAGTAGCCAAATAAGAATAACCCGGGCGTGTCATACCCACATGAAAAATGTTAGAGGAGAGGCGAGGTTAACTTATTTTAGGTCTTGGAAGCTACTTAGATGAACACAAACAAATAAGCAAGTGAGGTAGTGGAACAAGTTTCGAGAGCCCAAGCTTCCATGGTTCACACATTTAGACAAATGCAAGACTCACCATATTAACAATGGTGAGCTTGGATGGTCACTGGTGTGCGTGAAGCGTGGTATGATTTTATTAATATTTTAAGTTCGTTTTACGCATTAGTCAAGTTTTAAATTTATAAAACACGATATTGTACTAACACTAAACACACACTAGGGCAAGTGAACCCATCGCGAGCGTAGTATAGTGTTGGTAAGATACCGAGGTCGTCCAAGGACACAAGAGCTTTTAATACCAGTTTATTGTCAACGTCTAATCGATCTAAATTTTTGAGAAAAGTTTTTAAACAAGAAAGTAAATCTAAAAATTTTAAGATAAATAAAATGAAAAACAAATAGACAAGATAGAATCACTTGGATCCAAATCCTATTTAATGTACCCTTTGATGATTTTCGCACTTTCGGACTTTTTAAGAGATTATCTTAGTTATAGTAGTAGGCCACTCTTTTGAAGGTGACGTTACCCTCAACCAGTGGTTTGAGTCAGCAGGGATACAATCCCAAAGGGTCGGAATATTGAAAGATATTTAAATAAGTTATTAATGAGAAAAGTGGTAGGCCCCTCTTTTGAAGGTGACGTTACCCTCGGCTACGTGGTTTGAGTCAGCAAGGATACAATCCCAAGAAGCCGGTTTAAAGTTTTAATATTAGTTTGAGGGGTTCAAGCTATTCGCACCTCCGCCATCCAATATCTTTAGGGCATTGAAGGAGGTCCTAATAAGCTTGAACCAAGTCCTCGCAGGATCTATACACTGAACGAGACAAGAATTTTACTAAACCACCCTTCTAACCCCTTTCTAAGTAGTTAACGCGCTTTATATAGACCGTAAAGACACAAATGAGCAAATCAATGACATCATGAAGAAATGGTAAAGAAAATTCACTTTCAACATAAGAAACTAGTTATTAAAGTCATTAATACATAGCCAATTAAAAAATGCCGAAAGATTAAAAATCAAAAGTAATACATTAAAGACTTGTCTTCACCAAGTGATGTAAGAGATTAGCCAAGCATGGCCTTTGATTGACAAGAACTCTTACCATCAATCTTGGATCCCGAGACTACTACACACTCTAAAGATGAAAGATGGATGATGGTGGTGGGTGTTGGTGTTGTAGTGGTGGTGGAGTGGTGGCAAAGTGAGAGAGAAGTGGTTTGCCAAGGGATGCCTTTGAAGTGAACCAAACACCCCAATTTATAGCCAGAACAGTACCCCGGCCAAAGCCCCGTGTCTATTGGGCACGGCCCGTGGCCAGCTCCTTCTTTTCCTTCATTAATTGCAGCTGTCAGCAAAGTGCCCCATACGATCTCGTGGCTTCTAGACACGACCCCGTGGTCAACTCTTTGCTGTACTATCAAGATTCTGCAAATCTGAGAGTTGACCACGCCCTATGGTGAGCTCGGCACGGCCCCGTGGTGGGCGTAGAAGCTTCTGCTGGTCTTGTCATTTTGTGTGAGGTCTGACCATGACCCATGCCTGGCTGGGCACGGCCCCGTGGTCAGCTTCTGTTTTCTTGTTTTTGTCTTGGGAGATGCTGCCAAGGGGTCGGGCATGTCACGTTATTCCTTCTTCTTGTATTTATGTTGGTTTTTGGCTGCTTATTTGTTCCTTTTGTTCTTTTAAGCTCATTTGGTCCTGTAAATTCAAAAGGAAGAAAGAAACGCGCTTTTTCCAACATCAGTACTAAAAAAGGGTTGGTTTTATGCCTCTATTGATGTAATTTATATGTTGCATTTTGTACACATCAGTCACACACTTGAAGTTTTCTTGGAACCTTATCAAAACAGAAAGTTTAGAGGGTGTTTGCACCTCTAAACTCATGACAATCCACCATACACAAGCTCCTTAGTCATAGGCTTGACTAGAAGCAAGATAGATGTAAAATTGTACATGTTTAAAATAGTTTACAAAGATGTAAGTAAAAGTTCTTCCAAAACAGAAAGTGTTAAAGAATATGTGGACCAAACCTCTGCAGTCTACAAGAAGAAGACTGTTTGTTTTTTAACGTATGTGTTAAAATAATAGAAGACAACCGTTTAATATTTCAGTTTATTATCAGGTTATGACAACTTATTTTTAATTCTTATTTTTAAGTATTCATTTTCTAATATGTTGTTATCATGTGCATGTGTGAATGGGTTGTTGTATGGAGATAATGGGGCTGATGGGCTGTATGGCGTGGGCTTACAGTTGATGATGGAAGTCATGTGGGCTGCTGGAAGTCTTAAATCAGTTTGTTATAACAAACTATTGGACCTTATATATCGCTAGTGTCTTTGGTTCAACTATTCATTCAAAGATATTTTCTTTCACAACTATTCTCTCGTTTCTCTCTTTAGAAGCTTCAGTTAAGGTTCTGTATTTTTAACTCTGATTCGCCTTGAATCAGTGTTTAGGTGTGAGATCTTATGAGTGTTAGTGGTGGTCATCATGTTGATGATCATTATGGTTGAGAGTTGAGAGTTGTTGGCTGTGTTGTCTCTGATTTTCGGTTGTATCGTCTGTAATCTCAGAAGAGTTTTGGATAATAAACACTTTGGTTTGGGTTTATTGATTACAGTTTCTGATATTGTCTTGTTGACATGGTATCAGAGCTTTGATTGCTCTTGGGAGTTTGTCAGTGATATTTGGGTTTCAATCATCATTCCGATCATTGTTCCACTGTGTATTCTTGGTAGATCTGCCTATTTTCTAGTGGATCTGGGTGTTTGTCTTGCTGCCGTTCTTGATCTTGAAGAGCTATTGCCTTGGAATATGTGGCGTTCGAGTTACAGAAACCCTAAGTCTAGGGTTTGTGAATCGATTTGAGTCTTGGTGAACTGTATTGTTTGCCGACATCAGAGCCGTGTGTTGTGACTACTTGGAAAGGATTATTGGAAGTTGCCACTCTGATTAGGGTTCAACCCTTGAAGATTGTAAAACCCTAATCAGATTTGGAGGAACTCTGACTCGGGTTCATCTTCTTGGTGAGATATTTCCTTGTTATAATTCTGTTTTTTCGTTTTCTGCATTTAGGCATTCTTGTTGCCAGGGTAGTTGGACCGGTTTGATTGATTAGGACACATGAAGGGTACATCCTGTTGCATTTAGGCATTATAATTGCTGCTGTTATATTCTGTGTTTCTTGTTGTTGTTGTTGTGTACATCTTGTTGCATTTAGGCATTCTTATTACTGCTGTTATATTCTGTGTTTCTTGTTGTTGCTGTCTATCTCTGGTTGCTAGATTGTGTCTAGGTCAAAGGCTCCCTTGATAAGAGTTGCAGAGGCACCTTTGAGTGATGAACCTATGATCTGGTCCCTGTCAAGGTTTTGCCTTAGTTGTTTTCTGATTTTATTGTGTGGAAGTTCTGTACTCTCGTTGATAGTTTCTGTTTAAGTGTTTCTTGATTGTTACCTGTTTTTGTGTTTACAATGGTTGATGGACCTGTTGTCACAAGTGGTGGTCCTGGTTCTAGTGATCCACCACCTGAGACACTTGTGAGTAAACTTGATGCAAGTAACCCTTTGTACTTGCATCCATCTGATTCAAGTAACTTGACAATTGTTTCTATTAAACTAAAAGGGTCTGAAAACTACTCAGTTTGGTCTAATGCTATGCAACTTGCCTTACAAGTTAAAAATAAGTAGGGTTTTATAGATAAAAGTTGTGTTAAATCTAAAAACAACGATGTCCTGTCAAGGCAATGGGATAGGTGTAACTCAATAGTGTTAACCTGGATTTTGAACTATATTAATGAGGATTTATACATGGGGCATGTTTTTTCTAAACTTGCTTGTGATGTCTGGACTGATTTGAAAGAAACATATAACAAGATTGATGGGTTTGTTGTCTTTGATCTGTATCAAAAGATTAATTCCTTTAGTCAGAATGGGTCTAGTGTTTCTGAGTATTATCATAAGTTGAATATAATGTGGAGACAATTAGATCAAATATTGCAGTTGTCTGCCTATACTTGTGATGCTGCAAAAGATTTTAATGGGTTTAATCATATGATCAAGGTAATGCAATTTTAATGGGTTTAGATAGTGTCTATCAAGGTTAGAACTAATCTGTTGACGAAAGAAACTTTACCTACAGTGAAAGAGGTATTTGCTGTAGTTTCTAGAGAGGAATCTCATAGAAATTATAGCAGTGTTAGTAAAAAGAATTAAAGTTTGGCCTTTTTGTCTAAAGTTAATCAGCCTCCTGAGTTTAAGAAAACAAACATAGTTTCAAATCAAAACCTTAAGTGTACTCACTGTAACAAGATAGTACATTCCATTGATAAGTGTTTTGAAATCATTGGATATCCTTCATGGATGAAACCAAGAGGCAGTCAAGGAAAACGGGCAACTGCAAGTAGTAACAATATTGTTGATAATTGTGAAGCTGTTGTTAATACTCTAACTAGTGATCAAATTACTAGGTTGTTAAGGTTGTTGAGTGACAAGTCTAATGAAGGTCATCAAAGTTGCAATGTGTCAGGTTATTGTCATACTATGTTTTTTTTTTCTAATAGTCTAGATGAACATAATAAAACTGGTTAGATAGTGGACTCAGGAGCTAATCAACATATGATTAGAGATGAAACTGGTTCAACTAATATGGTTAATGTATCTGAATTTGATATTAAAATAAAACATCCAAATGGAACCACTGCTTTAGTCACTAAAATTGGAAACTTAAAACTAGCTGATAAGGTTGTTTTAAAAGATGTGTTTGTTGTTCCTAAGTACAACATTAACCTAATTTATGTTCATAAGTTGGCTAAAGATAATAAGGTGTATGTAGGGTTTGAAGAAAACACTTGTTTTATACAGGACTTGTTAACCAAGAAAGTCCTGGTGACTGGTAGTCAATTTGATGGGTTATATTTTTGTGGCAGTCCATATGTATCTAACAAGGTGTGTTATAATAGCAGTAGTGTGTCTAACCTATGGCATGCAAGGTGATGATGCTTTAAGTGTTTTTAAACACAAGTTAAATGTTAAAGTTGATGTTACCAAACCTTGTGAAACATGTCAAAGGGTTAAGCAACATCGTGAACCTTTTCTGTTGAGTAATCATTCAACTTCAGAACTGGGGAAACTTGTACATCTTGATGTATGGGGTCCTTACAAGGTTCATAGTAAAGAAGGCTTCAAGTTCTTCTTGACTATTGTTAATGACTACTCAAGAGCTGTATAGATATGTCTTATGAAGTCTAAACAAGAGGGTTTTGAAAATGTGTTCGAGTTTGTTAATATAATAAAAACTCAGTTCAAAAAAGATGTTAAGTGTTTGAGAAGCGGTAATGGAACTGAATTCATTAATCATCAATTGAAGAATTTTGTAAAACTAAAGGTATTTTGCATCAGACTTCATGCACATATACTCCACAACAGAATGGGGTAGTTGAACATAAACATAGGCATTTATTGAATGTTGCTAGGGCATTATTATTTCAAAGTTGTGTGCCTGTTAGATTTTTGTCTGATTGTGTGTTAACAACCGCTTATTTGATCAATAGGACTCCCTCTTCGGTGATAGGTGGTAGGACTCCGTATGAGACCGTGTATGGGTTTAAACCTTTTTTAGATCATTTGAGAGTGCTTGGTTGTCTGGGGTTTTGTACCATTTTGAATGAGCATGATAAACCCAGTAGTAGAGCTGAAAAGTGTGTATTTTTAGGATATTCGAATGAAAAGAATGGCTATAAATGTTTATCCTGGATAATAAAACATATTTTTTTTCGAGAGATGTTAAATTCTTTAAATCAGTCTTTCCATACAAAGATAAAAATATTTCGAACTCTATTACTGAAACTGTTAACATTGATGTCACAAACATTAATTTTTTTGACATATATGAAATCCCATAAAGCCAAACATTCGAAGCTCCCAATGATGAAACAAATCAAGACCAAAATAGATCAGGGACACATGGGTCTCAAAGATTTGTGTTAGGAAGTACTGATACTGTAGGCGAGGCTCAAGTTGAGTAGCCTGGTATAGGTAGTACCAACGTTGATCAGGCTGAGCATGTGATGACTGATAATGCCGAGGGTCAAAATTCCGAGGGAATTAATACTTCAGGCTACACCTAGGAGATCGACTAGGAGTTCTACTTTGCCTAGAAACCTTAGTGACTATATTGTTGAGGGGAAAGTAAAGTATGGTTTAGAAAATGTAATTAATTACTCAAATTTGTCACCGGAGTATAAGTGTTTTACTGTTGTCCTTGATAAAAGCTGTGAACCTAAAACTCTTAATGAGGCTTATAATGATCCTAACTGGGTATCAGCCATGAATGAAGAGATGGAAGCTCTTCATAGGAATTATACCTGGGATCTAGTTGTTTTGCCTGCTGGTAGAAGTGTTGTAGGATGTAAGTGGATTTACAAAATTAAATATAAGTCCACTGGGGAGATAGAAAGGTTTAAGGCCAGGCTTGTTGCTAAAGGTTATAGTAAAAAACAAGGTGTTGACTTTGATGAAACCTTTTCTCCTGTTGTGAAACTTGTAACTATTAGATGCATTATATCTATTGCTGTTCAAAAAGATTGGAAATTGTTTCAGTTAGATGTTAATAATGCGTTCTTATATGGTAGTTTAGATGAAGATGTGTATATGTCTTTCTCTGATGGGTATTTTTCTAAAGATGAAAAACGTGTATGTAAATTAAAGAAATTGCTGTATTGATTAAAACAGGCTCCGAGAATGTGGAATGCAAAGCTGGTTGCTGTGTTATGTGAATTAGGATTTAGTCAAAGTAAATGTGACCATTCATTGGTTTACAAAATTGACAAAGATGTTACTTTATATTTATTAGTATATGTTGATGACATAGTAATTACTGGCAGTTCTGTTTCAGAGATTGATGCTATAAAAACCATCTTAGATCTAAGTTCTTAATTAAAGATCTAGGAGAATTAAAGTATTTTCTTTGGATAGAAGTCATTAGATCTAATACTGGTGTGTGTTTGTCCCAACGGAAATACTGCTTAGAGTTACTAACAGAGTATGGCATGAGTGGTTGCAAACCTGTTAGTAATCCAATAGAGCAGAATCATGTAGTAACATCTTTGTGTATAGAAAATAGTGATTTAGCTGATAACATTACTAGTTATCAAAAACTAGTTGGCAAGTTAATCTATCTTGCCCACACTAGACCTGATATATCATACACAGTGCATTTCTTGAGTAAGTTTATGCATAGTCCTACCAATGGTCACTTAAAAATTGCTTTTCGATTGTTAAGATACTTGAAACATGCTCCTGGAAAAGGGGTTTTGTTTAGTAAGGGGTCAGTATCAACTCTTACTGCAAATGCCGACTCAGATTGGGCAAAATGTTTGCATACTAGAAAGTCGATAACTGGGTTTTGCATATTTTTAGGCAACTCCTTGGTTTTTTGGAAGAGTAAAAAACAAGCTAAGGTATCTCGATCTTCAGCGAAAGCTGAATATCGATCTATGTGTGCCGAAACTTGCGAAGTAATTTGGTTAAAAATGTATTGCAAGAGTTGGGTATTATTGCAAGTTTGCCAGTTAAGTTGTTTTGTGATAATATAACTGCACTATCAATTGCTGCAAATCCTGTGTTTCACGACAGGACTAAACACTTCAAAGTTGACTTGTTTTTTTAAGATATTTAATCTCTAAAGGGGTTATAAAGCCAACTGGAGTTGGTTCAAAGGATTAACTTGCAGACTTAATGATAAAGGGTTTGTTAATTGGTCAGCATGATGATCTGTGTTCAAAGATTCACATGCATAATGCGTTTGGGTATTAAATTGAGGGGGTGTTAAAATAAAAGAAGACAACAGTTTAATATTTCAATTTATTATCAGGTTATGACAACTTCTTTTTAATTCTTAGTTTTAAGTATTCATTTTCTAATATGTTGTTATAATCTGCATGTGTGAATGGGCTGCTGTATGGAGATAATGGGGCTGATGGGCTGTATGGCGTGGGCTTACGGTTGCTTCTAGAAGTCATATGGGCTGCTGGAAGTCTTAAATCAGTTTGTTATAATAAACTATTGGACCTTATATATCGTTAGTGTCTTTGGCTCAACTATTCATTCAGAGATATTTTCTTTCACAACTGTTCTCTCTTTTCTCTCTCTAGAAGCTTCAGTTAGGGTTCTGTATTTTTAACTCTGATTCGCCTTGAATCAGTGTTTAGGTGTGAGATCTTGTGAATGTTAGTGGTGGTCATCGTGTTGATGATCATTATAGTTGAGAGTTGTTGGCTGTATTGTCTCTGATTTCCGGTTGTATCGTCTGTGATCTCAGAAGAGTTTTGGATAATAAACACTTTGGTTTGGGTACTGATTACAGTCTCTGATATTGTCTTGTTGATAGTATGTGGACTTAAAAATAAAGTAGTGGTGGTGGTGGTGGTGATGATGGACGGTGATGGAAGGTTGACGGTGGTAGTGGGCGGTGGTATTTTTAACCCTTTGCAGACCTTAGAAGATCTTAGAAGTGGCTGGGCCAAGTTTGCACCAAGAAGAGCTCGTGCAGACGTTTCTTTATCAAACGTTTTTGGAAAAACAAATAGTCTACATATGACAATGTCTGCGTGTGGTCTGCGCGACGCAGATAAAAATCTTTTTTAGAAAATCAAACACCACCTATTAAGTTGATGAAGATAATTCGTTACAACTAGGTTAGCTAATGATCAAGAAAAATAGTAAAGAAATAACATAACACTTACTAAAATCTTCATACATGATACATGTATATTAGGAGGGATAGAGTCATCCCAGATTCTCTAGATTTCCCAGTGTGACACATCAGCGTTACGCCAACTTTCTCCACTTTCCCTAGTTTTCCCCAGAATAAGGTTGTTAACAAGCCGAGTCGAGTCAGGCCCAGCTTGGGCTCAACTCGAACTCAAATGGAGCTAGCTCGGCTCGAACTCAAATTTTAAATCGAGCTGTGATTTGGGGCTCGAGCTCTACTCAGATTAAATTCGAACCAATTTGACTCGATTCAGCTCGATCTAGTTAAAGAACAATTAAATTTACCAGTATAAAAGCACTCAAACATGGTTTAATTGCAATGTAATTAAGCCAAAGGGCTAAATATACAACTTTCTCTGGACAGAGGACAAAATATGTTAGTATAATTTATTAATTCTTTAGTGGTTTCACCTTGGTTTTATTGGGGAGGTGCTCCCTCAGGCGTTTGTGGTCTTAGCAATGTGGGACAAAAATGATTTTGGGATAGCTTTGTACAGATATGATCTTGATTATATAGTGTTATCAAGACTTATCTATGTATTAATCTTGTGAATTTTGCTAACTTTGACGGTAACAAATAGGTCCCTTACCTTTTTATTTCATTGCTTATGTGATAAGTATGTTATAGTGCTGCAAAGATATTAAAAGATGCTATTTGTGATCCATGGAATCATATTATTAGTTCTTTATTGATCTCGTTACATCATCTGCAAAATAAGCTTACTCGCTACATTCTCCATAAACACATACACATAGTTGGACGCTATCAAGGCGAAAGACATCAAGAAGAAGTCGAGGGCTAAATGGGCCTTGTTAGGAGATGAAAACTCGGCCTACTTTCGCGGGCTAATAAAAAGTAAGGAGGTTAAATTGAAATTTATGGTATGGATATTGATGGTCATTGGTGCTCTAATCTGAAATTGATCAAACGTGAAGCGAGGAGCATCTTTGCCACACATTTTCAATAAAGCATGGTTAATAGGTCTAAGATTACTTGTTCCAACATTAAAAGATTAACTGCATAGAATTCTATGCTGATTGCACCTTTCTCTGATTCGGAAGTTAAGCACACGGCGTGGGAATGTAGTGACGATAGGGTGCCCGGTCCGGACGGATTTGATTTTCGTCTCGTAAAACGTTTCTGGAATATTTAAGGATAGGATATCCTGAACACTATGCAACAATTTTTATGAGTCTGAACCTATCTCCCGGAAATGCTCTTCTTCTTTCATTGCTTTGATTCCAAAAGTTAAAAACCCCTCGGGGTTTAATGATTTTAGGCTCATCAACCTCCTAGGTGTATTAGTAAGATTATCTCAAAATGTCTTACAGAGAGATTAAAACAAGTTAAGAAGTCGACTATTTCGGATAATCAATCGGTGTTTTTAAAGAATCAAAACATTATTGATGGCTGGTGTGCGTTAGGTGTAATACGTTTTTATTAATATTTTAAGCCCATTTTACGCATTAGTCAAGTTTTAAATTTATAAAACACGATATTCTACTAACACTAAACACACACATGGGCAAGTGCACCCATCGTGAGCGTAGTATAGCGTTGGTAAGATACCGAGGTCGTCCAAGGACACAAGAGCTTTTAATACCGGTTTATCCTCAACGTCTAATCAATCTAAAATTTTTGGAAAAGGTTTTAAACATGAAAAATAAAAACTAAAAATGCTGAAAAATAAAAATAAAAACAGATAGACAAGATGAATCACTTGGATCCGACTCGCCTTTAATGTATCCTTTGATGATTTCCGCACTTTTGCACTTTTTAAGAGATTATCTTAGTTATAGTAGTAGGCCCCTCTTTTGAAGGTGACATTACCCTCAACCCAGTGGTTTGAGTCAGCAAGGATACAATCCCAAAGGGTCGGAATATTGAAAGATAATTAATTAAGTTATTAATGCGAAAAGTTGTAGGCCCCTCTTTTGAAGGCGACGTTACCCTCGGCTAAGTGATTTGAGTCAGCAGGGATACAATCCCAAATAGCCGGTTAAATGTATTAATAGTAGTTTACATATGAGGGGATCAAGCCATTCGCATCCTCGCCATCCAATACCAGTGGGTATTAAAGGAGGTCCTAGTAAGCTTGACCCAGGTCCTTGCAGGATCTATACACTGAACAAGACAAGAACCTTGCTAAACCATTCCCTTAACCCCCAACCAGGTAGCCAACATATCTCTATATAGACATTAGAGATATGAATGGTGAAAATCTTTTACTTTATATAGACAGTAAAGTAATGCCAAGCCACCACAGACAAATGATAAAGAAGTTTCACATTCAACATAAGAAACTAGTTATTAAAGTCATTAATACAAAACCAAATAAAAAGTGCGAAAAGATCAAAAATCAAAAGTAATACATTAAATGCTTGTCTTCACCAAGTGATGTAAGAGAATTAGCCAAACATGGCCTTTGATTGACAAGAACTCTTACGATCAATCTTGGATTCCGAGACAACTACACACACTCTAAGGTGGATGATGGATGATGGTGGTGGATGTGGGTGTTATAGTGGTGGTGGATGTAACAACCCGCACTTTCGTGCGTTGTTACCACTCGATATACTCGTTACGCCTAGCACCAGAGATTCGGATCTTAATGTAACCATATCGTATATATATCGCTATTTGAAGGATAATCGCATATTTTCGAAATACAATATCACTATACTACACTATTATCACACTAACACTCACGGAGGCATTGAGTGAGGACCTATTCGACCCTCCTCAGTGGCCGGGATGTGTCGAACGTAAACAATTGACGCTAACAAGGACTCTCGGGTGAGTGCTGTAGCTCCAGTCGTCATGACGATGATGAAAATACGAGTAAACGGTACCCCGTCAGTCTTTGTGGCCCTACACGAAATAACGTTCACGATGACATCAAGAAAGGACCTATACTACCCCCATTGATGGCCGTGAAACGTCGCTAATAACCGCATACTCGAATCAGAAACCGATTGTTAGTTATCGAGACTTTGGATTGGATACGTAAATACGACCCCTCGTGATATATATATATATATATATATATATATATATAATAACAATATAATGATAATATAAATTAATTATGGAAGGTACGCACTTCGAAAACTATCAAAACGATCAAAACGGAGAAGTCCAACGCGTCAGGATAGCCATCCAGACGGATAGCAATCCGGACGGATGGGCCATCCGCACGGATGGGCCATCCGGACGGATGGGCAATCCGGGCCAGAACTCCCTTCTTCTCCTCTGTGGCCTATAAATACCATGTCACATCACTTGAACAGTGATGTGACAGCTCCTACGCGACCAAACACGCTCCAAGACCCTTTTCTCTCGATTCCTCGCGATTCCGGTAAGATTTCAACCTAGAAACTTGTACTTCTACAATCTACACTAAATTCTACATCGTTCTATCTTTTAAAAACTCAATTCTAACCATAAAATCTGCGGATTTGAGGCGTTTTGAGGTGATGTCACTAAGAGTTCTTATGAACTTCAAGTTGGGGTCTCATTTCACTATAAAACGACTCAGATCCGGGTGATTTCCACACGTTTTAATGACAAATCTCACCTAAATCTGTGCGATTTCGAGTTAGCCATGAAGAACCATCAAGAACGACCAGATCTAATGGAACGGGGTGATTCCCGACCGTTAGAACGGGTCGGGACTGATGAAATTTCAAGTGTTAGTACGAAATTACACTACCCTAGTAAAAACGAACGTATTCCTTTCGTTAAACACTCGGAAACAGTGTTCAGAGTGCGAAACAGACGTGACAAGTCCGCACGGATGACACTTGTCCGCACGGATGACATGTCAGTCCGCACGGATGACATGTCAGTCCGCACGGATGACATGTCAGTCCGCACGGATGACACTTGTCCGCACGGATGACATGTCAGTCCGCACGGATGACATGTCAGTCCGCACGGATGACACTTGTCCGCACGGATGACATGTCAGTCCGCACGGATGACATGTCAGTCCGCACGGATGACACTTGTCCGCACGGATGACATGTCAATCCGCACGGATGACACTTGTCCGCACGGATGGCATGTCAGTCCGCACGGATGGCATGTCAGTCCGCACGGATGACACTTGTCCGCACGGATCACTCCTGTTCGAACGAATGACAAACCGCACGAGTCAGCAAATAATCCGATCGGGTAGTCTGTCATCCGACCGGATGACAGCCATCCGACTCAGGTCCATATGCCATCCGACCGGATGAGCCCATCCGAATGGGTGAGCCCCATCCGACCAGATGACTGACTTTTCAATGCTAATCTCGCCTAACCGTATATCGTTTACTATATCCTTCAATGATTAACGCAGACGCACTCGTAACCGACCCAAACAAGTTGTATTCCCGCTAAATACGCAATGTGAGTATACTTGACCCCTTTTTAATCGAATTTTGGGTGTAACATACGTTCCTAACAAATCGAACTCATCAAACGAAATATTCAATCAATCGAATTACCACTTGCGAATAACTGTTATGCATAGATATACGTGATGCTAGTTGCATATGTGCTAGGGCTTATACTTGCGACGTCCCACCACGACTAGTATAGTACTATTGCGCCTGACGGGGTCTAGTTATGCCATCGTACATTCGAGCATCGAGGACTTAGTTGTTAGTATCAGTTTTGTGAGTATATATGTCGAGTATTGCGTTTATGCATATAGAAATTCGCTACACTTTTATCTATTATGCTACTTATCAAACCTGTATACTCGCCAATACTTTTGTATTGACAAATATTTTAACGTATGTTGCAGGTTAGATCGCAGGCTATATCAAATCAAGCTAGGGAGTCTAGAAACTCCACTAAAATCTAGGTTGTCGGATTTGCATTGTTCGAGAGGGCAATAAATCTGTGATAACTTATGTGATTGTATTATTTGTTAGTATGGGATAACGAATGTATTAAATATTATCGCAATATAGTTGTTATGGATTCTCTTGAGCAATCTGATTCGCCTAGTGCCGCGCCCCGATGATTCCGCCATCGGTTGGGGTGTGACAGATTGGTATCAGAGCCATAACTATAGGGAAGTAGGCCAGACTCGACCTAGTCCGGGTCGACGTCTTAGAAACTGACCTAGTCTATAGTCTAAGTACCAACAGGCCGACTCATACAAACCCGGTGGGGTTTGTATTGGGCTTACTTGATACTCTCGATCGAAATTGCTAAAAGCTACAACTTTGTGTGAACACCGCATACTACAACTTCACGCGAAGGAGCCTTTCCTAAGGCTGAAATACTACTTAGCCTTTCCTAAGGCCGACACAATACACACGTTTTCGAAAATACTCGCATAACGAAACCGAGCGATCCAGTCGAGATCAGGCGTGAAAACCAAGAACTCTCGATAGGATTGCTCACTCAGTGCATTTTTTTTTCTAGCACGAGAACCTTTCATCGAGTTAGGAGTGACATCCACATCTCGACGAAAGTCTCCATTTCCAAATCTAGTGGAACTCACGAATTTATTCGAAGAGCATAACCACAATTAGGAACGAAGCCGTTAAGTCAGGGGTGAAACCCGTACCTTAATAAGACGTTCCACTCTCTGAATTGGTTTTCAAAAAGCTCTCGCCAAGGACTCGACTATCTTGATAACTCGAGCCACGTGATGGCTAGGAAGACGAATGCCATGAGCTGCATCCCAGTGGAAGTATGAAGTCTTCTAGGTCAACGCGCATGCTCGGACTTGTTAAATATAGTTGGGGTACCTTGGGTAGTCGACGCCTAAACACCCGAGGCATTCCGAATGTTTTACTAAACCTACGATTCGCTGATTTTATGCTTTAATGAACGTAATTACGCTTTATGTGTTATCGATTTCTCGATTTAACAATTTTCACTCCCTGCTTTATAAACACACGATTCGCACAGCCATCGCAATCTAAAACGAAACCCGAATGTTCGCAACAAAACTAAAGCATAATCTATCGTCTTCGCTCTCGCTATCTCACCTCAGCGCGTCATCGCATATCCTAAATCAACCTGTATGTGTATAATTACAAACTACATCTATATATATATATATACGTATAAACAAACAAGTCGTTACGAGAGAACTTAGGAATTTCGTGTTTCCTATGTGGCTCCTATGTGATTCGTATTACTACTACACTATCGCATCAAGTTTTGAACGCGCTAAATCGCATCGCAAAACTCAAAAATCATTATGATCGAATCTCATTCCAAGTCTCTCCCTGTCTAGATGCCTTCCAACAACTCTACCTCGAGACGAGTAGCCAGGAGAAAAGCCAAACGAAGCACCGATAAGAGGATTGCATCACTTGTGACTAAGGAAGTGGGAAAGCTTAGTCCTCAAATTTCCGCTCGAGTGCACTCTCTCAGCCACTCTCGAGCTTCGGAAGACGTTAAGGCAGGAGAGCCGCAATCTACTTTTCTCTACAAGCACTTCAAAGCCTGTGACCCGATGGAGTTCACGGGTGAAGGAGGTGCGACTCAACTACTCCAGTGGTTCGATTCTATCGAAGTTACCCTTCGTCAAAGCGGGTGTCCCGATAGTTTCCGTACTACTTGCGCTACCAGAGTATTTCAATCACGAGCACTCGACTGGTGGACCGCCGAACGTAACAAACGTGGGATCTCCGCAGCTTACGCTCTCTCTTGGAATGAGCTGAAAGAGCTCATGAAGAAAGAGTACTGCCCCCCCCCCCATGAAATCCAGAAACTAGAAAGCGAATTTTGGGAGATCAAACAAACCAACGGTGACAATGCTGGCTACACCGCAAGGTTCAAACAGCTTAGCATGATCTGCCCAAGTCAAGTCAACACTCCGGGGAAGGCCATCGCGAAGTACATTCGCGGCTTGCCTGAGTGTGTGGGTGATTTTGTCGAAGTTGCAAGACCTACTACCGTCGAAGAAACCTACCGCTTAGCCGCTGAAATCAACAACAAACGACTCGTGGAAGGGTTATTCTCAAGAAATCCTGTCAAGCAAGCTCATCAAGCAATCGCCATTAATCTTTCAGACGAACATGTTGACGAGTCTTCTAATGAATCTACTGACGAATCTTCTGATAAATCTGCTGGCAATTCTTCTAATGAATCTGCTAACGATTCTTCCAACGAATCTGCTAACGATTCTTCGGACGAATCAGCTGCCGATTCTTCTGACAAATCTGCCGACGGATCTTCCGACAAATCAGCCAAAGACACTGCAAGTGAGTCCTCAGACGAATCCTCCAATGACGACATCTCTTCGCAAGACACCGACGAACCCAGCCGCAAACGAAAGACTTCAAGCCCGAGCTCATCAACAACCGAACTGCTGCAACCGGAACCTCTTCGAACAGTTCCGATGTTTCCGAAACGAGCCTACACTGGAGCTCATCCTCAGTGTTACTCGTGTACCTATCATCATCCAGTTGAGGCTGACTGTCGCTATTGCAATAACTGCAACCATTACGGTCACTTCACCCGCAACTGCCGCATCGAACCGTGAACTTGAGTACTACAACAACAGCTCCAGCAAAAGTTTTCAGCATCAGACATCTAGCAAGCGTAGGATAAAGTTGTAATGATACGATTCTCGACGTTAATTTCTAAGTTTTGAACCTACTCTCTTATTCGAAGTTACCACTATGTGTAACAACAACTCTCTTTTTCGTTTCCTCCATCCCATTTTAGTCGCCGCATTTAGACTAAATTCACACACATACTATATACTATATACTATATACTATATCACGAAATAATGTGTTTTACCCTCACTACACTCTTAGAACGAGGTACGATAAACGTGCAAGGAACGAATAATCACGGGTGCACACGGGATTATTTGGGTCAGTGCACGGTGATCGTAGTGAATTCTAAAGGTGCCATAGCGTTTTGACAAAAGGTGACACCAAAACACGGGATGAAAGTAGTAGGGGTCAAGCAAGGTGTGCTTTATCATACTACCAAAGTTCCGTGAGGAAAGTGCCACGTGGAGTTGAACGTTACTAGACCTATTATAGTATTGTGATTATTTTCAATACACTACACTCAATCGCAAGGCGTAACAACTAAAATTGCACCATCGCAAGACTTGTCGTAAGTCTGCAAATGCAATGCAATTGCCTCATCGATGGACTCTTGAGAGTCTACCTCGCAGGACAATTGCATCAACACAAGACTGGTCGTAAGTCTATAGCAATCAATCTCATCAAGCACATTAACGCTCACGACATTGTCGGGTGAGGACCTATTCTACCCTCCTCGACAGCCGTGATGCGTCGCAACGTAACGTTGAGCTTATTCGAAACAAAACTCGACTAATCGCAATCGTTTATCATGTGTATCTCGAAATCTCTATCGCTTATTATGTGAATCTATATCGCCTGCTGTGTATCAATCTATCGCTATACCGTTAGCTGTGATATTCGTGTTAAGTTAGCACATGACCTCGCTTCACGAGATGAAGCTCATATGGTTAAGGCAGGGTGTTTTAGCCATATCAGCGATTTTTCGTGGAAAAGGCCATGTGGGGTCTAATGTTAGTCAAACTCTGTGGTGTTAATCAATCAAAATCGAACCGCATACCTTCATCGCTTGCACGCAACAACTGCTGCTTATCGTAATTCGATTATCATCACCATCATTGCTAGTGTTGTGTTTGTATTATTCGTTTACTCACCTAATCGCTGATCGCCTATCGTGTATAATCTACCGCTTATCGCTCGCTTGGTGTTCATTGCAGTCTATATGGTATTAAGTACACATGACATCGCTTCACGAGGCAGAGCTAACCTGGTTAAGCATGGTGTTTCGCCATGTTAGCAAACTCCCATGGAAACGTGCCATGTGGATGTAATGTGGAATCTAATCGAAAACGCGCTATTCGCTTCTCGCTTATCAACTCGCTGGATTAATCTATTCGATCCTATCTTATGATCGGTCCGACTTTCTATCGATTGGGCCGAGTAAACGCAATTCTATCCGAGTCATATCGGCACACCTGACACTGCCTCACGAAACGGAAGTAATATGGGCAAAGCATGGTGGATACGCCGCTGGTACTTCCTATATATAAGTGTTTTAAACATATTAACGAACTTCCGTGGGAAGGTGCCAAGTGGGGCCTGATGCTAAATCATCCTTTTTAAAAGGTTAAAACTGATTTTTATAAAACTTTTATTAAAACCATGGAACAAGTGAAATTCCTCACAATGTGGAGGTAACATCGAATCAGCTTAACTCCATGTTCAAAGGGAGCTTCATGAGTCCAATTTTTCCTTAAAACCTTTTTCAAGATAAAAAACAAGACTTTCTTGAGATGTTGGTTCAACATCGAGTTCAGCTGGAACCCATGTCATAGGAAAGTTTTCGTAACCCTTGTTTTCATATTCGAATTCCTTAAAATGTTAAAACCTAAACTTTCTCGTAACGTTGGTTAACGATCGACTCAGTCAATGCTACGCCAGGAGAGACCTTTTCAAGCCCTTTAAAGGTTTCAATCGCATCGAACTTACGAATTCTACGCAACACAAGGTACCTTGGAACGCCAACTCGTGGGATAGTACTTTTGTCATCTACGTCGCTTTCTCGCTATCGCAATCGATCTCTCTTATTCGAAACGTTCTCGCTGTCAACTTACGAACAAACCACTCGCTGTATCGCTACTCATACAAGATCAACTCTTAGAAGTCTACCTATTGGATTAATTTCGGGACGAAATTTCCTAAAGTAGGGGAGACTGTAACAACCCGCACTTTCGTGCGTTGTTACCACTCGATATACTCGTTACGCCTAGCACCAGAGATTCGGATCATAATGTAACCATATCGTATATATATCGCTATTCGAAGGATAATCGCATATTTTCGAAATACAATATCACTATACTACACTATTATCACACTAACACTCACGGAGGCATTGAGTGAGGACCTATTCTACCCTCCTCAGTGGCCGGGATGTGTCAAACGTAAACAATTGACGCTAACAAGGACTCTCGGGTGAGTGCTGTAGCTCCAGTCGTTATGACGATGATAACAATACGAGTAAACGGTACCCCGTCAGTCTTTGTGGCCCTACACGAAATAACGTTCACGATGACATCAAGAAAGGACCTATACTACCCCCATTGATGGCCGTGAAACGTCGCTAATAACCGCATACTCGAATCAGAAACCGATTGTTAGTTATCGAGACTTTGGATTGGATACGTAAATACGACCCCTCGTGATATATATATATATAATAACAATATAATGATAATATAAATTAATTATGGAAGGTACGCACTTCGAAAACTATCAAAACGATCAAAACAGAGAAGTCCAACGCGTCAGGATAGCCATCCAGACGGATAGCAATCCGGACGGATGGGCCATCCGCACGGATGGGCCATCCGGACGGATGGGCAATCCGGACGGATGGGCAATCCGGGCCAGAACTCCCTTCTTCTCCTCTGTGGCCTATAAATACCATGTCACATCACTTGAACAGTGATGTGACAGCTCCTACGCGACCAAACACGCTCCAAGACCCTTTTCTCTCGACTCCTCGCGATTCCGGTAAGATTTCAACCTAGAAACTTGTACTTCTACAATCTACACTAAATTCTACATCGTTCTATCTTTTAAAAACTCAATTCTAACCATAAAATCTGTGGATTTGAGGCGTTTTGAGGTGATGTCACTAAGAGTTCTTATGAACTTCAAGTTGGGGTCTCATTTCACTATAAAACGACTCAGATCCGGGTGATTTCCACACGTTTTAATGACAAATCTCACCTAAATCTGTGCGATTTCGAGTTAGCCATGAAGAACCATCAAGAACGACCAGATCTAATGGAACGGGGTGATTCCCGGCCGTTAGAACGGGTCGGGACTGATGAAATTTCAAGTGTTAGTGCGAAATTACACTACCCTAGTAAAAACGAACGTATTCCTTCCGTTAAACACTCGGAAACAGTGTTCAGAGTGCGAAACAGACGTGACAAGTCCGCACGGATGACACTTGTCCACACGGATGACATGTCAGTCCGCACGGATGACATGTCAGTCCCCACGGATGACATGTCAGTCCGCACGGATGACACTTGTCCGCACGGATGGCATGTCAGTCTGCACGGATGGCATGTCAGTCCGCACGGATGGCATGTCAGTCCGCACGGATGACACTTGTCCGCACGGATCACTCCTGTTCGAACGAATGACAAACCGCACGATTCAGCAACTAATCCGATCGGGTAGTCTGTCATCCGACCGGATGACAGCCATCCGACTCAGGTCCATATGCCATCCGACCGGATGAGCCCATCCGAATGGGTGAGCCCCATCCGACCAGATGACTGACTTTTCAATGCTAATCTCGCCTAATCGTATATCGTTTACTATATCCTTCAATGATTAACGCAGACGCACTCGCAACCGACCCAAACAAGTTGTATTCCCGCTAAATACGCAATGTGAGTATACTTGACCCCTTTTTAATCGAATTTTGGGTGTAACATACGTTCCTAACAAATCGAACTCATCAAACGAAATATTCAATCAATCGAATTACCACTTGCGAATAACTGTTATGCATAGATATACGTGATGCTAGTTGCATATGTGCTAGGGCTTATACTCGCGACGTCCCACCACGACTAGTATAGTACTATTGCGCCCGACGGGGTCTAGTTATGCCATCGTACATTCGAGCATCGAGGACTTAGTTGGTAGTATCAGTTTTGTGAGTATATATGTCGAGTATTGCGTTTATGCATATAGAAATTCGCTACACTTTTATCTATTATGCTACTTATCAAACCTGTATACTCGCCAATACTTTTGTATTGACAAATATTTTAACGTATGTTGCAGGTTAGATCGCAGGCTATATCAAATCAAGCTAGGGAGTCTAGAAACTCCACTAAAATCTAGGTTGTCGGATTTGCATTGTTCGAGAGGGCAATAAATCTGTGATAACTTATGTGATTGTATTATTTGTTAGTATGGGATAACGAATGTATTAAATATTATCGCAATATAGTTGTTATGGATTCTCTTGAGCAATCTGATTCGCCTAGTGCCGCGCCCCGATGATTCCGCCATCGGTTGGGGTGTGACAGTGGAGTGGTGGCAAAGTGGGAGAGAGGTGGTTTGCCAAGGGATGCCTTTGAAGTGAGCCAAGCACCCCTATTTATAGCCTGAACAGAAGCCTGGCCACGGCCCCGTGTCCGCTGGACACGCCCCCGTGGCCAACCATTTTCTCTTCCTTCATTAATTGCAATTGTCTGTATCAGGCTCCACACGGCCCCGTGTTCGCGGCACGACCCGGTGTGCAGAAGCGTATCTTTACTAGCAAGATTCGCAAGATTCTGCGAATCTTAGAGTTGACCATGCCACGTGCTGAGTTGGGCATGCCCCCGTGGTGGGCAATGGAAGCTTCTACAAGTTTGTCCTTTCTGCAGACATCTGACCACGCCCCCGTGCTCAGTGGGCACGGGCTGTGGTCAACCTTCTGTTTTTTGTTTTTATCTTGTGGAGATGCTGTTGAGGGGTCGGGCATGCCACGTTTATTCCTTTTTTTTTTGTATTTATGTTAGTTTTTGCTGCATATTTGTTCCTTTTGTTAATTTAAGCTCATTTGGTACTGAAAATACAAAATGATGACAAAAGCACACTTTTTCCAACATTAGTACTAAAAAAGGGTTAATTTTATGCCTCATTTGATGTAATTTATATGTTGCATTTTACACACATCAATGGTCCGCTGATTATTAACGAAATCCTTGCGTGGTCTAAGAAAAAAATTTAAGTTGATGTTGTTCAAAATCAATTTCAAAAAGGCTTACAGTCATCTATATTGGGGGGGGGGTGGATTCAATTCAAGAACAAATAAATTTCCCTCCAAAATGGCGTAGATAGATTTGGGCAATTCTTACTTCGGCTATATCCTTGGTGCTTATCAACGGGTCCCCCTCGTTTGAGTTTCAATTTCATCACCGTATTAGGCAAGGGGATCCTATTACGTTGTTTTTATTCCTTATCGGTATGGAAGTTTTTCGTGTATGATGAATAAAGCTATGAAGGAATGCATTTTTAAAGGTGTAAAATTGCCAAATGACGACCCTTTTATTTCTCACCTTTTTTTCACCGGTGATGCTTTACTTGTTGAAGAATGGAACAGGGATAACATGTTGAATATGGGCTAGACTTCTCAGGGTATTTCACCTTGTTTTGGGATTACAAATAAACTACCACAAATCCAAGCTTTTCAGGTTGGTGACTAGTAGGGAGGAGGTGAGCATGCTTTCTAATTAGATCGGCTGTCAAGTTGGTCAGTTTTCTTGTTCGTATTTGTGTTTGACAATTGGAGAAAACACGAATAAGATAGCTCAGTGGAATAGGGTGATTGAGATTAGTTTGACAAAAGGCTTTCGAGCTGAAAAACTAGTGTCTTGTCTGAAGGGGGAGACTTATATTGGTCAAAGCGGTTATGGAATCAATCTCGACATATTTGTTCTCTCTTTTTAAGACGTCTACTAAAATTATCGACATCCCGGAGGCTAAGCGGCACAGTTCTTTTAGGGTGGGGCGGATGATAGAAATAGATTAAACTGGGTCAGCTTAGATAATATTACAAATCCGGTAGAAGCGGACGGGTTAGGCTATCCTATCAATGACGTCAATATCGTCCTCCTTTCGAAATGGTGGGGGCGATACAAGATGGAACCTAATGCTTTATGGAAAAAGGCGATCGATGAGTTGCACTTATCCTATAGATCTTGTGCCGCGATTCCGATCGGTACAAAATGTTCTCGAACCTAGAAGACTATTGTAAATATGCAAAATTAGTTATCAAATACGAACATCACACTGGTTAATCTTTTCGTGGGAATAGTTGGTAAAGGTGATAGGGTTTGAATGTGGCTTGATCCATGGATCACGAGTGAACCCCTAAAGATGGTATTCCGTAATTTTTTTTTCTGTAAGTCAAAGACAAGGCTACCTTGATTCAGAATCATGTCAGCTTGAATAATGGTAGGTTCGTTTACGGCGGGATCTATGAAGGATGTTTTGTTCAAAGCATCTAAGGAGCCTAATCCTTTTGTGTGGAAATGGAACTCATGGGTTCCGAAGAAAATTAATGCGTTTATTTGGAAAGCAGTCAGAGACAGATTGCTAACGCTTGTAGGGCTGAGAAAGAGAAATATAAACGTGGAATCAGAGAGTTGTAAGTTATGCGGGGAATGAATTGAAGACATCGATCATCTTCTTACATCCTGCTATATCGGTAAAAAACCTCATCTCCCTTCACAAGTTGTTGAATGTTAATAAGCAAAAGAAGAAAGGCGTTCAAGCAATTATTTTAACAACGACATGGTGTATTTGGAAAGCTAGGAACAGTGTTATTTTCGCGAACAAGATAACGAGTATCCCCAAGATTAAGGAGGAGATTAAATCCTTGGGTTTCCTTTGGTTCAAAAATAGGTTTAGTAGTAGTTCATTAAATTGGATGGATTGGATGAAGTTCTCGTTGTAATGTGTTTTTTCTTTTTGTTTTTGGCCCTAGCGGCTTGCTAGGCGCGGTATTTTTCTAATGAAAGTTGTCGACTTGTCGTCAAAAAAACGTAGTAATTCACAAGATTGGTAATTGTAAGAACTAACTAAATATTAAGACTTGAATATATATAAGCTAACAAATTCACAATTTTATGCCTCCATTAAAATTAATATATAAAAAATAAAATAATTTGAGCCAACTCATGAGCTCACAGGCCGAGCTAGGCCTAGCTCAGGTTTGGCTCGTTTTTAAATCGAGTTGGCTTGTTTACAACCGAGCTTTTTTCGAGCGAGCTTCGCGCAAGCTGGGAGCTTTTTGAATACCCCTACCCAGAATGCGGGGTGTGTCATCCCATATTTCCCTAGAATTCCCCAAAATAATTTAATTTAATTTAAACTTTAAACATTAAAAAATATATAAAACTTTTATTATAACTACAAATTATAATAAAAACTACATAGTTAAAATAAAAAGTATACAACTAAAACTAAAATTCTAAACACTATTCCCTATCTGCGATGGTTTTTCTAAATTTGCCACGCCGAAATGTGACTAAATTTTTGGGTCGTTTAGCGCTTTTGGTACTTGCGATGGGCAGCCTCAATCGCTTATGCTTCTGTTATGTTACCACCGTCATTCATCTCCTCGTTAAAGACTTGGTTAAATATAAAAGCCCTTTCATTGATTTCCCTAAACTTTGAATACATTTGATCTAACTTGTGATCGGTATCACCCAAATTTTAACGAAATTGTTGAAAGAATCCGTTCAGAAATAACCCGCATACGTGCGATGTGTCCTTGACGATGGTCACCCAAGCCATAGCCAAGACTATTTCTTCTTCTTCTTCTTTGGTCTAAGGTCTCATTGCCATTTGAAAGATGTGAGAAAAAATTGTACTATAAGAATGATAATGGTGTGGGTAATTAAAAATGGTTATGTGATTGGGTATTTATATTAAAAAAATGATTTTGTTAATTTTTTAAATTGTAAAGGTCATATGACTGTTTGAGTCTTTTCCTCGATGATCACTGGCAAGTCGCCATTTCTGGTGGAAAAAAACCCTCCGAAATCTGGGGGTGGTGTTACTGATGGAGAGGGTGAAACCCGAGCATTAATGTGTTTTTATTATAAGTTTTTGTTGTATTTTAAGCGATTATATACTTTGAATGTGATAACTACGAGATATTGTGGTTTTGTAGGTTAATCGCTTAAATCAGTGAAGTTAAAGTACTTGGGGATGAAGTAGAACAACCGAGGATGACAATCAAGGTAGAATACGTTGATCGGAAGTTGTTGCGGGTTGAAATATAGTTTGGAAGCACAAGAAATGCGAAAGAATGAAGTTCAGGGGTCTAAAGTGTCAATTAATGAAAGTTATAAGTGAAGAAAGAAGGGGAGTATAAACCCGCCGTAAGCTACGGGTAGAGGGCCGTAACTTACTGTAACACCCCGTGTTTCGAAAGTCAAGGTCAAAGTCAACAACCGATCGCGCGACTTGATTAGTAGTGAATTCGTTTTATGGGTTTATTTTAGTTGTATTATGTGGAGTAAGTATCAATAATCGCAATAATCGACGTATGTTATTCGCTATTTAATCGATGTACGACTGTGAACTATAGGAAGTAACAATGCGATAAAGTCAACTAAACGCTAATCAATCTAACTTAATCAACTTCGAATCACAATCGAACTCGCAACTCGAATTACGCATTTTGGTTATTGTTATACGTGTGCATGTGCGTTATGTGTTACTTGTGCATGTTTATTTATGTTATGTGTGGTAATCAATCGAAACGCAATCGAAAATCAATCGCAATCGAAACAGTATGGTAATTGGTGGAGAAGAGACAGTGCGAGATAAGAGTAGTTGGGATTAAAAGTAATTTGAATAGGAAACCCTATCGCATTCACATCGCTCGCAATCGAAATCGAAACGGCAAAACTCGTCGCACCGATCACTTAAATCAGGTGCCAACCGGCCGGATTGCCATCCGACCGGGCTGCCACCCGAGCGAAGTGCCATCCGACCGATCAGCCCTTTCCACTTTGGGAAACCCTATAAATACCCCTTGTCACTTTCATTCTTTCCACTTTTGGCAAGTGACGTCCGACCAGTGCTCCTACTCGCTTTTTCCTTCGATTCCTCGCAATTCCGGTAAGATCTCGTCCTAAATCTTGTACTTCCTTAATCTACACGCACTCCTACACCTTTCTATCTTTTGAATCTTAACTTTTAACCGAGAAATCATCGAGATTTAAGGTGTTCTAGGATGACGTCATCATGTGTTCTTGAAGAACTTCATATTTTGGCCTCAATCCACCAAGAACAACTTAGATCTAACCGACTTCCACATAAACTAACAAAGATCTTTCATAGATCTAGACATATTCAATATAAAAAGGATTGAAAGATGGTTTTCCGACTTTCTTTCAACTCTTTTACACTCAATACACTCAAAACCGATAGAATCGGAACTTGTACCGGCCTACTACTCATTATTGTGGTTGTGTTGATTCAAGATCCGTACTCTATCCACGAGATTATCGATTCTGGGTTAAACATGGAACATTGCCTCGAACCGTCCACTGATCGGGTTTGGGTGATTCCTGTCCGATCAGGAGCACCAAGTATTGATGAGGTTTCTGTTGCCTAACATGTTATCAAAATATCTCGATAAAATGACAAACTATCAAAAACAACCAAGTGTAAGACGAACAGGTTAACCAGGACGGATGACCGTCCGAACGGACAGATGTCCAAACGAACAGCCACCCGACCGATCGGCCACCCGCACGGCTTACACCTTGGCCGCACTTTTAGTTTTCAAATCAAGCTTCGAGAGTTTTGGAACACCGAACGGATTGCAGTCCGATCGAGTCACCACCCGGTCGACCGACCATCCGAAGATGTGATGTTTCAAAGCTTCAACACTTAAACAATTTTCAACATGTTCAATGCACAAAGGATGCCACCCGATCGAGCAACCGTCCGATCGAGTGACACCCTGCTGTGAACTTGTTCTCACTGAAGTGCCCAACCGAACGGGTTGCCATCCGATCGAACGACCGTCCGATCGACCGACAGGTAGAGATACTTAAATGTTTTCAAAATGCTACAACGAAAACTTAAAAAGCCAAGCCATCATACACAAACACATCCTTCTCAAAGGAAGAAACAATCCACTCGAACAGTCATCCGACCGGACTACTGTCCGACCGGACTACTGTCCGAATGGATTGCCACTCGCACGACCGGCTGTCCGACCGGATTACCATCCGATCGAACTACCGTCCGACTCGCCGTGCATGTTTCATACATCTTTTCATATTCATTCTTGATAATTGTTCACTTTATCTTCTGCAAGTTTAAGTGTACATTCTATTCATGAGTTAAGAGAGTGAGTTTTAAAGGCTTGATATCCAACAGTTAGTATCAGAGCCCATAGGGCTCGATCCTTGGAAGATAGCAGCAGTATGATAAGCGAGTTTATGTGAAGATCTCGCGAGAAAGAAAGAAAGAAGAAAGAAAGTTGCAACCTGCGAGAGAAAGAAGAAAGAAGAAAGAGAGGTGTCGTGAGAAAGAGAAAGAAGAAAGTTTGGTGCCGTGAGAAAGAAAAAAAACACAGGTGCAACTCAGGAAGAAAGAGACCGAGAAAGAAGAAATCAACAAAGAAAGAAAGAAAGAAAGAAAGAAAGGTCAGTCGATTCGAACGGGAAAAAAAAGTGAAGAATGGCGATGATACAAGAAAAAGAAACAGGCTCGATGTCTTACCAAGTTCCAACTTTGACCTCAACCAATTATCCGATATGGGCTATCAAGGTTAAGTCTATTTTGGATGCACATGGTCTTTTGGAGACGATCGAACCGAGGGCATTAAGTGAAGAACCAGACTCGAAGAAATCAAAACAAGCGCTCGCATTCCTATTTCAAGCTATACCGGAGGAGATGGTGTTGCAAATGTCGAGTTACACGGACCCAAAGAAAGTATGGGATGGCTTAAAAACACGATACTTGGGCGTAGATCGAGTAAGGGCGGCTCGAATTGCAACATTGAGAAAAGAGTTTGAAGGTTTGCGGGTGAAGGAAGGAGAGCTCGTTGATGATGGTGCTACTAAGGTGAGCGGTTTGGTTTCGAAGTTAAGGAGCCTCGGGTATGAAGTTGCGGAAGAAGAAATGGTGAGAAGGTTACTTGATGCAATGCCAAACTCCTATCTTCAAGTTGTAACTTCGATTGAGCAATGTTTTGATTTGGATTCAATGCACTTTGATGAAGTGGTAGGAAGGCTGAAGTCGTATGAAGAAAGAAGAAAGAGCCGTGGTGAAAAGGAAGAAGAGCAAAGCCAACTTTTGATGGCCGAACAAAAGTATGGTGAAAGTAGCGGACGAGGAAGTGGCCGCGGAAGAGGCTACGGTAGAGGTGAGAGAGGTCGAGGAAGAGGTACGAGTCGAGGTGGTGATAAAAGCAGGTTTCGGTGTTTCAATTGTGGAGCATTTGGGCATTTTGGTTACGAGTGCACTAAATGGAAGGATGAAGAGAAAGAAGCAAATTTGATCGAGGAGGAAGAACCGACATTGCTTTGATGAAGAAACGGGTCAAGATTAAAGGGGAGAATGTTGGGTTTTAATCTTGACTTATTGGTTTTATTATTAGTTTTATTAATTGCATGGAATAAGCTGGGATTCAGTTCACGTGATGTTACATGAGTAGACTTGAAGACCAAAAGCATTTATTTGGTATTTTATTTTATGCTTGTAAGTCAGAACTGGAATATGCTCATTTGACCGGATCTTATGGAGATGAACGTTGAGGAGTGGGTCATGGGGTGTACCGGTTCTCTAGGAGTATGAGTATTTTCATTGGTTGAGATTGTTTCACGTTTTCTTTTGTACCGGCTATAAATAGCCTCATCTTTATTCAATAAGATATGCAGCTTTTTTCTTTTCTTTACTGTGCATGTTTCATACATCTTTTCATATTCATTCTTGATAATTGTTCACTTTATCTTCTGCAAGTTTAAGTGTACATTCTATTCGTGAGTTAAGAGAGTGAGTTTTAAAGGCTTGATATCCAACAATTGGTATCAGAGCCCATAGGGCTCGATCCTTGGAAGATAGCAGCAGTATGATAAGCGAGTTTATGTGAAGATCTCGCGAGAAAGAAAGAAAGAAGAAAGAAAGTTGCAACCTGCGAGAGAAAGAAGAAAGAAGAAAGAGAGGTGTCGTAAGAAAGAGAAAGAAGAAAGTTCGGTGCCGTGAGAAAGAAAAAAAAACGCAGGTGCAACTCAGGAAGAAAGAGACCGAGAAAGAAGAAATCAACAAAGAAAGAAAGAAAGAAAGGTCAGTCGATTCGAACGGGAAAAAAAAGAAAGTGAAGAATGGCGATGATACAAGAAAAAGAAACAGGCTCGATGTCTTACCAAGTTCCGACTTTGACCTCAACCAATTATCCGATATGGGCTATCAAGGTTAAGTCTATTTTGGATGCACATGGTCTTTTGGAGACGATCGAACTGAGGGCATTAGGTGAAGAGCCAGACTCGAAGAAATCAAAACAAGCGCTCGCATTCCTATTTCAAGCTATACCGGAGGAGATGGTGTTGCAAATGTCGAGTTACACGGACCCAAAGAAAGTATGGGATGGCTTAAAAACACGATACTTGGGTGTAGATCGAGTGAGGGCGGCTCGAATTGCAACATTGAGAAAAGAGTTTGAAGGTTTGCGGGTGAAGGAAGGAGAGCTCGTTGATGATGGTGCTACTAAGGTGAGCGGTTTGGTTTCGAAGTTGAGGAGCCCGAGTATGAAGTTGCGGAAGAAGAAATGGTGAGAAGGTTACTTGATGCAATGCCAAACTCCTATCTTCAAGTTGTAACTTCGATTGAGCAATGTTTCGATTTGGATTCAATGCTCTTTGATGAAGTGGTAGGAAGGCTGAAGTCGTATGAAGAAAGAAGAAAGAGCCGTGGTGAAAAGGAAGAAGAGCAAAGCCAACTTTTGATGGCCGAACAAAAGTATGGTGAAAGTAGCGGACAAGGAAGAGGCCGCGGAAGAGGCTACGGTAGAGGTGAGAGAGGTCGAGGAAGAGGTACGGGTCGAGGTGGTGATAAAAGCAGGTTTCGGTGTTTCAATTGTGGAGCATTTGGGCATTTTGGTTACGAGTGCACTAAATGGAAGGATGAAGAGAAAGAAGCAAATTTGATCGAGGAGGAAGAACCGACATTGCTTTGATGAAGAAACGGGTCAAGATTAAAGGGGAGAATGTTGGGTTTTAATCTTAACTTATTGGTTTTATTAATTGCATGGAATAAGCTGGGATTCAGTTCACGTGATGTTGCATGAGTAGACTTGAAGACCAAAAGCATTTATTTGGTATTTTATTTTATGCTTGTAAGTCAGAACTGGAATATGCTTATTTGACCGGATCTTATGGAGATGAACGTTGAGGAGTGGGTCATGGGGTGTACCGGTTCTCTAGGAGTATGAGTATTTTCATTGGTTGAGATTGTTTCACGTTTTCTTTTGTACCGGCTATAAATAGCCTCATCTTTATTCAATAAGATATGCAGCTTTTTTCTTTTCTTTACTGTGCATGTTTCATACATCTTTTCATATTCATTCTTGATAATTGTTCACTTTATCTTCTGCAAGTTTAAGTGTACATTCTATTCATGAGTTAAGAGAGTGAGTTTTAAAGGCTTGATATCCAACACGCGACACCCCTTATCGTTAGTTTACGCAGGTGGTTTAAAGGTTAAACCTGACTTCTTTTAATTTTAAGTTCAGGCGGGCCGCGTAAGTCACCTGTTAAGTTCACGCGGGCCGCGTGAGATCGAAAGTTGTGGCGCAGCCCGGTGATGACACGTGTCATCATCGTGGCGAGTCTATGTGATGATCCGGATGGGCTATACGTTGACCTGGAGTCAACGCGGGCCGCGTAGGCCTTGCCCCTATGTTATGCGGGCCGCGAGAGAACCGAGATCAGCACCTATATAAGAAAGCAACGGGTTTTCGTTTTCCGTCGTTCATTTCTTTCTTTCTTAAGCAAATTTCTGAATAATAGGCTTTATAAGCGGGTATTATACCCCCCAAATTAGCGAAGTTCTGCTCCGTTGTAAGTATTATAACCCCTGGATACGTATTAGATACGCTGCCCGATTGATCTAGGGTTCCGTAACGGCTGTCGTGGTTCTGCCCGACGTAGTCGTTGGAATGCCGTCTCGGGGAGGGTATTACTAATGTTAAAATGGGTTATTAATACTAACGCGTGTACATTTGTGTAAATTATAGATAATTCTCAGGAAACCTTTACGGAAAATCTAAGACAGCAATGTGAGTAATCTCCTTTTTGTTAACAGTTTTTACAAAACCTTAACTATTTTACAATGCAATTTAGCAGTGATTGAGTCTTTGTAATTCTTCAATTACTGCCGGTATGTTGGGGTTTTGTATACAAAATGTACTACACTGTGAGTAGTAAGTCGGGATGACAATACGTTACCATTGGACAATGAGTTAGCCAATGTGTAATATGACCCACAAGTCAGGATTGACCGTACTAAAGGAGTAATTGTGTAGATATAAACATTGTAATCGCTCTCAATACTGTTTAAATTAAATTAATGTTTCTTGATTAAACTGGGATTCACTCACCAGTATTTCCCACTGATAAATGTTTTTAAAACGCGTTTCAGGTAACACAATGTGAAAGCCAATTAGAAGCCAGCTGGACAACACTGAAGGCTTGGAAAAGTGGCTATAAAAGTTACCTAAATAAAGAAGGCGTTTTAATTCAAATAAAATGGGATTTATCCCTGTAAATCAGCTTGTAATAAAAACTTGGGTTTCATCCCAATATGTTTATTTATATATAAATGGTGATTTTACTCTGATAAACATTTCCTAACTACGGTCCTGATGAAAATTTCCGCTGCCAAATTAGACGACTCACGATACCACCAAAACTGGCTCGCGGCTGCCCGTTCCCGAGACCGATAAGGGATCGGGGTTGCGACCAGAGGTGGTATCAGAGCTAAGACACTGATTCAGCCACAGAGATGTTCTGCTGACATCAAAATGTAATCTGTTAGGAAATAAATTACGGGGATACGTGTATAACTGTAATTATCTGTTATGTGTTATTTGACTATTTGTTAGTTTACAGTATGAGAGACCAAGGACCATCTGACGCGTATCGTCAATTTTCTGGTTCGCCTAGAAGCGAAGGCACCTCCTCTTCTCATCTTGCCCTCTCAGGGTATTCTGCTGATAGGGAAGAAGGAATCTTTGTGTTTAAGGGTCAGTCAGAAGAGCCATTTCCTCAGAAAAAGAGGGGATGGTTCAGTAGAGGGGCACACGAGCGTAGAAAACGTATGAAAAAGTTACAAGATCAGAGGGTACTAGCAGCAGCCAAGAGAGAGACAGATGCCTATGCCCATGATATAATAAATAGGGGTATAGCCAATATTCACATCCTAGCAACCACTGCAGCTGACCCAAATCTGGAGCAAATAATAGCACCCCCAACCACAACCACCAATCCCTAACCAACCAATGGAGATAGAAAACCTTGAAAACCAAGTAGAGATGCATGACTTCGATCCAGAAGAAATCCCTAGGGTACCTGCACCAAATCCCTTAGACCCAAATTATGACCCCTGGTGGGATGACGTTAGGGACTATGTGCAACGTTACCCGATACATGAAGACACACCCATGCAGAACGTAGGAGCTTACCTAGGTTTGGACCCTTTAGATCCCTATTTTCACGATGAATACATTAGGGAGATCTTAGATGATACTTATCGATTCCAGGCACCTACACCGCTACATCAAGAACCCGCACCCCAGATTCCAAACCCAGTCCTAGAACCTGCACCCCCAATGAGTGCAGAAAATGTACAAGAACTTAGGACATTTGGTGAGGAAATATTAGAAAATAGTGAGAGAATGCGGCAGGTGGGAGAGCGACTCGTATGGAAATACGATGAACGCAATATGGATTTTTGGATGAATCCATACCCGTGATGTGATGGAGGAGATGGTAATAGTAATAATAATAAAATAATAAAATAATAATAAAATAAAAATAAAATAAAATATGTGTGTACGGATGCCTACTATTATTTATTTCTGTTGGTATTCTAATTTTTATTTCAGTACTGGTGTGTAATAGATATATAGTAGATGAATAGAGTAAAGTCGCAATGATCAACGCTTTTGGCTAAATTGCGTGTCATGTGATTGACTATATTAAAATATTATTTTGTGATATTAATATGGGGTAAATGTTTAAAATTCAGATGGCCGACAAAGGAAATCTGAATAACGATAACCCGAGTAACATTAACGTGGTTAATGAGAATCCGAGCATCAATAACAATGGAAACCAAATGGATAATAGTGCTGTTAAACACATAGTGGCACAAGGAATCATAGATGCAATGCCATTTATTATTCAAACGATTCAAGAAGCGAATAATAAAAGTAAGCATAACAGTAAGCGACCAATTGAACCAGAACACAGCGTGAACAATTGCCCTGTACTTCAAGTGCCCATTCCCAAAAGAAGAAGAACCATGCCTTATGGTTGTTCTTACAAAGAATTCTGGTCTTGCAAACCAATAGAATTCTCGGGCAATGAAGAACCCATTGCAGCTCTACGCTGGATAGAAAAGATTGAGGCTGTTCTGAAAATAAGCAAATGTGCGGAAGAGGACAAGATAATGTTTGCTTCTAATCTATTTAAAAACTCAGCCTTAGAATGGTGGAACACTATCCTCCAGTCAAGAGGAAGTGATAGGGTTTACAACATGGAATGGGAAGAATTTAGGAATGTAGGATCGGTTTGCAACCCGAATGAGTCGTTCAGAAGAGATTTTATCAGTTTCAGAGGCGGAAACTAAGAAACCGATTGCGAAACAGCTTGCGTATCACTTTAACACTGATTATATTGATATACTATCGTTTACAATCAGTCCTCACACCGGCAGCACCTCGGTATGGAATTTCAGAAAACGTTTCAAATGATTTAGCTTGAAGGCTATTTATAGTTGTGTTGATTTAGCTTGAAACTGTCAAGTGACACTTTCAAGGGAAATCACCACGTTCAAGCTAAATTACCTTAAACACATTCTAAAACCTCTTATACTCTCGTATAACAAAATCTAATCTAACAATTCTAATCTGAGACTCGACATAAGACGAAGACGACAGATGAATGCACCAACAAGGAATATGGTAGAAAGGAAATTCTGCCATCCTAATGAAAAAGAACAGATAGCAAACAAATTCCTAAACCTTAGGATGAATGGAGTGGATAGTAAGGGGTACACAAAGTTATTCTTTGAATATGCTAGAATAGTACCAACTATTGCATCACCTGAACCAATGTTAATCTCCTGTTATATTTGGGGATTAATTGGGGAGATTAGACATGTAGTCAAGGTAGCTAGACCTCAAACCATAGAAGAAGCTGTAGAATTAACAAACACCTTGACTGATGAATTAGTACGTACTAGATAAGAAGACCAGAGGAAAAACTTAGCATAGAGGCTTACTCAAGAGTTCCGTTCTGGGAATTACAACCGTAGGAATATGGGTTCTACCTCTGCACCTTTCTGCAAGGTCTGCAAGAAAAAGCATTCGGGAAAATGCTCCACTCTTCGCAATTTCTGAAAGATGCCAGGACACAAGGAAGAAGATTGCAGGAGGAAATCCAGTAACGGACTATGCTACAACTGTGGAGAAAAAAGTCATATCAAGCCAAACTGTCCAAAACTAGCCCCAACTGCAAACAACAAGAACACTAAAAATGCTAGAGCATTTGTTCTGACTGCAGATGAAGCCAAGATGATTCCAGACGTCATAGCTGGTACGTTTTTAGTTAATGATGTCTTTGCTAAAGTATTATTTGACTCTGGTGCAAACCAAAGTTTTATTAATACCTCATTTTGCAAACTCCTTAATCCGTCATTAACTAAACTACCACAAGAATGTCTAGTAGAGACAACTAATGGAGAAACGGTTAGGATTTCTGAAATCTTGCATGGAGCAAGAATAGAAATTTTAAACCAAAAGTATATTGCAAATCTGTATCCCATGAATCTAGCAGGATTTGATGTCGTTTTAGGAATGGACTGGTTAATGGCCAATAAAGCCAGTATTTTATGTGATCAAAAGTCAATTCAAGTAAATTCACCAAAAGGTGAAAAGATCACAATTAAAGGGAATAAACCATCTAGATCTACAAAATTCATCTCTGTGATGAAAACTGCAAGTTATATAAGAAAATGTTCTATAGTGTATTTGATTTCTATAATCACTAACACTAAAGGAAAAGAACTAAAAGACATTCCAGTAGTGTCTCAGTTTTCAGATGTCTTTCCAGAAGAATTACCAGGACTACCACCAGACAGAGAAGTTGAATTCAGAATTCACCTACTACCTGGAACAGCACCAATTGTCAAAGCATCTTATCGTTTGGCACCAGCCGAAATGCAGGAACTAAAGAAACAATTAGATGAATTAATGGAGAAAGGATTCATACAACCAAGCTCATCACCTTGGGGAGCACCAATTTTATTTGTTAAAAAGAAGGACGGATCAATGCGTATGTGCATTGATTACCGTGAATTGAACAAAGTCACGATTAAGAATCGGTACCCATTACCGAGAATCGATGATCTGTTCGATCAACTGCAAGGAGCTCGATTTTTCTCTAAAATCGATTTAAGGTCAGGATATCATCAATTAAAGGTACAGGAAGAGGATATTCCTAAAACCGCATTCAGAACAAGGTATGGCCATTATGAATTTACTGTCATGCCATTTGGTTTAACCAATGCCCCAGCCGCATTAATGGACATGATGAACCGGATATGTAAGCCATATTTGGATAAATTCATAATTGTTTTTATAGATGATATTCTAATTTACTCTAAAAGTAAGAAGGATCATGCAAAGCATTTGCACGCACTTTTAAGTCTATTAAGAAAGGAAAAGCTTTATGCTAAATTTTCAAAGTGCGAGTTTTGGCTAGATCAGGTACAATTTCTTGGACACTTAGTGAACCATGAAGGAATTCATGTAGATCCAACAAAGATCGAAGCGATTACTAAATGGAAAACCCCTGAGTCACCAACTGAAGTTAGAAGTTTCTTAGGATTGGCCGGTTATTATAGAAGATTTATTTAAGATTTTTCTAGAATAGCCATTCCTTTAACTAAGTTAACCTGTAAATCCATTAAGTTTGAATGGGGACCAAACCAAGAAGAAGCATTTAGAATTCTTAAGCATAAATTAACCCATACACCCATATTAGCGTTACCAGAAGGAACTGAAGACTTTGTAGTCTATTGTGACGCTTCTAAATTAGGTTATGGATGTTTATTGATGCAACGCCAAAAGGTTATAGCTTATGCATCTAGGCAACTTAAGAATCATGAAGAGAATTATTCAACCCATGATCTAGAGTTAGGAGCTATAATTTTTGCCCTTAAGATTTGGAGACATTACCTTTATGGTAGTAAGTTTACCATATTCACTGATCATAAGAGTTTAAGGTATGTTTTCGGGCAAAAGGAGTTGAATATGAGACAAAGACGCTGGATGGGATTGCTTAGTGATTATGATTATGATATCCAGTATCATGAAGGAAAATCAAATGTAGTGGCAGATGCTTTAAGTCGAAAGTATCATGAAAAGCCAAAAAGGGTACGTTCTCTTAAATTAAATCTACAAGTAGATTTAAATGATCAAATCAGAAAAGCACAAGAATCAGTAATCAAGGATGATGCTGAAAAACTAAAAGGTATGATTAAGGAATTAGAACAAGGAACAGATGGAATTTGGAGATTCCATAAAAAGAGAATGTGGATACCTAAATTAGGAAACATACGTCATCGTATATTAGAAGAAGCCCATAAGTCTAAGTATACGATGCATCCAGGAAGTGATAAAATGTACCAGGATTTAAGGAAAAAATTCTGATGGATAGGAATGAAAAAGGACATAGCCGCCTATGTTTCTAAATGTTTAACTTGTTCACAAGTTAAAGCTGAACACCAGAAACCCTCAGGTTTGTTACAGCAGTTAGAAATGCCAGTGTGGAAATGGGAATTAATAACAATGGATTTTGTTACTAAATTACCCAAAACAAAGAAAGGCAATGATACAATCTGGGTGATTGTAGATAGACTAACTAAGTCAGCTCATTTCCTACCAATGAAAGAAACTTTCAGTATGGAACAGCTAGCTAAAGTATATGTAAATGAAATTGTTTCATTACATGGAATTCCTTTATCAATCATTTCTGATAGAAATAGCCGATTTACCTCTTATTTTTGGTCAAGTTTCCAAAAGGCAATAGGAACCAAGTTAAATCTAAGCACAGCTTATCATCCTCAAACGGATGGACAAAGTGAAAGAACAATTCGGACAATGGAGGACATGCTTAGAGCTTGTGTAATTGATTTCGGAGGTAATTGGGATGATCACTTACCTTTAATAGAATTTTCATATAATAATAGTTATCACACAAGTATAAATGCTGCACCATTCGAAACACTTTATGGACGTAAGTGCCGAACCCCAGTCTGTTGGGCAGAAATTGGGGAAAAGCAACTGTCTGGACCTGAGATAGTGCAAGAAACAACCGACAAGATTATTCAAGTCAAGGAACGACTAAAAGCAGCACGTGATCGACAGAAGAGCTATGCTGATAACCGACGTAAGCCATTGGAATTTCAAGTAGGAGATAAGGTATTATTAAAGGTCTCGCCTTGGAAAGGAGTGGTAAGGTTCATCAAACGGGGAAAGCTAAGTCCCAGGTATATTGGACCTTTTGAGATTATTAGAAGAATAGGACCTGTAGCCTATCAGCTACAACTGCCAGAAGAAATGGTAGGAATACATGATGTGTTTCATGTATCTAATCTCAAGAAATGCTTAGCTGATGAATCACTAATGGTACCTCTTAAGGATATAGAGGTAAATGAACAACTTAAGTTTATAGAAAGGCCTCTACAGATTGAAGACAGGAAAATCAAGAATCTCAAACATAAGAGATTAATTCTGGTCAAAGTGAAGTGGGATTCCAAAAGAGGACCTGAGTACACATGGGAGCTTGAATCTGAAATGCAAAGGAAATATCCACACTTGTTCCAGTAGATCTCGAGGACGAGCTCTAAAACAAGGTGGGGAGGATGTAACAACCCTCAATAAATCGACACACTCGATTGTTTTTCCGACACCCTAATATATTTTAAAATATCCCATTATCTCCCAAAATACATCCCATATGGGAAAACCGAGCCCGAAATACAATATATTATTTAAAATAAATAAAAAACATGAAAATTTAGTTGAGGCGGCTCGCGACACCCCTTATCGTTAGTTTACGCGGGCGGTTTAAAGGTTAAACCTAATTTCTTTGAATTTTAAGTTCAGGCGGGCCGCGTAAGTCACCTGTTAAGTTCACGCGGGCCGCGTGAGATCGAAAGTTGTGGCGCAGCCCGGTGATGACACGTGTCATCATCGTGGCGAATCTATGTGATGATCCGGATGGGCTATACGTTGACCTGGAGTCAACGCGGGCCGCGTAGGCCTTGCCCCTGTGTTACGCGGGCCGCGAGAGAACCGAGATCAGTACCTATATAAGAAAGCAACGGGTTTTCGTTTTCCGTCGTTCATTTCTTTCTTTCTTAAGCAAATTTCTGAATAATAGGCTTTATAAGCGGGTATTATACCCCCCAAATTAGCGAAATTCTGCTCCGTTGTAAGTATTATAACCCCTGGATACGTATTAGATACGCTGCCCGATTGATCTAGGGTTCCGTAACGGCTGTCGTGGTTCTGCCCGATGTAGTCGTTGGAATGCCGTCTCGGGGAGGGTATTACTAATGTTAAAATGGGTTATTAATACTAACGCGTGTACATTTGTGTAAATTATAGATAATTCTCAGGAAACCCTTACGGAAAATCTAAGATAGCAATGTGAGTAATCTCCTTTTTGTTAACAGTTTTTACAAAACCTTAACTATTTTGCAATGCAATTTAGCAGTGATTGAGTCTTTGTAATTCTTCAATTACTGCCGGTATGTTGGGGTTTTGTATACAAAATGTACTACACTGTGAGTAGTAAGTCGGGATGACAATACGTTACCATTGGACAATGAGTTAGCCAATGTGTAATATGACCCACAAGTCAGGATTGACAGTACTAAAGGAGTAATTATGTAGATATAAACATTGTAATCGCTCTCAATACTGTTTAAATTAAATTAATGTTTCTTGATTAAACTGGGATTCACTTACCAGTATTTCCCACTGACAAATGTTTTGAAAACGCGTTACAGGTAACACAATGTGAAAGCCAATTAGAAGCCAGCTGGATAGCACTGAAGGCTTGGAAAAGTGGCTATAAAAGTTACCTAAATAAAGAAGGCGTTTTAATTCAAATAAAATGGGATTTATCCCTGTAAATCACCTTGTAATAAAAACTTGGGTTTCATCCCAATATGTTTATTTATATATAAATGGTGGTTTTACTATGATAAGCATTTCCTAACTACGGTCCTGATGAAAATTTCCGCTGCCAAATTAGACAACCCACGATACTACCAAAACTGGCTCACGGCCGCCCGTTCCGGAGACCGATAAGGGATCGGGGGTTGCAACAGCGTACGTGCTGGTTATGCGTAAACGATTTCGAACTCTATTATGCTATTATCAAACTTGTATGCTCACCTTTACACTATGTGTATTGACTTTATTTTAACGTATGTGACAGGTGCTTAGGATGCTTATCTGCTAGGAAATCGAGGCTAGAATAAGGTCTTAGAGGCCAACAAATAGTTGTCTGTACAAATGAAATCTGAGTTGTCGGAACAGAACTATTTGCCTAGATTTTGTCTGTAATAATTTGTTTACCTTTTGAGACATGGTATGGGACATGTTACTTTAAATTGATTGGTAATGATAATTGTTATGGAAACTTCTGGACAATCTGTTTCGCTCAGTGCCATGCCCCGATGTTTCCGCCATCGGTTGGGGTGTGACAGATTGGTATCAGAACCATAACTATAGGGAATTATGCAAGACTTGACTTAGTCCGGGTCGAAGTCTTAGAGACCTAGTCTATAGTTAGGAACCAACAGACCGACTCGTACATGTCCAGTAGGGATTATGTATGAGCTTACTGCCATTTCTCGCTATTCTCGCCTATGCTACACTATCACTGCACTCGAATTTTCAATTATAAATAAGCGATTAAGTCGAGATTAGGTGTGAAAACCGCAAACTCTCGACTAAGTTGCTTGATCAACCCACATTTTAATCTATAAACACGAGAACTTGCGTTGAACCAGGAGTGAAATCCATACTTTAACGCACAATTCTCTTTTATTTCATCAAAAACAGGAACGAAGTTGTTAAGCCAGGGGTGAAACCCTAACCTTGACGACTTGATTCTGACGTTTACTTGGTTTTACAAAACTCTCACCAAAGTCTCGACGGACTCCAACGACCTGAAGTCACGGTATGACTAACGGGATGCGTGCCAAACGCCCAAGAATCGAGGCAAAAGCACAGTCCTAAAGGTCAAAATGTGTACAACAAGTCCCTGAGAATAGTCGAATCGCTTTGGATAGTCAATGTCTAATAGCCGCAGACAATCTAATTCTCGATTTTTATGTGTTTCGATTCTAAGCCCGCAACTGCTGACTCTGATGATTCGTCAATTTTATGGGATTATATGTTTAATTTTGGAGATTTATTCGATTCTTGCTTTCACTTCGATCGACACGCACTGCATTTCTATCTCAAAGCGCTGACAAATCGCTAATTTATGGATGACTTTATGCTATGTTATACGCTTATACTATACTACTCGACAAGTTATTCGCGATCGCTAATCTCGAACGCCCGCGAACTTTGAATGATAGGTTTCTGTATTCTGACTGCTTTATACGCCTATGTACAATAGGAGAAGGTGAATGCGTGCAAAATATAGTGTGCTTCCGTGCTTCTGTGCTATATGTGCTTATGTGTTTCTGTGCTTATGTGAATATGTGATTACGTGCCTATGTGACTATGTGATTGTATGTGTTCCTGAGCTTTAGTTGTATTAGGCGAGTGAGGTGAGATTCAATTTTATTGTGATGAGTCCTATGGCGATGTCTGATGTAGACAATGTCGTCATCTGGATCTCGCGCTTCCCGAGATGCTCGCCGAAAGCAAGCTGACAAACGTCTCGCCGCTATGATTACTAAACAAATGGAGAAAGTTGTTCCCCAAGTCGTCAGCGAGCTGTACGAAAACATGAGCAAATTGTCTGAGGAATCCCGAACTGAGGTTCCCAAAGCTGCTTTCAGCTTCAAACAATTCAAGGCATGTGGACCGAAAGAGTTCACCGGAGAAGAAGGCCCTACAACTTTGTTTCAATGGTTTGACTCCATCGAGGTCACATTATGACAGAGCGGTTTCCCCGATAACCTACGCACTCTCAACGCGACTGGCGTCTTCCAGTCCCGCGCCTTAGATTGGTGGACGGCTGAGAGGAACAAACGTGGGAACGATGCAGCCAACGGTCTGTCGTGGGATGAGCTCAAGGAGATCATGCTGGAAGAATTCTGCCCTCCTCATGAACGCCAAAAGTTAGAAGATGAATTCTGGCACATAAAGCAGAAGGAAGGTGAAAACGCTGCACTCACTACTCGCTTCAAGCAGCTCAGTATTATCTGTCCTGATCAAGTCAAGACTCCGGAGATCGCAATCAAGAAGTATATCCGAGCTTTGCCAGTCTGCGTTGCAGATTTCGTGCAAGCGGCCAAGACTACAACGATCGAAGAGACTTACCTATTGGCCGCTGTATTCAACGACAAACGGGTCAAGGCCGGAGTCTGGGATAAAGCTTCGAAGAGCCTACATCAGGTCACCACCGCACCAACTGCTGAAACCGCCACCGCTCAATCATCAAAGCCCTCACGCCGCAAGAAGAAGAACAACAACAGCAGCTCCAGCAACAAGAACTGTGTTGTCACCACCACTGCTGGTCCACTTCAAGCCGTACCGGCTCAGCAGCAGTCTCATCACCGTCCAGCACCAGTTACTTATGCACCACCAGCAAAGCGCGCATACACAGGCCCCCACCCGGCTTGCCTGACATGCTCTTATCATCACCCGGTGGGTCTCGCCTGTCGTTTCGGCGCTCACTGCAATATGTACGGCCACTTCACTATCAATTGTCGTACTGGTCCCCGTCAAGCACCAACTCAAGCCACTGCTCATCAAGCTCTGCTCCCAGCCCCGCAAGGCCAACAAGCGGCTCAGGCACCCGCGGTCAATGCCCGAGTCTGCTTCGCATGTGGTGATCCCAACCACTTTGCGAACATGTGCCCGAACAGGGTTCTGAAACAAGAACCTCAGCAACACCAGCAGCAACAGCCTCAACAGCAACAAGCCGCATGCGCAAGAACTTTCAACATCAATGTGCGCCAAGCCCAGGCTGACAACAACGTGGTCAATGGTATGTTCCTTGTGAATGGTATTTATGCTTCATTTTTGTTTGATACTGGAGCCTATAATTGCTTTGTGTCGTTCGAATTCGAGAAACTTCTTAGTCTCCCAACTCCCCTCGACGTTCGATGTTGAAGTCGCTACCGGAAGAACTGTCGCCGTTAATTCTGTTCTTCGTGATTGTACTCTTGAGCTCAACAATCACATTTTCCCAATCGACCTTATTCCAATGCAACTCGGAAGTTTTGAAGTCATAGTAGGCATGGACTTTCTTCGCGAAAACCATGCTGAAGTTGTGTGCTTCGATAAGATGATTCGATTCTCGCTCGCGAATGGTGATTTATTATGTGTCTACGGTGAAACTGCTTCGAAAGGTCTCAAACTCATGTCATGTGTCCAAGCTAGCAAGTATCTCCGCAAGGAATACAGAGCTTTCTTGGCTAACATTGTAGTAGCGGAGAAGGAAAAGAAAGGAAAGACAGAAGTGAAAGACGTTCCTGTGGTTCATGAATTTCCTAATGTGTTCCCTGACGATCTTCCCGATCTACCGCCAAGTCGTGATATCGACTTTCGTATCGACCTCATTCCTGGAGCCAATCCTGTTGCCAAAGCTCCTTACCGACTCGCACCATCCGAAATGCGTAAACTCTCAAACCAACTCCAGGAATTACTTGATAAAGGCTTCATTCGCCCGAGCACCTTTCCTTGGGGCGCGCCAGTCCTTTTCGTCAAAAAGAAGGATGGGTCATTCCGGATGTGCATCGACTATCGGGAACTGAATAAGTTAACTATCAAGAACCGCTATCCTCTGCCTCGCATTGATGATTTGTTTGATCAGCTACAAGGCGTAACGTGCTTCTCAAAGATTGATCTACGCTCAGGCTATCACCAACTACGCATTCAAGAGGAGGATATACCCAAAACCGCTTTTCGCACTCGATATGGTCATTATGAATTCGTTGTTATGCCCTTTGGTTTAACCAACGCACCCGCAGTTTTCATGGATCTGATGAATCGCGTGTGTAAAACATATCTCGACCGTTTCGTCATCGTGTTCATCGACGATGTCTTGATCTATTCCAAGTCGAACCAAGCACGCGCAACATCTACGTTTGGTTCTCGAGCTACTCCAGGGGAACCGACTCTATGCCAAGTTCTCCAAGTGTGAATTTTGGCTAGAGGTTCAGTTTCTGGGTCACATTGTCAATAGTCAGGGTATTCACGTCGATCCCGCGAAGATTGAAGCCGTTAAGAGTTGGATTACACCTAAGAACCCGTCTGAAGTCCGTTCTTTTCTTAGACTAGCGGGCTATTATCGACGATTTATTGAAGGATTCTCAAAGATCGTTGTGCCGCTTACCGCCCTCATGCATAAAGACAAGCCTTTTGTTTGGGGAACTGAACAAGAGACTGCCTTTCGAACCCTCAAGCACATGCTTTGCAATGCTCCTGTTCTCACATTGCCCGACGGAAACGACGACTTCATTGTCTGTTGTGATGCTTCCAACCTTGGTCTTGGTTGTGTTCTCATGCAGCGGGACAAGGTTATAGCTTACGCATCTCGTCAGCTCAAAATCCATGAGAAGAACTATACAACCCATGATCTCGAGCTAGGCGCACTTGTTTTTGCGTTAAAGATTTGGCAACACTACCTGTATGGTACCAAGTGTACGATCTTCACCGATCATAGGAGCCTACAACATATCTTTGATCAGAAAGAACTTAATATGCGTCAACGCCGATGGGTAGAACTTCTCAACGATTACGACTGTGAGATTCGTTATCACACAGGCAAAGCAAATGTTGTTGCCGAGGCTCTCAGCAGATGGAGTTATTTGCTCAGCATTCGTAATACTCAAGCCCAATATGACCTCGAAACCCTCATCCGCGAAGCCCAGCATTCTTGTTTTAACGAACGCACTCTGAAGAAGGAACGAATCTATCGCGATGGAGCCCAGCTTGTGAATAATTCGAATGGGATATTCCATTATCTGGATCGAATTTGGATCCCAAGACGGACCGATTTGCGACAGATTTTGATGGACGAAGCCCACAAATCCCGATACTCTATTCATCCCGGTGCCGATAAAATGTACCAGGACCTTCGCTACAAGTACTGGTGGCCGGGCATGAAAATGGATACTGCCCTATACGTTGGGAAGTGCCTGACTTGCTCAAAGGTCAAGGCTGAACACCAAAAACCCTCTGGCTTACTCGAACAACCACCGATCCCTATGTGGAAGTGGGAAAGTATAGCCATGGACTTCATAACAAAGCTTCCGCACACGTCATCAGGTCACGACAGCATCTGGGTTGTTGTTGACCGTTTGACCAAATCTGCGCACTTTTTGCCAATACGGGAAGACTACAAGGTGGAACGATTAGCCCGAATTTACACCAACGAGATCATTTGTAATCATAGGACGCCTCGCGATATCATCTCTGACCGTGATGCTCGGTTTACTTCGCGACTGTGGGAAACGTTTCAAGCGGCTCTCGGTACTACGCTTAATCTGAGTACCGCATTCCACCCTCAAACCGATGGTCAGACTGAAAGAACGATCCGTACTCTTGAAGACATGCTCCGTTCGTGTGTCATAGACTTCGGTGGTAATTGGGATACATACCTGCCATTAGTCGAATTCTCGTACAACAACAGTTATCATTCCAGCATACAGATGGCACCATTTGAGGCACTATATGGAAGAAGATGTCGATCGCCTATTGTGTGGCACGAGATCGGGCATTCGCAATTAACCGGTCCCGAGCTATTGCAAGAAACGACAGACAAAATTTTCCAAATTCAAGACAATCTAACGAAAGCTTGGAATCGTTAGAAAAGTTACGCCAATAGACGACGCAAGCCCCTTGAATTTGACGTTGGCGACTACGTACTCCTAAAGGTTTCACCTTGGAAGGGTGTGGCCTGATTCGGCAAGAAAGGAAAGCTCGCGCCTCGATACGTAGGACCCTTTAAGATTCTAGAAAGAATCAGTAAAGTGGCTTACAGACTCGAACTACCAGAGGAACTTAACAACGTTTACCCGACTTTCCACGTCTCAAACCTCAGGAAGTGCCTAGCTGAGCCCGATTTACATGTTCCATTAGAGGACCTGCAAGTGAACGAAACACTACACTTCGTGGAAAAGCCTGTTGAGATCATGGACCGCCAAACTGTCACACCCCGACTTTCCACGTGTCACCGGTGGGCCCGGTGGGGAGTATCGTGACGTGGTTGGCAACATAATAGTCAAACAACACAATATATATGAATGCACAGCGGAATCAAAAGATAAATTATATATTACAAATCCGAATTTAGTAATATCCAGTATTACAACGGAAAGTAAAGGATCCACAGGCGGATCTTAAAACATATCATTTGTTCAACAGACTTTAGACGCCTAGAACTTGCAAGATTCCTTATTAGCTCCCTGAGCTTCCAGCCAATTTCGTTCAGTACCTGTCACTTAAACTTTTTGGAAAATACGTCAGTTTTCACTGGTAAATACACTCAACCGACTCATTTGAAAAGAGTTTAAGAAAATTGGTTTGAATGCACGTGGCACAAAATATCTTTTATAATTTGATTAAAATGCACAGAGGCAAAATTTAACCTTTTAACTTGGGAAAATTATTGTTATATAATCTTGTATACAGTTTTACTTATTTGTCGTCCGTTAGGGCCGGTTTGTAGGGCCGGACTAGATTAACTGACACGCCACAGGTATAATGCCCACAGGCTATCATCCTCTAAGTGGATTACCAGTTCCGGTATAATGCCCACAAGGATGATACCTCGGAGTGGAGTACCAGTTTTTACATAAGGCAGCTGTCAGGTGTATGCCTACACCCCGTGCTTAGGTCGTGGCCATTTCGTAAAATGATGCCAAGGATATCCGGGACATGGTCATTAACCCCCAAAGGCCATACACCAAATAATACATATTAAACGGGTTGTAAGTACATCAATCACAATACGATTTAAATAACTACACACCCGACCAAGCGGTACTTTTATAGTGCCGTATCCCAAGCCCGTGTAGGGAAAATAAGTTAAGAGTATTTACCTGAGCTAGCTCCTGTCTTAAATAGTAAGAATTTAATAACTCAGCCGTATTCACTTAAGTAAGCATAGGTACCATTTACCGGAATGCTCTAGTCTGGAATGATGGTATAAGTAACCAATTAGAATGCTAACGGGTCTTTAATTTAGCCTAAGCTTAGACCGGTTAGTCTTAAGAGAATATACGGTTCAGACGCACGATTAAGCGAAGACCGGAATAGAATGTGGTTTAGACCCGACAAGTTTGAAGACTTGTCTTAAATGGGTATTTCATACACATTCTGGATTTTGAGATAAAACCAATAAGGTTTGACCCGTTTTGGCTAATTTATGTAAACTTGTTACATAAACCGAACCATACGCGTAATAAGCGTGACGGGTATTCATGAGAGCCATATACAGGTTTCCTAAGTTAATTATGTCTCAAATATGTTGTGACCTCAGTAAGATGTCTTTCATTATGCCCGAAACGTATATAAACACAAACTAGGCCCCGTAGGGGTAGTTTGGTCATTTAAAAAGTTATAAAAGAGTTTAAGTATTTACCTGAGTTACAGGTCTGATATAATCAGAAAAAATACTTATTTTGATAAGTTATAACAGTAGGTTAAAGTATATATGTGGATTTACCAAGTATAACCAAACTATGCACCGTAGGGGCATTTTGGTAATTTCACATAAGCCGTAAAGCTCAAAACTGAAGTCTGAGTTAAACAACTTTTGGTTACTGTTAAAATATTATAATTTGCCTCAAATATCAGTAGGTATCACCCTTAGTATATTTAAAATAGTTTTAGTACATACTATGCGTTAATAACGCTTAATTAGGCGATTAGAAGCCATTTCCGGGTTCGATACATAAAGCTGATATTTTTATACTTCCAGGAGGCTTAAAATAATTTATTTAACATATCTAATCAGTAGAAAAAGGTTTGGAGTCGTTTAGATATGTAAAACTCATTTTATGGCCCATAAGGGCAAAACCGACAATTACCGGATTAACCCTACGACTACTAGTTATGCTCAGCCTAAAATTAATTAAAAATCTTCAAAAATCCCAAAATAATATATTACATCAGTGGGTATTAAGTTTGATACCAAAAAGTAGGCTATACGCTAATTTCGCCGTTTTATTAACATAAAGCGTTCATTTTACGCTAACGAGCATAACTCTTAATCTACACCTCAAACTTATGTCAAACTTTGCATATAAGTATATATATCAGTAATTAAAGTTTCTACTCTTTTACATTTCCAAAAATCATGTTTTAAGATAATAAGGGCATAATGGTCAACATATGAGCAATTAACGGAAACGCGTAAACGAATGGGTCAATCAATGAACCAACCACAGAGGGTTGTGCTAACATGTAGCCTGGTCCTAAATAAGCTCTAAGACATTTTCAAATCATACTAAAGCGGGTCAGAACTGAAAGTCAAAGTGAAAGTCAAACTATGCGACTTTCGGTTCCGAACCGGGTCTAAACAGGAAATTGTCGGGTTGAACATGTTTAGACATGTTCTTACACTTATTACTAAGTTATAACAATGATCCAACAGGTTGTATATGATCTACAATGTTAATTATGCATAAATGGCATTTTAGACTTCCTGTTGACTTTTTAAATATAAGTTTGACCCGACTTTTGACCTGGTTAGAGTGGTGATCAGGGGAAACCCTTTTGAGGTTTTATTACCCACATAAATACCAACATATAACTACTTTTAATTCGAGATATGACTGAGCCATTATTGACTAATCTCGAAGTCAAACCGTAATTACGACGGTTTGACTTTTAGCTAAAATACTAAGCTAAACTCAATTAAAGAAGGACTAGCAGACTTACAAGAGTCCTATGCACGAGATATGATCAGTTGGACCTGCTTGAGAGCTCCAGAATCGATCAGATAAGGCAGAGAATGGTGTGAAGAACAACATTGCACATAATGGCCTTTTATAGTGAAATTATCACCACAATATGTTGACACCAAGGTCTAGCACACACCACAACTGATAAACACTTGTTCCTAGTGCTTAGGGGGTGCCTAGGGGTCGTCCACAAGTGAGAAATACAGGCCAGATTGGTTAAAATCGCGCATAACAGGCTGCTGCCTGTTTTTTTTGCTTCTGGGCGTCCCAGGCGGCCCGCCTACGATTTGTTAAATTCCACGCGGGCCGCGTGGACCTTGAATTCAGGTGTTACATTTTCTATTTGTTGCATATTCGACTCTTGGCCCTTCCGAAAGGTCAACTAACCTTTATATTGCAATTTGAACCCTCTAATTTGATACATAAGGGCTTCAAGATGTATACCCACTTTGTTTAGTCCCCGGTTAACTTTATTGTCACCCGAAAAGTCCAAACTTTCAACGTTGACGCTTTAACCCCTTGTACACGAATTTGATCATAACTTTCTCATACGATTACGAAAATTTATGAAATTTATATCATGCATTCTAGTGAGCATAATTTACCGTTACAAAGCTTCGGGTTTGTCAAAAGGTCACTCAGAGGTATAACTTAAACATGTTGACACATTTAACCCCTGTAGTTTGTAATCTCTCACTTTTAGTTTCGTATGATCCATGATTTATTCGTTTGAAGGTATGAGCATCATATAGTGTTAATATACTATATATTTATTCACTGTTGACATCTAGAACTCGTATATTATCATACTTTCCATGTTTGTCAACTTTAGTCCTTTCAGATCATTCTTTCACACGTTCAAACATATGACACGTGTCAACACATTATAGGACGTGAATTTTCGAGGTGTTACACAAACCAAGCAGCTCAGACACTCGTGTATTCCTATTGTGAAACTCCGATGGGAAGGCAAGCGAGGCGCGGAGTTCACTTGGGAGCTCGAAAGCGACATGTAGGCGAAGTACCCGCAGTTGTTTGTTACGGCTTCAGCCTAATTTCGGGATGAAATTCCCTCAACTAGGGGAGGATGTAACACCCCATGTTTTGAAAGTCAAGGTCAAAGTCAACGACCGATCGCGCGACTTGATTAGTAGTGAATTCATTTTATGGGTTTTTTTTAGTTGTGTTATGTGGAGTAAGTGTCAATAATCGCAATAATCGACGTATGTTATTCGCTATTTAATCGATGTACGACTGTGAACTATAGGAAGTAACAATGCGATAAAGTCAACTAAACGCTAATCAATCTAACTTAATCAACATCGAATCGCAATCGAACTCGCAACTCAAATTACGCATTTTGGTTATTGTTATACGTGTGTGTGCCTTATGTGTTACTTGTGCATGTTTATTTATGTTATGTGTGGTAATCAATCGAAACGCAATCGAAACAGTATGGTAATTGGTGGAGAAGAGACAGTGTGAGATATGAGTAGTTGGGATTAAAAGTAATTTGAATAGGAAACCCTATCGCATTCACATCGCTCGCAATCGAAATCGAAACGGCAAAACTCGTCGCGCCGAGCACTCGAATCAGGTGCCAACCGGCCGGATTGCCATCCGACCGGGCTGCCACCCGAGCGAAGTGCCATCCGACCGAGGAGCCACTCGGCCGGGCTGCCACTCGGACGAGATGCCATCCGACCGATCAGCCCTTTCCACTTTGGGAAACCCTATAAATACCCCTTGTCACTTTCATTCTTTCCACTTTTGGCAAGTGACGTCCGACCAGTGCTCCTACTCGCTTTTTCCTTTGATTCCTTGCAATTCCGGTAAGATCTCGTCCTTAATCTTGTACTTCCTTAATCTACACGCACTCCTACACCTTTCTATCTTTTGAATCTTAACTTTTAACCGAGAAATCATCGAGATTTAAGGTGTTCTAGGATGACGTCATCATGTGTTCTTGAAGAACTTCATGTTTTGGCCCCAATCCACCAAGAACAACTTAGATCTAACCGACTTCCACATAAACTAACAAAGATCTTTCATAGATCTAGACATATTCACAACAAAAAGGATTGAAAGATGGTTTTCCGACTTTCTTTCAACTCTTTTACACTCAATACACTCAAAACCGATAGAATCGGAACTTGTACCGGCCTACTACTCATTATTGTGGTTGTGTTGATTCAAGATCTGTACTCTATCCACGAGATTATCGATTCCGGGTTAAACGTGGAACATCGTCTCGAACCGTCCACTGATCGGGTTTGGGTGATTCCTGTCCGATCAGGAGCACTAACTATTGACGAGGTTTCTGTTGCTTAACACGTTATCAAAATATCTCGATAAAATGACAGACTATCAAAAACAACCAAGTGTAAGATGAACAGGTTAACCAGGATGGATGACCGTCCGAACGGACTGCTGTCCGAACGAACAGCCACCCGACCGATCGGCCACCCGCACGGCTTACACCTTGGCCCCAATTTTAGTTTTCAAATCAAGCTTCGAGAGTTTTGGAACACCGAACGGATTGCAGTCCGATCGAGTCACCACCCGGTCGACCGACCATTCGAAGATGTGATGTTTCAAAGCTTCAACACTTAAACAATTTTCAACATGTTCAATGCACAAAGGATGCCACCCGATCGAGCAACCGTCCGATCGAGTGACACCCTGCTGTGAACTTGTTCTCACTGAAGTGCCCAACCGAACGGGTTGCCTTCCGATCGAACGACCGTCCGATCGACCGACAGGTAGAGATACTTCAATGTTTTCAAAATGCTACAACGAAAACTTCAAAAGCCAAGCCATCATACACAAACACATCCTTCTCAAAGGAATAAACAATCCACTCGAACAGTCATCCGACCGGACTACTGTCCGAACGGATTGCCACTCGCACGACCGGCTGTCCGACCGGATTACCATCCGATCGAACTACCGTCCGACTCGTTTATACTTTTCTCGTTTTACGCGTCGCTTATCTTTTATGCTATCGTTAACTGTTCAGGCTAACCTCGCTCTACGCGCTCGCTTCAATCCATCAACGCTGTGAGTATACTCGATCCCTTTTTGCTTTACGCACTTTTGGGTGTTACATACGTTACTTAATCTAAATCACATCGAACACACTACTCAATACTATTTAAACGCTAACCATTCCTGCATGTTATACGTGGCCTAATGAATGCTTGTTTGTTATGTTTACACATGGAATGTTGTCTACCTACCTTAGCAACGATAGTACTATAGTTTGGACTCAGCACCCGCTCACGCGGGGGTTGTTAAGGACAATTATTTGCATGGATTACAGTTGTGATCATGTATTACGAACTGCCTCAGGCAGTCAACCCGCAGTCATTGGTATCGATGGGTCTATGTCGATAACTAACGTGTTTCATTTCACTATGCGTACGTGCTGGTTATGCGTAAACGATTTCGAACTCTATTATGCGATTATCAAACTTGTATGCTCACCTTTACACTATGTGTATTGACTTTATTTTAACGTATGTGACAGGTGCTTAGGATGCTTATCTGCTAGGAAATCGAGGCTAGAATAAGGTCTTAGAGGCTAACAAATAGTTGTCTGTACAAATGAAATCTGAGTTGTCGGAACAGAACTATTTGCCTAGATTTTGTCTGTAATAATTTGTTTACCTTTTGAGACATGGTATGGGACATGTTACTTTAAATTGATTGGTAATTATGATAATTGTTATGGAAACTTCTGGACAATCTGTTTCACTCAGTGCCATGCCCCAATGTTTCCGCCATCGGTTGGGGTGTGACACTTACGACCAAGCGTGGGAACAAAATAAGCTTCAGAACTCGTGTCTTGTAAGCTACGGCTCAGCGCCGTAGGCTACGACGGGATCCCAGATGTTTCAACCATTGACTTTTATTGGGGTTTAAAGGGGAAATAAAAAAACCCTAACATATACAACTCTTGGGACGAATTTTGTGACAAAAGGAGCATAGTTTGGAGCGACTTTCACCTATCGTCATCATATTTCTCACCGAATTCAAGATACCGAAGATGCAATCACTCATTATTCACGCTTTTGAAGATCAATTTACCGAGATGAGTGGCTAATTCCTTCGTGGTTTACTCCGAGTGGAGGATTCTTGTAAGTGGATGATTGTTTTTAGTTTTTAGTTGTAATTGAGTTTGGTAATCTAAGCATTCAATGTTTTTTGCTTAGTGATTTCTTAGTTTGACTATAAATGATTGATTTTATTTAAAACCTTATTTTGATTCTTTCAATTACAGAGAATTCTAGTAATTGGGATATATTAGATAGGGATTGGGTTTGGTAATCATCAATTGATAATTGTGTGACGGCCTTTCGTTGTTTTACAATCAAAGTACTTAGTCAACGTTTATCACAATCAGCTAATTAGTTATTTTAATCATGTCTATGTGATTTTCTCAATTAAAACTAATCACTTGAATCCACTTTGAATCTGAAACTTGGAGGAATAACCTTTTCTCTTATTGTTACAAACTTGCTTTAGTTAGTTTTTAGTTTAATCCAACTCTCAAACAACATATTTACATTTTTGCAATTAGTTTTATTTATACTTAATCCACAACGCTTTCCACCATAAACCTCTAAATTTGTGATAAGAGCTAAATTTTAGAGAGAGAAACTAGAGAGAGAGAAACCCCAAAACCAAGCTACCCAATCGGTTAGCTGGTAACTACCTTTATAACTACTTTCCAACAACTGTTTACAATACAACCCTTACACTATCGTACTTTACAATTAACCCCCTTATCCTATCCACTGTCGTACTAACTATCTACTGATATACTAACTAACCACTGCTTACTAGCTATCCCCTGATATTACTACATGACAGTGGATCAGTGGATATTGTTGCTATCCACTGATATTACTACATAACAGTGGATCAGTAGATATTACTAACATATCAATACCCCCCTTATTACAAATTCCTTGTCCATAAGGAAGTAACAACAATTTCAAAACAACAATACAACAGCAATTAATCACACTTAAAATCTGGAAATCGAAGCTGGAAGTCATGCTTGATTTCCCATGTTGCATTCATCAAGGATTGGCCCAGCCACTGTACTAAGACCTGAGACACAGCTTTGTTACCCTTCTTAATAACCCTTTGATCCACAACTCTAGCAGGCTGCAAGGAAAACCGAGGAACTCTGGGAATTGGAGTGACATTGATTGGAGGACCATTTGCAGCCTTTAAAAGGGACACATGAAACACAGGATGTAGTTGAGAATCAGGTGGCAAGTCCAACTTATAAGCAACTTCTCCTATCTTTCCCACAATTAAAAATTGCCCATAATACTTAGGTGAGAACTTATTGAACTCAGACCCTCTTAAAGATGTCTGTATGTATGGTCTCAATTTAAGAAACACCCAAGAACCTTCTTTAAACTGTCTGTCACTTCTCTTCTTATTAGCTTGCTGTTTAAGTCTATTATGTGCCATCTGCAAAGTGCTTCTCATAATATTAATAGCCTCCTCTCTTGAACATAGTTCCTTATCCAAAGTAGCTACTTTAGTATCTCTATGCACATAAGGGACGTGGATGGGAGGAGGAATGGCATACAAAGCCTGAAAAGGTGTAGACTTAATAGATGAGTGATAGTTAGTATTATACCACCATTCAGCCAATGACAACCAATTGGCCCAAGAGTCAGCATAGTGAAGCACCATACACCTTATATAAGTCTCCAAACACCTGTTGACCACCTCAGTTTGGCCATCTGTCTGAGGATGGTAGGCAGTGGACATATTAACAGAAATACCTTGGATCCTAGTGAATTCTTGCCAAAAGTTACTCAAGAATATCGAATCCCTATCTGATACAATAGTAGTGGGCCCCCCATGGAGCTTATATACATTATCTACAAAAGCTCTTGCCACTGAACATGCAGAGATTGGATGAGTCATACCAATAAAGTGAGCATACTTGGTGAGTCTGTCCACTACCACAAAGATGACATTTTTACCCTTAGATTTAGGTAAACCTGTTATAAAATCCATACTAATATGTGAAAATATATAAGTAGGAATGGGAAGTGGTTGGATTAAACCAGGTGAAGCCATTGTCTCATACTTGACCTGTTGACATATGCTGCAATTTCTGACCCATTCCCTAACTGCTTTGGACTGACCCTTCCAATAAAAGAAACCTCTCAATCTTTGTAGGGTTGCATGATAACCAGAATGACCTCCCACAGTTGAATCATGACAATGAACAATTAAATCCTTTCTCAGTTGATCATCCTGCCCAATTACTATCCTTCCATTCCTTTTCAACAAGTCTTGGTCCCAGCTATATTGGCCCATATGCTCCCCTTATTTAAGTTTACTAATGATACTTTTGAGCTTATCATCAGTTTCCCACAACCCTTTAATTCTTCTTAACAGCAGTGGTTCAAAAGAAGAAATAGACAATGTGTATAGAGAAGAACCTTGTACTCTAGAAAGAGCATCAGCAGCTACATTGTCAATTCCCTTCTTGTACTGAATCTCAAAATCATAATGCATTAACTTCACCATCCAAGAATGTTGCAGGGGAGTGGTAATCTTTTGATCCAATAAAAACTTCAAACTTTTCTGATCAGTCTTGATGATGAAGTGATTGGAGATCAAATAATAGTGCCACTGTTTGACTGTAAATAGTATGGCTAACAGTTCTTTATCATAAACAGACAAGGTCTGCTGTTTGGGCGACAGTGCTTTACTATTGTAGGCCAGTGGGTGCTTATCTTGCATCAAAACTGCCCCAATTCCTTTAGAAGATGCATCAGTTTCAACTACAAATACTTGAGTCAAATCTGGTAGGGCCAACACAGGAGCTGAGCTTAGGGCAGTCTTAAGTTGTTGGAATGAACTTTGTGCTGAATCAGACCACCTGAATCCATCTTTCTTCAACAAATCGGTCAGTGGTTTGGCTATGACTCCATAAGATCTGATAAACCTTCTATAATACCCAGAAAGCCCCAAAAAACCCCTCAGTTGTTTGACATTTACAGGAACTGGCCATTGTAGAACAACTTCTATTTTGGTTGGATCAGTGGATACTCCTGCAGCAGTGATTACATGGCCTAAATATTCCACCTTCTGACCTCCAAAACTACACTTGGTTTTCTTCGCAAACAACTGATGTCTTCTTAAAGTGTCTAACACCTGTTGTAAGTGAACCACATGTTGCTGCATGTTTGGACTGTATATCAGTATATCATCAAAAAACACTAATACAAACCTCCTTAAAAACGACTTGAAGGTTTGATTCATCAGTGCTTGGAATGTAGCAGGGGCATTAGTCAGCCCAAATGGCATGACTAAAAACTCAAACAAATCTTGGTGGGTTCTAAAAGCTGTTTTATGAATATCTGACTCAAACATCCTTACTTGATGATATCCAGACCTTAAATCCCGTTTTGAAAAAATAGTTGCTCCTCTTAATTCTTCCAACAGTTCATATATCAAAGGAATTGGAAATCTGTTCTTAATAGTGGCTTCATTTAACTGTCTATAGTCAATGCACATCCTCCAAGTGCCATCTTTCTTTTTGACTAACACAATAGGTGCAGCAAAAGCACTTTTACTCTCCCTTATCACCCCCAGAATCCAGCAATTCTTGAGTCATTTTTTCAATAACATCTTTTGGTAGTGCCTGATATCTGTAAGACCTCAAGTTAATTGGTTTGTTCTCATTGGCCAAAGTGATTTGATGATCACATGACCTTTTAGGTGGTAGAGCATTTGGAATTTGAAAAACATCATCATACTCTTCTATTATTGCTTGCAACCTTTCATCAATCACTGGTTTAGACACAGTTGAACCAAATGACCCTTGCCTTCTATTTGTAGTAATTGCAGACCAAAAATCTGTGACTGAACTACCCCTGTTATGCTGTTCAACAAGTTTGCCATCTTATCATTGGAACATACTTCCATCTTGTTATTCTCAGTACCTTTCAATACATACTCCTTCTCATTGACCTTAAATTTCATAGTCAAATCAGTGAAATTCCAGATTATGTCTCCCAAAGTGGCTAACCATTGAATCCCTAACACCATATCATAGTTTTCCAAGGGTAAGACCAACACATCAGCCATGAACCACACCCCTTGCATCATCCATTTAAAGTTTTTACACTTAAGGCCACATTCCAACTGATTTCCATTTGCTACTGTCACTTTCATAGGTTTAACCTTCTGTAAGTCACATTGCAACTTCTTGATCAACTTGACATCAATGAAGTTATGAGTTGACCCAGAATCTGTTAGAATCAACAGTTTCCTGGTACCCATTGATCATGTGATCTTCATTGTTGAAAATGAAGGAATACCTGTGATTGCATGCAATGAAATGTGAGGATTCTCTTCCACAACTTCTTCTTCTATCACAAGTTCCTCCTCTTCTGCATCATCAGACAACTCCAAATTGAATAACTGCTTGTTTATGCAATTATGACTTGGTGTAAATCTTTCATTGCACCGGAAACACTCCCGCTTCTCTCTTTTCTCAGCCATTTCCTTAGTAGTAAGTCTTCTTGTAGTTTTTGCAGGGACAGAATTAACAGGTTTTGGAGAAGGTAACAAAGGTAAACTATTGGCATTCATAGTGGGTGGTGGTTTCAATTGGTTGTTATAGGTTCTTTGATTATAGTTTGAACTGGTAGCGGTGTATTTCTTATTGTGCAGGTTTCCAAATAAGGTATTATGTAAGTTCTCCTGTTGTTTGGAGATTGCATAAGCTTCTCTTAAGTTTCTTGGTTTAAAAGCTTTTACAAGACATCTTAATTCCATTTTTAATCCTCCTACAAACATACTCACAGCATAATCTTGTGGTATGTTTACCTTGTTCAACAATGCATCAAAGGCGTCACAGTAGTCTTGTAGACTTCCTGTTTGATGCAGGTTCTTTAACTCCTCCATGGCATATTCCAACAGATCCATTGAAAACCTTGCAGTAGCAGATCGGCTATAGTCTTCCCAACTCACAGTATCAATGGTCAGATTGTTACTTCTAAGATAACCCTGATGCCACTGCAATGCTTTTCCTTCCAAATTAACCACTGCATATCTCATTTTTAAGTTTTCAGGAGTTTTATCCACCTCAAAAAAATGATTACTCTTGTATATCCACCCTTCCACATCATCCCCATTGAATTTAGGAAAGTCTAACCTTCCCAACCTTGCTAATCTGGCCTCTGGATTGCCCCCATTAACAACCATACCCCTATTGTTTTCCATCATTGTCATCTTATCCAACAAGGATTGTATCTGTAACTGAATTTGTGCTACAGCAGCCTTACTTTCTTCAGCATTTTGAGTAACTGTCTGCATGTTGTCGCCAATCAATTGGGAATTGGCTTGAAGATCTTGCACAATAATCTCCAATTTTCCCAATGTTAACTGATTATCCTTAATTTGCTTCTCCATTTCTTGCTGCCTTGTACCATTAGTCATGCTGATTGGAAATGAATTAAAGAAAATCAAGAAGTTCAAACGAATTTAAGGATGATTTGATCACAAATTGATCAACTCAGAATAAATTGATCACGATTGATCAATCCAAGCTTCAAAGAACAGAACAAGGAATAGAAATGAAGTGGAATCGATCAGAATTGCGTGAATTTGGCGGTGATGATGGTGACCGGAGCTCCGACGAGGGTCGGTGGCTCTGATACCAATGATAAAAGCTAAATTTTAGAGAGAGAAACTAGAGAGAGAGAAACCCCAAAACCAAGCTACCCAATCGGTTAGCTGGTAACTACCTTTATAACTACTTTCCAACAACTGTTTACAATACAACCCTTACACTGTCGTTCTTTACAATTAACCCCCTTATCCTATCCACTGTCGTACTAACTATCTACTGATATACTAACTAACCACTGCTTACTAGCTATCCCCTGATATTACTACATGACAGTGGATCAGTGGATATTGCTGCTATCCACTGATATTACTACATAACAGTGGATCAGTGGATATTACTAACATATCAATTTGATACCCTGCTTACCCTAATTACCTAGGTTATTTAGGTTTTTACATGACCCTTACGACAGTCATCAGTTACCACACGGGAGTAGAAACCGTTTGACCCTTGCCAGACATGACTCTGTCCCTCTTAAATATATATTAAACAATTTCAAGTCCTACGATAGTGAATACCTGACCAACCTTGAAACTAAATGTCTAATTGTACAATTAAGTCAGACCAACCCATGGAAGATAAATCTAATACAGAAAGTAATTAAAACGTAGGTTTTCATTGTTGATTAGAAAGGCACTACTTTCATAAAGGGGTTACTTTCATGTAGATATCATAGCTTAAAGTGTATATTTCTTATCCTTCATATTAGCATCCAACATATATATTTGTGGTTGAGTTAGTATAATTTTGATCTATGCGTGTTCATATTTGATTTGAAACTACGAAGCGTTCTTGATTTTATGATATGTTTGTCGGGTTAGTTACTTTACATGTTTTGTGTTAATTTGTATCTACTATTTGATTTATCTCATGTCATAGTTGTATACTTCGGATTATTGTACCTTTAGTATGTTATGCATGTAATAGATATTAATTGCCTTGTACTCTCATTCTCAAGGTGTTGGATAAAACTTTGCCTTTTCATGTGGTGAGGGTTCAATCTCATTGGTGACAAAAATTTAGCCGTTAAAAAAAGTATGCAAGATATTATATGATAACTAATTAATGAGGCTTGCTGGGACCCTAACCGATAGAGGTATCGTTTTTGGGGATGGAAGAAGTGTAGGATATGGAATTGGTTTGGAAACAGACGATCATTTATTTGCTAGTTTTATCCCGGCGAGATCCTTTTGGTGGCATATTTGTACTTGGCTCAAGATGCAAGTCCCTTCAGCCCTTCTCGGTTCGACTCGCTCTAGCAGATTTTAGAGTTTTGCCTAAATCAAGATGGGTCGGTAAAAAAAAGGAAGGTGATTCAAGCCGTATTCTTTATGACGATATGTAGGCAAGGAATGACAAGGTCTTTAAAAGACCAAACACATCATAGTTGAAAATGCTCCAAGACATTAAGAGGAATACTCTATGGTGGGTGCTCAAGAGAACGAAAGTTAGGGTTGTAGATATTGTTAACTAGTCGTGTTTTCTAGTTTAGACTTTGGTTAGGGTGGAGGAAAATGTAATGTCTTTGGGTAGGCGTGTGCTTTGTTTGGTTTCATTTGGGAAATACCTTTAGTTTTTTTTTTGGTGTATGTCTCTGCATAGCTTCTTGTTGTTCGGAGGCTTAGTCGTGGAATAAATTGTTTGGTTTGATTGTTCAAAAAAATCTAACTAGCCACTTATTGGGATAACTTATTGTATTATGACTTTGTTATACGATATGATTCGACCCTTAGATCCTAACAACCGTGTCTGTATATGGCGTTATGATTGTACAAAGTGTTATATATATATATATATAGGGAGGGGCTCATGCGAGAACCACCCTTATTGCGAGAACCGCGAGAACCAATGTGAACATGGGGCAATTTTGTAAATACCAAATAACTTTAAAAAACCCGCTTACCTGCTTCCATTTACTACCGGACTTCAAACAAAAGTTAAATTACATTTAATACAATTTTTCACGTCCACTCTCATTACATCAAAGTATCTCTGCATTTCTCAACCCGTATCTATCAAGAATTCGTCGATTACAATCGATTTCATCATCATCTCGAATACATCATCACTTCACCATCATCAGTTCACCATATTGAAGCATCTGGATTGAGATTTTATCTCAGATTTGAAATTTTACCACCAGATATTTCATATTTCATCATATAATCGAGGTTAGTTCCCAAAATTCATCCAGTTATTATAAGAATAGATGATTCAATGAGTGTGTCACTACGACGGTATCGCCGGAATCAGTCGCCGTCGGAATCACCGCCGCCAACGGAACCGTTGACGGATTTGTAATATAGATATTTTCAAATTAATCGACCGTGATAATTCTGGTTACGTTAAGGTAATTCTTATGTAATATGTGATTATGCACATGTGCATAGATTGTAATAATATGATAGATAATTTGTCGATTCAAAATTCTTTTTGTATTGTGTGATATATAGCTATGCACATGTGCATATTTTGACATCATAGGTTTAACAGAATTGGATATTAAGGTAATTCTTATGTAATATGTGATTATGCACATGTGCATAGATTGTAATAATAAGTCAATATGCACATGTGCATAGTGTGCAATAACATGTGAGGATACTGAACTTCAGCTATTGGGTGAAGCAAATCTGGAACAAAATAATGAAGTAATTGATGACGTATCACCTGAGCAGAACCAGATAGTAGAAGTTAACATGGGTGACATACAAATTCAAGAACAAAATGAGGCGGGTCAAGTGTCAGACCGTGATAATTCTGGTTACGTTAACTTAGAGCAAACTCAAACGAAGAAGAATCCTGAGCTTCTGCAGCTTGAAGAATCTCCTGGTTCGAATCCCGTATTACACGGAAATGGAAAACGGGATTTGGACTAGATCACAGTTGAAGACGGTTTTAAAGAAAGATGCATTAGGAGGTAGCTCAGAGTTAACAGACTCTCTAGGTTATGCAAATATGTCAAAAGATAAGCCCGACATTGTTGAGTATTTGTTGAACGAAAAACAACAGGCAATGGAGATTATCGAAGTGAAGAGCGCGGTTGATATCAAACCACTACAGATATCAAGAAGTACAAGTTTGGATAAGCCGCTGATAGAATTCTTAAAGCCAACGTCTTCGAAGGTGATTTACCGGTTTCCTGATGATGAAACGACCGCTGCTCCAAGTGCAACAGAAGTGCAGGATCCGATTAGTTTTCAGCAAGATCAGCAGCCAGAAATGCTACCGCTTGTTGATGAACGGAAATATAAACGTCGTGGTAGGCATCCGAAGCATATGGAATCTGAGATATCAAAAGTCAAAAGTCAACAGTCACCTAATAAGTTGATTACTCAGTTTTCTGATGATGAACCGACCACTGCTCCAAGTTCAACAGAAGCGCAGGACTCGATTAGTTCTCAGCAAGATCAGCAGACAGAAAAGCTACCGATTGATGATAAACACATGTACAAGCGTCGTGGTAGGCGTCTGAAGCCTATGGAATCTGAGAAGTCAAAAGCTAAGGGTCAACAGTCAGATAAGAAGTTGACCTGAGTTTCCTGCTGATGAACCAACTGCTGCTCCAAGTTCAATAGAAGTGCAGGATCCGATTGGTTACCAGCAAGATCAGCAGCTAGAAAAGGTACCACTTGACGATAAACCCAAGCACAAACGTCGTGGTAGGCCTCCAAAGCGTATGCAACCTGAGAAGTCAAAATTTAAAAGTCAACAGTTAGATAAGAAGTGCAAAGCTGGAAAGAAAAAGGGTCAACCTAAGAACAAGGGCCATGTCAAGCATAAGATGACTAGGCGGAGCAACAGAGAGCCAAGTTAATAGGCTAAAAGAGACCGAATCTTGAGTTTAATGTAGACAATGATTGATTGAAGAACCAGTAGATGCAACACAGAGTGTAACTGTTGATAAGTTATGTCATGTTAATGCATATGTGCATTGCTATAGTTATGCACATGTGCATAGCTATAGTTATGCACATGTGCATATTTTGATAGATATGCTTACACGGAACAGGATAATAAGGTAACGTTGTGATCTATATAGATATGCACATGTGCATATTTTCTGACAGAACAGGCTTACACAGAACATGTTGATTATGTATAATTGTGTGATACATAGTTATGCACATGTGCATAGGATAATAAGGTAATGTTGTGATCTATATAGACATGCACATGTGCATATGTTCTGACAGAACAGGATTACACAGAACATGTTGATTAGGTATAATTGTGTGATACATAGTTATGCACATGTGCATAGCTTGACAGAATATGATTAAACATAAGAGGATAATAAACTAAATTTGTGATCTATATAGTTATGCACATGTGCATAAATTGTTATAATAGGTTAATATGCACGTGTGCATAGTTTGCAATAATAGTTTGACAAGGTAGATGATGTTGATGCATATGACTTCGAATAGGAGTCTCACCTATGCATCAATGATTTGTAATCGGTATTTAGTTTTATGTAGGTGTTTTTTGGTGTGTTATACAGTTACGAGAACGTGTATTTCATCTTGGATTATGTTAATAAGGTATAGTTGTGTGATATATAGTTATGCACATGTGCATAGATTGTTATAATAGGTTAATATGCACGTGTGCATAGTTTGTCAACATAGGTTATTAAGGTATTTAATGTTTATTCACATGTATATAATGATGCATGTGTGCATATCTTATATGTCGATCATAAATTAATGTTGATACACATGCTCATTGTAGATCATCGATGGAACAAAATACATGGATTGACAGATGAAACAGTTAAGCAGATGTTAGAAGAAGAGGCGTTGAAGCAATAGGAATGATGGGGTGTGCTCAACAACTGGGAAAAGGAACAGATAATATGATGTTATGGATGTTATATGTGAATGATTCAAGGACATGAAACACGTAGTGTTTGTTTGTTTTTTTTTTTTTTTTTTGTTTGGGCAGTAGTAAGCGGCTAACTGATGTGCTGTGTGTATATTTGGTTGACAGTAGTTGTATAGGATAAATTATGTATGGATGCACATGTGCATTATTCAAAATTAGTAATCATATGTCGATGTATTATGTATATCAAAGGATGTATTATGTATATTAAAGCAATGTATATACGTATCAAAGTGTGCTGGTATGTTGTTAAAAAATGTGTATGGGTGCACATTAGCATTATTATAACACGTATATTGCGCGTGTGCATATTTTTATTCTGTATCAAATAACCATGTTAAGTTAAACATAAAACATGTATGCACATGTGCATTATTATGGTACGTTGGAGCTGCTGCTTGCATTCTCATTTCCATGACCTGCAGCTTGACCCTGACCACCACCATCATCTTTCTCAATATCCACATGTGGGAAGCTGCTCTCCAGCATCTCATCGCCAATATCGACATCTTCTTCCCCTGATTCCTTATTGTTTTTCTTCATTCCCTCAACCTGAATTCAACACAACCATTCAAATAAAACAACAAGAAAGTCTTCCAGATTTCCAACAATTGAAAAGCTTACATCATCAATGTCGACCGTTGCGATGTTTACTAAAAGTGCTTGCCTTTTCGTCTTGCTCACTAGTTTCTTCCAGTTGGTGACAAACCGATCGAGCTCCCAGAGCATTTCTGTGTCCAAAGCCTCTATGTCAAGCTCTATTTCATCACCCTCTTGCGCCAACTGATCGTTCCTCTTACGTACGATCTGCAACAAATGTCGCATCTTCTCTGGTGGCATACTTTGCAGCCCTAACCCCAATTTATGTTTATCTTCCATGTTCATGTCCCTCTTGTTCAGATCCTTGGCTCTGGGCTTGGGCAGCTTCGGCACAGTTCCTTGTGTCGTAGTTGATGACGGTTTGATCTGTTCTGGTTATGGTTCTGGTTCTGCAGCCTGCATTGGCATGGCGTCCGCATTGGCGGCTGAACAACAGGTGGGATGATCGGTTTAGATGCAGTCGAGTGATTTTGCTTGTTTAAAACAGGAGCAACCGGGTCACTAAATTTCGGCTTCTTGGATCTCTCAGGCGTCTGTATATCGTCCCACGAACTTCCATCGAATTCACCTACAGCAGAAAACTAATTCACACGCTGATTAGTAGGCAATTTCGCCTGAATCGGTCTAAAAAGCATCTCAAAATAGGACAGCAGCTGATGAGCCATTCCATGAACCTCATCCGTCTTGGGGTTATAAAGCATCGCATTCTCAAACACCAACCGAACATCGGAGGCAAAATCAAGTGGACTAGAATACATATTCTTGGACAAATTCAACTTAACCAAACCCAAGTCCAATAGTATAGGTTTATCTGTAAAAGTCGACTTATTTTTCCGAGTGCCAACCCCACCCATATTGACCCGTCTTCATTCTGGTGTCTCTCAGCAGTGCCAAAAGCTGCATAAACTCCACCCATGAATCCCCGGTTGTCGGCTAGTTATTCCATTTGCAATCCCACATAGTCAACTCCCCTATTTTTTTGTAGTTGTCCGCCACCCAAGACCCTTTGTTTGCTGCCATTCTGTACATAATTGGATAGTTATCTATAAGGCACTTGTTCAGAATACATACATCAATGATATATTCTAATTTTCAATATAATGTACATGTGCATATAATTTAATACAATATCATTTACAATCAATATAATGCACATGTGCATATAATTTAATACAAGATCATTTATAGTAAATATAATGCATATGTGCATATCATTTAATATAATATTTACAGAGTATCTACAACATGCAAATTAAAAAGATATATCGACAAAGATCTTAACCAGTACATGATCTCATCTTCTACGCCAGAATACCACAAAATTACTTGCAGATGAAGAACTAAAAGATTATAGAATAGTCTTCTCAATAGCTATTTTTCAGTAGATTCTTAAAAGTTTAAAACCTTGGTAAACACAAATCCAGGAAGATCACCATATGCAATTAGCTAAAAACTGCAAAACGAAAAAATATATCGACAACGATCTTATTAAGTCCATGAATTCATCGTCTCTGCCAGAATACCACAAGACTACTTGCAGATGGAGAACTAAAAGATTATATAACAGTCTTCTCCATACCTAACTATCAGTACGTTCTTAAAAACCTCGGTTAACACAAATACTGGCAGATCACCATACGAAATCGGCTACCCAAGCAAGCTTCAACTGGCTCCTATTTCATTCTACTTTACTTTTACCTACCTTACACTCATGGAAACTCATAAGAACAACTTAGATCATGACCAATTCATAGCTTGTTCCTAACGCATACACACGAAAAGTAGAACTCAAAATTAACCCTAGGACACAAACCAGATCACAATTTAGAACAGCATCAGATGTATATGAGGAGGATACCAGAGAATGTATGAGGAGGAACATCATATGTGTGAGAATCGACACTTGATGAATCAGAGGATGCCATGAAGATATGAGGAGGATTATCATAAAATGTATGAGGAGGAACATCAGATGTGTGATAATTGACACTTGATGAATCAGAGGATGCCATGTAGAGGGTGTAAATGGTGGGTTGTCGTTGTGAATGCCGCTGGAAACACCGTGACCGGATGCCACCGTCGTGAACTCCGGTGAGTTATGTGAACGTCGTCGGCCACAGTCGTCGATGTATACAAAGTTCTGATCTGTTGAATGAAACCCTAACTATTGATCGTGAACAGAGTTATGAAACAGAGGGGCGCGTGTTTTATAATAAGTACCACATAATTACAATTTTGCCAAGTGTTCACATTGGTTCTCGCGGTTCTCGCAATAAAGGGTGGTTCTCGCATGATCTTCTCCCTATATATATATATATATAGGGAGGAGCTGATGCGAGAACCACCTTTATTGTGAGAACCGCGAGAACCAATGTGAACGGATGGCAATTTTGTAAATAACAAAAAAAATTCTAAAAATCTCGCTCCCCTGCTCAAACAATACGGATGTCAACATTGAAATTAACTATGCTTTATAATACAATTTCGCGTCCGATAACTATCGCATCCAAACACAACTCTCACAATCAATCAATTCTCCCAAAAAATCTCACAAAATCAAGTCCAATGCTCACCGCTGCTCAAAATTTCAGCCGTTCGTCATCAATATTCGTCATACGATCACCATCGATAGTACAATCGTCCGCCGCACATTAGCCATCGGCTCGAAATTAGGGCAAAACGGCCATAACAAATCGATTTTAGGGCAAAAAACGGGCATAATCGGCAAGGTTTATTGCATGCAGAGGGATATTACGAAGAACATAAGTTGTTGCATTGATTTAAGAATTTGTAAGTTCATACTGCCGATGTAAGTTCATACGATGTAAGTTCATACAAGGTTCTTATGTGTTTGTTCATGTAGATTTTGTTAGCATAATATGATTTTGGTTCATATTTATGTTTGATTTGGTATGCACATGTGCATAACGTGACAAATTATGTTTTTAATTTCCAGCCAACTATATTTTCTTGGGTCATTTATAGGTATGCACATGTGCAATAATATGATTTTGGTTCATATTTATGTTTGATTTGGTATGCACATGTGCATAACGTGACAAATTATGTTTTTAATTTCCAGCCGACTATATTTTCTTGGGTCATTTATAGGTATGCACATGTGCATGAGGTGATAACTTATGGTTTTGGTTCATATTTGTGTTTGATTTGGTATGCACATGTGCATAATGTGATAACTTATGGTTTTGGTTCAAATTTATGTTTGATTTGGTATGCACATGTGCATAACGCGATAAATTATGTATAATTTGCAGCCGACTATATTTTTTTGGGTCATTTATAGGTATGTACATGTGCATAACGTGATAACTTATGTTTATAATTCATAGCCGACCATAGTTTTGGTTCATATATATTGTTGATAAGTTATTTCATAGTTGTATGTATGCACATGTGCGTAGTTGTAGTTGCATAGTTATAGTTATGCGCATGTTTTGGTTCATATGTATTGTTGATAAGTTATGTCATAGTTGTATGTGTGCACATGTGCATAGTTGTAGTTGCATAGTTATAGTTATGCGCATTTGCATAATGTGATAAATTGTGTTTAACATATGCATAATGTGTTAAATTGTGTTTACACCAAACCTGATAAATGCGTTGCATAGTTATATTTATGCGCAATTGCACAATTGCTAGCTGATGCAAAACAACTGCACAATTGCTAGTTGATACAAAACAACTGTGCACCAGCTTATGAAAACAGGCTCATATGTAAACACCTATAAGCATGAGACAGTATAGATGCATATGCCCGATGTATAGCGGATTTTGGGAATGTATAACAAATTTTGGGTGGTTTGTGCAGTAAAAAAAAAAAGAGACACACAATGTATGACTATCTATCGCCAGATATAGTTGAAAATAAAGCTCATGATTACGCAGTTGATAATTGGATTTTAGGTGTTTTGTGTTATGAGTTTATTTATTAATAAGGTGTAATTGTGTGGCCTGTATGTATGCACATGCGCATATTTTGACATAATATGATTACACAATATGTTAATAACATAAATTTATGATATGTATAGTTATGCACATGCATATTTTGACAGAATATGCTTACACATAACATGTTGATTAGGTATAATTGTGTGATACATAGTTATGCACATGTGCATATCTTGACAGAATATGATTACACATAACAGGATAATAAACTAAATTTGTGATCTATATAGTTATGCATATGTGCATAAATTGTTATAATAGGTTAATATGCACGTGTGCATAGTTTGCAATAATAGTTTAACAAGGTAGACAATGTTGATGCATATGACTTTGAATAAGAGTCTCACTTGTGCATCAATGATCTGTAATCGGTATTTAGTTTTATTTAGATGTTTTTTGGTGTGATATACAGTTATGAGAACATGTATTTAATCTTGGAATGTGTTAATAATGTATAATTGTATGATATATAGTTATGCACATGTGCATAGATTGACATAATATGTTAATATGCACATGTGCATAGTTTTTCAACATAGGTTATTAGGGTATTTAATGTTTATGCACATGTATATAATGATGCATGTGTGTATATCTTATATGTTGATCATAAATTAATGTTGATACACATGCTCATTGTAGATCATCGATGGAAAAAAAAAGATACATGTATTAACAGATGAAAGAGTTAAGCAGATGTTATACGAAGAGGCGTTGAAGCAATAGTAATGCTGGGGTCTGCTCAACAACTGGAAAGAGAAACAGACAATATGATGTTATGGATGTTATATGTGGGTGATTCAAGCACATGAAACACGTAGTATTTTTGTTTTTTTTGTTTTTTGTTTGGGCAGTAGTAAGTGGCTAACTGATGTGGTGTGGGTATATTTGGTTGACAGTAGTTGTATATGATAAATTATGTATGGATGCACATGTGCATTATTCAAAATTGGTAATCATACGTCGATGTATCATGTATATCAAAGGATGTATTATGTATATTAAAGTGATGTATATACGTATCAAAGAGTGCAGGTATGTTGTTAAAAATATGTATGGGTGCACATGAGCATTATTAGAACACGTATATTGCGATTGTGCATCTTTTTTTTCGTATCAAATAACCATGTTAATTTAAACAGGAAAACATGTATGCACATGTGCATCTTTCTGTCAATACATTAAGTTTGGTAATGCACATGAAAACAACTAAAAACATAATCAAAATGTAAATTTAATAATCCACATCATGACAACTAAAAAAAACAGAATCAAAGTGAATACTGATTGGAATTTGTTTATCGTCACAAATAGTTAATTCAGGAATCATAAATTTGGGTTTGGTCAATTTACAACGTCTGGTTGAATATCTAAGAACAATTGTAGCTCGTTATCAGCTATAACATAATCAAAATAAAACTCTTTGAGGTTGGCAAATTGGGCTTCATTGTATGTAGTATAATGTATGAATCACGTTAACCGATAAATAGATGTACGTCTCTCGTATGTCTCTAGACCAGTTTTTTGAAATCTTCTATCGTTTGCATCACCCTTATCATCCTATATTTTTCAAATGTATACATAATGTAATTGTCAATATAATGCACGTGTGCATAATGTAATTAGCAACATAATGCAAACGAGCATTATCAATTTATATATAACGACATTTTTTTGAACATAACAAGATGCCATATATTCAAACCATAACTTTAGACATGAACTAGAGAAGTACACTTACATTAAACATATAAACTCCTATTTTTCTATTACATTCACACCACTAGTGTACCACTATTCAATCACTAAATTTTCCATTTTGGCTATGACTGTCATCCACAACAGATTACACTCATTAACTTATTCCAGTCTTCTAGCATTTGAACACTGCACGGCTTTGAATACCTTCTCATTTCTGCTCGACCATATGATCCATAATGTAACCATCACTGTGCAGTTGACTGCCTTTTTCTTCTTATTAGAAATATCCAACTTCCAGGAAAAAAGAGAGAATATATGCCATTGTTCAGTAAGAATTTAAATATTTTGATCCTAGCCATTCTCTGACTATCCACCATAGCGTTTTTGACATCAAACACGAAATGATGATGTGTTCAACAATTTCTTGCTCGTATCCGCAAACCGGGCACAATGTGTTGCTGATATGAATTCCCCTTTTTACAGCTATGTCTTTGTCAGTAACCTGTCTTCGACACCTTTACATGCTAACATATTGGCTTTAGGTGTAGCCCAACCGTTCCAGGTCATTAAAAAAGCCACTCGACGGGTCCCCGCTTGTAACACACAAATCCTATCTAACGGGTTTAACATTGAAAGTCGACTTATTTTTCCGAGTGCCAACCCAACCCATATTGACCCGTCTTCATTCGGGTGTCTTTCAGCAGCGCCAAAAGATGCATATAATCCACCCATGCCTCCCCGGTTGTCGGCTTATTATTCCATTGCCAATCTCACACAGTGACCTCCCCTATTTTTTTTATAGTTGTCCGCCACCCAAGACCCTTTGTTTGCTGCCATTCTGTACATAATTGGATAGTTATATATAAGGCACTTGTTCAGAATACATACATCAATGATAGATTCTAATTTTCAACATAATGCACATGTGCATATAATTTAATACAATATCATTTACAATCAATATAATGCACATGTGCATATAATTTAATACAAGATCATTTACAGTAAATATAATGCATATGTGCATATCATTTAATATAATATTTACAGAGTATCTACAACATGCAAATTAAAAAGATATATCGACAAAGATCTTAACCAGTACATGATCTCATATTCTACGCCAGAATACCACAAAATTACTTGCAGATGAAGAACTAAAAGATTATAGAATAGTCTTCTCAATAGCTATTTTTCAGTAGATTCTTAAAAGATTAAAAACTTGGTAAACACAAATCCAGGAAGATCACCATATGCAATTAGCTAAAAACTGCAAAACGAAAAAATATATCGACAACGATCTTATTAAGTCCATGAACTCATCGTCTCTGCCAGAATACCACAAGACTACTTGCAGATGAAGAACTAAAAGATTATATAACAGTCTTCTCCATACCTAACTATCAGTACGTTCTTAAAAACCTCGGTTAACACAAATACTGGCAGATCACCATAAGAAATCGGCTACCTAAGCAAGCTTCAACTGGCTCCTCTTTCATTCTACTTTACTTTTACCTACCTTACACTCATGGAAACTCATAAGAACAACTTAGATCATGACCAATTCATAGCTTGTTCCTAACGCATACACACGAAAAGTAGAACTCAAAATTAACCCTAGGACACAAACCAGATCACAATTTAGAACAGCATCAGATGTATATGAGGAGGATTACCAGAGAATGTATGAGGAGGAACATCATATGTGTGAGAATCGACACTTGATGAATCAGAGGATGCCATGTATATATGAGGAGGATTATCATAAAATGTATGAGGAGGAACATTAGATGTGTGATAATTGACACTTGATGAATCAGAGGATGCCATGTAGAGGGTGTAAATGGTGGGTTGTCGTTGTGAATGCCGCTGGAAACACCGTGACCGGATGCCACCGTCGTGAACTCCGGTGAGTTATGTGAACGTCGTCGGCCACCGTCGTCGATGTATACAAAGTTCTGATCTGATGAATGAAACCCTAACTATTGATCGTGAACAGAGTAATGAAAAAGAGGGGCACGTGTTTTATAATAAGTACCACATAATTACAATTTTGCCAAGTGTTCACATTGGTTCTCGCGGTTTTCGCAATAAAGGGTGGTTCTCGCATGATCTTCTCCCTATATATATATATAGGCTAAAGATAAATAGAAAACCACTTTTAGCTAGAAAACCCGGGAATGACTAACATTGTGTTTTGTTTTGGATGATAAGGCTTTGATTATCGAATGACTAACATTAGTGTGTTTTATGTTGATTATCATGTTGTGTTTTATATTCATGGTTCTACGATGGTGTGTTTGAACTTTTAATGAATTGTTAGGGTCTGAATATTGTGTTTTAGAGATCTTCACTTTGTAATTATGGGGTTGGAGTATGTTTTATGACTGAAATTGTGGTGTTTTATGACTTTGTACACTTTGTAAGAAAAATGGACTTTGTAGCCGAACCCCAACCTATATATGTATATCAGGGCCGTCTCCGAAAATGAAAAAAAAAATTGGCCATGTGCGAGAAAAAAATTTGGGCCCTATTCGCAAAACCCTTGATTCGATGTTCCAAAAAATTCCTGCACCGATGATGATGCTGATATCCTGGTTAACCCTCAATTTAGTCCTTAAACAAAACCCTTTACGTCGATGATGATGATCGCCTGGTCTGGTCACACAACGAACACAGCGTCTGATGGTCTTCTTTTCCTGCACAGTCGTACAATGCCCAGCCCCTCTAATGGGTTTGATTTGAAATATGTTTTTTTATTAACCTGGGCCTATTAAACTGTTATACAAAGGCAGACCCATTTCAATTGGGTTTATTCATTTCTTGTGCACACAGCCATACACTAGTTCATTTAAAGTTAATACAGGCCCAGTAACATTTAGTTTGATGGACCCACAAATCCCAGTTATCATTATATTTCTTCCAATATTAAGGTTGTTTCTCTAAAACAAAAGGGGAGTTTGATGGACTTGGTGGATCCAAAACTAGTTCACTTAAACTTAATAAACAGGCCTTGTAACATTTAAACATAGGCCTAATAATTTTTTTATAAAAACATACAATTTTTTTTAAATATATTTATATAAAATTTTGGGCCCTATATTGGTTTGGGCCATGTGCACACGCCCATTCTACACTTGGCCATAGACGGCCCTGATGTATATATTATGTTTCAAGGTGATGGTTGTGCATGTGATCATACAACATCACACATATTTAGACCACTCGATGTCCAATAAACGAACGGATACAAATGAACTTCTTGTTGAACAGTTCATGAACTGTTTACTGAACCTTTAGTTCATTTGCAACCCTACTAAATATAAAACTACTCACTTAAATTACTTGTTGGACCTTGTATATAATTTTTGAAAAGTAACACGTTATTTAACTTACTTGTTCAACCTTGTATATGACTTTCTTTATTAGACTTGTATGTTTTCGTCCTTTGTTGTTTCCGCTTACTTATTGAATGTTACTTTTCAACATATAATTTGGCCACATTGGAAACCAAAAAATGTGTCATGTGAAGAGTAAGTGTAATGGTTTAACAAAAAAAAAAAAATTTGATCGTCAAGTAAGACCCTTGCTAGTTTTTCTCTGAAAGCTATATAATTTTAACTAAAACAAATTAACTCAAGTAAAAGAATATTAATAGAGGTGTGATTTATCATGGTCTTATTGACTAAAAAATGTTAATTGCACATCATTATCCCTCTCACTCGTCAAGCTGATAAGGCCACCATCCCTTAGTGCTCCAAAACATCGACAATGAATGATATTTGATGACTGTGGGTGCAGTGGCGGACCCATTAATTATTTACTTGGGGTGAGACGTTCAACCATATTTTCAAGGAGTGTGGTCGGATTTTTTGGCTAATATATACACTAATTTTTTTTTCAAACGGTGCGACCGCCTACCCACGACTATGGGTAGGTCGGCCCTTGTGTGGGTGATGAGATGGCCTTGGGCGCCAACCCCCTACAGGTTGTCTAATGAGTCTTTGTTCTTTACTCCATTTTATATATGACCCGAAATAAAAAATGTGTTAAGATATTGTTTTTAACGTCCGGCAATGATCAATGAAGGAGTCCCATCTGGAGAAGTATAACAATATATTAACAGGGACAGGTAAGAATAAGGACATTTGTTTAAGACCGCAACCTCATAATAGAAAAATTAGAAGTATTATTATGTTCATTAGTCATCAAACTAAAACTTCAATTATTCAATAATGCGTGTACGTCACTTTCACTGTTTAAGTGTTTAACGTTTATTCAAAATTAAAGAAAATTAAACAAGATTAAGTCTAATGCGATCAATTTGAAATGCGTTCCAGAATAAGCAATTATATAAAATATAAGCTTAAATATTTATATATTTTAATAGTAAATAAATTTTATTTTAGAGGACATATTTAGAGCTGTAAACGAACCGAACGTTCAGCAAACAGTTCGTGAACCGTTTGGCGGGAAGTTCGTTTATATTTGTTCGATTAGCTTAACGATGAACACGAACAAAAAATTTCGTTCGGTTAGCTTAGCGAACGGACACGAACACAGGTCTCATTCATTCAACTGCGTTTGTGAACGTTCGGTATTACGTTTACGTTCGTTCGTGTTCGTTTGATTATATTAAAATAACAATAAATAATTAACCTTTTATTTATTGAAAACTTGAAACCCTATTTTTTCTAAGTTAGCTAAAATTTGAACAAATTGAAGACATTTTTGGGGATATTGATGTTTAAGTTAGTTAAACTTGATTCATCGTTTGGTGGTGTAATAGACTTCTTGTGTTTTGATTTATCATTTGATGGTTGTATTTAACCATTTGGTGGTGTAGTAGACTTCTTGTGTTTTGATTTATCATTTGATGGTTGTATTTAATTACTTATATCCAATGTTTAAGGATAACAATGTTTTTATTTTTTATTTTTAAGTTAAATGTTCGTTTGCGCTCGTTTTTATTTGCTTACGTTCATTTATGTTCGAGGCCAGTGTCACGAACTATTCGTGAACAACTGAATTTCCTTAACGAACGAACACGAACATAGACTTAAGTTCGGTATGCATTCGTGAAAAGTTCGTGAACATGTTAATTTCCTTGACGAATGAACACAAACATGACATGTTCGTGTTCGTTCGGTTCGTTTACAACCCTAGACATTTTATGATAAATTTGTATTTAGATTTCCTTATATCTTCTAACCCCAACATCAACCAAGTAATGTTTTTACTAACCCTTTATGCGCCTAACACTTCAATCAATCTTAGGACCAAATCCTTTCACGGCAACCGAAGAACAAATGCAAAATGTGTGGTTTGACAAGGATCACACATCACGTTTACAAGAGCGATTTTTTTTGGAACAACTACTTTCTTGTGTGTTAGGCCACCACACTCTTTAAATTTGGAGAGTCCCGTTGTCCCATTTCGGCCAGACAATGTTGTCTTAACCGGACATACGCTGGCTTCAGAGGTTGGTTTGGGCGTTCCCCCAGGAAACCACTCCGTTAGCTGTCACTTGACAGTCGTTGTATCAACACAAAAGTAGAACTTTTGGCGTAACACACGGTGAGACGAAAACCCGAGTAGGCTTGAGATTCGAACTGACAACCTCGCATAGATCCTAGCTGAAATCTTCATTGCCTTAATCCATCAAAAATGATACAAGTGAGGATCGAATTTGGTATTTCACTGAAAAACCCAAACCTCCTACCACTGTTACGTTAACAGAGAGATACAACCATGTATTGTGAATAAGTTTCGCTTCCATCTAAGCATATCCTCTCACAATCCCGCTCATTTTATTTTTTTTTTTGGAAAAATTACAAGTTTTGTCCTTTATCTTTATAGTACTTTACAGGCGGTGTCCTTTTTTTCAAATGTTGACAGGCGGTGTCCTTTAGTAGGTATTTTGTTACACGTCTTGTCCTTTAGCCCTAACCCAGTTAGGTTTTTTTGTTAAATCTGATCATGTGCAAGGCACATGAGGGCATTCTTGTAATTTCACATTTCTAGGGTATATTATGTAAATACCTTATATTCAATGACTATTTTGTAAAAGAAAAAAAAATATATATAAATAAAATATATCTCAGATCAGATCTGCAACTCAGATCTACAATTCCTCATTTGTTGTTCATCCACCACCGTGCAACCACCGCCCAACCACCAACACCGTCGTGAAAATCCAGCTTCAGTTGTTCATCCATCGCTCAGATCTGCAACTCCACCACCATGCTTCTCTCTCTCTCTCGCTCTCTGACTCCGGCACAACACAACTCCACCACCATGCTTCTCTCTCTCTCTCTCCGACTCCGGCACAACGACAACCTCCACCACCGCTGCCGGAGCTTCCGGTGCCTCTGTCGGTGCCGGCGTCGTGGTCTTCAACGTCTCCTCCGCCATGAATTACAAGAATTGTTTGATTGAAAAAGCTAGGGTTTGAAGAAATTTGATGGTGGTTATGTTATGAATTACAACAATTCAATGATTCGTGTTCTGCCATTATCATGGTTGATGTGATGGATAAGCGAAGAGGCATCATATCTCTAACCGATCTATGGTTCCGTCACGAAACCCTCGACGACTCCGGTATTATTTCCCCTTTTGGTTTCGTGTTCCAGATCTGCATATTGATCGATCGTTTTGTATAGATTTGGTTTTTGTAGGCTTTGGATTGAGTTTGGTATGCTATAGATGTTGGATAGTTGTTTGTATGACTTTGGAAAGTCAACTATCATGTCTTTGTTTCAGGAATCCGATTATGTAATTTCATTATTTAGCTTTAAATTGGTTTATCTTTGTTTAAATCCATTCATTATATAGCTTTAAATTGGTTCTTCTGTGTATAAAATCCATAGTTTATCTCATCAGTTGATGGTTGTAAGGTTGTTAATGGTGGTTTGGTGGAGGCTTGTGGTGACAGTGTTTGATCGGCAGTGGTGGTGGCCTGAGAGAGAACATAGTAGAGTGTTTGATCATCAAGATTTCTTCCAATTGTTCTTCCGTAAAGAATAAATTACAAGTTTTGTCCTTTAAATAAGTAAAAAGACTAAAATACCCTTGGGTAATCAAATTTAACAAAAAAATCTAACTGAGTTAGGCTCAAAGGACAAAACTTGCAACAAAATTCCCTGTAAAGGACACCGCCTGTCAACATTTGAAAAAAAGGACACCGTCTGTAAAGTACTATAAAGATAAAGGACAAAACTTGTAATTTTTCCTTTTTTTTTACGGAAAAAATAATAGCCATTTTTTTATTAAAAAAAAAATCCACTAACTTTTTGAACGGAAAAAATAATAACCATTTTTCTTATAAGATGAAAAGGGCTCCATTCCATTCAAAAAAAAAATAATAATCTAGACGTTAGAAACAGCCTTCTCTAGACGTTTGAAACAACCTTCTCATATCAATTAAAATTTAAACCATTGATGATGCTTTGATTAAATAGTAACCAATTTATTATTTTACGTCACATCATCAAAACACCATCCAACGGTTCACATCAACCGAATCATTCATTGTTCTACGGTGGACCACACCCGCACCCAATCCCTCCTCCTATATCTTCAACCCTTGAATTCAGTTAATTCAATTTTCCAAACAAGCAGCCAACAATGGCGGACAGAGCACTAGACCTAACAATCATCTCCGCAAAAGGCCTCAACAAAGTCAATCTCGTCGGAAAAATGGACGTATACGCCGTCGTTTACATCAACGGCACCAAGAATCAAGACCAGAAGCAGAAAACTCCGGTAGATAACAACGGAGACGCAAACCCTAACTGGAACCATCCGATGAAGTTTATAATCAACGAATCTGAAGCGCTACAGAACCGATCTACTCTCGTTGTGAAGATCAAAACCGAAGGCATGTTCGGCGATAAGGATCTCGGTGAAGTACACGTGCCGGTTAAGGAGCTTCTGGAAGGTGCGTCCACCGGAGGTAAGCCGTTACAGTTTGTTAGTTATCAGGTTAGGAAACCGTCCGGGAAACCGAAAGGTGAACTCAGTTTTTCCTATAAATTTGGTGAAAAAACTAACGGTGTTGGTGCTGTTGATGAGCCGGTGACGGCGTATCCTGCCGGAAAAGTTGATAATAAGGCGGATGACGTCACTAAACCTAATGTCGCCGGAAAAGTTGATAAAACCGATGACGTTGTTACGGCGTATCCAGCGGTTAATTCTGGATCCGGATCTGGATCTAGTTCGCTATATCCGCCGCCGTACGCGCCGTCCAGTGCTTATCCACCGCCTGCCCCTGCTGTAGCTACCGGATCTTATCCACCGCCGGCTGCAGCGGTGGCTCCCGGACCTTATCCGCCTGCCGGAGGTGCGTATTATCCGCCTCCTGCTGGATATCCACAAGCGTCGGCTGGATATCCACAAGCGCCGGCTGGATATCCGTACCAGCAGCAACGGGCGTACGGTGGTTATCCTCCGCCGCCACCGGCGGGGTACGGTGGATATCCTCCGCAGCCAGGGTATGGTTATCCACCGCCGGTGGTTCAACAACCACAACAGACTCAAAAGAAGGGGAAGTTTGGTATGGGACTGGGAGCTGGATTGTTGGGCGGAGCGTTGGGCGGTTTGTTGATCGGAGATATTGTGTCGGATGCCGCTAGCGGTTGCGGAGGCGGGTGCGGTGGTGGTGGTTGCGGTGGTTTTTGAAGTTTGAAACAATGAAACCTTAAGGTATGTATGTAGTTTAGTAACTACTAGTTACTATATGCATGATTGAAAAAGTGATAATTGTGCTAGTGTTAGGGGTGTTTGATATTGGGTTTCAAACTCGTTAAACTGAAAACTAAACCGAATCGAAAAGTGGTTACATTGTGTGTTGTATTGTAATAATAATCCTCATACATTTTTTATTTCTTTTTGAATAAATGTTTATCAAGAATATCTTACCTTCTTCTCAGACCCTACCTTAGATTTGCTATTGGTATGGTAGAATATACTGAATATGATGATGGTGATGTTAATCAGGAATATGTAATATTTATTGTCAGTTAAAACTAGCTGAACCGAACTGAAAATTGCCTTGTAATGGTCGTCATACATTTTTTTTAACAAGTGTTAACTAGGAATATATAAAATTGAACGTGGGGGCTAAAACGAACCACATAGAGCTAAACAGAACCGAAATCAAACTGAAAATGGAACCATACAGAACCAAAGTAAAAAACTGATCCATATGGTGTGTGGCCTTGTAAGACCATGTGTAGTGGTAGTGGGTTATAATGCCCCCACCATGGGGCATTATCCGACACGTGGCGTCCTAGTTAGCAATGGGGCATTATAGCAAAAGTGGCGTAGTGGGGCATTATGCCAATAACCCCCATTCCAATCATTAAACAAAAAAAAATAAAAAAAAAAATAAAGCAAACAGTTGATAACTCTGCAAGAATCAAATGCGTATTTAAATCCCATTGGCCACATGCAAAAAGTTGTCAAAGTTGTCAGGGCATGTGGATAGTGATTGGTGGGTCAAAGCATTCAACAAACAAAATCAGCGTTTTAAATAAAACGACTACAACAAAATTTTCCAAATAAAACGCCCAACAACGCCGTATGTAATGGGGTGGGGGGCGTTTTGGGGCGTTTTTTTTCAATTTAAAAAAAAAAAAACGTCCCACTACGGATGGTCTAATAATCGTTCATTTTTTTTTTCTAATAGAAGCTTATTAATTAAAAGTTTATATTACATTGAGGGTGGGGACCAAGGGTTTCCGCGTACTTTCCACTGACATCGTGACATGAGAGCATAGGATTCTAGTCGTGGGCCAATAACACCAACCAGAGATAGAGACTCAAATGTTTTAAATGTATTTTTATTAAGGGTAAATTATACTTTTTCTTTTCTTTATGTTTATGTCAGATTGCAATGGATCGCCTTTAATTTCAATAATTACAGTCATAATTTTTTATTTGTAAAACAAATTACACCCTATGTCCTTTAGCACTAACCATGTTTGCAAAAGTCGTTAGGCGCTCCCTAGTCGGTCGACCGGGGAGTTAAGAGTACTCGGCATAGGCGAAGAGTACTCGGACATATTAAATTATAAAAAAATTAGTTTTCGGAAATTAAATATATGTCTAATAACATAAATTTACTAATATTTGTAACAAAATACGTGAAAATGATATTCATTATCTAGGATAGTAGGATTAGGATCAAATACAAAGGATCCTAATTGTAAGAAGTGTAAGAAGGATTTATAGAGTGACAAGTGTCCAATAACCTAAAAAAACCCACTATACAAAAAAAACCCCACTACAAAAAAAAAAAAAAAAAAAACCTTAAACATCCACCACCACCAAAAACCTAACAACCCCCCCCCCCCCCCCCCACATCACCCACCCAAAAAAAAAAAAAAAAAAAAAAATTTGCCGAGGGGGTGGGGGTTTAGGTTTTTGGGTGGGGGTGGGGGTTTAGTTTTTTTTTAGGTTTTTGGGGGGGGGGGGTGTTAGGTTTTTTGGGGGTTTTTTTGGTGAGGTATAGTTTTTTTTTTGTTTTTTTACCCCGGGGGGGGGGGGGTGAGGGGGTGGGTGTTTAGGTTTTTGGTGGTGATGTAGTGGGTTTAGTTTTAGGTTATTGGATACTTGTCACTCTATAAATCATTCTTACACTTCTTACAATTAGAAGGCTTTGTAGAATAACTTGACCCTCATTATCTAATATGATAGTCATATAAATTATGTTTTATTATTTTTTTAAGTCAAACTCGGCCCGAATTGACCTACTAGATCCGATTTTGGCCGAGTTTGACCGCATTTGACCGATTCCGAGTAATTAGGCGGAGTTAGAGAAAGTCGCCTTGGCAGCATACCTTGTAGCGACTACTCGGGGATTACTCGGCCTTGGAAACCTTGTTTTACAACCATGGCACTAACCGATTTGATTTAAACTGTTAAGTTATATCAAGTAAGGGCATTTATGTCTTTTTACACCCTTGATTCTTCCTCTTATAAACCCCACTTTCACTACCACTCACCACAAACAACCCACTACCACCACCAACCCACCACCAGATCTGACCTGTCACCACATTCTAATCCTCGTTTTAAACACTTAAACACATTAGAGAGAGTGTGTGTGTGCAGGAGAAAAGGAAGACCAGATTCTCTTTCCGGCGAGATTTTTGGTGCCGTCGCCGTCCAAACGGAATCAGGGACCGAACCGTCAGCTACCACATATCTCCCACCACCCACGACTACCGTTCTCCCTCCTCACCTACTTTTGGCCGTTCAAACGGCTAAGACGAACTACGATGATGACGATGAAGATCCGAATCAACTGATTTAGATGGTAATGGAACCCTAGCCACCGTCGTTCAAATTTTTCAAATGTTTTGCCATAGATATGTAACAAATCAAGCATTTTTTAGACTAGGGTGTTGAAGACGACGGAGGAGGAGGGAGTGATGCACCGGAGGAGGATGGTGGTTAGGGTTGCAGTAAGATCTGAATTGGAGACATACTTTTTAGTTTACTAGCAATAAGATTACCCATATTAAGATCCAAATTTTTGAAAGAAAAGGATTGTCTTTTTACTTCAAAGGTGCTGCTTTTCTTATATGAACGATTTGTTTCATATGTTTCACTATTTTCATGAGATATCCTAGGTGAATAAATGATTGTTTTTTGCCTTTCGATCTCATCAAGATCCTGTGTTCTATGAAATGGATCTTGGATCTTCATCTTTCCTTTTAAAGATGCTGCACGACTCTTATAATTTCCCATATAAATTGATGATTCAGATTCATGAAGCTTGGGTGGAAAAAAATCTTGCGACTTGCTAACATTCTTTAAACATGAAGATTTGTTGATATAAGATTACGAGGTCTTTGAAAAATTAAGATTCATGAAGCTTGGGTGGAAAAAAATCTTGTGACTTGCTAACGTTCTTTAAACACGAAGATTTGTTGATATAAGATTATGAGGTCTTTGAAAAATTAAGATTAAAGAAAAAAAATTACCAAACATTTATCATTTTATAAATGGTGAACCAGAAGTTCAAAGGATAATAATTTACCAATAGTAAAGAATAAATTACCAAACAAGTTCATTGAGGACAACCGCATATTTTGTAATGAGTCTATATTCGTGCCCTAAGATATTCATCCTTTTATTTACGATTAGACCTAACATAAATAAATATCTGATTATGTCATGTGTTACAATTACATGAAGTTAAAGATTCTTCTTTTCTGTTTTTATTTTAATTTTACTCATTCGTGTTGTGAAACTAGCCTAATAGCAAACAATAAGAGGAAGAGTGTAACGCTCGTTTCCACATGGTAAAAAACAATACTTAAACAACGAATTATACGACCCAATTTAAGCTTTTTCGCACCATTAAAACAAAACTTAACAATCATTTTAAACATCTACCAACTAACCAAAGTTTACAAAAGACATAACATAAGTATCGCTTAAAGTTTAAAAACTAAATTTAACTATTTAATATCAAAAGCATTTTGACCCATTAACATCAACTTGAAACGGAAGCGCGTAGAGGGCGATGCGGTGTGTTCGTTCCAAGCGCACGATTATCACGATTGCAATTTCCTTATCAATCACAACACAAAAGAATTTATAAGTAACTCATTAAACATAAAACTTTCATTTAACCTTTAACCTTTTGTTTGATCCGTTATCATGGTCTTGGTTATTGCGTCATATTTCTTACTTACATTACATTCTTTCAATAGTCTCACAAACTATGAAATCTTAGTGTTCCTTCTTTTAATTGACAAATCCCACGATTCATCAGACCCGTTCTCCATCCTTTACGATTTCATTCTACTTGACACATTTACAACGAATCATTTGTAATCAAGTTCATACCATACGGGTCAATCCTTTACCATTTCATTCTACTTGACACGTTTACCAAAGATAAACTTTTTGGGTCTTGAAATAGATCAAGGGACTCATTGTCCACAAAAACATATCTTGGAAAATATACACAAATTCCGAGATACTTTAGAAGATAAAAAACATCTTCGAAGATTTTTATGTATTTTAACCTATGCTGAAAGTTATATTCCTAAACTCGCAGAACTTAGGAAACCTTTACAGGTAAAATTAAAAAAGGATTATATATGGGAATGGAAACAACCCGATACAGACTATATCAAAAAAATAAAGAAAAACTTAACCAGTTTTCGAAAACTTTATCTTCCAAAAGAAAATGAATTTTTAATCATAGAAACAGACGCTTCTCATGATTATTGGGGAGGAGTTTTGAATGCCAGAACAACCGAAAAAGAAGAAATATGTAAGTATACTTCTGGAAGCTTTAAAACAAGCCGAAAGAAATTACCACAGTAATGAAAAAAGAGTTACTTACGGTAAAAAATACTATTTCTAAATTTTCTATTTATTTTACTCCTGTAAAATTTCTAGTCAGGACAGATAATAAAAATTTTACTTATTTTTTGAAAACAAAAATTTTCGGTGATAACAAACAAGGCAATCTTGTCAGATGGCAGATGTGGTTTTCAAGATATTCTTTCGACATTGAGCATCTTGAGGGGGCCAAAAACGTGCTAGCTGATTGCTTGACACGAGATTTTCAAAATACGTAAACAAATACGTACTTCAAATGTTTTTCATGCCTATTTAAGGAGCACAAATACTTCAAACAAAGGCATGACCTATCACTTTCACTAAAGTAAGGATTATTTTTAAAAAGAAATGGAAAATTTAAAGGCTTTACGCCTGAAAGAAAAAATTCTTTTGATAGAATTAAAAGCTATTCAAGATCAAATAGCTCTCTATGACGAAAGTCTAAAACCAACTGCTAATTCAGAGTAGGAATCCTAAGGAAACAATCTGAACCTATTCCCTCTCAAACGGCGAAGGGTAAAGAAAAATCAAGTCCGTTTACTCCTATTGCTTTGGAAAAAAGCAAAAATAGAACTAAAATCTTCATCTAGCCCAGAAGCAAACGACTCTGGTAAAGGCATATCAAATCCCTTGATGGCTGACAGTTTGCCAAAAACTGAAAAGGTCTCTCTCAGACCAAGTTACTCTCAAGTCACTCAAGCACCAGAAAATCTTAAATCAAGATTTTATGTTATCTTTGATGGCGAACACAGAGGAATCTACGAAGACTGATGTATAGTCAAAAGTTATGTTGATAAAACTGACCATCCCTTCAAAAAATTTGGGTCATTATTACAAGCTCAACAAGAAGCCACCCGATATTCAACAAACTTCGGGAAAAGAGAAATACCTATAAAGGTAACCATTTTTTCTGAACCTTTGAAACCCAAGAAAAAAAGAAAAAGTCATTGAATTCATGAACACTTTCTCAAAACCAACATTAAAAGAAGAGAAAGAAGAAAAAATATCATATCTTTAGACGAATTCAGAACAATTTGGTCAAAGGCTAGAGCCCTAAGCCAAAATGATTTCGAGTTCGAACATATTTACACGGAAGATAAGACTACTAAAAGTCTTATTATCTTTTGTCCAGGTGCAAACCCAGAACTAGTTTCTTTAGCATTCTCTGCTGGATTAGCAAAGTTCATTTACCCTTCTCCCAATTTACTTGAAATAAGTAATTTATCTGAAGGAGTGAAGAAAGCTATCAAAAACTTTCGAAAGAAAATTGCCGCTGCAAGAGATGCAAATATCTTCATCAAGTGTAGTTCTACACTCCCTGACTTGTATCAAGGAAAAACATTTCCAAGTTACCATCATTTAGAAATTGGTATTGCCAAAACAAGAACAGTCAACCCTTCAAGTGTTATAAAGGAAGACTATGAAGACTTCGAGAAATGGATAGATATCAGGACAAAAGGATTTTTACAAATCCTAAATAACCTGCAAAAAATTAAAGCAGAAAGCTTTAATAAAGTAAATTATTGCAGCAACAACTGCATAATTACTAGCTATAGTGGAACTTCAATACCACTACATGAAAAAGAAGTTCTAGAAAGGATGGAGCAATGCATTATTTTCAATAAAATAAAAGCAGGCCCCACCACTAAAGAACAACTTTGCCGAAAGTTACAACGTACATTTGAAAATCATCAGTGCGAATACTGTAAAGCATCTTCTTCAGAAGAAAACAAAACGTCTACTGAAAAAGGCAGCTATTCTTCAGAAGAAGACACTCGAGAGCTGGACCAACACATGGGTTTGTCGATTAAATAACATTATCCATGACGATTAATTAAAGGCTATAATAGTCTTTTGGAAAAACTCACTTCTGCTATATAAAGAAGTAGAATTCTTTAGTTTAAGGATCATCTCTCGTACCCTCTCCTTTCCCACTTTTTCTTATTTGCAACTTAATGTGTGTAAACGAGTAGACTCCTTGCTAAAGGAGAGTATTATGTAAATATCAAGAAGTTCTTCCTTAGGGAAGAACAGTTATGAATAAAAATATCAGTTTCCTTTTATCCATTATGTTCATCTTTAAAATTTTGCAAAACCTGGAGCCCTGGAGCCATAAGAGTACCGTTTAGGCAGGAGGCCGTAGGGAAGAATTGGTTGGGTTGGTCACTTGGAAAAATCAACTTAAAGATTTACTTAGCTGGATAAGGAAGAAATGTATATTTTATTCTAACTGATAAATTACTTCAAAATATTTACGTTAATCTCCTTAAGCATTTTTATAAACATCTGTTTTTATAAACATATACAAGCAACAATCGATTAACCATTATCGAAATCAAATGATTTATTCAATAAAAAATTTTAGTCAAGAAATGACTATAAATAATGAATTTCGTAAATTCAAAATTATGAATTTTATATTTAAAGGATTGATTCCACAATTCAAAACGATTCCAAAATCGTATGCATTAGTCAAAATATGACCGAGAAGGCCGACTGGGTCATTCGGATGAGCAAGTGCCCTTCTGAGCAAAGGGTTACTTATCTCACTGGACTCTTTATTGATGGGGCACTGTATTGGTGGAACCTCCAGGTCCAAACTAAAGGCGAAACTGCTGCATACGTCTTGACCTGGGAGGAACTCAAAGAATTATTGAGGAAAAAGTATTGCTAGAGGTCGGAAATTCAGAAGTTAGAAACAAAATTCTGGAAATGCATCGTGCTATTAGACAAATATTTACAAGTTTACAAAGCGACGGGGTGGAGAACATTTGTTAGTGCCAAGGAGTTTTCATGATAGGAACATTTGGCAGTCATTTCAAAAATCACTTAGGGATACATACCCCTAGTCAGTACAAGTTTACAATACAAAAGTAAGATTTTCATGCTACATTGTTTCTTCATGCCTTCAAGTTGTCTTCCAAAAGTCTAGATCTTTATAAGTCTTAGTCTTCACAAAAGCGGGTAATCATCCCAAAAGATAGATACTGACTGACATGCTGCTGACACACTACTGACGTGGAGAAGGCGGAGGTGGAGGTGGTGACTGTGGTAGTGGTGGCGGTGATGGAGGGGGTGATGATGGTAAAGGTGGTAATGGTGATGCAGGTGGTGGTGGTGGGGGAGTGATGGCGGCTCTAACCGCGGCTAGCTCGGCCTGGAGCTCGCTGACCCTACGAAAGAGTATAGAGATCTGAATATCATGAGATATCATCCTGTCATCCGTAGTGGTCGAAGGGAAGTAAGAGGGATGATAAGGATCAGAAGGGTCCATGCCCAGTGGGGGTATATGAGTATGCATGTAAGGTGGTCTGACTGAGGACGGAGGTCCAACAAAGTGAGAAGGTCCAGCAGCATAGGGGTCGTGAAATGTGTGAGGGAACGGCTGATGTGAAGACTGTCCAAACTGATGATGAGACGGGGGATACAGAGAGTGTGAAAATCCCGGCAAATGCATGGGATCGGTAGTACGGGTAGATGGTACCGAAGCAGGGGAAGACACAGGGGTGAGAGTAGTGGGGGCAACGGTAGATGTAGTGGATGAGACATCCGCACGCTGGTATCAGAGCCATGTGCTCGTTTTTTAAGAAGAGGGGATTAGTTCCCGTTCCCTTAAGATAAACAATTTTAAAATAAATTTTAAACGTTTAAAAAAATTAAAATGAGTTTTAAAAATTCGTTTGAAGATTCGAAAGAATCAAACGAACAAGAAGTAACTGAAGTTTTAAATTTCAGTGAAAACGAAAAAGGTTTTGTATCAGATTACATGATTAATTCTGATCAATTAACTAAAATTAACAAGCTTAAATTCAAGCTTGACACAAAACAAGTTTTTAATCAAACAAAAACTTTACAAAGCTTAGTTTCTAAAGCTTTTACAAGAAAAAATAAAGTATTTTATTGTTTTAATACTGAAGAACTTTCAGTCGACATAAAAAATACAGCCGGAGAAGTTTATTTGCCACTCCTAACAAAGGGAGAAATAGCAAAAAAGCTTTTACACATCAAGCCAGAGTTGAGAAAATCTCTCAATATGGTACACATAGGAGTAGTCAAAATACTCATTCCATCTCAGTTTAGAGATGAAATTAATTTTCCTTTAAAAATGGCTCTTGTTGATAATAGAATTATTAATAGGCAAGACGCTCTTCTTAGAGCTATTCAAGGAAATTTAGCTTATGGTAAATTTATGTTTACTGTCTATCCTAAATTTGCTTTACATCGAAATTCAAAGGATTTTGATAAAACTTTAAGTTTCATACATCAGTGCGAAAGAACTGACCTTATGGAACCAGGTAATAAAGTTTTTACGATTAATTATTTAATCTCGTATGCTTTAACCAACAGTACTCATTCAATCGAGTATAAGGAAAATGAAAATATAACTCTTGAAGATATATTTTCTGAACTTGGAATTGTTGAAGGGTGTAAGTTTTCTGAACTTTCACAGTTAAAAGAAAATTGGGCAATTGATATTGCACGCAATAAACAAATTCTAGGATTCGAACCTAGACACAGTTTTGCTGGAACCTCTTTGCAAATAAGAGACTCTAGTGACACCGAGTAATTAATGCGAACTATGTCGGAAAACATAGATAGGTATGGCGAAATTTTAGAAAAGGTTATTAAGACTTAATGTCTATACATCTTTTTTATATGCAAATTGCTTATGAAGAAAGTGATATTTTTAGCCATAAATATCAAATACAACAAGTTTATGAAGATATCATGATTAGTCACGAAATAAGATCTCGTAACAAAAGATTTCTCAAAAGAAACATTGTTTTTACTAAACAAAAAATTCTTGAGCTTAAAGCTAAGAAAGCATTAATCTCTGTTGCATGAGTTCTCTGAGTAAAATTGAAGAACTGGTTAGAGAATTAACCAAGAAGGTAGAAGATTTGTCTACCAATGAAAATCTTGAAGCAATTGCTGCCAAGATTATCAAGGTTGTTATGAATTCAGAAAATCTTTTACTCAAAAAGAAAGAACAAATTTTTAATGAAAAAAGCTTTCAAAAATATTCATTTCCAAATTTCAATGTTGGAAATCCATCTTTGGGAAAGTCTAAATGTCCTAATGCATTAACTTGGCCTTTTGGATCAACTTCAAATGACCAATAAAGGACAGTTGAGAAACTCTTTTAGAGACATAAATCGAAAGGTTTCTATGCATTATTTCTATTTAGAAAGAAATAATCAAAGAATTTTGGAATTACATTCAGATTGGAGTATTCATCCTTCTGATAAACTTTTTAAATTAAATGCTTTAAAAAGAAAAAAATTCTTTTATGAAAAAAGATATTCAAAGACTTAGAGAGACAAAAATTATTTTATCTGGTGGATAGAATGATTCCAATTACTCAAAAGTTAGAAGGAATCTTTTTTGATCAAATGGAAACCCTTCCACTTGAACAAATGCATGAACTTGTTCATCTCATGTCATTAGATGACGATGAATGTGAACAAATGTTTTCTGAAAATAAAATCTTAAATGAAAGATATTTTTCTGAAAATAAAGAACGGATTTTTCCTTTATCTGTAAAGGATGAAGAACCTGAAACTGAAGAAAGCTCTTCAGACATTGAAATGTCTTCATACCATAGAGTAAATAATGCTACTTCTAGCAGTAGACGTTCTAATAAAAAGAATACAGAATTTTCCATGCCATATCACAAAGGTAATACCTAATTCTGATAGTAATAAAAATGGTAGTTCTACTACTATTGATACTATTAATATTGATTGTATCTTTGGCCTCGATAAAAGAAAAGAGGTAATTGACAAATGGAACACTGAAATCAGTCTAATTATTCAGACTAATTCTAATGAATTTTCTAATGCTAAAGCTTTGTTATTATTAATTGAACATAAGTCTGCAGGGATAATTCAAAATTTCATCAAAGGAACAACTTGGGATGAAAATATGAATGGTGAAGATCTTTTTGATCAAATCATAAATGCAATATATGTGATGTTTTTGGGTCTCGACGTTATAACAAATAAAGACCATGAAAATCAAAAATTGCTAGAAAAAGCAAGACAAAATCTTGCAAAAGCCCAAATTTGTGATATTTGTTTGTTAGACGATTTTACTTGTCTTTATGAAACAAATCTATACAAATTAAGTACAGGTGAATTCCACTCTTGGATTGAGGCTTACTTAATGAAGATTCCTATCATTGGAGAAAAAGCCAAAGAACGATGGAACAAAGAAAAGAATCAGTTTACGATGCATTCTCTTGGGTTTGCAACAAGAATTGTAAAAGAAGAAATTGCGGTTTACTGTGATTTTTCTGATAAACAAAAACAGCTAAAACGTTTTAACAAAAGCTGTTGCAAAAAGCTTACTGAGTTACCACAATTAACTTTTGGTTGTGAACCAGTAAAAGATGAAAATTATTTCAAAAAGAAATATAAAAATAAATATAAAACAAAAACTAAAAAACGTTTTTGGAAAACCAAGAAAAGAAAGTTTTCTCCTGGAAAATACTTTTCAAAAGAAAAACCTAAGGTTTGTCCTCAAGGGAAGAAAAAATGTCGTTGCTGGATATGTTCTGAAGAAGGACACTATGCCAACAATGTCCCAACAGACAAAAGTTTCCGGAAAAATTATAAATTATTTCGAAAGCGGAAACTGAAGGATATTTTCCTTCTGAAAATATTTTTGATGGCTATACGAAAGTATATACATTAAAGATATTAGATAACTTGTCATCAGATTCTTCAACAGAAGACTCAGAATGAAGTCCAACCACTCTTTTAGTTGGGGGGATAAAGATAAACAAAATGAATTTGTTTATTCAAAAAATTATTTATTTTCTGAAAACAAATTTTTTTTTTTTTGGAAATAATAATCAGGGTTGTCTTGTCAAATGGCAGACACGGTTTTCAAGATATTCATTCAACAATGAGCATCTTAAGGGGGCCAAAAACGTGTTAACTAATAACTTGACACAAGATTTTCAGAAATCGTAACCAATGATGTCATTATTATCCTTGCTCCTATAAATTGAAGGCTTTCCTTCATCCTAAATCATCACCTTCATTTACAAAAAACTTTTGAAAAAAGAAAGGGAGATGAAAGATTAAGGGCTTTACGCCTAAAGAAACTGTTTTTATAAAAAACTTCCAATATGGAAGAAGATCTTAAAGCTCTACGTCTCAAGGAAAAAATTATAGAAATAGAATTAAGATCCATCAGAGATCAGATCAGTGTCTACACGACCATGATCTTAACTGGAAATTCTGTCCAGGATGCTGAAAAGCTAAAAACAGAATCTAGTCCAGCGCAAACGGCGACTGGAAAAGACTCAACAAATCCGTTGATCCCTGATGCTTTGGGAAAAAGCATGCCAAAGGCTTCACAAGCCAGGCGAGATCTTCATTCAAAGAAGGCTAACATCCGATTGACCCCCGGGTCTACATTTTCGGAGGTTGTCCATTTACGAAAAATGGAAAGAGAAGGTTCATCTTCTCCCAGCAGCACAGATACAAACGGCTCTGTAGCTAAGAAGTCAAATCCGTTGACTCCTGACAACTTGGAAAAAGTTGGAGAAACTAGTCTTCGGCCTAGTTATGCGGACAAGACAAGAATGCCAGCAAAGGATGATTCAAAGTTCTACGTGATAGTTGAAGGTCCAAATGCAGGAATCTATGATGATTGGGACATTGTATCCAATCTAATAAAGGAGACATCTTTCGTCCACAAGAAGTACAGGACACTTTTTCAAGCTCAACAAGAAGTAGATAAGGACCAAGCAAACTTCGGAGGGAAGAAGATAATCTTCAAAGCACCAATCTTAGTGCCCAAAGTCCAGAACCATACTGGTCAAAGAAGACAGGTGGTCTTCATAAAAAAGAAAGAAGAAGCTCCATCCAAAGATCCATCTTCAGAGATTTTAGAAGGAATAAGCTTCCCAGATTTCATAATCCTATGGTTCAAAGCAAGAGCTCTCTCCATAAAGGATTATGAAGCAGAAAAGATTTATACAGACGATAAAAAGTCCAGAAGTCTTTTCGTAATCTGCCCTGATGCAGATACAATTTTCACTTACCAAGCTTTTTGTGCAGGGTTAGTCAAGACCATTTATCCCAGTAAGGATCTTAAGGAGTTAAGGTCATTTCCTAAGGGATTAAGAAAAGCAGTTGGAAAATTCATCCAAAAAATTGCTAAGGGTGCTAATATTTACATCCAAGTCACATCCAGCATTCCAGACTGGGTTAATGGAAAAATCCTTCCAGCCTATCACTATATTGAGCTAGGCTTAGCGGCAAAAAGAGAAGTTCAACCGTCCAAAGTCATAAACGAAGAAGATGACTTCATCAGCATGGGAATCTATGCCTACCGAGTTGAAAAGATTATTTCTATAATCCAAAAGACTCAAAAGCTTAATACAAAAAGCAAAGCCAAGGTCAATTATGCCAACCCAAATTGCCTGATCACCAGCGCTACAGGGAAGACGCTCTGTCAAGAAGATCAACGCGCAATCCACGCGCTTGAGGATAAGATCTTAAAGAATCAGATCGCGGCAGGTCCTACCACAAAGAAGATGCTTTGTGAAAGGCTCCAAAAGGTCGACAAAGACCATCAGTGCACATTATGTAAAAGCACAAAAGTTGATAGGGACACTACACCAAAAGCAGATGCTTTGTCTACTACCAGCAATGAGGGGTCCTTCACAATAATTCTATGAAAAACGTAAGCACTTACGTCATTCAAAAGAAGACAAGCGGCTACAGCTGTAAAGGCATCTTTAATTCAATGAAATTATTGGTAGGTCTTGTAAGAGGAAATCTCCATCTATATAAGGAGCAATACCTCAGGAGGATGGGACATCCCCTGCTCAATCCCAAAATCCCTCGTTCACATTCTCAACCACCCTCACCTACTTTTCTTTTTCTTTGATCATTCTTATGATCATTTTTCTTTTCTAGTTTATGTGTGCTAGGATGGAGTAGAAACTCCTTTAAGGAGTTGATGTAAATATTAAGAAGTTCTCCTTCGGGAGAACAGTTATGAAATAAAAACTCCTTTGTAAACCTCTATCTTTTATCTTCCATCATGAAAATTTTTATTCTGTAAAACCTGGAGTCCTGGAGCCCGTTGAAGTACCGCTGAGGCAGTAGGCCGTTAGGGAAATTAAGGGTTGGATTGATCCCTTGCAGAAAGAAATAGAAACTTTCAAGAAGAAAATACAAGAAGAAAAAATGTATAGATTTTATTTCAACTGTTAAATTACTTCAAGATTGATATTTCATATCTCTCCTTAAAATCTTAAAAAGAATTTAATTCAACACAAAAACTAAGATTTTGATTAAATCAAAAAATGATGTTTATAAACAAACACAAAAAGAAATCGATTAACAACTATCGAAACAAATGATTTTTCAATTTAAAAAATTTAGTCAAAATATGACTAAAAAAATAATGAATTTTGTAAATTCAAAGGATTAATTCCACAATTAAACAATTTCAAAATTGTTTATGTTAGTCAACAATTGTCGACTAATAATTCATATTCAAATTATCTATTGATTATTTTAATCGATGAATAATTCATTTGAATTTTATATTCAAAATACTGTGCATCTTTTACTTTTAGTCATTCGACTAATTAAAAAAAGATTCCTTTAAAAAAGAATTTTATATTCTAATTTGTAAATTTCACTTACAGAAACCAGGTATACAATGAGTATGCACCAAGATTTCCTTAAAAAAGAAATCCGTCGGGTTAATCAAGAATTAACCAAAAATCAAAGTCTAATTAACCAATTAGAACAGTCTTTTAAGAGATCACCTAGAAATAGGACAGCTGAACGTGTTCAGTTTAATGGTCTTAAAGCTAACCGCTTTAGGCTAAAAGTAGAACTCAACCGTCTTATTGACCAAGTTTTCTAGCCAATGAGTCTTAACCAGACCACAAAACTTCTAAAGGACTTAATGAACCCTTTAGTATCATTTTTAGAGAATTTTTTAATCCTTAAAATGATTCCTCACGCTGGTGTGGTCTGGTTAAGACTCATTGGCTAGAAAACTTGGTCAATAAGACGGTCGAGTTCTACTTTTAGCCTAAAGCGGTTAGCTTTAAGACCATTAAACTAAACACGTTCAGCTGTCCTATTTCTAGGTGATCTCTTAAAAGACTGTTCTAATCAATGTTTTAAAAACCGGTTTTTAAATCATACCGGGTTGGGCTCAAAAATGGTTAAACCGGGTTCTACCGAACAGTTCAACCGGGTTGCCTAGTGAACTCTACAAATCTATAAATATATTTTCAACTCAAAACATAATCCAAAAGTACATTATTTCATAACAAAAAATAATCCAAAAGTTAATTCGCAATAAAAAAATAATCCAAAAATTCACTATCAACGTCATCCTTATCAAATTAATCCATTGGAGTGTTGAATGCATTAAGTTCACGATCACTTAAAGGATGAAATTCACTGTCACCGACATCCTCGTCAACAAGAGCGTAACTATTTTCGTTTCCTACAATATTATATAAGAAATTTTAGTTACCAATAATCGCAATATACCAAAAGTACGTTAGATAAATAACATATATAACAAGTAACCTTGTGTTTGAGAAATCGGTACATGTTCTTCCTCACCAAACATGTTATCTATATCATCATTATCAAGTTCTCCTTCCGGCTCTTCTTCAACCACCCAAAATTCCGAATGATTAATACTTTCATAATCAACCGGATCATAGGATCTCTTAGCATATTTGAGCCTAGAAAAACATTTACCCAGATGTTAACACTTTAAAACTAAATTACGATGTAATAAAAAATCAAGACATTGTACCTATTTTGTAAACGCAAGTTGTAATGAACAAACACAAGGTCATTTAGTCTTTCATGTTCCAACCTATTTCTTTTTTTCGTGTGAATCCTTTCAAAGACACTCCAATTACGTTCACAACCCGAGGAAGATGCGGTTTGACTTAATATTCGAACGGCAAATTTTTGCATTAACGGATAATCTCCACCAAATAACCTCCACCATTCGGCTACAAAAAAAATGGCTATCAAAATGATAAAAAAATAATAAACAAATAAAATTAAAATCATAACATTAAAAATATATCTTACCGGGTTGAGTAACATTACGAGAAGCAACCGCACTACTCCTACCAAAAAATTCTAATCCATCACGAAACTTGCCTAAAGCCAGTGTAACATCTATAATATCATCACTCGAAAAATTCTTCTCAACCATGTCAAGAACACCCTTAAAAACTTCTTTATCTTTACAAAGATTTTCTTTATCATACTGAAAAGCTGGATTTAACCAGTATGCCGCACAATGAATACTAGAACGTAACATATTTTTCCATCGAGCATCGATTATATCCACATATGGCTTATAGAAAGCTACTTTTTCCTGAAATAATGCCTTAATTCCCTTATCTGCCCGATTCATCCCCTCAAAAACATACGGCAAAGAAGGTTTTTCATTCGTATCACACAAACGTAAAACCCTCAACAAAGGAGTCATGACTGTCACAGTAATCAAACAATTTTTTCAAAAAGTTTCATTCATCACAATTTCTTTACATTCAACTGCATTCCCCAACTTCAACATCTTTTTAAATTCGTTAGATATGACAAGAGCTTGCAAGTCATTTTTATGATCGACCAAACTTTTTAATGCAATGAAAGTCGTACCAAAACGGGTAGGACCTGGACAAATGATTTCTGTCCAACCCTTTCTCTTTCTTAACCAATTCAAAGGCATCTTGTGATTATAAATAAAAACAGTAACCCTAGATGCTAGTTTTACCAACTTTGCAACATTCTCTAACTCTGAAATATCTTTTAACACTAGATTAAGGCAATGAGCCGCACAAGGTGTCCAAGTAATTGAAGAATGTCTAGAACATAACAATTTACCAGCTTTCTTGTAATTAGCAGCATTGTCGGTAACTATCTGAACCACATTCTTAACCCCAACCATTTCAACAACCTCAGCAAACAAGTTACACAAATTCTCAGAATTGCTCTCAATATCCGATGCGTCTACAGATTTAATAAATGAAATCCCTTTCTCACAATAGACTAAGAAATTAATCAAATGGCGTTGCCTAACATCCCTCCACCCATCACTCATAATCGTGCAACCATTTTCTATCCACTCACTTCTATATGAATCTATTAATAACCCAACTGAAGTTTTTGCATCTTTCAACAAATTGACCCTTAAAGCATGATAGTTAGGTGCTTTGTAACCATAACCTATAGATGCTATTTTATCTACCGCAAGTTGAAAATAAGGAGAATTACAAGCATTCATAGGTATACAAGCATCATAGAACCACATAGCAATAGCCAAGTCAACATCATGTACCTTTTCTTTACATTACATAGCTTTTTTAATCGTAGGTTGAGAAGGATCGTTTATAGCTTTTGTAAAGAAAGGATGCAAATTCGATTTTGCTTTCCTTTTTCCCTTTTGCATTTGGTCATTTATTTCAACAACTTCTTCGTCTTCTATGACGTCAACACTAGATCCAACGGCAGTAGACTTACCTCTCGATTTAACTTTAATTTCTTTCAGAATTCCTTGCAAAGTAAAACGAACATCCGCTGGTACTTTTTTACAAGGTTCTATATCACCTTTAATGCCCGCAAGGTGTTTCTTCATTCTAGTTATTCCACCACCACGCACCATTTTTTGACAAAAATCACAAATGTATACAATTTTACCTTTCTCATCACTTTGAGAAGTGACATACTCCCACGCTTTATCTGATTTTGTTCTAAACCTTGATTGAACAGGCTCAGTTTAGCTATCTTCCATATTCTACAAAACAAGTAACTTTTTTAAGATATATAATCGTACATGTGCATAAACAAATCCATAGATCATCATCAAATCCATACGTTCATCATCTAACATATGGTTTTAAAAGTTGCTGTGCAAAAATAAAAAAAATAACTCAAACTATGTTTTTATATAAAAAAACTAATAGATGCTTTTCAACTAAAAGAAAAAAATAAATATGTTCCAAAAATTTGAATAAGACAAGCCATCATATTAAACAATTAAACAAGTATAAATCATTAAAGTATTATCTATTAAAATAAATATGTTCCAAAAATTACGAAGTTAGTGTTAATGTTGTGAATCAAAGAAATCAAAGATACAGACGTTAAGAATTTAATTAATTCTACCATGGAAATTCTTGGTTACTAGAGTTCCCACTTCCCATAAAGAAAACAAAAAAGTTCAAAACTCTATACAGTATACACAATTACACAGTACCTGAACTAGTTTGCTGAACTTCGATGAATGGAGACGGCAGAATTGTTGTTTTTTGTTAGTTTTGAGGATGAATTTTGAGTCTTTGATCAAAGTGGGCAGTGGGCAACTAGGTTAAATTACGAATTAAGAAGGTTAATTCTAACTTGTAAGTTATTTTGGGCCGCTAAAAAAGTCCGTATTTCATGTCTGGCCCGGTACCGGCATCCGGTTTAAACCGGTTTAACCAAATATACCGCCGATACAATATACTTGCCGCTGCCTCAAAATAACGGCATGATTCGTGCCGCCCTTTCATCCGGCATCCGGTTCAACCGGCCGGTATGAACTGGTTTTTAAAACATTGGTTCTAATTGGTTAATTAGACTTTGATTTTTGGTTAATTCTTGATTAACCCGACGGATTTCTTTTTTAAGGAAATCTTGGTGCATACTCATTGTATACCTGGTTTCTGTAAGTGAAATTTACAAATTAGAATATAAAATTCTTTTTTAAAGGAATCTTTTTTTTAATTAGTCGAATGACTAAAAGTAAAAGATGCACAGTATTTTGAATATAAAATTCAAATGAATTATTCATCGATTAAAATAATCAATAGATAATTTGAATATGAATTATTAGTCGACAATTGTTGACTAACATAAACAATTTTGAAATTGTTTAATTGTGGAGTTAATTCTTTGAATTTACAAAATTGATTATTTTTTGTAGTCATATTTTGACTAAATTTTTTAGATTGAAAAATCATTTGTTTCGATAGTTGTTAATCGATTTCTTTTTGTGTTTGTTTATAAACATCATTTTTTGATTTAATCAAAATCTTAGTTTTTGTGTTGAATTAAATTCTTTTTAAGATTTTAAGGAGAGATATGAAATATCAATCTTGAAGTAATTTAACAGTTGAAATAAAATCTATACATTTTTTCTTCTTGTATTTTCTTCTTGAAAGTTTCTATTTCTTTCTGCAAGGGATCAATCCAACCCTTAATTTCCCTAACGGCCTACTGCCTCAGCGGTACTTCAACGGGCTCCAGGACTCCAGGTTTTACAGAATAAAAATTTTCATGATGGAAGATAAAAGATAGAGGTTTACAAAGGAGTTTTTATTTCATAACTGTTCTCCCGAAGGAGAACTTCTTAATATTTACATCAACTCCTTAAAGGAGTTTCTACTCCATCCTAGCACACATAAACTAGAAAAGAAAAATGATCATAAGAATGATCAAAGAAAAAGAAAAGTAGGTGAGGGTGGTTGAGAATGTGAACGAGGGATTTTGGGATTGAGCAGGGGATGTCCCATCCTCCTGAGGTATTGCTCCTTATATAGATGGAGATTTCCTCTTACAAGACCTACCAATAATTTCATTGAATTAAAGATGCCTTTACAGCTGTAGCCGCTTGTCTTCTTTTGAATGACGTAAGTGCTTACGTTTTTCATAGAATTATTGTGAAGGACCCCTCACTGCTGGTAGTAGACAAAGCATCTGCTTTTGGTGTAGTGTCCCTATCAACTTTTGTGCTTTTACATAATATGCACTGATGGTCTTTGTCGACCTTTTGGAGCCTTTCACAAAGCATCTTCTTTGTGGTAGGATCTTCCGCGATCTGATTCTTTAAGATCTTATCCTCAAGCTCGTGTATTGCGCGTTGATCTTCTTGACAGAGCGTCTTCCCTGTAGCGCTGGTGATCAGGCAATTTGGGTTGGCATAATTGACCTTGGCTTTGCTTTTTGTATTAAGCTTTTGAGTCTTTTGGATTATGGAAATAATCTTTTCAACTCGGTAGGCATAGATTCCCATGCTGATGAAGTCATCTTCTTCGTTTATGACTTTGGACGGTTGAACTTCTCTTTTTGCCGCTAAGCCTAGCTCAATATAGTGATAGGCTGGAAGGATTTTTCCATCAACCCAGTCTGGAATGTTGGATGTGACTTGGATGTAAATATTAGCATCCTTAGCAATTTTTTGGATGAATTTTCCAACTGCTTTTCTTAATCCCTTAGGAAATGACCTTAACTCCTTAAGATCCTTGCTGGGATAAATGGTCTTGACTAACCCTGCACAAAAAGCTTGGTAAGTGAAAACTGTATCTGCATCAGGGCAGATTACGAAAAGACTTCTGGACTTTTTATCGTCAGAATAAATCTTTTCTGCTTCATAATCCTTTATGGAGAGAGCTCTTGCTTTGGACCATAGGATTCTGAAATCTGGGAAGCTTATTCCTTCTAAAATCTCTGAAGATGGATCTTTGGATGGAGCTTCTTCTTTCTTTTTTATGAAGACCACCTGTCTTATTTGACCAGTATGGTTCTGGACTTTGGGCACTAAGATTGGTGCTTTGAAGATTATCTTCTTCCCTCCGAAGTTAGCTTGGTACTTATCTACTTCTTGTTGAGCTTTAAAAAGTGTCCTGTACTTCTTGTGGACGAAAGATGTCTCCTTTATTAGATTGGATACAATGTCCCAATCATCATAGATTCTTGCATTTGGACCTTCAAATATCACGTAGAACTTTGAATCATCCTTTGCTGGCATTCTTGTCTTGTCCGCATAACTAGGCCGAAGACTAGTTTCTCCAACTTTTTCCAAGTTGTCAAGAGTCAACGGATTTGACTTCTTAGCTACAGAGCCGTTTGCATCTGAGCTGCTGGGAGAAGTTGAACCTTCTCTTTCCATTTTTCGTAAATGGACAACCTCCGAAAATGTAGACCCAGGGGTCAATCGGATGTTTGCCTTCTTTGAATGAAGATCTCGCCTGGCTTGTGAAGCCTGTGGCATGCTTTTTCCCAAAGCATCAGGGATCAACGGATTTATTGAGTCTTTACCAGTCGCCGTTTGTGCTGGACTAGATTCTGTTTTTAGCATTTCAGCCACCTGGACAGAATTTCCAGTTAAGATCATGGTCGTGTAGACACCGATCTGATCTCTGATGGATCTTAATTCTATTTCTAGAATTTTTTCCTTGAGACGTAGAGCTTTAAGATCTTCTTCCATATTGGAAGGTTTTTATAAAGACAATTTCTTTAGGCGTAAAGCCCTTAATCTTTCATCTCCCTTTCTTTTTTCAAAAGTTTTTTGTAAATGAAGGTGATGATTTTGGATGAAGGAAAGCCTTCAATTTATAGGAGCATGGATAATAATGACATCATTGCTTGATTTCTGAAAATCTCGTGTCAAGTTATTAGTTAACACGTTTTTGGCCCCCTTAAGATGCTCATTGTTGAATGAATATCTTGAAAACCGTGTCTGCCATTTGACAAGACGACCCTGATTATTATTTCCAAAAAAAAAAAAATTTGTTTTCAGAAAATAAATAATTTTTTGAATAAACAAATTCATTTTGTTTATCTTTATCCCCCCAACTAAAAGAGTGGTTGGACTTCATTCTGAGTCTTTTGTTGAAGAATCTAATGACAAGTTATCTAATATCTTTAATGTATATACTTTCGTATAATCTTGAAAACCGTGTCTGCCATTTGACAAGACGACCCTGATTATTATTTCCAAAAAAAAATAAAATTGTTTTTAGAAAATAAATAATTTTTTGAATAAACAAATTCATTTTGTTTATCTTTATCCCCCCAACTAAAAGAGTGGTTGGACTTCATCCTGAGTCTTCTGTTGAAGAATCTGATGACAAGTTATCTAATATCTTTAATGTATATACTTTCGTATAGCCATAAAAAATATTTTCAGAAGGAAAATATCCTTCAGTTTCCGCTTTCGAAATAATTTTTAATTTTTCCGGAAACTTTTGTCTGTTGGGACATTGTTGGCATAGTGTCCTTCTTCAGAACATATCCAGCAACGACATTTTTTCTTCCCTTGAGGACAAACCTTAGGTTTTTCTTTTGAAAAGTATTTTCCAGGAGAAAACTTTCTTTTCTTGGTTTTCCAAAAACGTTTTTTAGTTTTTGTTTTATATTTATTTTTATATTTCTTTTTGAAATAATTTTCATCTTTTACTGGTTCACAACCAAAAGTTAATTGTGGTAACTCAGTAAGCTTTTTGCAACAGCTTTTGTTAAAACGTTTTAGCTGTTTTTGTTTATCAGAAAAATCACAGTAAACCGCAATTTCTTCTTTTACAATTCTTGTTGCAAACCCAAGAGAATGCATCGTAAACTGATTCTTTTCTTTGTTCCATCGTTCTTTGGCTTTTTCTCCAATGATAGGAATCTTCATTAAGTAAGCCTCAATCCAAGAGTGGAATTCACCTGTACTTAATTTGTATAGATTTGTTTCATAAAGACAAGTAAAATCGTCTAACAAACAAATATCACAAATTTGTGCTTTTGCAAGATTTTGTCTTGCTTTTTCTAGCAATTTTTGATTTTCATGGTCTTTATTTGTTATAACGTCGAGACCCAAAAACATCACATATATTGCATTTATGATTTGATCAAAAAGATCTTCACCATTCATATTTTCATCCCAAGTTGTTCCTTTGATGAAATTTTGAATTATCCCTGCAGACTTATGTTCAATTAATAATAACAAAGCTTTAGCATTAGAAAATTCATTAGAATTAGTCTGAATAATTAGACTGATTTCAGTGTTCCATTTGTCAATTACCTCTTTTCTTTTATCGAGGCCAAATATACAATCAATATTAATAGTATCAATAGTAGTAGAACTACCATTTTTATTACTATCAGAATTAGGTATTACCTTTGTGATACGGCATGGAAAATTCTGTATTCTTTTTATTAGAACGTCTACTGCTAGAAGTAGCATTATTTACTCTATGGTATGAAGACGTTTCAATGTCTGAAGAGCTTTCTTCAGTTTCAGGTTCTTCATCCTTTACAGATAAAGGAAAAATCCGTTCTTTATTTTCGGAAAAATATCTTTCATTTAAGATTTTATTTTCAGAAAACATTTGTTCACATTCATCGTCATCTAATGACATGAGATGAACAAGTTCATGCATTTGTTCAAGTGGAAGGGTTTCCATTTGATCAAAAAAGATTCCTTCTAACTTTTGAGTAATTGGAATCATTCTATCCACCAGATAAAATAATTTTTGTCTCTCTAAGTCTTTGAATATCTTTTTTCATAAAAGAATTTTTTCTTTTTAAAGCATTTAATTTAAAAAAGTTTATCAGAAGGATGAATACTCCAATCTGAATGTAATTCCAAAATTCTTTGATTATTTCTTTCTAAATAGAAATAATGCATAGAAATCTTTTGATTTGTGTCTCTAAAAGAGTTTCTCAATTGTCCTTTATTGGTCATTTGAAGTTGATCCAAAAGGCCAAGTTAATGCATTAGGACATTTAGAGTTTCCTAAAGATGGATTTCCAACATTGAAATTTGGAAATGAATATTTTTGAAAGCTTTTTTCATTAAAAATCTTTTCTTTCTTTTTGAGTAAAAGATTTTTTGAATTTATTTTTTCATCAAGTTTGTCAGAAACATCCTTGATAATCTTGGCAGCAATTGCTTCAAGATTTTCATTGGTAGACAAATCTTCTACCTTCTTGGTTAATTCTCTAACCAGTTCTTCAATTTTACTTAGAGAACTCATGCAACAGAGATTAATGCTTTCTTAGCTTTAAGCTCAAGAATTTTTTGTTTAGTAAAAACAATGTTTCTTTTGAGAAATTTTTTGTTACGAGATCTTATTTCGTGACTAATCATGATATCTTCATAAACTTGTTGTATTTGATATTTATGGCTAAAAATATCACTTTCTTCATAAGCAATTTGCATATCAAGAAGATGTAGATAGTTTAGAATAGGTGTTATAGACATTAAGTCTTAATAACCTTTTCTAAAATTTCTCCATACCTGTCTATGTTTTCCGACATAGTTCGCATTAATTGCTCGGTGTCACTAGAGTCTCTTATTTGCAAAGAGGTTCCAGCAAAACTGTGTCTAGGTTCGAATCCTAGAATTTGTTTATTGCGTGCAATATCAATTGCCCAATTTTCTTTTAACTGTGAAGGTTCAGAAAACTTACACCCTTCAACAATTCCAATTTCAGAAAATATATCTTCAAGAGTTATATTTTCATTTTTCTTATACTCGATTGAATGAGTACTGTTGGTTAAAGCATACGAGATTCAATAATTAATCGTAAAAACTTTATTACCTGGTTCCATAAGGTCAGTTCTTTCGCACTGATGTATGAAACTTAAAGTTTTATCAAAATCCTTTGAATTTCGATGTAAAGCAAATTTAGGATAGACAGTAAACATAAATTTACCATAAGCTAAATTTCCTTGAATTGCTCCAAGAAGCGTCTTGCCTATTAATAATTCTATTATCAACAAGAGCCAATTTTAAAGGAAAATTAATTCCATCTCTAAACTGAGCTTTAAGGAGTATTTTGACTGCTCCTATGTGTACCATATTGAGAGATTTTCTCAACTCTGGCTTGATGTGTAAAAGCTTTTTTGCTATTTCTCCCTTTGTTAGGAGTGGCAAATAAACTTCTCCAGCTGTATTTTTTATGTCGACTGAAAGTTCTTCAGTATTAAAACAATAAAATACTTTATTTTTTCTTGTAAAACTTTAGAAACTAAGCTTTGTAAAGTTTTTGTTTGATTAAAAACTTGTTTTGTGTCAAGCTTGAATTTAAGCTTGTTAATTTTAGTTAATTGATCAGAATTAATCATGTAATATGATACAAAACCTTTTTCGTTTTCACTGAAATTTAAAACTTCAGTTACTTCTTGTTCGTTTGATTCTTTCGAATCTTCAAACGAATTTTTAAAACTCATTTAATTTAAAAAAAAAATGTTTAAAATTTATTTTAAAATTGTTTATCTTAAGGGAACATGAACTAATCCCCTCTTCTCTGGTCGTGTCTGTCGTTGATGTCTCGTCCACTACATCTATCGTTGTCCTCACTACTCTCACCCCTGTGTCTTCCCCTGTTTCGGTACCATCTACCCCTACTAGCGATCCCATGCATTTACCGGGATTTTCACACTCTCTGTATCCCCCGTCTCATCATCAGTTTGGACAGTCGTCACATTAGCGGTTCCCTCACACATTTCACGACCCCTATGCTGCTGGACCTTCTCACTTTGCTGGACCTCCATCCTCAGTCAGACCACCTTACATGCATACTCCTATACCCCCACTGGGCATGGACTCTTCTGATCCTTATCATCCCTCTCACTTCCCTCCGACCACTACGGATGACAGGATGATATCTCATGATGTTCAGATCTCTATACTCTTTCGTAGGGTCAGCGAGCTCCAGGCCGAGCTAGCCGCGGTCAGAGCCGCCATCACTTCCCCACCACCACCACCACCACCTGCATCACTATTACCACCTTTACCATCATCACCTCCTCCATCACCGCCACCACTACCACAGTCACCACCTCTGCCTTCTCCACGTCAGTAGTGTGTCAGCAGCATGTCAGTCAGTATCTATCTTTTGGGATGATTACCCGCTTTTGTGAAGACTAAAACTTATAAAGATCTAGACTTTTGGAAGACAACTTGAAGGCATGAAGAAACAATGTAGCATGAAAATCTTACTTTTTTATTGTAAACTTGTACTGACTAGGGGTATGTATCCCTAAGTGATTTTTGAAATGACTGCCAAATGTTCCTATCATGAAAACTCCTTGGCACTAACAAATGTTCTCCCCCCGGTCGCTTTGTAAACTTGTAAATATTTGTCTAATAGCACGATGCATTTCCAGAATTTTGTTTCTCACTTCTGAATTTCCGACCTCGAGCAATACTTTTTCCTCATTAATTCTTTGAGTTCCTCCCAGGTCTGGCCGTATGCAACAGTTTCGCCTTTAGTTTGGACCTGGAGTTTCCACCAAGACAGTGCCCCATCAATAAAGAGTACAGTGACATAAGTAACCCTTTGCTCAGAAGGGCACTTGCTCATCCGAATGACCGAGTCGGTCTTCTCGGCCATATTTTGACTAATGCGTACGATTTTGGAATCGTTTTGAATTGCGGATTCAATCCTTTGAATATAAAATTCATAATTTTGAATTTACGAAATTCATTATTTATAGTCATTTCTTGACTAAAATTTTTGATTGAATAAATCATTAACGTAAATATTTTGAAGTAATTTAACAGTTAGAATAAAATATACATATCTTCCTTATTCAGCTAAGTAAATCTTTAAGTTGATTTTTCTAAGTGACCAACCCAACAAATTCTTCCCTACGGCCTCATGCCTATAAACGGTACTCTTATGGCTCCAGGGCTCCAGGTTTTGCAAAATTTTAAAGATGAACATAATGGATAAAAGGAAGCTGATATTTTTATTCATAACTGTTCTTCCCTACGGAAGAACTTCTTGATATTTACATAATACTCTCCTTTAGCAAGGAGTCTACTCGCTTACACACATTAAGTTGCAAACAAGAAAAAGTGGGAAAGGAGAGGGTACGAGAGATGATCCTTAAACTAAAGAATTCTACTTCTTTATATAGCAGAAGTGAGTTTTAAAAAAGACCATTATAGCCTTTAATTAATCGTCATGGATGACGTTATTTAATCGACAAACCCATGTGTTGGTCCAGCTCTCGAGTGTCTTCTTCTGAAGAATAACTGCCTTTTTCAGTAGAGGTTTTGTTTTCTTCTTCTGAAGATGCTTTACAGTATTCGCACTGATGATTTTCAAATGTGCGTTGTAACTTTCGGCAAAGTTGTTCTTTAGTGGAGGGGCCTGCTTCTATTTTATTGAAAATAATGCATTGCTCCATCCTTTCTATAACTTCTTTTTCTTGTAGTGGTATTGGAGTTCCACTATAGCTAGTAATTATGTAGTTGGTGCTGCAATAATTTACTTTATTAAAGCTTCCTGCTTTATTTTTTTGCAGGTTGTTTAGGATTTGTAAAAATCCTTTTATCCTGATATCTATCCATTTCTCTAAGTCTTCATAGTCTTCCTTTATAACCCTTGAAGGTTTTTGTTCTTGTTTTGGCAATACCAATTTCTAAATGATGTTAACTTGGAAAGGTTTTTCGTTGATACCAGTCAGGGAGTGTAGAACTACACTTGATGAAGATATTTGCATCTCTTGCAGCAGCAATTTTCTTTCGAAAGTTTTTGATAGCTTTCTTCACTCCTTCAGATAAATTACTTATTTCAAGTAAATTGGGAGAAGGGTAAATGAACTTTGCTAATCCAACAGACAATGCTAGAGAAACTAGTTTTGGGTTTGCACCTAGACAAAAGATAATAAGACTTTAAGTAGCCTTATCTTCCGTGTAAATATGTTCGAACTCGAAATCGTTTTGGCTTAGGTCTCTAGCCTTTGACCAAATTGTTCTGAATTCGTCTAAAGATATGATATCTTTTTCTTCTTTCTCTTCTTTTAATGTTGGTTTTGAGAAAGTGTTTCTGAATTCAATGACCTTTATTTTTTCTTGGGCTTCAAAGGTTCAGAAAAAAATGGTTACCTTTAAAGGTATCTCTTTTCCCGAAGTTTGCTGAATATCGGGTGGCTTCTTGTTGGGCTTGTAATAATGACCCAAATTTTTTGAAGGGATGGTCAGTTTTATCAATATAACATTTGACTATAGACTAGTTTTCGTAGATTACTCTGTGTTCACCATCAAAGATAACATAAAATCTTGATTTAAGATTTTCTGGTGCTTGAGTGACTTGAGAGTAACTTGGTCTGACATAGACCTTTTCAGTTTTTGGCAAACTGTCAGCCATCAACGGATTTCATATGCCTTTACCAGAGCCGTTTGCTTATGGGCTAGATGAAGATTTTAGTTATTCATTTACTCTATTTTTGCTTTTTTCCAAAGCAACAGGAGTAAACGGACTTGATTTTTCTTTACCCTTCGCTGTTTGAGAGGGAATAGATTCAGATTGTTTCCTTGCGGATTCCTGCTCTGAATTAGCAGTTGGTTCTAGACTTTCATCATAGAGAGCTATTTGATCTTGAATAGCTTTTAATTCTATCAAAAGAATTTTTTCTTTCAGGTGTAAAGCCTTTAAATTCTCCATTTCTTTTTAAAAATAAATCTTACTTTTGTGAAAGTGATAGGTCATGCCTTCGTTTGAAGGATTTGTACTCCTTAAATAAGCATGAAAAGCATTTGAAGTACGTATTTGTTTACGTATTTTGAAAATCTCGTGTCAAGCAATCAACTAGCACGTTTTTGTCCCCCTCAAGATGCTCAATGTCGAAAGAATATCTTGAAAACCAAATCTGCCATCTGACAAGACGGCCTTGTTTGTTATCTCCAGAAATTTTTGTTTTAAGAAAATAAGTAAAATTTTCATTATATGTCCTGACTAGAAATTTTACAGGAGTAAGATAAATAGAAAATTTAGAAATAGTGTTTTTTACCGCAAGTAATTCTTTTTCATTACTATAGTAATTTCTTTTGGCTTGTTTAAAGCTTCCAGGAGTATACTTACATATTTCGTCTTTTTCGGTTGTTCTGGCCTTCAAAACTCCTCCCCAATAATCATGAGAAGCGTCTGTTTCTATGATTAAAAATTCATTTTCTTTTGGAAGATAAAGTTTTGGAAAACTGGTTAAGTTTTTCTTTATCTTTTTGATATAGTCTGTATCGGATTTTTTCCATTCCCATATATAATCCTTTTTTTAATTTTACCTGTAAAGGTTTCCTAAGTTCTGCGTTTTTAGGAATATAACTTTCAGCATAGGTTAAAATTCCTAAAAATCTTTGAAGATGTTTTTATCTTTTAATGTATCTGAGAATTTGTGTATATGTTTTTCGTGGACAATGAGTCTCTTGATCTATTTCAAGACCCAAAAAGTTTATCTTTGTTTTAAAAAGATTAGCTTTCTTTTTTAATAAAATAATTCCATATTTTTCAGTTGTTTTTAAAACTGATCAAACATGAAAATAGTATTTATCTTCAGATTTTGAGAAAATTATAATATCGTCGACGTAGACGGTACAATAATTTTCTAAACCTCTTAAAGCATTTTGCATATGTCTTTGAAGTATGCTCGGTGCTTGTTTTAATCCAAAAGGAACTACCTTCCACTGATAATGACCATCTGGACATGTGAATGCGGTTAGTAACTGAGATTCTTCATCAACAATACCTGCCAGAAATCACTTTTGCATTCGAAACTAGAAAAATAGGTTTTTCCTCTTAAGAGGGTTAATAATTCATGCATACAAGGAAGATTATGGCTGTCGTCTTTAGTAGCTGCATTAATTGCTTTGTAATTTACAACCATGCGCTTTTTTCCTTTTCTTTTTCAACTTCATTTTCAACTAAGAATGCTGGAGACATGTGAGGTGATTTACTTGGAATAAGTAATTTTAAATCAAGTAATTCATTAATCTGTTTATTAAATTCTTCTCTGTCCTGTGGACTGTATTTCATAGGTTTTACCCTGATAACAGTTTTAGTATCTATAAGTTCTATTGATGCTTTCATCCATTTTTTTTTATTTTTCAGGATCAATAGGATTTTCTGAACAAACCTTTTCAAGTAGTTCTTCAATTTTTTGAAACTTTTGTATTTCAAGTAAAAATATTCTTTCCGGTTTTATAACCTCTTGAACTATATTAGTTCCAGGAATTTGTTTTATTTTTGAATCTTTTTTCATGGATTCAAGAAAAATTGGTTTTCAGATTTGAAAAGCCTTTGTAACCTTTTTAATCAAAATCATTTTTTGATTAAGATGAAAAGATACACTGTCTAACCATTGAGTGAAAGGTCCATAAAGTTGAAAGAAATTATTTCCAAGAAGTAAATCCATACCTGAATCTTGTTGACAGATAGTAGGAATGGTAAATGGAACTCCAGAAAAATAGATTATAAGATTTCTACAAACCTTATCTAATTTAATGACTTCTCTGTTAGCAATAATTGCCTTAATATCTTTGGGAGTGTTTTCTCATAGATCATCAGGAATTACATGTTTGCTTGCTAAACAAAGACTTGCCCCTGTATCTAAATAACAATGTAGAGCAATTGTTTTATATCCTTTGAAAAATATTTTTCCTTTGATATAAATTGAATTTGGATTAGTTATATTTGAATAGGCTAATTCAAAACAATGAGTTTGTTTATGATTCTCATCCCCCCAACTAAAAGAATGGTTAGAATTCATTCTGAGTCTTCTGTTGAAGAATCGGATGACAAGTTATCTAGTATTTCTAATGTATATACTTGCGTATAGCCATAAAAAATATTTTCAGAAGGAAAATATCATTCAATTTCAGCTTTCGAGATAAATTTTAATTTTTCCGAAAATTTTTGTCTGTTGGGACATTCGTCGGCATAATGTCCTTCTTCAGAACATATCCAGCAACAACATTTTTTCTTCCCTTGAGGACAGACCTTAGGTTTTTCTTTAGAAAAATATTTTCCTGATGAAAATTTTCTTTTCTTGGTTTTCCAAAAACGTTTTTTTAGTTTTTGTTTTATATTTATTTTTATATTTCTTTTTGAAATAACCTTTATCTTTTGTTGGTTCACAGCTAAAAGATAATTGTGGTAACTCAGTGAGTTTTTTACAACCGTTTTTATTAAAACGTTTTAATTGTTTTTGTTTATTAGAAAAATCACAATAGGCTGCAATTTCCTCTTTAACAATTCTTGTAGCAAACCCAAGAGAATGCATTGTAAACTGATTTTTTTCTTTAGTCCATCGTTCTTTTGCCTTTTCTCCGATGATGGGAATTTTCATTAAGTTGGCATCAATCCAAGAATTGAATTCACTTGTGCCTAATTTATATAAATTTGTTTCATAAAGACAAGTGAAATCGTCTAAAAGACATATATCACAAAGTTGTGCTTTAGCAAGATTTTGTCTTGCTTTTTCTAGCAACTTTTGATTTTCTCGGTCTTTATCTGTCATGAAGTCAAGACCTAAAAACATCATGTATATTGCATTTATTATTTGATTAAAAAGATTCTCACCATGCAAATCTTCATTCCAAGTTGTTCCTTTGATGAAGTGGATAATCCTGCAGATTTATGTTCAACTAATAATAACAAAGCCTTAGCATGAGAGAACTCTTCTGGATTGGTCTGAATGATTAGACTGATCTCATTGTTCCATTTATCAATTACCTCTTTTCTTTTGTTGAGGTTAAAGATACAATCAATTTTAATAGTATTAATAGTAGTTGAACTACCATTATTATTATTATTATTATTTAGTATGAATGATTAGACTGATCTCAGTGTTCCATTTATCAATTACCTCTTTTCTTTTGTTGAGGTTAAAGATACAATCAATTTTAATAGTATTAATAGTAGTTGAACTACCATTGTTGTTGTTGTTGTTGTGGTGGTGGTTTATGATTATTATGATATGATCATTATCATCATTATTATCATTATCATCATTATCATCATCATTATTATTATTATACGGTATTGAAAATTCCGTATTCTTTTTTTCTATTAGAACATCTGTTATTACTGCTAGTAATGGATTTATTTACTCTATGGTTTGAAGACATTTCAATATCTGAAGAACTTTCTTCGGTTTCGGGTTCTTCATCCTTTAAAGCAAAGATCCGTTCTTTATTTTCAGAAAAATATCTTTCATTTAAGATTTTATTTTCAAAAAATTTGTGTTCACATTCTTTGTCATCTAATGAAATGAGGTGAACAAGCTCATTTATCTGTTCAACTGGAAGGGTTTCCAATTGTTCATCTAAAATTTGCTCCAATCTTTGAGTGATAGAGCTCATTTTACCCGCAAGATAAAATAATCTTTTTATCTTTAAGATTTTTAATTATTTATTCAAGCCTTTTTATTTGACTTTTATGAAAAATTATGTTATTCATTTTGTCTTTTGGATGCATGCTCCAATTGTAGTTTTCAAAAAGCAAATTGATGGCATTTTGATGAAGTAAATGGCATCTTGAGATTTTCATGTCTAGTTTTTGAAAAGATAGTTTTATGTATTCAAAACTAGTCATGTGGGTGGTTTAGGTGGTCCAAAAGGCCATGTTAATGTGTTTGGACTTTTAGAGCTTCCTAATGATGGATTTCCAACGTTGAAATTTGGAAATGAATATTTTTGAAAGCTTTTTTCATTGACCATTTTTTTTCTTTTTGCTTTTCGGGCAAAAGAGTTTCTGGATTCATTTTTTCATCAACTTTGTCTGAAATATCTTTGATGACTTTTGCAGCAATTGCTTCAAGATTTTCGTTGGTAGATAAACTTTCCACCTTCTTAATTAAATCTCTAACTAGTTCTTCTATTTTACCATGAGAACTCATGCTATAGATATTGTTGCTTTTTTAGCTTTAAGCTCAAGATTTTTTTTAGAGGCAATAATGTTTCTTTTAACAATTCCTATGTTGAGAGATTTTATTTTATGACTCATCATAAAATTTTCCTTTAATTGTTGTATCCGAATTAAAGAAATATGTATGTCTTCTTCTTCATAAGCGATTTGCTCATCAAGAATACATAAATAATTTAAAATATGTTTTAAAGACATTATGTCCAATAACCTCTTTTAAAATTTTTCCATGCTTGTCTATTCTTTCCGACATGGATCGTATTAATTGTTCAGTGTTACTAGATTCTCTTGTTTGTAAAGAGGTTCCAGCAAAAATGTGCCTAGGTTTTGTTCCTAGAATCTGTTTATTTCGTGCAATATCAGTTGCCTAATTTTCTTTTAACTGTGAAGGTTCAGAGAATTTACTACCTTCAACAACTCCAATTTCTGAGAAAATATCTTCAATTGTTATATTTTCTTTTTCCTTATATTCAATTGAATGGTACTATTAGTTAAAGCATAAGAAATTAAATAATTAATCGTAAAAACTTTATTTCCTGGTTCCATAAGATCAGTTCTTTCACACTGATATATAAAACTTAGAGTTTTATCAAAATCTTTTGAATCTCGATGAAAAGCAAATTTAGGATAGATAGTAAACATAAATTTTCCATAAGCTAAATTTCCTTGAATCACTCCTAGAAGAGCGTCTTGCCTATTGATAATTCTATTATCAACAAGGACCATTTTTATAGGAAAATTAATTCTATCTCTAAACTGTGCTTTTAGGAGAATTTTGACTGCTCCTATATGTACCATATTGAGACATTTTATCAACTCTGGTTTAATATGTAAAAGTTTTTTGCTATTTCTTCCTTTGTTAGGAGTGGCAAATAAACTTCTCCAGATGTATTTTTTATGTCAACTGAAAGTTCTTTAGTGTTAAAACAATAAAATATTTTATTTTTTCTAGAAAAAGCTATAGAAACTAAACTTTGTAAAGTTTTTGGTTGATTAAAAACTTGTTTTGTGTCAAGCTTGAATTTAAGCTTGTTAATTTTTGTTGGTTGATCAGAGTTAATCATATAATCTGATACAAAATCCTTTTCGTTTTGACTAAAGTTTATTACTTCAGTTGTTTGTTCCGTCTCTTCTGAATCGTTTTTAAATAGATCTTTATTTTCCATTTAAAATTTAAGAAATACCTTATCCGACCCGTTTATTCGGGTCCATCCTTTACCATTTCATTCTACTTGACACGTTTACAACGAGTCATTTGTAATCAAGTTCATACCATACTATCAAACTATTTCTTCGTTCATCGCATCATATTACCATACTTAAAGTAATATTAACAAGCTAGTAGTATTAATATGAAACTAATATAATGAAATGCATTAGTATGAAGCGAAGTTCATACGAACTTACCTTTACTTGGCAATGCTTGCGATCCGGATTGGCTCGTACTTTCTTCCTTCACTCCTACAAGTTACACATTCAACATTCTTTTAATCTCACGCTTTTATCTCATATTTACATTTACATAGTGAGTTACTAACTCATCATTTTACCAATCCAATTCATTTTTTATCATATGCATATGAAATCATTAACATCACATAATAGACAATACTTAAGCATTTCATCAAACACATGGTACGCATAACATTAATAAAGCATAATGTATAAGTATCATATGCACATCCTCACTAGTTCATGTCAAGATCATCAAGTTCAACAAATCTCATACAACATTCATTCCAAATCAGTTTCATCTAACATTTACTCACTATAAGCAATTTCAGACTTAACCATTACACTAATATGCACATAATTCATCATTATTCTTCACAATACTCCTAAATCAAGTGGGTTCTTACTTTAAATAATCAATTCAACCGATTTCAAGCATAATTCATGTTCTATAGTGTAATCCTAACTCCCAATTACACGAGTTTTCATATGAACTCATGATTGGGTCGAAACCCACTTCCTACAAATCATTAATTTAAGAAATTCGACTTACCATTTTGATAAGAAAGCTTAGATGATTAGAATTTGAGTTCATGCAGTTAGTTTCGCTTAGATTTCCCTTCTAATCTTGTTGATTTCTGAAAACAAGGGTTTTCCTTGTTCTTCTTCTTCCTGGCCGATCCCTAGCATACACACTGAATGTGTGTTGTGTGTTTTATTTGTTTAAAACTAGTGGGAATGCCCGCACGTTGCAGCGGGTGTTCGGACTAATATCATATTCAATTATAACGTCTATTACGAGCCACCATATATGAATTTATGTAAGTTTCACATAATTTCAATTGTGTGCCTCAACAATGGCTTCCAAAGAAGATAAAAGAACTTAAAATTTACACATCCATTTTCATCATAATATTCTAAATCTCTACTAAATGAATTTAGTGTGTAATTTTACATAATAATGGTATTAGTTTCTCTCGGCGCTTAGCGGCGGGAGTGTTGCCGTTTTCTTTCGCACGCAATGTGGCAAGAGTTTGGTTGTTATCTGGTTTGACCTGCCAAAAATCATAAAGGTGAACACTGATACCGTTTCCATTAGCACAAAATACTGGCAATGATGTTCTCTCATAAGTAGCTGGGTTTGTGCACACAATACCGCAACCGTAACATCAATCGCTATAGCGTACGTTACCACGTCAATCGCTATCGCGTACATTACCAAAAAAATACTTGATTTTGGTTGAACTCTAGGTCGGATGGTGGCAAAAATTTGTAATTTTGCAGTCATCCTTGTGAAATGTATTATAACGAAATGTATTATAATATAGTATAAATATTATAGTCCATATTAATCTATTTATTATATTTAGACATACTATTAAATCATGAAAATCCCAAAAGTTGCATGTCTAACCTTTAATTTAATCAGTTAATTCCTTTAATTATTATAAAACTTTTATTTATTTTCTTAATTTAATTCAATTAATGGAAGACATAAGTGGGCATGAATTCCATGGATCAAATGTCTAGATTGCCCTCGAAGTGTCTTAAAACTTTGGACAATGTCCAAGTTTAACCCCTCTAAAATGGTTTGCTTTATTTATACATGTGGCTTCAAAACTTATACACATGGTAAAATTACCAAAAGGGTCCGCCTCATCAAACACAAGGATCTTCAAAAAATATGTACCCAACTTCTTGGCTGCTATCCATTTGTTAATAGTACCCGGTGTGCCGATAATGACTTCTGCCGTCACTGGTGCTCTCTTGGAGATTGGAATATAGTTAGCGTTATCCGCAGGAACACCCAATTATGATGTTATGCCAGTAAACTTTCCCATCTTCAGTAGCACTTGCATGTTCTGCACCATCAAAGATATTACGAAATCACAAAAGCAAGTACAAAGATATTTCATTTGTAATAATAGAATTAAACTTATATAATATATCACATGCATGCATGCAGACTTGATATGAAGTTTGAATTACCTGAAGGGCAAGTTCTCTAGTAGGACATATACAAAGAGCAGCTAGTGTCGGATCAACGCAACTCATCATACCGAGCACAAAACAAGTTGTCTTTCCGGATCCATTATGCAGGGCCGGCTCTTGGGCCGGCAAACTCGTGTCGTTGGTCTAGACCCAAATTTTAAAAGGGCCCAAAAGGTTTTTATAAACTTTGATATATATAATAAATTAAATATTTAATATATGCATCCATTCATTATGTAAAAAAAATTTTGGCACCACCACCAACGTTTTATTTTACTAATTCATTTCTCCTTAACTACAATTTTTTGGCCCAATTTTATTTTGTAGCCCGAGGCCTAAATTTTTTTGAGAGTTCTCGGGGCCGGCTCTGCCATTATGTGCCTGAGCGATCAAGTTCTTGTAAGGTGGAGTTAGTATCTTCGGCAAACTCATTGATTGGATCTTACTGGGCCTCTCAAACTTCATCTCCACATACAACCCTTCATTAACTCAGGAGAAAGATTCAAATCTTACACCAGAAGTATAAGGTGTGGTAACCTAAAAACCCTAGTTAGTTTTTTTTAAATAAAACCGAAGAATCATAGAGTGTGTTAAATATACAATGTTGGAATCTTCATGGAAATCATTAAATACTTTGGACTCGTTGATGGCGAGTGAATCTAGTGTAACTTGTAGACGGCGCTTCGGGCTCTTTCAGGACGTCTTCGGGTTCGTCAGCCTATGTACTACAACCAACGGACTTGGTGGTGGTGGCGGTGTAAACCACATCAGACATGGTGGAGACAATTTGGTGGAATTCACTGGCTTACAGAATAAGATCGGAGAGATGAGGCTGATGTTGATGCTGATTTTGATAGGGTTTGAACGATATATCAGAAGAGGAAGAAATCGACTTTTAGGAGATAATAAGAGATCAAAATCTTATAATCACATGAGTGGAATACATATTATATACACACGAGTGTGTTTAGCATTTACTTAACAATTTTAACTTCAAAATCGGTTATGGGTTTTGCTTTGTATATAGATTAGTGCAAGGCTAAACTCTTCAAATACTAATAGTTAATTTCCTCATTAATTCAATAAATGATGGCCTTGATGATCATTACTTGTTAATTTATATTGATTAGTACCCATAACTCTTTAAATTACTTTTATTTACAAAGGTGCCAAAATTTCTAAAATGCCCCTAAAGTGTCTTTAATTTTTGGACAATGTGCAAGTCTACCCCCTCTAAAATAGCTTGGCTCTCTTATACATGTTGCTTCAAAATGTATACATTATGTAAAATTACCATAAGAGTAGAAAACCTAGTTTACTTAATAAGGTATTATTGATAAGCTTTCATTTAATTGTTTAACTTCAGCCCTTCTAGTTCTAGTTGTTGTTTATTAATGCACAAACTTTCATTCTTTCTATGCTAACATCACATTTCTTTAACTTAGTTAGTTAACTAAAGTTATAATACTACATACTTAGAACATTTAAGGTAAAATAAATAAATTACGCATTTTTGGGATGTTACAAAGAGATGCCATAGAATAGATACAATGGGAAGTATATATAGGAGAAGAAAATTTGGAGAAGAAGCTAATATATTTTTGGTGTTGATAACCATAATATTTAATAATATATTTATAACACTCCCCCTTGGTTATCAACTTGATACGATTGGAGATGTTGGCTCGTTAAAAACCTTACCAGGAAAACCCAATGGGACAAAACCTTAGCTAAGGGAAAAGAGTGCATCGCTTATCGTCTCCCCCTGATACTTCTGGATCATGTACGTTGCCTCATTAAAAACCTTACTAAGAAAATCCAATGGGATAAAACTCAGTGAAGGGAAAAAGAGTGCAACTTGTATAATACTCCCCTCAATTTGAACATGTATTCTTCAAGTGACTAGTGCCTATTTTTCTTGAAAGTTGCTCAAAGTTTTTCCGCTTGATCCCTTAATGTGCAATTCTTTATGTTCTCAATGTTGTATATCTTCATATGAGCCTTCTATTGCCTCTTCTTTTAAACAAATATCATAAGATCTACAACTGTGATTTGTTACATTCCCTGCATTTACAAAACTAACCAAACTTGTTTTGATAGGTTAGTAAAATATAAATCATATCTTACATACCTTAGATGTATTGAAATAGATGTTTTCCCATTTCAATATTTCGTCGTTTAACACATACTATATCAAATCGATAAATTCAATAAAGATATATAAAATCATGAATAGATAGAAAGAAATAATAATGCACAATTGCACTTAAAGATGGTACCTCTTAGTGGCGAAGCTTGAATTTTTTTAGGGGGGGGGGGGGGTCGAAAACATATATACCCAAAAATTTCTATAGAACCGGGGGGGGGGGGGGGGTCAAAAACATATATACCAAAAAATTTCTATACGAAAACTACATATATAACACTACTGGCCGAAAAGTTCGGGGGGTCGGGCGCCCCTCCTGGCCCCTTCAAAGCATCGCCCCTGGTACCTCTAGACCAAAAATTTCAAGTTCTTTCATATGAGGCTATAACAGTCATTTTATATATCAAGTAATTGAACAACCTTTAACGTAGTTAAAGGATAAGATTTGTCCATGGTAAAACACGTCAACCTCTTACAGATATAGTTTGATTGATTACACATATACTCGAACTGCAAGTCGAGCAATAATTACAATGTGTCAAGGTCATTCAAATATTCTCCATCTAAAAGCTCGATAGTTTCTCTGGATGATGCGGGACATTATCACTGTAAACTGCGATTATAGTGAACTTAAAAAGTAATTTTTTTATAAAGCAATGACTAATTTAATCAAACATATATCCATCTTTACCAGAATATCTCGAGTTTTACAACACTTGCCCAACTATTTTAGTAGACATATTCATTGTGAACTTGATATAGTACGTTCTTGAGGTTTTCATATCAATGCTTCTGGCATTATCAAGCCATGAGGGAATTCTGCCCATCTTATCCAAATATGCATGTGCATTCTGTCACACCCCCAAAATACCACCCATGGAAAACCCTGCTAAGCGTGTGACAAACCAATAACGAGCGACTAATCATGTTGAACCAATCACAAGTTTCTAAATAAAATCATCATTTATTACTGAAAAGTACCATCATTAAGTTTAAATGAGAACCAACATGTTCAAAGGAAGCAAATAAAAGAAATCATAGTTTAACTGTTTCAAAACCAACGAGTCATATCAATAATTCCAATACATGCATCCATCCAGTTCGACCCATGACCACTCCAGCTACACCAGACAGCAAGTTCCAATCCAAGACATCTAACGACCTACGAGCATGCAACAAGTGTATCAGACAATGCTGGTGAGTTCATAGTTTGTGAAAACGTTAGTTACCAGGTGTTTAATTCAGTTCATTGATTACAATGTTGATAATACCTTGGATACAAGACGGCTCCAGATTTATTTTGCCCTTTCCCCAATGCTCCTATCAAAGCATTGGGCATGACTGAGTCATTAGTTCACACCCGTCCTCTCCGGTACGGGGTGAGGGTGCCAAACCTAAGTAGCGCTACCAACTAATACCCTGTTACCTCTCAGGTAACAAACAACAAGGAGGGACTTTAATGGTGATAGGATGAGTATATTATCCAACATTCCAGATTTACACAAAAGACATATTCCTCTCAGGAATACCCATGATTTACCCAAAACCTATCCCTCTTAGGGATACCCACTGACTGTCCCAACCACCGGGACGCATGCTCAAGAGTAATGAACTCACCTTAGTTTGCTCGGTTTGATAATATACTTCTAATATTCATTAACTGTTAAGCCCGTTGCACGCAACCTAAGGTACAATATCATGTAAGTGAGCATACATGTAGGGTTTGCAACACCCTGAGTATCTAAACAACTCAGTGTTCAGTGTTTATGTAAACAGATTAACATATTTCATCATGCTATGCCATACCGTGGATTCTCTACTTGGTAACAAATATTATGATTTAAGAAACTAGGGCGCATGTATGCATAGCACGTTTAGCACAGATACACATGTAAATTCAGGTAGCGACATACATTCTCGAATAACACATATAGGCATGTAAGCAGGCTCATAACTATTACACAAACCCGGATAAATACCTATGTCTATTAAACTCGAATCCATGAAAATAATGTCGGACTCCCATACACACTTTTTAGACATTGAGTAGGTATGATATCATAATACAAATCGGAGCCCACTTAATCAAGTAAATTTCAATACATGCTTACCAGATTAACTCGAACATGCATATTTATTACATATAAGAAAAACTTGGACCAATGTATATCACAAGTGATAATCAGGATTTATCAAGTACCTGAAACACCCCCTCCCCCCTTATACTCGGAACTTATACATGATCAGAATTTTCTTTTCTAAATTCTGAAATATATATCCGGCCCATACATTCTTATACTCGGCCAACTTAAACAACCGACCACCCATTACTTCAAGAAACCCTGACCTAAACTGTTATATGCTGACCAAAACAATTCTCATATGAATACCTAATATACTCGGACTGCTATAGAGGTTAACAGATTCAGACCCTAATAACTAATATCATCATCATCGACATTCAAATCAACCAGAATCCAATCTCATGAACATTCATCGTTACACAACCAAGATCAAAGGTTAAACATCGCAGGCTACTTCTATCTAATGTCGTAATCAGTTAAACCGATTCCTAACATCATAACCATACATCTCAGAAAATCATCAATGAATAATACCAATTTACAACTAACATCCAGTTGAACACCAATTTACTCGGCCCACTCGAACCCCTGTTGTACAAGACCGAACCACTCAACAAAAAGAAACAATCAATAATCAATCAATCAATAACTTAATCACATATGTCCACAGAGATTTGCATCGATACACAATACATATCCTAAGTCATCAATAATTATCAACCAAAACCAAGGGTAACATACTAACCAAGCACATGGAGCGAGGAGATAGAGATAGTTAGCACAAGAGGAAGGTTGCGACTGGGTTGGATCTGCCTCCTGTTGTCGTCCAAGGGGAAGTAGGGTTTGATGGGTTTGTGTGTGTTGCTGAGATAGTGAAGCCGTATACATAGATGTATGCATGCAAGCCCTCAATTAAAGAAGTTAGGTTCGGTTTGGGCTTAGGGGTACTGGGCCGACAATGATTCAGCCTACCAAAAGAATATCCGGCCCAAGCTAGAGGTGTGCGACTCGAAGAGCGGTGTATGAATTGAAAGGGGTGTGCGATCCCCAAGTTAGTGCGTGACCAGAATTATAAACCAATAACTATTCACATAAACATTAGCGTATCCCAACCACCGGATTATCATCGAACATAATTATTCATAGATTGTATACGTCAGTTATACTATAAAACAAAACGGAAAGAAATTGCAAAACACGAGTTGTCACATCATCCCCAACTTGAAAGAAATTTCGTCCCGAAATTTGATAAGTGATAACAGAGAAATGTAATGGTAGTTCAAGATGATTGTGGATTTCCCTCGGTTGCCACATCATCCCCAACTTGAAAGGGAATTTCGTCCCGAAATTCGCCAGTCACATCAAGATTCGATTCTGTAGTTTTGAACAATTAAGGATAGTTGAGCCTCAACTGATCCTCGCGTTCCCATGTGAGCTCCGGTCCACGTCTTGAGTCCCAACGAGCTCTCAGGATTATGATTCGGCTATACTTATGGACCTTGACTTCCTGGTCCATGTTTTCAGTGGGTTCCTCAATAACCGCAACTTGTCGTTAACCTTAGGCTCTAGCAAAGGTATCACAAGTGTTTCATCGGTCAAACACTGCCTTAGATTTGAGACATAAATGGCATTGTGTACGTTACCCAATGCGTCGGGTAACTCGAGTTTGTAGGCCACGTGACCGATTCTTTCCAGGATTCTGAATGACTCAACGTAACATAAATTAAGCTTGCCACGCTTCCCAGCGTACCACACCCTCCCAGGGTGAGACTTTCAACATGATACGATCGCCTACAGCTAACTCCCAGTGTTTCCTAATCTTATCAGGTTTCCTATCGCTTCACGCGTTGTCACCCCATGATTTCCGATCTAATTAATCTCCTCAAGAGTTTCGAGTACAAGTCCTGGGCCTGTGAATAGGTTGTCACTCTCCTTAGTCCAACACGGAGATCGACATTGTCGTCCAAACAATGCCTCGAACGGAGCTGCCTGAATACTTGAGTGGTATTTGCTGCAGTAGGACTCATCCAAAGGTGAGCGTCCTTCCAGTTTTACTAATGTTAGTCCTACTCATGCTCGCAGCATGACTTCGAGTGTCTGTATGGTTCGTTTGCTCCGACCGTTTGTCCTACGGTGATGAGCAATGCTCATGTCTAGACGTGAGCCAAGAGTGTTGTGTAGTGCCTGTCATAAATCAGGTACATATCAAAATCAGAGGTAACAAGAGTTGGCACCCCGTGCCTAAAAGTCGCCTCTCTCAGAGGGACATTCACAGCTGTGAAGACTCGTCAGTTTCCTTGATTTGCAAGAAAGTGTGCTGGTAACGTGAGACAATCAACGATCACCCAGGTGATACTATTTCCGTTCTGAGTTGTAAGTAGGCTAGTGACAGAATCCATGGCAGTCCGTTCTCACTTCCATATGCGTGTTTCTGGTTGCTGATACCCACCTTAACCTTCCCACCAGTCAAACATCATTCACCTACACAACTAGGTGGGCCTTCTTGCCCGATCACCAGTACAAGATTTATAGATCCTACTACCTCTCATCAAAACCCAAACTACTAGAATATCAAGGCGGGTGTGTTTTGCTCAACATAAGTTCCCTTGGATTGCTGTATAGCGAGACTCATACTCGTTCCATGAAGTGGCGAATATCGTCCAACTTGCTAGAAGTTGCTCTTCCATGCCCCGCATGCACCCAATTTGAAACTTTTCTTCCTTCAGTGTTTCGGTTTGAACAGGGCGAATCTAATCAGATAGGTTAGAGTCGATGGTGAGCTGCGTGTGTAGGTTCCATAGTCGTAATCGCTCGGGAGTTCCATCCAGCGATGCCATCACATGTTTAGCTCTCTTTCGAAACAAGGGTACATGGGAGGCTCTTGTGACCGGTCTAAGTTGTGCATCTGGTACCGTCCAAGTAATGCCTCCAGCTCAAATCCGAGATCGTGGATTCCACCCCAGGTTGTGAGTCGTGCTATTCTTCCTGTTAATCCACCACGTAAGCCATTTCCCTCCTGTGTTACACTTGTGTGTAGCTGAGACTCTGATTCGAACCATCATGGTATACCACTAAATCACCTGTACTCTCGGGTAAAGACGTTGTTCCGTGCATAGTAGTGTTGGGTTTCAAAAGCTGCAAATATGTTCCCCTGTTTGTCTCCCACGAATACGCAACACCCTGCTGTGCTAAAGAGGTTGAAGCTGCGAAAACCTCGAAAATCCTGTGATGAATATACGATAGTATCTAGCCAGGCTAAGAAGTTACTGTATCCTCGAAGGGATCTTTGGTGTCGATCAGTTTCTAACAAGATGGATCTTAGCTAGATCCACATGTATTCCCAATTCGTTGGCTACGTGGGCAAAATGTATCTCTCAAATCCAGATGTTGCATCTAACAAGACTTCACATGTAATGGCTCCCCCCTCAGGAGCTCTATAATAAGATACAGTTGCCATCCATGATGTTCCTTTCTCTTGGAAATGATTCAACACGTCATCAATAAGCATAGTCGATTCATGTGATCCATGAAGCTGCTGGTGTAATGATTTGCCCAAAGGTCATGGAATACAAGGTCGTAATGGCCACACTGCATTTGATATGATGTTGTAGGAACATTCTTCCCTTAGACTTCCATCTGACACTAGTTCGTTCATTAGTCAATCCTCGAATAAGAGTTTGACCCTCGCAGCTGGTCAACAGGTTGCCAATACATGGTCAAGGCAAACGGTTCTTGACTGTCATCTTGTGGAGTTCTCAATAATCAGTACACTTACGAAAAGACTTATCTTCACGGATATAATTGGGGCTCCCCAAACCAGAAAAAAAACTATGTCCAACAGAACTCCTGTCCAACAGTTCCTGTAGTTGATTAGATATTTCTTGCAACCCTCCTGGTGCAAGACGGTATGACGTACGAGTAATCGGAGTTGCCTCTGGCGTGAGATCAAACTAAGATTCTGCCTAACAGTTGTGGAAGCAAACCTGAAAGTTCCCCGGGTAGCACACTGAGAGGAATCACGAATAATTGGTGGATCCTCGATCCTCACTTCCTTAGCCTTAACGTCTGTAACGTTTGTTAACGTAGCGGGGTAATACCTCCTTAGACACTTCTGGGCCTTCATTGCTGACATGCACTCTGACACTTTAGAACAGATAACGATTCTTCACTAAAGAGAGGGGTGCGCAAAGTTTTCTCCTCACCGGGTATAGTTGCGCGATATCTGGATAACCAATCCATACTAACTACCGTATCGAAACTATCAAGGATAGCAGGAGGAAAGTCGAGGTCGAACACTTGTCCCACAAGGCCGAGTTTGCGTCCCAACGGACATAAGGGGCTTCAATTGATGTGCCATCGGCCGAGTCCACAACAAGTTCAGTTTCAAGAAGTATCAGAGTTAGACAGAACAGAGACGAAACAATTAGTTCCAAGAATGTGCAGGCCATCAGGTTGCTATATATTCCTGGCGTTGCCCACGCCAATCCTAAATGCCCTTCTACGAGCATCATTCCCAGCGTTGTTGTTTTCGTTACGAAGATTCCAGTACTGTCGTCATTCCCTTGGTTATTGACATTTTGACATAATAGCAGTCAATCCTTGTAGAAGTCACCTTTGTTTCATACGGTAGGCTATGACTACGAGTACCTTGTTGTTGCCGTAACCGTTGCCTCTAATGTCGTTGCTCGAAACGAAGCTCTACGATCCTTAACCTACCGGGTTCACCTATTTCACATTTCGTGCCACGTCCTAAAGTGCTACTCATTGTGCGAGAAGTTACACATTCTACACCATGGTCAATTGTCATTGTTTATGTCTCGATTAATTCGTAGGAGTTGATTCCCCTAAGTTGCTGGCTAGGGTTAAGGATTCGATTGAAGTCAATTTGCTGGTGTTCGTTGCCGGTAACCAAGGCTGTTCTAATCTGAGGTTGGTGGGATACTACGCTCATCCTGTTGCCCATGGATCTAGCAAGTTAATTGAGTAATACATGGTATGTTACGAGAGTGTTGCAGAAGTGATCGCACTTCGGGATCTAAGACGCCAATACATTGAGTTCCAGCAAATGAAGAGAAGTGAGAAAGGTATCGACCAATCATTCGATGCTGCGACATCCAACTCAGGGACGTTCGTACTAGCACCTAACATTCTCCACAGTTTGCTAGGCGTTCAGATGGGTGTTCAAGTAATACACGATAGCTTCGAGATTTGTAAGAATTCAGAGAGGAGTGAGAAGATCACGTTCAAGTAGAAGACAACCACTGCTATGACTCCTATAGATTTGTTACGTTCACACTGTTCGAATAATGGAACAGAACCCCTTTTTCACTTGTTAAGTCTCACTGGGACTCACATGCACCCCACATTATTATTATTATGTGTGCACCCACAATAATATTGTGATTTGCATGCCCATCTCAGTTCCTCCTAACTCATGTCAAATGGTTCCTCAAACTCAAATGTCAAATGGAGGTTGTCAAGGTAATAAGATCACAGAAATCCAAAGACTATGACATACTATCAACGCACCATGATATTGTCCACTTTGGCGGCCAGCAAGCTCTCAGCACCCGCCCCTCACGGTTTTAAAATGCATCATAATGTAAGCAAGCAATTCATGCAATCATGCTATAGTGACGAGTGTGTGTTCGTATCTTGCGTCATAAGCAAATGTGTAGTAGTCATGTAATGTATGCAACAAGTGAGAAAGACGAACAAGTGAGTGTCATGGTCGATTTCGTAACTGTTCGGTTATAGTCTGGTTTTATAAAACGTTTTAAAACCAACTTCGCTATAACCAGTGGCTCTGATACCAAACTGTCACACCCCCAAAATACCACCCATGGAAAACCCTGCTAAGCGTGTGACAAACCAACAACGAGCCACTAATCATGTTGAACCAGTCACAAGTTTATAAATAAAATCATCATTTATTACTGAAAAGTACCATCATTAAGTTTAAATGAAAACCAACATGTTCAGTGGAAGCAAATGAAAGGAATCATAGTTTAACTGTTTCAAAACCAACGAGTCATATCAATAATTCCAATACATGCATCCATCCAGTTCGACCCATGACCACTCCAGCTACACCAGACAGCAAGTTCCAATCCAAGACATCTAACGACCTACGAGCATGCAACAAGTGTATCAGACAACGCTGGTGAGTTCATAGTTTGTGAAAACGTTAGTTACCAAGTGTTTAATTCAGTTCATTGATTACAATGTTGATAATACCTCGGATACAAGACGGCTCCAGATTTATTTTGCTCTTTCCCCAATGCTCCTATCAAAGCATTGGGCATGACTGAGTCATTAGTTCACACCCGTCCTCTCCGGTACGGGGAGAGGGTGCCAAACCTAAGTAGCGCTACCAACTAATACCCTGTTACCTCTCAGGTAACAAACAACAAGGAGGGACTTTAATGGTGATAGGATGAGTATATTATCCAACATTCCAGATTTACCCAAAAGACATATTCCTCTCAGGAATACCCATGATTTACCCAAAACCTATCCCTCTCAGGGATACCCACTGACTGTCCCAACCACCGGGACGCATGCTCAAGAGTAATGAACTCACCTTAGTTTGCTCGGTTTGATAATATACTTGTAATATTCGTTAACTGTTAAGTCCGTTGCACGCAACCTAAGGTACAATATCATGTAAGTGAGCATACATGTAGGGTTTGCAACACACTGAGTATCTAAACAACTCAGTGTTCAGTGTTTATGTAAACAGATTAACATTTTTCATCATGCTGTGCCATACCGTGGATTCTCTACTTGGTAACAAATATTATGATTTAAGAAACTCTGGCGCATGTATGCATAGCACGTTTAGCACAGATACACATGTAAATTCAGGTAGCGACATACATTCTCGAATAACACATATAGGATTGTAAGCAGGCTCATAACTATTACACAAACCCGGATAAATACCTATGTCTATTAAACTCGAATCCATGAAAATAATGTCGGACTCCCATACACACTTTTTAGACATTGAGTAGGTATGATATCATAAAACAAATCAGAGCCCACTTAATCAAGTAAATTTCAATACATGCTTACCAGATTAACTCGAACATGCATATTTATTACATATATGAAAAACTCGGACCAATGTATATCACAAGTGATAATCAGGATTTATTAAGTACATGAAACACCCCCTCCCCCTTATACTCGGAACTTATACATGATCAGAATTTTCTTTTCTAAATTCTGAAATATATATCCGGCCCATACACTCTTATACTCGGCCCACTTAAACAACTGGCCACCCATTACTTCAAGAAACCCTGACCTAAACTGTTATATGCTGACCAAAACAATTCTCATATGAAGACCTAATATACTCGGACTTCTATAGAGGTTAACAGATTCAGACCCTAATAACTAATATCTTCATCATCGACATTCAAATCAACCTGAATCCAATCTCATGAACATTCATCGTTACACAACCAAGATCAAAGGTTAAACATCGCAGGCTACTTCTATCTAATGTCGTAATTAGTTAAACCGATTCCTAACATCATAACCATACATCTCAGAAAATCATTAATGAATAATACCAATTTACAACTAACATCCAGTTGAACACCAATTTACTCGGCCCACTCGAACCCCAGTTGTACAAGACCGAACCACTCAACAAAAAGAAACAATCAATAATCAATCAACCAATAACACAATCACATATGTCCACAGAGATTTGCATCGATACACAATACATATCCTAAGTCATCATCAATTATCAACCAAAACCAAGGGTAATATACTAACCAGGCACATGGAGCGAGGAGATAAAGACCGTTAGCACAAGAGGAAGGTTGCGACTGGGTTGGATCTGCCTCCTGTTGTCGTCCAAGGGGAAGTAGGGTTTGATGGGTTTGTGTGTGTTGCTGAGATAGTGAAGCCGTATACATAGATGTATGCATGCAAGCCCTCAATTAAAGAAGTTAGGTTCGGTTTGGGCTTAGGGGAACTGGGCCGACAATGATTCAGCCTACCAAAAGAATATCCGGCCTAAGCTAGAGGTGTGCGACTCGAAGAGCGGTGTATGAGTTGAAAGGGGTGTGCGATCCCCAAGGTAGTGCGTGACCAGAATTATAAACCAATAACTATTCACATAAACATTAGCGTATCCCAACCACCGGATTATCATCGAACATAATTATTCATACATTGTATACGTCAGTTATACTATAAAACAAAACGTAAAGGAATTGCAAAACACGAGTTGTCACACATTCACTCTTCATGAGTTTTGCTACATGCACTTGCCCATATAACACATAGATATATCTATATCATATGCAAAAATGTCATGAACTTGCTGTTATCTCCAAAATCCATATTATACCATGCATGTACACTATTTATTGAGATATTACAATCATTGGGTACAAGTTTCTATGTACGTTTTTTGGTGCACAAGTATTACATCGTTAAGATATTTCAATTAACCTTTTATTTAGAAACTCATTAGGAGTTTCAATTATATACAACATGTAAAATATTATAACCTATTCAAATCCGAATATGTATACAATGATCACATTGTTCTCGAGAACTTACTTTACATGACTTACATAATTTAATCCTTCGAGACTTTCATGTAAACTTTCAGTATCAAGTGATACATAACATTTATAAGATGCATATCAATTCTCTCTTTATTACCAAACTAATAAGATATTGGAAAGTCAAGGCATCCACCACACGAGAATACATCTCCTCATAATCAATCACAGGTCTTTGCGAAAATTCTCGTGCCACCAATTTTTCCTTATATCATTCAATTTGATTTTCACATGGTTCACATAAAAGACCCGTTTATATCCAAAATATTTCATAACTTCAGTTATATGGACTGTTGGTCCGACATCTTTCCCTTTTATTAGAGAATTCAACTTTGTCTTATTTGCATTTTGGCCAATCATTTCTATGTTTATGTTCATAGGCATATCTCAAATCATGATCCTCATTACTTAATCATTTCAAACGCTACATTATATACAAAAGTATAACGACGTCGAATTTTATTTTGATTCCATACATATCTTAGACATGATACAACTTATCGTGATCTCTTTATTTTCAGGCACCTGAGGTTCTTCTTGAACCATCATCTTATTAATATAACCTGATGTCTACTGTCTCTTCAGGAGATCTTATTACTATAACCTTGACTTAACCATCTTAATTACTTGCTCCAATTTTGAGGAATTTTATTATTGTAATCAACTAGTCTAGCATGATTTAGGCGTGCAATAGACTCGTTACAAAATATGTGGTTGTCCTCTTGGGACACGAATATAACTGGAGCATAAGCAGTTGATTATGTGACTTACTTAGTCACTCTATATGTGGTTGTCCTCTTGGGACACGAATATAGACTCATTATAAAATATGTGGTTGTCCTCAATGAACTTGTTTAGTAATTTATTCTATAATATTGGTAAATTATTATCCTTTGAACTTCTGGTTCACCATTTATAGTCTAAGGATCAAGATGACATGATAGTTCATTCTACTTTTCACTTTCCAACTGCTAGTTATCTCCCCCTAATCTTGGGAACATTCATTCACTAAAGTGAAAACCAATGAACCGTAAGCAAATCTCTCACCAATGGCTTTAAGTATTTAATCATAGATAATTATTTTTTAGCCAACATATATTCTCAACCCTTTTAGAGGTCGCAACATTTGTGCTAGTGGTGGATCAATATTATTGTTTTGGTAAAAAATTACCGAAGCAATTAAGTGATCAAATTAGTTAAGTGAGGTAGTGTGCTAAGAAAGTGTGTTGAAAATATGCTAATTAAGTTGTTTGCAAAAACAGTTTTCAGGATACGGCTCAGGATATTGAGCTGTATCTATGATCAAACAATGAGCAAAAATGTAAGGGGTAACACGAGATATACAAGGAAAGCCCTTGATCAATCTAGATCGCCGGTACAAAACCTCGGGAGCTGACAATCGCAGCTGCCTTGTTCTGCTTATTACTTCAAATGTCAGGATACAGTGCAGGATATGATGCGGATCGACTAAGTGTTACAATGTGAATTCGATACAAGTGTAAGTGTATTGTGAGTGTTTGCAGCTAGAGAGAAAAGAGTGTATGAGAGATTGTGTGTGTTCTTATCTGATCCGATCAATCTATTTATAGTAAAAAGAAACTAACTAACTAGCCTATAAATCCGGGATATATGGAATATTCCTTTTGTGAACGTTGTAGTCCACGTCTTCCGGCTTCAACGTCCATAATCTAACTGATTTTCCCGAGTCTTGAGGAGAAGAAGTCCATTTGAACGTTAGAGACTTACACCATTTAATATACACGTGGGTTAATTAGTTACTACCAGGATATTGTATTAGGATGTTACCAATATCCTGATCCAGTATCCTGGTCACATAAAAACAAACAAAGTCAGAATATTAGTCGGGATATATGGCAGAAAATCACCCATAACAATTGTCCCCAAAATATATCTGTTGGTATACCAATTCCAACGGATATATTTTAAAGCTTATCTCTTAAATCGAGGTTATTAAACTGAAACGACGGTCAAGACAACATTATGCAACTTCCAACGCGGTTTTCACTCGATGGATATCTATTACGCCCCTATATCTTCTCTCTTTCTGTTTGAAAACCAAATATGATCAACAGAATCTCCAAGTAATTATCCATTCTTTCTTCATTCCCTGCTAATTTCTTCATTCTACTTCCAATGGCTACTAGAACACGTTCTCATACCGGCGAGTCGACGGAGACCTTCGTTCAGCAAAAGCTTCTCAAAAACCCCGTGAAGGAGATTTGTGCCTTTGATAACGCAGATATCGCAGCATTGAGAGCCTCCGGCGCCTTTCCAGATAGCGCGATTATTAGACCATTCGACCGGTCAGTTTGATCAGACGTTTCTTCTGCTGACTGGGTCTGTTTTCCGGCATATCCTTTCTCGCTAGGCCTTCGGTATCCTTTTCCTGAATTCATGATGCATATTTTTTGAACCACCGGTCTTAGCTTTGCCCAAACAATGCCCATGGTTTGGAGGGTACTGATCGTACTTAACCAAATAAAAAAATCTTCACTTTCCTGACCTCTGCATCGAGGATATTCCAATCGCCTATCGTCTCCGATCACACGGCTCCAGTCGGTTTTTACTCTTTTCCACTTCTAGTAAACCCCTCATCCTTAAAGCCACCAAAAACGAGGACGGATGGCAACGGAAATTCTTCTTCGTTAAGCGAGATTCCATCTTCGAGGGTACTAGCCTCCGGTGGAGTGGTTAACCACCGGTAGGGTTTAGGGTTTCAAGAATATCCCCAAATATCTCTATGTCTATATCCTGTGCTAATACTTTTTTATTTGGCCCTTATGCAGTGAACTTCAAAGAAGTAGCCCCTCCTACTTAAGAATCTGAAAAGAGAATCGAAGCAATTTACCGGTTACCGGAAAGTGATAGGAGCTTTTCCACACACCTCCCAAGTTCCAGTCAATATTCATCATCTGATATGTCTGGTAAGAGTCATTTTGTAAATGGTTGATTAGTGTAATATAATGAAAGAGTAGTAAGGATTTAGAACTTCTCCTTTATGCAGCGCCAGCCAAAAATCCCAGAAGTTTTCGACCTTGAGGAGTTGGACAGTTACTCCGATCCTGTCCAGGTCAAGAAGGAGCCAAGTCCCAAACCTATTACCTCATCCAAGCCCAGCAGCTCTAAAGCCATCATCATTCCCAAGCCTTCGCCAGCTACTAAGCCCCGGAGCTCAAGTTCTCGCAAGAGGAAAGAGACTGATTCACCTGCGACTCCCGAGACGTTCCCCTATGAGAATCACGGGTTTATCGAGGCAAGCGGGTTCATGATTTCCTTTCTTAACCAGGTATAGATCCTTATTCCATATCCTGCACATATATGTCAAACCAATATCTTGGTTATTATACAATAATACCTGTGTTTTTCGGTGTAGGGCCTCGAACTTCTAGTTCATTTGTACGAAGAATCCTGTGGGCTCAACAAGGTGCTCGAGTCCAAATTGAAGAAAGCCGAGGTTACCATTTCTGACCAAGGTATGATTGCTGCTGCTAAATCTCGACATTACGAGGACAAGTTCAGGTCCATGACCCAGGAGCATCAGACTGCCCTCAAGAAAGCCACTCATGAAGCCCAAGCCCATCTCGATGCCGCCCAGGCCCAACATGAACAGGATATGGCCACTTACCGGGAAGGCCTTAAAAGCTCCGTTGTCATCTCCCTTCTTCAGGCTTGGCTAAAAATGGCTTATGAAGCCAAGACCTTGGGCTTCGAATGCCCTTCTTGGAATGTCGACGCCTGGGAGATGAAGCTAAGGGGTCTTGGCGGTAATCTTGTGGAGCATCCTGTTAAATCTGCAGCTGAGGGGCCTTTAAAAGCAATTGAAAAGCTAATTGGTGCTGGTGATGAGGCTGAGAAGGATGTTCAAGCTAATCCTGAAGCGGATGCTGGTGAAGACATGATGAATGAAGAAGGTGCTGCCCCTTAAAAGCAGCGAAGCGGGCAGTGATGGATGTTTATACCTAGGCCGGAGCCCACTTTTTTAAATTTGATGGTTGTGGTCTGTTAAACAATTTATTATTTCTTGTCTTTGAACAATTTACATTTCCTGCACTAAAACAATATGATGGCCAAAGATGGATGGGTCCTGGGTTTCAGGATGAAGCCCTTGGTCATCAATTAATATGGTTTTATTTCTACAAAGTTTGTTTTAATAACACTTGTTCGACTAGAATACAGTTTTAGTTTTTAACCCAAGCACCATATCCCAAATATTCCAACCAAATATCCTGAAACATATTCTGAAAATACATTTTGAGAATATATCATGAGAATATATCCTAATCAGGATATTTAAGCTTTTGTCAAACATAGTTTCAAAAATTCAAATGATTCAAATAGGGTTTATAAAGGAAAGATCATACCAGGAATAGAGTGTAACCCTATTCTCAAACTTCAATCCTTTTGCAATTTTTTCCACGAAGATGTCCCCAGTCCGAGATACTTAGTGCACTAGGTCCAAGTTTGATCCTTTGAGCTTTACACAATTGCCTCAGTAGGAATGTCCCCTGTGCATAATGTCTTCAAACACTTAGAAATTTTCTGGACATTAGTTCTAACTGTTTGAACAGTCCTTACGTCACCCTAAAATATACTGGAGATAAATCCTTGGTATTCAGGGGATAAACCCATAAGTATTCTGGGGAAAATCCCAAATTTCCATGCGCTACAGGCGGGAGTGTATAAACTCCAAGACATAGAAAGGTGAAAACCTTTAAACCTTGGAGAGTATGAAAATACCCTTTCGCGAGAGAGGGTGATCAATCATCATATACCTTTAGGATCCAGGATATAGCCAACAATAACGAAATTGTCAGCCACTTTTACATGGACTGGTCCCGCTATCTTGAACTATCCCTGGATAACTTGCGCTCCATGCGGGGTGTTTAAACCCAATTCGAGAGAAAGGTGAATACCTTTAAACCTGTGAAGGGATCAGGATCCCTTAAACGTGAGAGAGAGGGCCAATCCTCTAATCTTTCGAAGTATCCTGAGTGTGTATCCTAGAGCTATATCCTGAAGCATATACTGCAAAACAACCGTAAACTAAGATGGGTGTTAGCCTGGCTAACACCCCTCTGATGCTTAAGTCAGTATTGGGTTCAAAAGAATAAACAATATCAAATATATAAAAAGAGATAGAATTCATACCATCCTGAGTTAGAAGTTAAATTCTAAACTCACTTGAAATAGAACTTTAGGTGTATAGCATTGCAGGATCTTGGTAGCATATCCCCCTCCATATTCTTGAGTCGGTATGCTCCTTTCCCTGATTCTGATTCAATCTCATAGGGTCCTTCCCACTTCGGAGCCAACTTTCCATCAGCAGGATTAGTAGTATTCTGAAAAGCCTTTCTTAATACCCAATCTCCAACCTGAAACCTTCTAGTCCTTATATTTTTGTTATATGCTCTGGATATCCTCTGTTGATATGCTGCCATCCTTAGCTTTGCTGCATCTCTCGTCTCATCAATAGTATCCAATTCCTGGCATAGGGCTTCAGGATTCTGCTCAGGATCCCAGAGATTGGATCTCGCCGTAGGTATCACCATTTCTGTTGGGATCACCGCTTCTGCTCCAAATACTAAGGAAAATGGGGTTTGGCCAGTTGCACTTTTTAATGTCGTTCTATCAGCCCATAAAACCAAGGGTAATTCTTCTGCCCATATTCCCTTCTTAGCTCCAAGTCTTTTCTTCAAATTGTTGACAATTATCTTGTTTGAGGATTCTGCTTGTCCATTTGCTTGAGGATGTACCGGTGTAGATGTGATCATTTTAATTCCCCAACTCTTGCAAAACTCAGTAGTCCTCTTACTTATAAATTGAGAACCATTGTCACAAATTATCTCAGCTGGTACTCCACACCTAATCAGGATATTCCTTTAAATGAAGGATACTACTTCTTGGTCTCTAACTTGAACAAATGCTTCAGCTTCAACCCACTTAGAGAAATAATCAGTCATTACCAGCATGAAGACTTTTCCTCCTGGAGCCTTTGGCAATTTTCCTACTATATCCATTCCCCACTTCATGAATGGCCAAGGGGAAGCGATAGGGTAAAGTGGCTCAGCAGGTTGATGTAATATATTACTGTGTCTTTGACATGCATCACATCTTCGAGCATATTCTGCAGCATCTTTCCTCATCGTCGGCCAATAGTATCCTGTTCTTAATACCTTCGAGAATAACGACATGCCCCCAATATGGTTACCACAATCCCCTTCGTGTATATCCTGAAGCACTTCTTTGGTTTCAGGATCCTCCAAGCACCTCAGATATGGTCCTGCAAGAGATTTCTTATACAAAACATTACTTATAATAGTGAATCGTGATACCTTCATTCTAAAGGCCTTAGGATTTTCATCCTTTGGGATGTGTCCTTCCTTGAGGTATCTCATGATTGGAGCCGTCCAGGACTTAGGATCCTCCTCGGGATACTCATCATCAGGATCCTGAATACCTACTACTCCTTATTCTGAGAATTAAGAGGATCCGTCGCATGATACATGATATGTATTATTGGTATTTGGGTTCCCTCCGGTATCCTGACTGATGATCCTAGATTTGCCAAGGCATCAGCTTCAGCATTATCCTCTCTAGGTACCTGTTCAAGTGTAAAAATATCGAAATATCCTGCTAATTTTTGAGAATTTCGAGATACTCGGTCAAGTTCTCACCTTTAACTGCATAAGTCTCATTAAAATGATTAGTAATTAACAAGGAATCAACAAATAGTTGTAAACCCTTGATATTCATGCTCTTAGCCAATTCTAATCCCGCAATTAAAGCTTCATATTCTGCTTCATTATTAGTGGCAAGAAACTCACACCTAATAGCCTGGGGTAATATGTCCCCCTGTGGCGATTTTAGTAGTATACCCAAACCTACACCTCTTACATTAGATGCACCATCAGTATATAGTGTCCAGGATTTTATATTTTCTACTAGTTGTTGCACTTCTAGGTCTACTTCATTTAGAATATCACTACTGAAATAAGCCACAAAGTCAGCTAGGGCCTGAGACTTTATGGCATTTCTAGGTTCATATATTAGATCATAGGCACTTAATTTCACTGACCATTTAGCCATCCTACCCGACATCTCGGGTTTCCTAAGCACATTTTTAACAGGATAGTTAGTTTTAACATGAATCCTATGTGTTTCAAAATAATGTCTAAGTTTTGTTGATGCCATAACTAGGGCTAATATCAATTTTTTCTAAATGAGAATTATTTTGGTCAAAAATTACCGAAGCAATTAAGTGATCAAATTAGTTAAGTGAGGTAGTATGCTAAAAAGTGCATTGGAAATATGTTGGTTAAGTTGTTTGTAAAAACAGTTTTCAGGATACGGCTCAGGATATTGAGTTGTATCTACGATCAAACTATGAGCAAAAAATAAAGGAAATGACACGAGATGTACGAGGAAAGCCCTTGATCAATCTAGATCACCGGCATAAAACCTCGGGAGCTGTCAATCGCAGCTGCCTAGTTCTTCTTATTACTTCAAATGTCAGGATACAGTGCAGGATATCGACTAGATCGCTAAGTGTTACAATGATTTTTTGTGAAAGTGAAAATTGCGAGAGAACGAGTGTCAGAGTGTAGTGAGTGTGATTGTGATGTCCTATTTGATCTGATATACCCCCTATTTATAGTAACGAAATACAAACTAAAATTCCTATAAATATGGGATGCTCCCGAATATTCTATTGTTAACGTTGTAGACCGAGTAATGCGGTTTCAACATCTTCATTTGAACAACTTTGACCGAGTCTCTCGGAGAAAGGGTCTTCATGAACGTTGGGCACCTGGACGCGTACTCCTGCACACAACCCGTTAGTAATCCTGATGATACCATTCAGGATGTTACCAATATCCTGAATGAGCATCCCGGATATGAACAGATATCATACAACCAAGATATAAGTCAAGATATTTCCCAGGATATGAGCTCAGAATTTCACCCATAACAATTGTCCCCAAAAAATGTTATCGTTTAGTATCCTGGCACTAACGGTCATATTTTTTTTACGAAGAACGAGGCAATTTAAGAGATTAGACCCATGATGTGACTGTTTGCAACTGCTCAGCCTACATTTACTCATCACCACCCTATAACTTCTCATCCTTATCCCATTTATTCTTTACCGAAGAGAAAAAGGTAAAAACTTATCTCTCTTTTTCATCTTCTTCTCTCATTCTTTTCAGCATTCCGACGAGAATATGACAAGGCAAACAAGATCAAGTTCCGGCGACTCCGCCCCCACATTCATACAACAGAATCCATTCTAGGATCCGGAGAAAGAAATATGTACCTTTGATAGCGCCCATTTGTCGGCCCTCAAATCCTCCGGTATCTTCCCGGAAGGGACGGTATTCCGGCCGTTTGACCGGGAAATCCTGTCAGACATGGTTTCCGACGAATGGTTGTGCTTTAGTGCCTTTCCTTTCACCTTAGGGTTACGGTTCCCCTTCCCAGACTTTTTTACCGAGTTTTTCAGCATTACAAAAATCTCTTTTAGCCAAACAATGTCGATGCTTTGGCGAGTCTTATCCGTTCTTGACCAGATCAAGAAGAATCACATCCCTGACCTTTCTGTTCATGACCTCCCCCTAGCATACCGGCTTAGATGCCACGGATCCTGTAGATTTTTGTTTTACTCCATCTCCGGCGAGCCGCTAATACTTCGTGCCACCAGGAACGAGGAGAAATGGCAATCCAAGTTCTTTTTTGTAAAAAGCGACTCAATCCCTAGTGGAACAGAATATCCAGTGAAGTGGTTGAGAAAGGGTAGGGTTTAAGGGTTTAAGGGTAATCCTGCCTCTTATCCTGTTCCATATCCTGAACTGATCAACTTTCTGTTTATTGTTTTGTATACAGCTAATTTTAGGAAGCTTGCACCTCCCCTTGCTGATTCACAGAAGAGGATCGACGCTATCAGACTCCTTCCAGAGGCTGAAAGAAGTTTTAACCCGTCTCCACCATCTCCAAGCCCTCTTTCCAGTGCAAACATGTCTGGTAAGGATCCTGCACAATATCCTGCATACATGTTTTTATTTGGCATATTTAGGAAAAAATTCTACTCCCTGTATGCAGACTCCAGCAAAATCTCAATCCTCCTCGATCTCGATGAGCTTGACAGTTACCCCACTCCAGTCATGGTCAAGAAAGAGACCCCTGCTGCCACCAGCTCCAAGCCGCTCCTGGCTCCTAAAGCTAATCCGAGGACTCGTGCTTCCACCGCAAAGAAGAGGAAGAACTCCGAAGTTAGTGCTCCAGGCTCCGAAGGATTCTCTTATGATGAGCTCCGCTTCACTGATTCCTTGGAATCGATGACATCCTTCCTTAATAAGGTAATATCCTGACCCTATATCCTGCACATATATCCTGATAGAATATCCTGACAGGATATCCAGGTTAGCGAATATTGATTTATTTCTGAATTTTGACTTACAGGGCATCCAACATCTGCTCCACCTTTACAACGATGCCTATGGTACTGCTGCACTCTATGAAGCCAAGATCAAACAGCTTGAAACTACTGTTGCCGACCAAGGTGCCATTGCTGAAGCGAAGACTCGGCACTATGAGGACAAGCTGAAGAAAGTGACCCAGGATGCTGAGATCAAGCTGGCCACTGTCCAAATGGAACATGAACAGGCCATGGTTTCTTTCCGGGAAGGAATCAAAGCTTCTGCCATCGTCTCCCTGCTACAAGCTCGTATTAAGATGGCCTATGAGGCCAAGGAGACAGGTCTTGAGTGCCCATCCTGGCCAGTCGAATCCTAGGTGGCAAATCTGAAGGAGCTTGGAGGCAAGGCTGTGCCCCTTCCTGCTGAAGCTGGTGAATCCTCTAAGTCGGTAGAGGTGGCGGACATGGCTGCAGACAAGAAAGATGCTGGAGCGGATGCTGGAACGGATACTGGTGAGGATGCTGCTCGGGATGCTGAGGCTGAGAAGGTAGAGAAGGTTGGAGAAGATGCCGCTGTGTGAGGGCATTCAGGTGGGCGATGATGGATGTATGTGCCAAGGCCGGAGCCCACTTTTTTAAATTTGATCGTTGGCTTGTAACTCAAAACAATTTACTTTTCCTGCATTTTACTTTTCTGCACTTGAACAATATGATGACCAAAGGTGGGGGGATCCTGAGTTTCAGGACAAAGCCCTTGGTCATCACCATTAGTATATTTTTTTTTTCTTTTGAACAATATAACAGTTGGAGGTGGATAGGTCTCGGTTTGAGACAAAGCCTTCAACTGTTAAGTAAATACGATAAGGAACTGTTAGTGCTCTTAGTGGATGGGCCTTGGTTTGAGGTGAAACTAAGAGCACATCTTTTGGTATGTTAATAATATAACTTCCTTTTGGCTTTATTTCTGTTGTTACTACTTTGTTGTTTAAACTTTACTTATAAAAATAGTTAAATTTGGACAATATAGGGAACATATTGCAAGAATATCCTGAGAGATCCTACTCAGGATACTGCCTCGCAACTTATAAAACTTAGGCTATAAAAAGGAGAGATCATACCGAATACTCCCGGAGAGTCAATTCCATCCTCCAATCACAGGAATGTCCCTAATGCATAAATTTAAATCCATCTTTCAAATTGTATGATGTATGTCCCCTGTGTTCAACATGGTCATACTTTAGTTTGACTACATAAACCTCAAATATCCTGGGGATAAACCCTAATATCCTGGGGATAAACCCTTAACATCCTGGGGATAAACCCTTAACATGTTGGGGATAAACCCTGATTTTCATGCGCTACAGGCGAGAGTGTATAAACTCCAACTCTTAGAAAGGTGAAAACCTTTAAACCTTAGAGGGTATGAAAATACCCTTTCGTGAGAGAGGGTGATCAATCCTCATATACCTTTCGGATCCAGGACATAGCCAATAGTAACGAAATTGTCAGCCACTTTTACATGAACTGGTCCCGTTACCTTGAACTATCCCCATATGACTTTTGCTCCAGGCGGGGTGTTCAAACCTGTAGGATCGTATTCGGACCTAAACGAGTCGCTTAGAAGAGTTTATCTCAGTTTGAACGGAGGAAACAGATAAACCGAGTACAATTCAGCAAGTATTCACTATAAACTGTCGATATTATTGATCTGGATAACGTTTACAACCTGACGACACTTCGGCAGCACTTCGTGGCTCACCGGAAGACAACACCTAGAACTATATCTTTGATTTCGCTCATAGAACCTATATATAGTGTTTCAGATTTCGCTCTTATGTACATGTACACATGAGCGAAACCTTCACCTGACAAATAAGCGAAATCACATGATGACACATGAGCGAAATCAGGAAATACATTTTGACCGAATTCAAACTTTAACATTCTAAACCTTTTGTCTTATATGTAGTGATGCAATGATGACATCACTATTATGATGTCATCATTAAAGATGATGACATCATCTTCTTTCAGATCTGCAATGAGACTGAGACTCGACATAAGACGAAGACGACAGATGTATGCACCAACAAACTTCCCCTCAGATGTTGACGAGTCTTAAGTGTCGAGTCTTTGCATCTTCAGTCTTTGTAAGTATCCTCAATCTCTATCTTCTCTTTCATTCTTCTATTTCTCAAATGTAGTTCCAGAATCAGCACTGGCTCTAACTGCTTCTTCAGCTTTGACTTCAGACTCCCCCTCTCAATCTGCTGGGATCTAGCCTGGCTTGTTAAACTCATAGAAACCTTAGGTATCAGAACCTGACTCTTCCTCAAACCTGTACATTCTCTACCACAAACATAAGTTTTTCTAATTTTAAATTTTAACACACTCAGACACCACTTGTAAATATCACAAAAATGATCTAACATTTAGTCTCTAATGAACCTCTTGAAGAAATATCAAATTCAAAACTTCTGATGACCACTTGTAACAAGACTTAAAATTTCTTCACATACAACACTCCCAAACCAGTTCGTCAAGATTAGCACTTGGAATTTTAAAAATCAGCTCTTCAACACCAGTTGTCGAAAATCTTTTTGACTTTTTCAAAATTTAAGCTAAAACACACTGAAAATCTTTTTGGGATTTTTGAATAGAATGAAAAGCAGTAAAGAAATATTTACACACAATATTTTTGTGAGTTTGTGTAAGAGGATCATATCAGTTTATGAAACGAATCACCAACACCGTTAAGCTTCATTTCATTTTAAGTTCTAAACGATTCACTTAGATTGTCAGTATACTGGTCCACTTAAATTTTCACACAAAGTTCAACTGCTTCGAGATACGACATTAATGATTTAAGTACTTAAATTCAATCGCGTGTCCCACCTCAGAATATACTCCCGTATCCAGATCCCAATATTCAGTCTTACAGGTGAGTATACTACAATGATATATGTACATAAATTAGGTAATGCGAGGGCTGAGGGATCTCAGGTCGATACTTCCGTATACGCAGAGAGATATTAGCTTCGACTTTACGGTATGTCCCCTTTAGAGGATCTTTTAGCTACAACAGCAGCGACTATCAATTTTATTGTTTCATCTGCATGCTGAGGGTTTATGCTATGTTTCAAGCATTTGTGGAAAGTATTATCCAAGGACTAGGTCAGAACTTCCATTCAGCAGAAGTCCTGGAATAATACCCCAGACATCATTGAGTATAAAAACCTAGTATATCAGATTATGAGACCTTTCAAACGAGATTTCGGGGGTTACCCATATATTCGAGAGATGTTTCCCCACGATATAAGCAAGTTTGAAATTTAAATTTATATCTCGTCACAATCTACTAAATGTGCAAAAATCTACTAGCACATCATCAGTGAGACCGTTTATCACTTTTAACTTTCCAATTCTTTAGCATGTTGTGATCGTCCACTGATGTACTATCATTTCCTCTTTTATACAACAAAACTCATTTTTCATTTTATCATGTTTTTTATTTTTCAAATTTTCAAATGTTTTTGGATTTTCAGAAATTTTTCTTACTCTCCCTAAAATGCAAACACATTTCAGGAAATTTGAAAATAAACTGTACAATAAAGTGACAACTGATATCGAATCACCTCAAATCGCCATCCACTTGGCATAAACAATCAAAACCCCCCCTTTTAACAAACTATTTTCTCATTTAGATTTCAAAACACTTAAGTTTGTTTTAATCAAAATGATTTTTCCGGAAAATAAGTTTGTTTTTACCACTTGTAGGGGCATGGTTCATCATAATGTCTTTCAACCATTTGTATGAAAAATTACATCAAGTTCAAATTAATGACCTTGAGTAATCACTATGTCAGAACAAACTTCTGTACCACTTATACGATGATCTTATCAAGTTAATTTCAAGATAAATGCCGATACCTACTCCACACTTACCAACCTGGGAGTTCCGGCATAGTCCATCACCTGTAAACATTTCATCAATCTTTAAAAATTTCCCAAAAACAAACTTTATGAATGATGAAAAATTATGAATGATGCCGATTCCTGATCCACGATTACAAACTTGGGATCTCCGGCAAGTCCAGAGACTTACTGTTCATAGTATAAGCCATCCCAGTCACAAACCGGGGATGGTTCAACTTTATCTTTCTTCGTCTTCTTCTCATAGAACTCTTTAACCCCTTTGACTTTTCGATCAATCATTTCACCAAAAATATGTTTCACAGTGAGGTTAAAGGCCTTTTCAACATCGAAAACCTTTTTATCATCATAAAATTGGTTTGAAATCTCAACTTTACCAATTTTCTTTTTATAGTTTTCAGTCCGAAGTGATGGAAAATTTTCATTATCCACAGTCAGAACTGATTTTTCACCTTTTACCTCAACCTGTGGCTCATCTGATTTTGTGGAATCAGATTCTCGCCAGAAGATAGCTCCTCTGATTTCAACCTATCAGAATCATCACTAGAGCTACCACCAGAACTTTTTACAACCCATTTTTGGTTGTCAGATTGAGTTTTTTTCTTGTAAAACTTGTTTGAACATTCACCAATTTCAAATTTTGAATTTTTAAACAATTTTGTTCTGTCAATTGGTGGTTCAAATTCAACCACTTTCTCTTTCTGTTTACGAGAAACTCCCTGTTTTGATGGTATTGCCTTAGCACAATCTCTGGCAATATGTCCAACAGTGTTGCATTGGAAACAGGTTCTCGTATCTTTCCTTTGTTCAACCATCTTCTTCATGTCATCTTGCTTCTTTGCAAGGAATTCTTTATTCGATTGTCTCCAGAATTCTTTCTTTTCTTCCTCTTCTGAGCTAGTTCCTGAAACAAATGTCATCTTTGCTTTAAAATCACGAACATATTTTTCATTTTTCTGTTGGAGTAAAACCAACTCCTTTCTTTTTGAAATTACCGTTATGGTTTGGTTTCTTTTGAAAACCAGAACCAGAACTGTAACCTTTTTTCTTGTTTAAATGTTGTTGAACTCTTGAGGTGTAAGGTTTAGGTTTACCATTAAGATTTAAATCTTTTATTTCAGAAATATTAATTTCTGTTAGTTTGAAAACCTTTTTGATCAATTCAGTTTTGACACCTCTTATTGGAAATTCCTCATCAGAATATAATTTGTCAGAATCATTCAAAGTATATGCAACTTTAAACGTTTCGTCACTCAAATTAGATTTTGATAACAGGAATTCTTTGTTGTAAACTCTTTTAACTGAAGACTTTTGACTGTTGACTGTCGAACTTGAACTTTCAGAACCAGACTTTGACTTTGACTCTGACTCTGACTTTGACTCTGAGTTTGACTCCAACTTTGACTCCTCAGTTTCATCTTTATCCAACACCTGATCGACGACTTTCTTTATTAACTCGGATTCATGATCAGTGTCAGATGATGTAAACGTCACATCAATATTTTCTGGCAAATTGACTGAGGACTCAGACTCCCACTGTAAATTTGTTGCTTTTTTGACTCTTTCCTGATTTGGATTTATGGGCAAATATCCATTTTCTAGCGGGGGTGGACACTTGTTGTAACCTACATCTTGTTTCTTACCAGAATCCTTCTTGTCAGTCTTTTTCTTTGAGTCATTCTTCTTCTTGTTCTTCTTTTCTGGAGTCTTTTCTTCAGCGACTTTTCCATCATCATTCTTTTCTTCAATTACTTCATCCTCTTCAAATGCCTTCATGCCTTCAACAGTTGGATAAATCCCGTCAATGACATAAGAAGTACATGAGTAACTTTTCAACAACCTGTTTACTCTTTCAGTCTCAATTCTTTGCAATTCCATCTTTTGTTCTAGCACAGCACACTTCTCAATATAGTTGTTCACCACTTTTTGCTTCGTCATAAAAGCTCCCTGAAGTGTCTTCATTGTTGTTGCTTGTTCTTCACTTGTTTGATTGTATTGATTCATCGCTTTGTTCAACACATCATAAGATTCCTTCAAACTATTCAAATTATAGATCAATGTACTGTTCTGTTTCTTCACAGCTTCACAGTTCTCACATTTCACTGGAATCTTTTTAGTATCAACTTCTTGATCAACCTTGAACTTTGGAACTTTAACCTTTACTTTCCTTTTGATTACTGTACCTTCTTCGTCATCACTGCTGACTGGTGTTTTGACCTTTTTCTTCTTCTTTGTCTTTTTAATCTTGTCATCATCACTATCACTTTCTGCAATCAGTTTCATATCAGCATCGAATTTTCTCGCCCAATACTCACGATCATCATCACTATCTTCTTCAACTCGGGCTACAAAAGCTTTTTGACTTGAAATCTCTAAATCTGGACAATAATCATCCCAGTTGAAATTTGCCCAGCTAAACCCTTCAGGTAACTTTTCATCATCTTGATTTATTATCAATGCACTACCATCAGCTCTCTTTCCAGAATCTTCAATCACATTCATTCCATGTGCAGTTTGTGCTTGATGTTGATGTTGTTGAGATGGTTGTTGAGCAACTTGATGGTAAATAGCTTTTCGGTAGTAATCATTGTTGTTGTTAAAAGGATTCTGAGCTCCACTTGCTTTGCGATTTGTGCACTCCCTTTTGAAGTGACCCTTCTCCCTGCAACGAAAACACGTGACTTTAGATTTATCAAAACCTAAAGTAGAAACATTAGCCTCACGAAGATCATCTCTCCCCGTGATCTGCTTGAATTTCTCAGCTCTCCTTAACACACTTGCCAAACACCATTTTATATCCATCAGTTCCATCTCTTCAGCATCTATCTGGTCGTAATCTTCCTTGGTTAGCATTGGATTCCCGATACGACCTGCAACAAAACAACTATAAGATTCAAGAACAGTTCCTAATAAAGACATATGACTTTTTGCAATTTCTACTGAATAGTCTTCATCATTCTCCAAATTTAGTACAATGTTGCACTGAAGCTTCTTGCCATTTTTTGTTGTTGAAACATTTGGATCAAAAGACGGAAATGATGTGAAACTTGTTTTGCTGTTTGATCCTGATGATGAACTTCCAGAAGAATTTTTGGCATTGTAAGTAGTTTCTATTTTTGGAGATAAATTTGTAGGCTTCTCATTCACCCCTGCTTTGTAATACAACCCAATATCCTGTTCACCATCGAAGTCTTTCATTCGAATAATCTTCCGTTGCTCCATCTCTTGAGCTTCCAATTTCTCAATGAACTTGCTGAGTGTCAAACTGCTAAAACCTTTCTTGTTTCTAAGCATCATGAGATATGTGCCCCAAGTCTCGTGTGGCAATGCATCAGCAAGCTTTTCGATCAACTCTTCATTGTCTTTCTCGATGCTCAATCTCTTCATGTTTGCTAGCAGATTGCAATATCTTTCAATAATCTGCCTTGTGCTTTCATTCTTCAAACCACGAAACAGATCGAACTCTTTCTTCAGAAGTGACTTCTTGTTCTTTATCATTTCTTGACTACCAACAAACTTTGATCTTAAAGCTTTCCAAATCGAGTAAGAAGTTCCATTATGTTGTAATAACACCAAGATGTCTTCTTTCACAGCTTGCTGTAGAAGACTCAGCATCATTTTCTCATCTTTGTATTTCTTTCTAGCATCGGCGCTTAGATCTTTAATCGAAACCACTTCTTCATCATCATTCGTCGGTCGAATGTATTTTGTTTCGACACATTCCCACGCATCCAAATAGTTGGCTTGTACCCAATTCTCGAAACGGCCTTCCCAACCCTTATATTCTTCGATGTTCATTAGTTTGGGCGGTTTTTGCATTGTTCCTATTTCGTTTTCCAACATCGTATTCTGTGCAATGCTGATCGGTGTAATAGGTGTAGCGAATGCGTTGTAAAAATCCTCGTCCATGTTTCGGATTCTCAAATGAGCTGTATCACCTTGTAAAAATATACCTGACGATAAACAAACAAATGATCAGTTTAAAACGTACTGAATATGTAAAAATGTGTTTGTGAAATCAATCTAAGACTCGTGTCAAAGATTTGCGAAGACTTATAACATGTAAACTTCAATTGTATCGAAACACTTTAATACATCCAAACTGTGATTGGGCCGTGAATATGACTTGGGCCGAGAACTTGTTCAACACATGTACTGATATTTGTCAAATATATTGATACTTTCTAGATAAAGATCAACAATCAATATCACTCTTGGGCCGTAATCGAATATAGTGGGCTTGACTATAGTGCACCCGACAACTTGATAAACCTCGGTATTAATCACAGTATCCAAGAAAGTAGAATCAGATTCTTGATGTAATTAACCTCTCATACAAACTGACAAATCACACCAACAACTTTAATAGTTACCGAGATCACATGCAACCATTTCAAAAACCCAACAACTTAAAAACTTCTTCAATATGATTGGCCCGCTGTTTTATGTATACCCACCAAACCGACAACTATTGAATACCACTTTAATTGGACCAATACTACCTAGTGGGACAGTGCTGTCACAACCAATATAAATTCACGTGACTTGATAATTTCAAACAAACTTTAACTTGTGAAGATGGCCGACACCTTATCTAAAACTTAATTGAATCACATGCAAGACTTTTGTCCAATAAAATCTCATTGGACCGCAATTAATGTAGTGTATTGATGCAATTTAGATCACATGCAAACTGACCAACTCACATGCAAATCTGAATTGATAACACTAAAACCCTTGGGAGCGGAAACACTCGATAACTGTGCTGAGCGGAATCACTAATATCGTGACACAAGAGCGAAACCTTATGTTCACAAAAGCGAAACCTCTGATACTTTGACACTGGAGCGAAATCAGTTTGTTCAAATGAGCGAAACCCCTTATTTGTGCAACTATTAGCGAAAATAGGTGATCAGATGAGCGAAACTAGCTGATGACATCATCATTTTCACGAGTCAATACGAGCGAAACCTCAAAAATACTAAGTTTTAGGTCGATTTTAGCTTTGAAACTTTCAAGGGTTTATTAATGCATGATTACGAGTGCTGTGTGTGAAATTGAACTGGTTTTACCGTGAAAAATTTTCAAAAATGACAAAGAAGGTGTAGAATATCAGAATATGCAGCTGAAATGTATAGAACTCTTCTTCACTAGCTCTGATACCAATTGTAGGATCGTATTCGGACCTAAACGAGTTGCTTAGAAGAGTTTATCTCAGTTTGAACGGCGGAAACAGACAAACCGAGTACAATTCAGCAAGTATTCACTATAAACTGTCGATATTATTGATCTGGATAACGTTTACAACCTGACGACACTTCGGCAGCACTTCGTGGCTCAGCGGAAGACAACACCTAGAACTATATCTTTGATTTCGCTCATAGAACCTATATATAGTGTTTCAGATTTCGCTCTTATGTACATGTACACATGAGCGAAACCTTCACCTGACAAATAAGCGAAATCACATGATGACACATGAGCGAAATCAGGAAATACATTTTGACCGAATTCAAACTTTAACATTCTAAACCTTTTGTCTTATATGTGGTGATGCAATGATGACATCACTATTATGATGTCATCATTAAAGATGATGACATCATCTTCTTTCAGATCTGCAACGAGACTGAGACTCGACATAAGACGAAGACGACAGATGTATGCACCAACAAAACCCAATTCGATAGAAAGGTGAATACCTTTAAACCTTTGAAGGGATCAGGATCCCTTAAGCGTGAGAGAGGGGGCCAATCCTCTAATCTTTTGAAATATCCTGAGCGTATATCCTGGAGCTATATCTTGATGCATATTCTGCAAAACAATCTTAAACTAAGGTGGGTGTTACACCCCTCCGATGCCTAAGTCAGTATTGGGTTCAAGATAATAAACGAATTCAAATATATTTAAAAGAGATAGAATACATACCATTCTGAGATAAAAGCTAAATTCTATTCTTACTTGAAATAGAGCTTTAGGTGTATGGCATTCCAGGATCTTGGTAGCATATCCCCCTCCATATTCCTGAGCCGGTATGCTCCTTTTCCTGATTCTGATTCAACCTCATATGGTCCTTCCAACTTTGGAGCCAGCTTTCCATCGGCAGGATTAGTGGTATTTTGAAAAGCCTTTCTTAACACCCAATCTCCAACTTTGAACCTTCTAGTCCTTATATTCTTGTTGTATGCTCTGGATATCCTTTGTTGATATGCTACCATCCTTAGTCTTGCTGCATCTCTTGTCTCGTCTATGGTGTCCAAATCCTGGCATAAAGCTTCAGGATTCTGCTCAGGATCCCGGAGGATAGATCTCGCAGTAGGTATCACCATTTCTGTTGGGATAACTGCTTCTGCTCCGAATACCAAGGAAAATGGTGTCTGGCCAGTTGCATTCTTTACCGTTGTTCTATCAGCCAACAAAACAAAGGGTAGTTCTTCTGCCCATCTGCCTTTCTTGGCTCCTAATCTCTTCTTCAAGTTGTTGACAATTATCTTGTTTGAAGATTCAGCTTGTCCATTTGCTTGAGGATGTACCGGGGTAGAAGTGATCATTCTAATTCCCCAACTTTTGCAAAAGTCAGTAGTCCTTTTACTTATGAACTGGGATCCATTGTCACAAATGATTTCAGCTGGCACTCCAAACCTAGTCAGGATATTCCTCTTTATAAAGGATACTACTTCTTGGTCTCTGACTTGAACAAATGCTTCAGCCTCCACCCACTTAGAGAAATAATCAGTCATTGCCAGCATAAAGACTTTTCCTCCTGGAGCTTTTGGTAATTTCCCTACTATGTCCATTCCCCATTTCATGAATGGCCAAGGGGAAACTATAGGATATAGTGGTTCGGCTGGTTGATGTAGTATGTTACTGTGCCTTTGGCATGCATCGCATCTTCGAGCATATTATGTAGCATCTTTCCTCATCGTTGGCCAAAAGTATCCTATTCTCAGTATTTTTGAGAATAATGACCTGCCCCCAGTATGGTTACCACAATCCCCTTCATGTATATCCTGAAGCACTTCTTTAATTTCGGGATCCTCCAAGCACCTTAAATATGGTCCTGCAAGAGATTTCTTATACAAAATATTATTTATAATGGTGAATCGTGATACCTTCATCCTAAATGCCTTAGGATTTTCGTCTCTAGGGATGTGCCCTTCCTTGAGATATCTTATGATTGGAGCCGTCCAGGATTTAGGATCCTCCTCGGGATATTCAGCAACAGGATCCTGGATACTTATTACTTTTTCATCCTGAGGATTCGTTGCAAGATACAAGATATGCAATATTGGTATTTGGGTCCCTTCTGGTATCCTGACCGATGATCCCAGATTTGCTAAGGCATTCGCTTCAGCATTATCTTCCCTTGGTACCTGTTGAAGTGTAAAAACATCGAAATATCCTGCTAATTTTTTGGGAATATCGAGGTATTCGATTAATTTCTCACCCTTAACTGCATAGGTTCCATTAAAATGATTAGTGATTAACAAGGAGTCAACATATACTTGCAAATTCTTGATATTCGTATTTTTAGCCAGTTCTAATCCTGCAATTAAACCCTCATACTCTGCTTCATTATTAGTGGCAGAGAATTCACACCTAATAGCCTGGGGTAATATGTCCCCCTGTGGCGATTTTAGTAGTATTCCCAATCCTATTCCTCTAACATTAGATGCTCCATCGGTATATAATGTCCAGGATCCTGAGGATTCTCCTAATTGTTGTACTTCTAGGTCTACCTCATCCTGAATGTCACTACTGAAATCAGCCACAAAGTCAGCTAAAGCGTACGATTTTATGGCATTTCTAGGTTCGTACACTAAGTCATAAGCACTTAACTTTACTGACCACTTGGCCATCCTGCCTGACATCTCGGGTTTCCTAAGCACATTTCTAACAGGATAATTGGTCTTGACATGAATTCTATGTGTCTCAAAGTAGTGTCTAAGCTTTGTTGATGCCATAACTAGTGCTAGTATCAACTTTTCTAATTGAGAATATCTAGTTTCAGCATCTAACAAACTTTTACTAACATAATAAACAGGATATTGCTGACCTTCATGATCCTTTATAAGGATGGCACTTACAGCATTCCCTGATACTGCGAGGTATAGGGACAGTGGTTCACCATTCTCAGGCTTCATCAGTAGAGGTGCAGTTGAAAGATACTGCTTCAAATCCTGCAGGGCTGCTTCATGCTTCTCACCCCATTCGAACTTCTTGTTCTTCTTCAGGATATCATAAAACTCTTTGCATTTCTCGGAGGATCTTGAAATAAATCTGTTCAATGCTGTGACTCGCCCTGTTAATCGTTGAACATCCTTCATATTTGAGGGTGATTTAATATCCAAGATGGCTTTAATCTGCTCCGGGCTAGCCTCTATTCCTCTTTTGGTCACCATATATCCTAGAAACTTTCCTGCCCCCACTCCGAAATGACACTTAGCAGGATTTAGCTTCATGTTATATTGATCCAGGATATCAAATGCTCCTTTAATATCCTGGAGGTGATCCTCAGCCTTTTTAGATTTTACCACCATATCATCGATGTATACCTCCATTGTGTCCCCCAGCTTATCTTTGAACATCATGTTCACCAATCTCTGGTATGTGGCACCTGCATTTTTCAAACCGAAAGGCATAGCGGTATAACAATTAATACCTGTTGGTGTCATGAAGGCAGTATCCTCCTGGTCCGAAGGCTCCATTTGAATCTGCTGAAATCCTGAGGATGCATCCATGAAGGTTAACATCTCATGCCCGGCAGTAGCATCTATCATTGCGTCAATATGAGGAAGAGGAAATGGGTCTTTGGGACAAGCCTTATTCAAGTCTGTGTAATCTACACAAACTCTCCATTTCCCATTCTTCTTTTGAACCACGACCACATTTGCTAGCCACTTGGGAAATTTGACTTCCCTGATCATCTTGGACTTCAATAATCTTTCAACTTCCTCTTGGATAATTGTATTTCGTTCAGGAGCGAACTTCCTTCTCTTTTGTTGCACAGGCTTGAATGACCTGTCAATTCCAAGCTTGTGAGTGATAATATCTTTGGATATCAGGATTATCCTGATTCAGGATAACTTTCTTCATATCCTGCTCTGAAGCCTCCACGATATCCTGGGCCCGCAACTTTAATTGCTCTGCTGTACTAGGCTTGGTTGAGGATTTCCTTGAGGATGAGTAACATTCTTTTGCCTCCTGCTGATCACTGTCAATCTTGACAACCCCCCAATGGGTAGGGATCTTGATGCATTAATGATAAGTTGATGGCACGGCCTTTATATCATGGATCCGTGGCCTGCCCAGTATGATGTTATAGCAGGATAGGGAGTCCATCACACAAAAACATTGTATCGAGTTGACCCCTTCAACATATACAGGTAACTTTATTTCTCCCACTGTGTTCCTAGCCTCTCCACTGAACCCAACAAGCACGGTGGATTTCGATGTGATATCCATTGGGGATACATTCATTCTTTTCAAAGTCTCTAGTTGGATTATGTTGACGGAGCTGCCAATATCCACCAATATCCTACGTACAAAATGGTTAGCCACATATAATGTTATTACAAGAGCATCATGGTGAGGATCCTGGACAGTATCCCTGTCATCACTATCGAAAGTGATCACTTTATCAGTTGTCAGGGTGGTCATCCTGGCTGGTTTGTCTCCCCTTTCGGTCTTAGCCTCTTTTGCATGCCTCTTGGCCGCAGAATACGAAGTCCCGCAAATGTCGGATCCTTCTGAAATAAAGTTGATTATCTTGGCATCCGCAGGAGGTGATGCCGCTCGTTCAGGATCCTTCTCAGTATCCTGACCCTTATTCTTCTTTCTTCCTAGGAGGTCCTTCAGATATCCTTTTCTGAGAAGATAACTTATTTCTTTTCTTAGAGCGATGCAATCTTCAGTCACATGTCTGAAATCTTCGTGGAAGGCACACCATTTGGATTTGTCCTTCCAATTAGCTTTTTGTTGATTCTTCCGAGGCCACCTAGCTTTGTCTCCTAAACCCTGCATAGCATACATTAATTTAGGAATGTTAACAGAAAAGCAATATTCAGATAATTCAGGATACTCTTCAGGATCCTCGTCTTCAACAGCATTCACTTTCTTGTTGTCATTTCTACCATACGGCTTAGAGCGATATGGTTTAAACGAGGATTCTGACTTCCTATTAGTTGACTCATATGTAGTGGATGAGTTCATCCTTTCTTGCATTTTCCTATCATCCTCCAGCCAGATATATCTCAAGGCTCTATTTCGAGCTTCATTCAAGTTCCTGCAAGGATTCATCACAAGATCCTGATAAAACTGGGAATCCTTTTGTAGTCCCATCTTGAAAGCCTGCACAGCTGTTGCAACATCAAGGTGTGGGATATCTAAGGATTCCCTGCTGAATTTGTTCACATAATCCCTTAGGGACTCCTGAGGTCCTTGAGTTATCCTGTAAAGATCACTTGTCAGTTTTTCAAAACTCCGACTACAAGAAAATTGACTATTAAATAAATTCACTAAGTGAGCAAAAGATGTAATCGAATGCGGAGGAACATTTAAGAGCCATTTCAAGGCTGATCCTGTTAAGGTAGAACCAAAGTCCTTGCATAAGCATGCTTCCTTGAGCTCCGGAGGGATAGGATTAATCTCCATTCTTTCCCTATACTAGGCAATATGCTCTTCAGGATCCGTAGTCCCATCTTAGAGCTTCATGTTGGGGGTTTGAAATCTTTTCGGAATCTCAGCATCACAGATAGGATATGCGAAACGAGATATCCTGTGGCTGTCTTGGGACACTTCTGGAATTGGCTGGACCACTCCAGGTACACTGGATATCATATCCTTCAATTTCTGAAGCTCCCTAGTAAATGTTGACGCCATACCTGCATCCTGCAAAGATCCACTATTGTTAGTAGCATGAATTTTATTATTTGACACGTTACCAGTCTGAGGATTCTGGCCATATCCTGAAACATATCCTGAGCTCCTCATAGTTGACATCCTGATCGAGGAGGGTATTTCAGGAGTATGATTCTGGGAATGACTAGGCACAATATTCCCCCTATTATCCTCAGTATACACAGCCGAACTGAAGTTCAAAGTTCTGGGTTGTAAAGGAGTAACAATATCCTCGGCGGATCTGCTCGAGCTTGCTTTTAAGAGTTGTATTTCTCTTAACAGCATTTGGTTAGTTTCCTGTTGCTGCCTCATTTGTTCCTGCACACTTCCAAATAAAGTTAGAATTTCATCATTAGAGGCTAAAACGGGAGCAGATCCCTGAACACTCCGAGTAGGGATAATATCCTGAGGTTGTGAAGAAGCTGGCATCCTTGGAGGAGGTGGTGGAAGCACCGAACCGGTAGTAGCAGAAGTCGTAGCAGACACAGTGGAGGAGCTCATGTTTGATCTTGAGACCATTGTAAACAATGTGGCAAAGAGTTTTGAAAACAGAAAACCGATTAGCGATTTCACAAAGATTTTTAGTAAAGGTAGCACCACTTACCACACGGTGGGCGCCAAATTGTTTTGGTCAAAAATTACCAAAGCAATTAAGTGATCAAATTAGTTAAGTCAGGTAGTGTTCTAAAAAGTGCGTTGGAAATATGCTGGTTAAGTTGTTTGTAAAAACAGTTTTCAGGATACGGCTCAGGATATTGAGCTGTATCTACGATCAAACTATGAGCAAAAAATAAAGGAAATGACACGAGATGTACGAGAAAAGCCCTTGATCAATCTAGATCGCCGGCATAAAACCTCGGGAGCTGTCAATCGCAGCTGCCTAGTTCTTCTTATTACTTCAAACGTCAGGATACAGTGCAGGATATCGACCAGATCGCTAAATGTTACAATGCTTTTTTGTGAAAGTGAAAATTGCGAGAGAACGAGTGTCAGAGTGTAGTGAGTGTGATTGTGATGTCCTATTTGATCTGATATACCCACCTATTTATAGTAACGAAATACAAACTAAAATTCCTATAAATATGGGATGCTCCCGAATATTCTATTGTTAACGTTGTAGACCGAGTAATGCGGCTTCAACGTCTTCATTTGAACAACTTGGACTGAGTCTCCCGGAGAAAGGGTCTTCGTGAACGTTGGGCACCTGGACGCGTACTCCTGCACACAACCCGTTAGTAATCCTGATGATACCATTCAGGATGTTACCAATATCCTGAATGAGCATCCCAGATATGAACAGATATCATACAACCAAGATATAAGTCAAGATATTTCCCAGGATATGAGCTCAGAATTTCACCCATAACAAGAATATCTAGTTTCGGCATCTAATAAACTTTTACTAACATAATAGACAGGATACTGCTGACCTTCATGATCCTTTACAAGGACAACACTTACTGCATTCCCTGATACTGCAAGATACAGGGATAATGGTTCACCATCCTCAGGCTTCATCAATAGAGGTGCGGTTGAAAGATACTGCTTCAAATCCTGCAAGGCTGCTTCATGCTTCTCTCCCCATTCGAATTTCTTATTCTTTTTCAGGATATCATAAAATTCCTTGCATTTTTTTGAGGATCTTGAGATAAATCTGTTTAATGCTGCTACTCGCCCTGTTAATCTTTGAACAACTTTCATATTTGAAGGTAACTTGATATCCAAGATAGCTTTAATCTGCTCCGAGCTTGCTTCTATCCCCCTTTTCGTCACCATGTATCCTAAAAACTTTCCTGCTCCCACTCCAAAATGGCATTTGGCAAGATTTAGTTTCATGTTGTATTGGTCCAGGATATCGAATGCTCCCTTAATATCCTGGAGGTGATCCTCAGCCTTTTTAGATTTTACTACCATGTCATCGATGTACACCTCCATGGTGTCCCCCAACTTGTCTTTAAACATCATGTTCACCAATCTTTGGTGTGTTGCACCTGCATTTTTTAAACCAAAAGGCATAGGAGTATAACAATAAATACCTGTCGGTGTCATGAAAGCAGTATCCTCCTGATCCGAGCGTTCCATTTGGATCTGTTGGAATCCTGAGGAGGCATCCATGAAGGTTAACATCTCGTGGCCAGCAGTAGCATCCACCATTGAATCACTTTGAGGTAGAGGAAATGGGTCTTTGGGACAAGCTTTGTTCAAGTCTGTTTAATCTACACAGACTCTCCATTTCCCGTTTTTCTTTTGCACCACAACTACATTTTCCAGTCATTTGGGAAATTTCACTTCCCTAATCATCTTGATCTTTAATAATCTTTCAAATTCCTCCTGAATGATTGTGTTCCGCTCTGGAGCAAATTTCCTTCGTTTCTGTTGGACAGGCTTGAAAGACCTATCAATTCCGAGCTTGTGAGTTATAATATCCTTGGAAATACCTGTCATATCCTCGTGCTTCCACGCGAATGTTGACATCCTGCATTTCAAAAAGTTAGTCAATTGGTTTTCAATATCCTGAGGGATATTGGTTCCCACGAGCACCGAGATATCCGGATTATCCTGATCCAGGATAATTTTCTTTACATCCTGTTCTGAAGCCTCCATGATATCCTGGGCTCGCATCTTTAATTACTATGCTGCACTAGGATTTGTTGAGGATTTCATCGAAGAAGAAAAACACTCCTATGCTTCCTGCTGATCACTTTCCACCTTGACTACTCCCCAAGGGGTAGGGATCTTGATGCATTGATGATAGGTTGACGGCACAGCTTTCATATCATGGATCCAAGGCCAACCTAATATAATATTATAGCAGGATAAGGAGTCCATGACACAAAACCGCTGCATTGAGTTGACCCCTTCAACATACACGGGCAACTTTATCTCCCCTACGGTATTCCTGGCTTCTCCGCTGAAACAAAAAAGCACAGTGGATTTCGAAGTAATATCCATCGGGGATACATTCATCCTCTTCAAGGTTTCCAGCTGAATTATGTTGACGGAGCTGCCATTATCCACCAGAATCCTGCGCACAAAATGGTTAGCAACATATAACGTTATTACCAAAGCATCATGATGAGGATCCTGGACAGTATCCCTGTCATCGTTATTGAACGTGATCACTTTATCAGTTGTGAGGGTCGATATCCTGGTCGGCTTATCTCCCCTCTCTGCCTTGGCTTGCTTCGCGTGCCTTTTCGCTGCAGAATATGATGTCCCGCAAATATCGGATCCTCCTGAAATGAAATTAATTATCTTGCCCTCTGCAGGAGGTGATGCTGCTCGTTCAGGATCCTTCTCAGTATCCTGACCCTTATTCTTCTTTCTTCCCAGGAGATCCTTCAAAAATCCCTTGCTCAAGAGATAGATTATTTCTTTCCTTAGAGCAATGCAATCCTCAGTAACATGTCCGAAATACTCGTGGAAGGCACACCATTTGAACTTATCCTTCCAATCAGCTTTTTGTTGATTCTTCCGGGGCCATCTTGCTTTGTCTCCTAAACCCTGGATAGCATACATTAGTTCAGGTATATTAACAGAAAAACAATATTCAGACAACTCAGGATACTCCTCAAGATCCTCGTCTTCAACAGCATTCACTTTTTTGCTGTCATTTCTGCCATATGGCTTAGAGCGATATGGTTTATACGAGGATTCTGATTTTTTGTTGGTTGTCTCATAGGTTGAGGATGAATTCATCCTCTCTTGCATCTTTTTGTCGTCTTCCAGCCGAATATATCTTAAAGTCGTGTTTCGAGCTTCATCCAGATTCCTGCAGGGATTCATTACAAGATCCTAGTAAAATTGAGAATCTTTTTGCAACCCCATCTTGAAAGCCTGCACAGCTGTTGCAACATCAAGATGTGGGATATCTAAGGATTCCTGACTAAACTTGTTCATATAATCCCTCAAGGATTCCTGAGGTCCTTGGGTTATCCTGTAAAGATCACTGGTTAGTTTCTTAAAACTTCGAATGCAAGAAAATTGACTATTAAATAAATTCACTAAATGAGCAAATGATGTAATTGAGTGAGGAGGAACGTTTAAGAGCCATTTTAAGGCTGATCCTGTTAAGGTAGAACCAAAACCCTTGCATAGGCATGCTTCCTTGAGATCTGGAGGGATATGGTTGATTTCCATCCTTTCCCTATACTGGGCAATATGCTCCTCAGGATCCGTAGTTCCGTCATAGAGCTTCATGTTGGGGGTCTGAAATCTTTTTGGGATTTCAGCATCACAAATAGGATAGGCAAACCGGGATATCTTGTGGCTGTCTTGAGATACTTCTGGAATTGGCTGGACCACTCTAGGTACACTGGATATCATGTCCTTTAATTTCTGAAGCTCCCTAGAAAATGCTGATGTCATACCTGCATCCTGCAAAGATCCAACACCATTAGTAGCAAGAGTATTATTATTATTAGATACGTTACCAGTCTGAGGATTCTGGCCATATCCTGAAGCATATCCTGAGCTTCTCACAGTTGACACCCTAACGGAAGAGGGTATCTCAGGAGTATGATTCTGAGAATGGCTAGGCACAATATTCCCCTTGTTATCCTCAGTATATACTGTAGAACTGAAGTTCAAAGCTCTGGGTTGCAAGGGAGTGACAGTATCCTCAGCGGGCCTGCTTGAGCTGGATTTCAAGAGTAGTATCTCTCTCATCAGCATCTGGTTGGTCTCCTGCTGCTGCCTCATCTGTTCCTGTACACTACCAAACAAATTTAGAATTTCTTCATTAGAGGCCAAAACAGGAGCAGATCCCTGAATATTGCGAGCGGGGATAACATCCTGAGGCAGTGAAGAGGCTTGGGTTCTCGGAGGAGGTGGTGGAAGCACCGAACCAATTGTTGCAGAGGTGGTAGCAGACATGGTGGAAGTGCTCATGTTTGATCTCAAGGCCATTGAAAATAGTGTAGCAAAAAGTTTTGAAAATAGAAAACCAAGTAATGATTTTGCAAAAGCTTTTAGTAGAAATAGCACCACTCGCCCCACGGTGGGCGCCAAATTGTTTTGGTCAAAAATTACCGAAGCAATTAAGTGATCAAATTAGTTAAGTGAGGTAGTGTGCTAAGAAAGTGTGTTGAAAATATGCTAATTAAGTTGTTTGCAAAAACAGTTTTCAGGATACGGCTCAGGATATTGAGCTGTATCTACGATCAAACAATGAGCAAAAATGTAAAGGGTGACACGGGATATACCAGGAAAGCCCTTGATAAATCTAGATCGCCGGCACAAAACCACGGGAGCTGACAATCGCAGCTGCCTTGTTCTTCTAATTACTTCAAATGTCAGGATACAGTACAGGATATGATGCGGATCGACTAAGTGTTACAATGTGAATTCGATACAAGTGTAAGTGTATTGTGAGTGTTTGCAGCTAGAGAGAAAGAGTGTACGAGAGATTGTGTGTGTTCTTATCTGATCCGATCAATCTATTTATAGTAAAAAGAAACTAACTAACTAGCCTATAAATCCGGGATATATGGACTATTCCCTTTGTGAACGTTGTAGTCCACGTCTTCCGGCTTCAACGTCCATAATCTAACTAATTTTCCCGAGTCTTGAGGAGAAGACGTCCATTTGAACGTTAGAGACTTACACCATTTAATCTACATGTGGGTTAATTAGTTACTACCAGGATATTGTATCAGGATGTTACCAATATCCTGATCCAGTATCCTGGTCACATAAAAACAAACAAAGTCAGAATATTAGTCTGGATATATGAGCAGAAAATCACCCATAACAATTATATATACCGCACAACCAAAATCTTAGAAGGGATGTATTTGGTTCCTGACCAAAAACCAACTATAACGGGGGAAGTATGATGACATATTGGCTTGATGCGAATTAATGTTATACATGTAAATTCACATGTACCCAAATACAAATATGAACTCCGGCACTTATGATCATTGGCTTTGCAATCAATTGTGAACGTTTAGTGATCGTCTCAACAATGCAATTCTTGTATAAACATAAGTTATATGAAGTTCAACATTTATTACAATAATCATTAATAACTTGGAAATTGAATTCACCGTTACCAAAATAAATATACCAATCTGGACTAATATGCTTGGTATCACATTAGCTAAGCCACAACTACACAAACTTTAGATTGTGGATTTGATATCCATTTAGACGATGCATCGATTTAAAACACTAAATGGTATCATGTTGGGATATTTATATCCTTTAGTCATTTCCAGAATATTTAGGGATTCACAACCTACTTTCCTTGGCATATACTTAATTTCGCTTGAGAGCAAATATTGCATGCTAATTACCAACTGGAAGAATATTTTAGTTCTTCAATACGTCTCACATCTTCATTGACTCAGTGTGGTCTAACCGGTTATGCCAATTAATTAAATAATTACTATCCATAAACTTCTAGTTTATGATCGTATATGTATTACTTGCACTTATGCAATACAAAATGTTAGATAACTTTAAAGTTCGACCAAGATGTTATATAACCAGTCCTTAGTTTGCCACTTTTAGTGGTCTATCTCATCATTAACATGACCATCATTACAATTCTAAATGGTCGATCTCATCATACAACTTTCTCAATTATGTCTATGATGACTATCGATACGTAATCACATTCACTTCAGGGAATAGGGAATGAGATATAATTGAAAACTTTTATGGATTTTCATTATTTACTCAATCACACGGGTATGAAATCATTTTAAATTATTCATACTCTTTAATTGATGATATTGCTACTTTAGGGTCATATATCAAGTGTGAGCAATGGAAAAAAATTTATCCAACTTTTCCTAACAAAGAATCTTCTTTTCATATAATATAGAGTAAATTACAAAAATCGTCCTTTATGTATGTCACTTATTGCAAACTGTGTCCTTTGTCTTCAATAATTGCAGAAAACGTACTCGATGTTTGCAAACCTTTGCAAGTTATGTCCTTTATCCCTAACTCGGTTAATTTTTGTGGTTAAATCTAACCAAATGGACCCCACATGAGGGTATATTGGTCATTTTACCATAAATCTGACCATGTCTTCCAACACTTTCTCTCACTCCCTCTTTTTCTAAATCACTTCACCAATCTCCAACCATCGCCCCAAACCCACATTTCTCTGCTCATTCAACCCATATTCACTTCGATCCATCTCCAGATCCCCTGTTTTATCAAGCCAATCGAAGACTAGTTTCATAACCAATTGTTCTTCACCTGCAAGTGATAACAACTTAAAAGATGAAACCCCAATTGAACTTCGCACGTAATTTCTAATTTCTTGATTAAAAGTTTCGAACTTTACATCTTGTTCTTTTGATTTGATAACTTTGTTGCATAGCGTTGATTGTTTTAGGGTTTCCAACAGTATTTCTTGATTTAAAGTTTTGAACTTTATATCTTGTTCTTTTGATTTGATAACTATGTTGTGTAATACTGCTGTTGGTTGTTTCAGGGTTTCCTTCTTTTTCAACTGTGATTGATATTAATCAGATTCGTGAGAGTTTGCCACATAGGTTTGTTATTGTTTGTGATATGGGGTTTTTGGGTGTGGAGATTTGAGATTTAATTAGGGTTTTGGTGGGATTTTATTTATTTGCAGGTTTCCGTTTTTGTTGGTGGATAAGGTGATTGAGTAAAATCCAAGAGTTTCAGCAAGAGTCATAACCCTACATGAGGGCGGTGGTCAAGTGACGATGGTCGAGTGGTGGTTGTGTAGAACAGAGAGAAATGGGTGAGAGAAATGTGGGTTGTTTATGGTGGTGGTGGTGCTAGAATGCTAGTGTTAAGAGGGAGAGAGAGAGAGTTAAGAGAGAGAGAGAAAGAGAATGAGAGATGAAAGAGAGATCTGCCATTCAAAGAGAGAGAAAGAGAGAGAGAGAGAGAAAAGATCTGATTTTTTTATGATTTTTTTAGTATTTAAGGTAAGATGACCGATATACTATGTGGGGTCCATTTGGTCAAATTTAATCACAAAAATTAACTGAGTTAGGGCTAAAAGACATAACTTGCAAGGGTTTGCAAACATCGAGTACGTCTTCTGTAATTATCGAAGACAAAGGACACATTTTGCAATAGGTGACATACATAAAGGACGATTTTTGTAATTTACTCTATATTATAATCAATGTTGTCAATCTGGACGATATATCGGTGCTATAGCACCGATATATCGGTTATCGGACCTGGGCCAAAATATTGGTTTAAAATATCGAATATAATATCGGTAGCGAGAATATCAGTGATATATACGGATATATCGCCGATATTTTGTGATTCTTATATCGGTCGTATCAGCTAGAATATCGATAGGCCCAGTTTTTATCTTTTTCTTTATGACTCTGTGTTATCACTACGGCAAGGGGCGTGATTCCATGCCACGTCGGACCATCAACGCCCAACACACCACCAATCGACGGCGCGGGGCATGCACCTGAGGGCGAACCACGGCTTTAGGGGGGACGTTTTTGAATGGTGGGATGCGTTGGCATGTGGGTCTGTGATATTTTGTCAACAAGGTATGGTTTGAAAAAAAAAATAGAATAAGATGAAACAAGGTATTGCAAGATGAAAAAGAGTATAATGAGATAGAGAAGACATCAGCGGGATAATTTTATATTTTGATGGTTTGCAGTTTGAAAAGTCATTTAGTATTTTAGGGTTTGCAATGGGTTTACGAGGTGTATGGGTTTTAATTAAATAATGGGCTGCACAGTAAAATTAGTTGCATATGGGCTTACAAATGCAACGTGCACATAGTCTTACCAATTAATATTATACAGGTTTTAGTATGTGTGTGTGTGTGTGTATATATATATATATATGCATGATATTATAAATTACCAATATCCCACAGATTGCTCAAGAGATCCATAACAACTAATTGTTACCAATATTTTAAAGGTTAATTGTCCCATACCAATCAATAAATATTCAAAAAGTAATTATTACAGATAACGAGTTTCTCTCGAACAAAACAAGTCCGGCAACCTAGATTTCTATTGGTGTAGTTTCTAAACTGCCTATCTCGATTCGTCACAGCATAGCAAAGCATAGCATCCTATCAATCTGTCACATACGTTAAAATAAAGTCAATATATAAAATGTAAAGGTGAGTACACAAGTTTGCATAGCATATAGTAGAGAAAGCGTTTACGCATAACCAACAAGTATCAAGTAATGGGCGAAGCAAGTAACTATCAAAACTATGTTCACACTTAACCACGAGACTACGTTGTAGAGTATGCGCGACACATGTCCAGCGGACACGTGAAGTAAAGTGATGTGATCTCTAGCAACCCCTGTCCACGACAGGTGTTGAGTCCAAACTATAGTACTATCGTTGCTAGAGGCGGTATAGTGTAACACTGTATAAGCATAGTACAAGCATTCATAGATCACGTATAGCATGCGGGAGTGGTTAACGTTATAAAGTGTTTGCATTGTGTGTTGTTGTGTTTTGATACAGAACGTAACACCCAAAGTGCATTAAAAGAAAATGGGTTCAAGTATACTCACCGTGCGTGTTTAGCTAGTAAACACGGACTTGGATTGAAGGGAGCGTGCTGGAGTTATCCTGAGCATAGAATAGTAGCGTGTTGGATGGTGATCCGATCGGATGAGTATCCATTAGAGCGGATGGTCATCCGGACAGATGGTTATCCAAGCGGATGACCATTCGAACGGATGGCCATTCGAATGAGTGCGTGTTGGTTTGGAAAATTGTTTAAGTTTGAAGTTTAATCAAATCGTTTTGAACAAGGAATAGTATGAGGGACAGGTCACCTGGTCGAATGGTCATCCGATCGGATGGCCACTCGAGCGGGCAATCTGTTACTTGGAAAAACTTTGTAAAAGTTTCTAAGTAAAATTTTTGAGTTTTAACGGAGGCGGCTTGACGATATGTCAAACAATGGAAACACACCAAGTTCCAGCTCATTCGATCGGATGGGAATCACCCTATTCGATCAGACTCACTGTTCTTGACGAAGTTTCATGTTCAACCCGTTAGTTGGTCTTCTCTCCGGTGCAAATCCGTCTTCAAGCCGGCTCTAGACTAAGGAACGAGTCTACGACCAGTTTGGGTCCAGATGCCATCGGTTTTGAGTAGAAAAGTTGAAGAAAAGTTGAAAACAGTTGAAAAGTGTTGAAATAGTGTTGAGATTTGGTTGAAAAGTGTGGAAATCCTTTAGATCTGAACCAATCTTGATGAGATGATGTCACACAATGGTTTGCATAAGCAACCGAGTGAGAACCACCTTCAAGGAGTCCAAATCAGGCGATTTCGAGAAGAAAACTAGTGTTTGTGTGTGATTTTGATGGAGAAGATAATGACGAAGATTGTAGAAGATTTGAGGAGAAATACTTACGAAATAGCCTTGAATCTCGATGAAAAATGACTGAGAGTGACTTGAGTGTAGGTGGTCGGATGGAGGTGTCAAATCAGTGAAAGGGAGTGTACGGGCACTATTTATTGAGGTAAGTGGAGAGTTAAGTCGATGGAGGATGCGAGGTGTGCTCGGTTGGATGGCCTTTCGGTCGGATGGCCATCCGGTCGGATGGTCATCTGAGCGGATGTCCATTCGATCGGCTGCCTATTCGATCGGCCGAGTTGTGCGAGTTGGTTTTCCAACGTTCGTTTCGTGTGTTAAGTGTTGCATTGCGTTTAATCGAGTTGCGAGTAAGCGTTGAGCGTATAAGCAATGCGTTGATAACCACATAACATTTAAACAAGTAATCTCACAAGTAACACACATAATACAAGTAAAGCACAAGGTAAATCTGCGTTTTGAGTTGCGTTAAGATTGCGTTGCGTTAGCGTTTAGCATAAACAAGCGATAAAATGCATTAAATAGTAAGCGTTATAAACTGCGTTAACTGTGATAACTGCGTTTTGAATAAGCGTTGTAATAAGCGTTTGATAATGCGTTTAGTATGCAAAAAAATATAGTTTAAACCCTTTGCGATAATCGAAATCTCGAGAGTACAAACAATTAAGCAAGAAATGACAGATACAAGTAATGACCCAGAAACTCGGGTTTTACAGCCTCCCCTTCTTTAGGGAATTTCGTCCCGAAATTAAGGCGCAGTCATAACAAAGAGTTATGGATATTTAGCTTTCATATCACTTTCAAGTTCCCAAGTGAACTAGGCGCCGCATTTGCCTTCCCAGCGAACCTTCACTATAGGAATGCCAGAGCGTCGGAGTTTCTTGGTCTCTTGGTCCATGATTTCTACTGGCTTTTCCACAAAGTGTAGAGTTTCGTTAACTTGCAAATCCTCGAGAGGGAAATTCAGGTTTTCTTCAGCTAGGCACTTCTTATGGTTCGAGACGTGGAAATTCGGATATACGTTTGTTGAGTTCCTCCGGTAATTCGAGTCGGTAGGACACTTTGCCAATTCTTTCCAGAATCTTAAAGGGACCAACGTATCGTGGCGCTAGCTTTCCTTTCTTGCCGAATCGGATCACCCCCTTCCAAGGTGAAAACTTTAGGAGTATGTGATCACCAACTTCAAACTCAAGGGGCTTGCGGAGTTTATCGGCGTAACTCTTTTGACGACTCCGAGCTTTCAAGAGATTGTCTCGTATTTGGAGGATCTTGTCAGTCGTTTCTTGTAACAGCTCAGGACCGGTAATTTGCGCATCTCCGATCTTGTGCCATACGATAGGCGATCAACATTTTCTTCCATATATTGCCTCAAAGGGTGTCATTTGAATACTAGCGTGGTAACTATTTTTGTACAAGAATTTGACTAAAGGTAAATGCAAATCCCAATTACCACCAAAATCTATAACGCACAAGCGAAGCATGTCTTCAAGGGTGCGGATCGTGCGCTCAGTCTGACCGTCGGTCTGGGGATGGAATGCGGTATTGAGATTAAGAGTAGTACCAAGAGCGGATTGGAATGTCTCCCAGAGTCGTGAAGTAAATTGACCATCGCGGTCAGAGATGATGTCACGAGGTGTCCCATGTCAACAAATGACTCCGTCGGTATAGATCCGTGCTAATCGTGCAACCTTATAGTCTTCTCGTATCGGTAGAAAGTGCGCGGATTTACTAAGACGATCAACGATAACCCAAATGCTATCGTGACCTGATGGCGTGCGAGGGAGTTTCATAACGAAGTCCTTGGCTATACTCTCCCATTTCCACATAGGAAGCTCGAGTTGTTCGAGTAAGCCAGATGGTCGTTGGTGCTCGGCCTTAACTTTAGAGCAAGTTAGGCATTTTGAAACGTAGAGAGCGATATCTTTCTTCATTCCTGGCCACCAATACCTGGCACGGAGGTCCTGGTACATTTTTTCGGCACCGGGATGAATGGAATATCATGACTTGTGGGCTTCAGTCAGCAAAATCTCTTGGAGATTGTTGCGACTAGGAATCCAAATGCGATCGAGATAGTGAAAGATACCATTCGGTTTATTCACTTGTTGGTTTTTTGTTCCAAGTACTCTTTCTTCCTTCAAGGTGTTTTCGAGAAAACAAGCGTGTTGAGCGTCACGAATGAGAGCTTCGAAGTCGTGTTGGGCTTGAACATTACGAACACTATGTAAACAGCTTCATCGGCTAAGAGCGTCGGCAACGACATTTGCTTTGCCTGGGTGGTAGCGTATCTCACAGTCGTAGTCGTTGAGGAGTTCAACCCATCTGTGTTGGCGCATATTTATTTCTTTCTGGTTCAAGATGTGTTGTAGGCTCTTATGGTCGGTGAAGACCGTACACTTGGTACCATACAGGTAGTGTCGCCATATCTTTAATGCAAAAACAACTGCACCAAGTTCGAGGTCGTGTGTTGTGTAGTTCTTCTCGTGGACTTTGAGTTGGCGAGATGCGTACGTGATAACCTTGTCTCATTGCATAAGCACACAACCAAGACCTAGGTTAGAGGCATCGCAATAGACAACAAGGTCGTCGTTTCCATCGGGTAGTACAAGTACGGGAGCGTTGCAAAGCATACGCTTAAGAGTTTGAAAGGCATCCTCTTGTTCGGTTCCCCAAACAAAAGTCTTGTCTTTATGCATAAGAGAGGTGAGAGGAATGGTGATTTTAGAGAAATTAGCGATAAATCGACGGTAATAACCCGCCAATCCGAGAAAAGAGCGAACTTCGGACGGGGTTTTCGGTGTAATCCAACTCTTAAATGCTTCAATCTTCATGGGATCGACGTGAATACCTTGACTGTTGACGATGTGACCGAGGAGTTGAACCCCCTCGAGCCAAAATTCACACTTGGAGAACTTGGCGTAGAGGGGATTCCCTTGGAGAAACTCGAGAACCAAACAAAGATGTTGCGCATGTTCAGTTTTCGACATCGAATAGATAAGGCTATCATCGATAAATACGATAACGAAGCGATAAAGAAAGGGTTTGCACACGTGATTCATCAAATCCATGAAAACCGCGGGTGCATTGGTAAGTCCAAAACGCATAACAACGGATTTATAATGGCCATAGTGGGTTCGAAAGCGGTTTTAGGGATATCTTCCTCCTGGATTCGCAGTTGATGATAACCATAGCGTAGATCGATCTTATAGAAACACGTTGCGCCTTGTAGTTGATCAAATAAATCGTCGATTCAGGGTAGAGTAGCGATTCTTGATAGTAAGCTTGTTGAGTTCCCTATAATCGATGCACATTCGGACCGATCCATCCTTCTTTTTCACAAAAAGGACAGGTGCGCCCCATGGAAATGCTCTACGGCGAATGAAGCCTTTATCAAGTAATTCCTGGAGTTGACTAGAAAGTTCACGCATTTCGGACAGTGCGAGGCGATAAGGGGCTTTAGCGACAGGGTTAGCTCCAGGAATGAGGTCGATACGAAAGTCGATATCACGAGTCGGGGGTAGACCGGGTAAATCGTCAGGAAAGACATTAGGAAAATCACGAACCACAAGTACCTTTTCCATCGGCTTCTTTTCCTTCTCCGCTACTACAATGTGTGCTAAGAAAGCCATGTATTCCTTTCGGAGATACTTGCTTGCTTGTATGCACGACATAAGTTTCAGTTCTTTCGAGGACTCTTCGCCATAAACACAGAGTTGGTCGCCATTAGAAAGAGAGAAATGAATCATGTTTTCAAAACAAACGACTTCAGCACGATTTTCACTAAGAAAATCCATGCCTAGTATGATATCAAAACTACCAAGTTGCATCGGATTGAGATCGATCGGGAAGACATGATTGTTGAGTTCAAGAGTACAATCACGAAGAATAGAACTAACGGTGACTGTTCTTCCGGTGGCAATTTCTACGTCGAACATCGTTGGGAGGTTAGCGCGTTTATGGTTTAGGAGCTTTTCGAATTCAAACGACACAAAACAGTTATCGGCTCCAATACCAAATAAACACGAAGCATAAATACCTTTAACGAGAAACGTACCATTGACAACGTTGTTTTCAGTTTGAGCCTGGCGGACATTGATGTTGAAAGTTCTTCCGCGGGCTGCTTGTTATGGCTGTTGCTGCTACTGTGGTTGTTGTTGCTGCTGCTGCGGTGGTTGCTGCTGTGGTTCTTGTTTCACAACTCGATTCGGGCAGACATTAGAGAAGTGATTCAGGTCACCACAAGAGTAGCAATCTCACGCACGAGCAGCGGGCGCAGGAGCTGCTCGGTTACCCTGAATAGCGAGGGTTTGAGCTGGTGGTATGGGAGGAGCTTGAGCTTGTTGACGTGGGCCTGAACGGCAGTGAGCAGTAAAATGCCCATAAATGTTGCAGTTAGCACAAAAACGACAATTCACCCCTGTAGGGTGATGGTACGTGCAAGTAAGGCAGAGAGGGTGAACACCAGTATACGCATACTTAGCAGGCGGCGTGTTGGTGTTAGGAGCTGCAACTTGATGGTTCTGGTTGGGTGGTGCAGGGACAGCGTGGAGAGGAGCGGCGGTAGTAGCATAGTTCTTGTTGTTGTTACCCTTGCGCTTGTGGTTCTGGCGTGAGGACCTTGAAACTTGTGATACTGCAGTTTCGGTAGCTGGAGTAGCAGTGACTTGATTGAGACTCTTGGTTGAGGTTTTGAAATACCCAGCTAAGACTCACTTGCCGTTGATCTCGGCTGCGAGTTGGTAAGTCTCCTCAATAGTAGCATGGTTAGCTGCTTGAACAAAGTCAGCTACACAGTCTGGTAGAGCGCGGATGTACTTCTTGATTGTTATATCACGTGTTGTCACTTGACCAGGACAGATAATACTGAGCTGCTTGAAGCGAGCGATGAGACCTGCATTGTCACCTCCATCATGTTTTATATGCCCGAATTCATTCTCCAACTTTTGAACTTCATGCGGAGGACAGAACTCCTTCATCATAAGCTCCCTGAGTTCCTCCCAAGAAAGGCCATAAGCTGAATCATTATCGGGCCTATTGCGCTCAGCAGTCCACCAGTCCAGAGCCCTGGACTGAAAAACTCCAGTAGCATTAACAGTACGCAGATTTTCTGGGCATCCGCTTTTCCTGAAGGTGACTTCGATTGAGTCAAACCACTGGAACATAGCATTGGATCCGTCTTCACTAGTGAAGTTTGCAGGACCGCATGCCTTGAATTGTTTAAAGCTAAAAGGCGCTTTTGGATAGTCGCTCTTAGATTCAACAGAGGACTTACTGCTGACATCGTTGATCTCACTGATGATCTGAGGTATGACCTTGGCCATTTCCTTAGCTGCCAGTGAAGCGATGCGCTTGTCAGGATGGTTACGTCGAGTAGCACGTGAAGTGTGGGAACCAAATGATGACATTGTCTGCAGCAGACATCGTCATATGATTTAGACGAGATTCAATTATATCAGGTTTCGAAAAGTTTAGCGACTAACCAACATACTTATTATTATCATTAGGTAAAGCATCAGGAACACGTCGGCACATAGTCACATAGGCACGTAGGCACATAAGCACATAAGCACGTAAGCACAGAGGAGCACATAATCCACGTAAGCACGTATTTTGCACGTATTCACATATATATTTTGCACGTATTCACCTATCTTTCAAGTTCGTGTGGTGCGTTTGAGAGTCATGCGTGGTGTAGCGTATAACAGCGTATGGATCGCATACTAACCTGAGCGCGCTGCCAGCCCGAGATAGCGAGTTGCGTAGCGAGTAGCGTTACGGGTAGTATAGCGTGTGTGAGATAGGGAGTAGCATCGCGAGTAACGTACGAGAGTTCTTAGTTTGTCTGCGATTAGTTAGCATTTGAGGTTCGATAGCTGTGCGAGTTGTGCGCGTTTAGTAAAGCGGAGCGATGAAAGAGAAAAGCGATAAAGCGTAAATTTCCAAAAATCGAAACATATAAACATATAACCACATAAAATCGATAATTCGTAAAATCAGCGGTTTCGGGCTCCGAATGGTAACAGAATGTCTTTGGTGTTAAACATCGACTGCCCAAAGTGATTCAACTATTCACAACAACCTCGGGTACACGCTTTGGCCTAATAGACTGTGCTCTCACCAAAATACGACAATCGGCACGCATCCTTCTGGTTACTACGTGACTTGAGTCATTGGAATCCATCAAGACTTTGGTGAGAGTTTTGTAAAACCAATGTAGAGAGTGGAACTGGCCATTAAGATGCGGGTTTCACCCCTAACTTAACAACGTCATTCCGAAAGGGTGGCAAAGCCACGAGATAGAGATGGAGAATTTCTTCGAGATATGGATGTCACTCCTAACTCAACGAAGATCCTCGTGCTGAGAATAAAAATGCGCGTAGAGAGAGTAATCTTATCAAGAGTTCTTGGTTTTCACACCTAATCTCGATCCAATCACTTGATTGTGTTATGCGAGTGTTTTCGAAAACGTGTGTATTGTGTCAGCCTTAGGAAAGGCAAATAGTGTTCGACCTTAGGAAAGGTCGTCTTTGCAAGAAGCTGTAGTATGCGGTGTTCGCGCAAAGATGTAGTTTTCGCTGGTTCGAGCAAGAGTATCAAAAGCAGGCTCGTACGGAACCTCTACTGGGTTCGCACAGAGCTGGTCTGTTGGTACTTAGACTAAAGACTAGGTCAATACTAAGATACGACCTAATTCCCTACAGTTATGGCTCTGATACCAATCTGTCACACCCCAAAGGGTGGCGGAAACATCGGGGCGCGGCACTAGGGGAACCAGATTGCTCAAGAGATCCATAACAACTAATTGTTACCAATATTTTAAAGGTTAATTGTCCCATATCAATCAACAAATATTCAACAAGTAATTATTAGAGATAACGAGTTTCTCTCGAACAAAACAAGTCCGACAACCTAGATTTCTCTTGGTGTAGTTTCTAGACTGCCTATCTCGATTCGTCATAGCATAGCATCCTATCAACCTGTCACATACGTTAAAATAAAGTCAATGCATAAAATGTAAAGGTGAATACACAAGTTTGCATAGCATATAGTAGAGAAAGCGTTTACGCATAACCAGCATGTATCACGTAATGGGCGAAGCAAGTAACTATCAAAACTAAGTTCACACTTAACCACGAGACTACGTTGTAGAGTATGTGCGACATATGTCCAACGGACACGTGAAGTAAAGTGGTGTGATCCCTAGCAACCCCTGTCCACGACAGGTGCTGAGTCCAAACTATAGTACTATCGTTGCTAGAGGCGGTATAGTGTAACACTGTATAAGCATAGTACAAGCATTCATAGATCACGTATAGCATGCGGGAGCGGTTAGCGTTATAAAGTGTTTGTGATGTGTGTTGTTGTGTTTTGATATAGAACATATGTAACACCCAAAGTGCGTTAAAAGAAAATGGGTTCAAGTATACTTACCGTGCGTGTTTAGCTAGTAAACACAGACTTGGATTGAAGGGAGCACGTTGGAGTTAGCCTGAGCATAGAACAGTAGCGTAAGCGTTGAACAGCGTGTCGGATGTTGATCCGATCGAATGAGTATCCATTTGAGCGGATGACAATTCGAACGGATGGCCATTCGAATGAGTGCGTGTTGGTTTGGAAAATTGTATAAGTTTGAAGTTTAATCAAATCGTTTTGAACAAGGAATAGTATGAGGGACATGTCACCTAGTCGAATGGTCATTCGATCGGATGGTCATTCGATCGGATGGTCATCCGATCGGATGCCCACTCAAGCGGGAAATCTGTAACTTTGAAAAACTTTGAAAAACTTTGTAAAATTTTCTAAGTAAAAGTTTTGAGTTTTAACGGAGACGGCGTGATGACATGTCAAACAACGGAAACACACCAAGGTCCAGCTCATTCGATCGGATGGGAATCATCCCATTCGATCAGACTCACTGTTCTTGACAAAGTTTCATGTTCAACCCGTTAGTCGGTCATCTCTCCGGTGGAAATCCGTCTTCAAGCCGACTCTAGACTAAGGAACGAGTCTACGGTCAGTTTGGGTCCAGATTCCATCGGTTTTTGAGTAGAAAAGTGTTGAAATCTTGTTAAGATTTGGTTGAAAAGTGTGGAAATCCTTTAGATCTGAACCAATCTTGATGAGATGATGTCACATAATGGTTTGCATAAGCAACCGAGTGAGAACCACCTTCAAGGAGTCCAAATCAGGAGATTTCGAGAAGAAAACTAGTGTTTGTGTGTGATTTTGATGGAGAAGATGATGTAGAAGTGTTTAGTGATGAAGATTGTACGAGATTTGAGGAGAAATACTTACGAAATAGCCTTGAATCTCGATGAAAAATGACTGAGAGTGACTTGAGTGCAGGTGGTCTTATGGAGGTGTCAAATCAGTGAAAGGGAGTGTACAGGCACTATTTATAGAGGTGAGTGGTGAGTTAAGTCGGTGGAGGATGCGAGGTGTGCTCGGTCGGATGGCCATCCGAGCGGATGTCCATTCGATCGGTTGTCCATTCGATCGGCCGAGTTGTACGAGTTAGTTTTCCAACTTTTGTTTCGTGTGTTAAGCGTTGTGTTGTGTTTAATCGAGTTGCGAGTATGCATTGAGCGTATAAGCGTTGTGTTGATAACCACATAACATTTAAAAAAGTAATCACACAAGTAACACACATAATACAAGTAAAGCATAAGGTAAATCTGCGTTTCGAGTTGCGTTGTAATTGCGTTGCGATAGCGTTTAGCATAAACAAGTGATAAAATGCGTTAAATAGTAAGCGTTATAAACTGCGTTAACTGCGATAACTGCGTTTTGAATAAGCGTTGTAATAAGCGTTTGATAATGCGTTTAGTACGCATAAAAATATAGTTTAAAACCTTTGCGATAATCGAAATCTCGAGAGTACAAGCAATTAAGCAAGAAATGACAGATACAAGTAATGACCCGGAAAGTCGGGTTATTACAGATATCCCACCGAAATAACCGATATTTCAAATATCAGTCCTTGACTACATAGAATATAATTGAGATATAGTTACATGACTAAGTGATATAACATTTTTTGGTCTAAAATCTTATGACCTATAAAATGATAATAAGATATGACACTTCGGGTGTCATATAATATGGTGATGAACCACAACCTTGTTTGGTTGTTATATTTAATATTATCGATACAAATAAATGATTGCATATAAAAGACATATATAAATGCAATAGTGATAATATACACAAAGTTAAATTATGCAACACCTAACGTTATAATATGTCACTATATAAAATAAGCTATGCTAAATACATCTATAATATAAGATGTTTTTTCTTTCATCATTCATACGAAAACATGCATACATAAATGCACATAGATATAGCACAACAATTTTTCTTATCACATATACATCTCCACTTGCCTATACAAATATTTAAAGCATATCATTAAAATTTCTACCATTTTACAAGTTATATTTATAACTTCAATGATATTAGTAAAATGGCAACACCGATAATTTTACAATAAAAAGATTAGACACCATTCTCTATTTTATCAACAGTAAACATGCTGCATTAAAATTACAGTTCTATAAAAAGACAACATTGATATATGAAGAAAGACACCACAAAATGCTATATCTTGAATCATAAATTACAGTTATATAAACATATACAAATATGCTATTCATGCTAAGCATATTGATGAAATGTAATCAAAATCCCATATTGGTCTGACCTAATTTTTTGATTTTCATGACATAAAAGGATAAACGTTATAATCAACCAAGTAAAAGCTAACAAATTATATCATTCATACCTCCATCATTTTCCTTTTGTTTTCAACTTCAACACAATAGGTTTATCAAATTATCATCCAATCTTCAAAATAGGTTAAATCATATTGTCTTTATATAATTCTATCAAAGAGGATCAACAGAATATATTGATCACTATCTTAAATAAACTTTTAACTAAGCATTTATAATAACAAACAAATATTTATACATTAATCAACTAGGTTAAAACCCCGTGTTTTACACGGGTTAAATAAATAAAATTTTATATACAAAGTAATAAAAAGTTACATTTTTAAAAATTGTTTATTGCATGGGTTGAACAAACACGTATATTACACATGTTGAATAAATATATTGTAATCAGTTAATACATATAGTCGTTTGGGTTGGTAAAAATACCCAGGCCCGACATGTATACATGAAACCCGAAACATCCGGGATGGGTATACCCAATACCCGACAGGTATTAGGGTGAGTATGGGATTAGGAAAAAACAATATTCCCCGGGTACAGGTTAGGTGATACCCGATATATAAATGTAATATTTTCAATCCGATGGGTAATTTATTTTTTTAGGAAAAAATAAGGATGAAAAAAACACCAAAAAGTGATATGTGTCCAAAAAAATTCACATCATTAATTTTTTTTTTCGTCAAAATCATTCCATATATCTAAATGAGGAAATGTTTTTAAAAATAGGAAACAATAATTTAATGTTAATTTAATAATATTGGCTTGTTTTTTTTACCTATTTGTGATATAATAAATTTACCATTAATTTTAAAATTATTTTATTCATCTTATATTAATATTATTAGTATTTTTTAGGGGAATGTTAAAGTCAAATAAATTGAATTAGTTTGGATTCTACTAAAAATATTAAAACATAAAAATTGAAATGCATAATAATCCTTGAAAAATTGTATTAATTTTATCTAAAAGTTTATCCATCCGTTGCGCGGGAATTCGGTTGGTAATGGTTCAGTTTATTATGGTATCGAAACGATACTGACACTTGGTATAGCAACTAAAAGATAAAACCCAAAAAAATCATGATATGCCCAAATGGATATGGGCACGTGTTTACATCTATGGAAAACCATAAAAGTGAATATCTTGTTCAGATGGAATCGATGTGGTATCGATACTGTTGGGGAGATATCAGTTCGGTTCATCGCAATACCGGTATAGTACAGACACTCGCTATAGCTTACGATATAAAAAGTACTTTGTATCGCTACGGAAGTTGTTCGCACGTTGTCGATATGGTTCGTCACGATAAAAAAGACTCCATTACATTTGACCCGTTAAAAATAAGCGGTATAACTAAAATAGAAAATCATAAATCATAGTTTCAAAGGCCTGTAACTCAATTAAATGTAAATGGAGAGTTTTAGTTTTAAAATACAATAAGAACATGCTTAGCAATCAAATGTATTTCATGTAAATTGCTATGTTGAATTAATGGGTTGATCCATTGACGAAGGTAAAACCTTGGTTAGGGCCAACGGACGTAGGTATAATGGGTTTTACAGATAAAGGATTATGACTGTAGCTATTGAAGTTAAAGAGTTTCCATTGCAATTCGATATAAACATAAAGACGAAAAGTGTAATTTACCCTTTAATATATATTAGTGTTACTATTTATAAGAATAAGAGTGGTTTTTTAATATATAGATAATTTAAAAATTAACTTTTAAATTACAACAAATAATGATAAGACACTGATAATTAAGTAATTGACATTTTAACGTTATATACCTATCAAATCAAGAATTATAACTCTATTTTACATTTGAGTGTATGAACACATATCCGAATTTTTATTAGATATATTTATATTAATTAAAGAGATGTTAATAATTTATTAGATATTATTATAGATATATTAAAGTATATATTATTAATTAATATTTAATAAGTTGAAGTAGAAAATGCCATGTGGCATTAATTGGAGGCTTTTATTAATATTTAGATATAAATATTTATATATTTTCGTTTGATATCCACAAATTAATGTTTACAATGGTCAGTGTGAAAATCATAATGCAACTACACATACGTAATATAATCGTTATGAATACAATTTACGTACAAGTATTTTTTTTCTTTTTGTTTATCCTTATCAAGAGTTCCTATACACATTTACCAATTAAGGATAGATATGATAATAATATAATAAAATGTACCAGAGAGATATGATAATAATATAATAAAATGTGCAACACATACACTAAAACAATTAAACACAAATATTTGATTTTTAAGCAAACAATTTATTCTACTAAACGATGTATTCTGGAATTGCTCTATATACTGGTTAAAGGACTAAATTATAAATTTTGTTATGACATGGGCTGTTAATATATTTTTTTCGTTTGGGCTCAATACAAAATTAACAACTGGATCCTATGTGACAATATAAGAAAATTTATTTTTAGAACGAACAATTAGACCTTCTTCACAATTCAGAAACCCTAGATCGCAGTCGTCATATGTTTTTTTTTTAATTCACCATTAAAACTTAGTCTCCATAATTTACGAAAGTATTTCAAAGTTATACCAACACTTAAATATTAACATGTAACAACTATAAGTGACAAGGAGATTGATTCACTTACTTGTAGAATCCAACTCCAACAGCAACTCATGTCAACTCCAAAAGCAACTCGTGCTGATAACGTGTTCTGAAACTAGCTTAATAGCAAACAATAAGAGAAAGAGATGTACGGAGAAAGAGACTGATATTTCATTGATAGGCATGTCATACAATAGATACAATGGGAAGTATATATAGGAGAAGAAAACTTTGAGAAGAAGCTAATCTATTTTTGGTGTTGATAACCATAATATTAATAATATATTTATAACAATTCGTATTATATTTCTCAATTTAAAACTTTTACTCATATTCTATCTCAAATTATCATTTTAGAATTTTTATATTTTCATTGCTAGTTATTTAATACTTTTTTATTCAAACCGTGTGGTACACGGGTTTCTAACATAGGATACGAATAATTATATATGATTGTTAACTTTCTTATTTCCTTGATAAGAGTTTCATATGAGATAAAGGGTTAACATTAAAGTGTGTGAGATATGTATGTATATAATGACAACTAGGTTTTTACCCGGGATTGCTTCCCGGGCTCGGGAAAGTTATTTAGATTAATTAATTACTATTTGTTATTAATACGACCGCATTACATCAACCATCTCATTCGATTCAACAACGACTTCAAATCACCGGATTAGATCATGAACTCATATTAGAGGACAAACAAAACCACAACAGGACCATATGAATAATTAAATTTCCACTTTTACATCAATGCACTTACATGATAGGGTGATTTGGGATTTTCAAAAAAATCTTTGTTTTTGTACCTCTTTTACAAAATAAGATGTTGACCAAATTTGAAACAGATGTTAACCAAAAGTCAATAAGATATTGACAAATAGTCAAACAGATGTTGAGCTTAAACAGATGTTTGGTTTAAGGCCAAACATCTGTTTATGGGCAAACATCTGTTGAAGGTCAAACATCTGTTTAAGTCCAAATATCTGATATAGAATAAGAACATCTGTTTAAGGTAAAACATCTGTTTAAGGTCAAACATGTGTTTAAGATCAAACAACTGTTTAAGTCGAAACATCTGATACAAAAGGCCAAACATCTGTTTAAGCCTTAACAGATGTTTAACTTGTTAACATCTGTTTAAGGCAAAACAGTTTAAGCCTTAAAAGACCAAACAGTTTTAACCCAACAGTGGTTTTAAACCACTATTTTAACCAAACAGCGGTTTCGACCACAGTTTTCTGAACAGTAGTTCCAAACATCTGTGGACATCAATCTGTTGACCAAAGTCAACAGATTTATCAACCACTGTTTTATTTTCAAACATCTGTTCCCAATAACAGAGCTTTGATCATTTAAACATACATTTGCCAATATTACAAGCTTTTACACTCTCAAACCTAAATATTTATAAAAAGTACAAGTGTTAAACAGCATACAAAGTTCATCCATCTGTTGACCCAATTCAACAGATGTATCAACAACTGTTTAATTTTGAAACACCTGTTCTCAATAACAAAGCTTTGATCATTTAAACCGACCTTTGCCAATATTACAAGAATTTACACTCTCAAACATCGATATTCATTTACTTAATTTTAATAACAAACATTATTGATAATTTTAACACAACTAATTATATAAAAGATACAATTGTCAAAACAGATAATAGCATTGAATAAAATACAGGATTCTAATTCCTAATCTATTGGTGAAACAGTAGTTTCAATAAGTAAAGCTCCTTTCGGACCATTGTAGTTGTCAACATGTTGGAGGTATTTCAGAAGTTCGTTGGTGAGATCAACTTCAATCATATCCCCCCAGATGCTTGTTATCAACCACTTGTTGTCTTCAATTATATTAGTACTTCGGCGTGCATCTACGTAACCAACTACACGAGGATTATTGAAAACAAACATCTTCTTCCAGCCTTCTTCTTCATATCTGAGCAAATCAGCAGTTAGCTCAGCAGACTTTCCAATGACAATCAAATGCAATCTCTTTGCAATGGTCAAAAAATGCCATTGGCAAGGATTGACTACAATACTCTCAGGAAAGTGAAGCATTCTGAAAGTCTCACTAACAACATCAAAACAAACGATGTTCCTCTCACCTAGTGGATACCAATAATTTGAAACCATAAAATATATGGTTTTATCAGCATAAACTCCAGTAGACCATGAATAACGACTTGAACTATAATTGTTTACGATACTGAAATTTATTGTTGTCCATGACTCACGACGTCGTGAGTAAACACGAGCAGCAGTTACATTACGGTAACATCTGATGTTCAGCACTTTGAGATCATTGAACTGATCAAAATAAATTCCACCGGTATCAGAGTTTCGATGATGATTATAATTAAAGTAGTCATCACACAAAACCTTATACTGCCTGATAGTTGGATTCCAAAGAATCAACTGACAGCAAATCCCTTCATTCGAAACTAACAACAGCCCATTAAATGAAGATAGAATACGTAAGAAGCTAGAGTGGACATTGTTAGGAAAACTTAACATTTTACTACTAACAACATCCAACTTACCACCAACTACGTTGTCAATGACAATTGACGTGTCTTTAAAGGATAATAGTTTCTTTTGTACTGAATCTCCACTTCGGAGAGCATGCATCATCTGAAATGCATGACTTGACAATTCCCTATAAAAATTCTTGGAAAGACACTTGAAACGGCAAATATCTTCTGCAGAAAGCCTTGTGAAAATCTCGTCAACAATCACTTGAAACCCAAATTTTTCCATCCTGCAAAGAGCCTTGTGAAAATCTCGTCAACAAAATTTTTGAAGATGATTGAGTATATAGATGAAAATGGTAATGATCAAAACCTCTGCCAAATCTATTTTATATACCCAATGAAGAAGGCTATGACTAAATACATCGTCAGACGAAAGAATATCATGCGACACTTATTAGGCTTTTAATGCATTTACACGGGAAAAATATAAAATTAAACACGTTATTATAATTACAATTAACCTATTCATTTACCTATAAGACGCCTTTAGCATAAGAGAGAAGTGATTGCTTAACGTGCATTAATTGCAAAGTATATATCCCAAGGCATTTTGAATTTGAAATTACCGGCAATTTCAAAACCACTGCTATGGTATATGTTTGCCAAAGGAAATATCTGCTAAGTTATACTTTCTTGGCTATGGGCAGTAGTTTGCTGATCTGATTTGAAAGCAATTGTCGTGATGGGTTTTCTAATAGAAACAGAGTATGAGTTAAAAATTTTATGCAAATAATAATTATTTTAACATGTTCTCAACAGATAATTCAAACACATAACTAAACCCTTATTGAATGTATAGCAATAAACATTTAAAATCGTATTAGTAGCAAGATAGGATTTAAATTAACATAGATTAAACAATATAAAGTTCATCAATAGGAATGTACATACCAGTTACTGAAGAAAAAATAATCAAACCTCAGGTGATTGAAGTGTAGAAGAAGGAGGAAAAGAAAATTGAAACCCTAGAAAATGACTGGGGAGAAGTGATTTTTGAAAAAAGAGATGATAGATGTTTGATGTGTAATGATGATGAAGAAATACTGACGGTTGTGCTTTTAACAAAAGTAGTTTGACTTTGGTCAAACAGACTTTGGTCAAACAGCGTTTTAACATTCCTCAAACAGTGTTTTATCTATTATAATTAGTTTTTAATATAAGTAGCTTGACTTCGCTGAAACAGGGTTTTAACATTGCTCACAATGATTACAACCTAGTAAAAACTTCTTTGTAAACAACATTACTTATTTGTTGGTTTTCCAACAGCGTCGAATATTAGTATTTTAACACCTTCTCTGGTCTTGACCCTTGATAATGCAACATACAACTGACCATGAGTGAAGACATGATCTTTCAAATAAAGACCAACCTTTGATAACGTTTGTCCTTGACACTTGTTAATTGTCATAGCAAAACAAACTGATAAAGGAAATTGTCTTTGTTGAAATTGAAAAGGTATTTTTTTGTCAAACGGGATCATATTAATCCTTAGAATAAAAACTCTCGTGCCAAAGTTCCTACCAGATATAACTTGAGCTTCTATAACTCGTTTACCAAGAAAAGTAATTTGAAGCCATGAATTTAGAATTAATAATGCAAACTACAGTTAAGTCAAACAGCTGATGGAAAACTTTTAAGCACTGCTAGTGATTAAAACACTGATGGTACTTAACCAATAATAGTGAACTACAGATTTTTAACAACCGCTGCTGCAGTAAACAGTAGATACAGAAGCAGGGATTAAGGATTAAGTGTTAAGGAAGAGCAGTGGTTAACATCTGCTGATATCACCCCAAAACTTATAAAATATGTTGAAGAAAAGTAATATTTATTTTTAATGAAAAATGCAATTTGCGTCCCTGTGATATGTGTGAAACATCAACTTGATCCCCTAAATTCATTTTTTGGTTTTTTCAGCCCTTGATCTTATAAATTCATAACAGTTTGAGTCCCTCCCTCACACTTCCCTATGTTGACTGTTTGACAATTGTGAAATATCCTTTAATTACCCTAAAGACCGATCACACTTCTCAAAAATATCTGAAAATCTCTACTCCGAACACCAATCATCATCTTCATCTTCATTGAATCTCCTCACCAACCATTTGTTGTTATAACAATCCAAGGTAAAATCACATACCTAAAACATGATCGACACTATGGTTTACCCTCTGTTCTTGTTAGATGCTTGTGTAACCCTATGTAAGTTGATGTTTGATGATATCTCATTTTCACCACTGTATGAAAGTAACAGCTTTTGTGTGAAAATATTGTTTGATTATTGTGGAAAATATTGTTTGATTATTGTGGGTTTTTGGCTTGGGTATCAAAACAGAGGTTTGGGTTTTGGTTATTATAAAGGTTTGTTTGTGATGTTTTTGGTTTTATCTGTTTATTAATACTGCTTTTTTGGTTTTTGGCGTTAATCTAAGATTGTTTTTGTGTTATAGTTTGTTTGAAATGTTTAAAATATACAATCGATTAAAACAGGGACAGGTTTCTTAAGTATCTGCTGTTAATGTTGAAATCTGAGTTTCTTAAGTCTCTGCTGTTCATGTTGAAATTTGGGTATGGTTGTTGTTTTGATTCTCATATAAAGTTGGTTAAAGACTATATGTTTTGGGTTCATCGTATTGGTCATTTGAATGTGTTTTCTTCATTTCAGATCAACTGAGTTTTGGGTTCCTCATCTTGGGTTCATCATATATGTATACTTATATGCATTATGAAAGTACTGTATCAGCCGTCTTACTATGGATATTTTTATTGTACAGAATGGCTGCGGATGTAAAGATACACAAAACACCAACTACGAAAACATTGGCGAGAATACTTGACAACCTCCTAGAAGTTAGTGCGATGCACATAAGGAAGTGATTGATCAGAACGATCAATTGCTAAAACATAAGCTGTTTGGTGCATATGAATGAATATAACCCCAGTGGCAGATATGAAAATACCAAGCTTGGGAATTTCAAGGAAAATCGAAGAGCTACACCAAAAAGGGGGTTATCAGCTACATTCCGAAGTGCACCATTCACTCCTTGAGTTTTCATTATAAAGAAATTTAAAAACTCGTTGTATGTTACAATCTTTTGTTTTCGAGTCTGTAAGTTCTGTCAAGTCTACCAAGTTGGATATCCTTCTATGTTTCTAGGTATGACGTTTTGTGTCCGTTATGTATGTTTAACATAATGCAAGTGTGCATTTATGTTGGCTTTAATTGTAATAATGAATTTAACATGAATTTAAAATGAATAAAGCAAAATACTGTTAAGTGAAACTACTGTTAAGCGAAACTACTGTTATGTGAAACTACTGTTAAGTGAAACAGCTGATGAAAAACTTGTAAGCACTGCTAGTGATTAAAACACTAAGGGTACTTAACAACTGATAGTGAACTACTAATGGTTAACAACTGCTGATGTAGTAGTCAGTGGATAGAGAATCGTGATTAAGGATTAAGTGATGCTACTTAACAACTGATACATGAGTTAAGGATTAAGTGATGCTACTTAACAACTGATACATGAGTTAAGAAGTTATAATTTCACTTACTATGTAAATTTCGTAAAGATGAATTAGCTGCCGTAGAAGATGAACGTGAATCTTTGAAATCTTAATATTTATTTAACAATATAGATAATAATATGCAAAGAAAGATCATAGTCATTATAATATTAGAACATAACAGTATAATAAGCAGATAAGTTTTCAGGAATTCAAAACCACACAATGAGTCCAAAACATAACCCACCAAACACCCAAAAGCAACAAAACGAAAACCATAAGTTCAACATGGCAACAGCATATGAAATCAACACGTAAATGTATCTGAAAATACTGAAAAAACTATTTTTCAATCTTTGGAATCAAAAGCGTCAAAACACCAGCATCTTCATCCTGACACAGTTCATCACTGATGCGGCGCTTTGTCGAGGAGCAACCTAATGCATCATCCACATCGAACACTTCAAGAATTTTACGTTTTGTTTCATCTGAAGAGGGATTCTTAGTCCCTACCAGTGGTTGGGATAAAGGGGTAACATTGTCACCACAGCATGACATCTCATCCTGATATAAAAAGACAGTAAGTACTAACGTTTCAAAAAATTTAGTACAAATAAACAAATTCTCATATTACCTTCATAAGGTCAACAGGAGTAGACAAACTGCAGGAATCTGGAACATCCAACGATTCGGACTGCTCATGCTTTAAGTACATAATACACAATAACATAAAATACACACAATGGTATAAATCTATTTCAAAAAGATATAACTATAAAATTAAAAGATTCACATAATGAAGATTTAAACCTGGTTAAGAGTGAATTTGGCGGAAAGCGCAGCAAGGATCTCATCATCGTTAGTGGCCATTGAAATACCATAGTTTTCAACCTGATGCTCAATGTTATAGTCTTTAACACTTATGATGAAAGCATACCTCTTTCCAATCAATGTGTCAAAGATCTCAGGATATGGGTTCGGTATGTCTCCAGAATTAACAACCTATGATTTTATCAAAATTAATATAAATTACAATAAGAAGAATGATTCCATAATTGAGAACATAGAATTTTATAAAAATTAATTTTAAGTTATATTAACTACATGGCCAAACAACTGAATGCATGTATTTGTTACCTGATCTTGGATTGTAAGTAACTCTTTTGCAGATTTGTTAAGAATCTTGTAAGCTTCGAAATCAAACAGTGTCAAAGACACAGTACCGGAAGAGTCTTGCACCCTAATAGGTATCTTGAACCTATCAAAGTTAAAAACAAATGAAAACATTAGTATTACTAATATGAACCGTTCATATTAGTATTTAGTATAAGGAAATAAAAAACTGTAATCTCAAACCGCGGAATAGAATAGATGTCGACTCCTCCACATTTATCATTTGTACAAACCAACGATTTTGCATGATCAACATCAAATGACCATCCGCATTTTCTTTCGTTACAAATCTTTCCTCCACACCTGACTTACAGTGGTTACAACCATTGTAATACCAAAGTTTATCAGTGCATATAGCTGTGATTGTGGCAAGAATCAAAACCTTCTTTGTCTATCAATATCAAACAAAAAAAATAACACTTAGAAAAGAGTATAAAAAAACTCAGCATGTAGAGTACTTATAAGAAAATACACACCGTTGATATCGTTCCAAGGAAACCAATAAGCATGAAATCAGGGTTACTAAGAAACTCATCTTCAACACTTGAGATAACATTTGAACCAACATGCTCATTTGATGAAGATGAAGTTGAAATTTTCTCTACATACCTAAACAGATTCATGCGATCAAATTAAAACGTAAAAATTAAATGTAACTATAAAATAATAATATTCAATGTTTATATGCATATTACTAACTATACCTCTTCCTAAAAGAGGAAATCTCTTCAATGTCAGTGTCAATAAAAAGTCTGCTCAGCTCAAACCCATTTGCAACTCCACGCTTGCCTGAATTTAAAAATAAAAACTTGAGTAGATCAATATAAATACTGTCAAATTTAAAATGTATAAATAAATACAACGTTTAAATTACTAAAGATAAAAAAAATTAAACTAATTAAGTTTAAATTGTACCTTTGTAAAGGTTGACCATACCAAAATGACAAAGGATAACAACATATTTCTCTTTTTCTTATCATTCATGTAAGCAAACATGTCAATAGCAAAACCATCCCACAAAGTAACCGGACACTTTTGGCCTCTAAAAATATTAACATAAAACATAATAACATCAAGCAACCTTATAATGGTTTAAACGTCAAAATGCAACAACTTAATAAAAAGAACGCACTCAAGATCTTCAAGTCTAAGATTAAGTCTCTTGCCCTTGCTCCCATCCTTCTTTGACGTATCCTCTAGATTGAAACATACATCCACATAACCAATCCAATCTATAAACAAAAAAATATTGTTAAAAGAAAACAGCATTAAGAAGTGATAACAATAAAAAAAAACAATAAGACAAAACAATAGATATATATCATGTAGTGATTTACATACCAATAACTGTATTTACTTCAATTTTATTTTTAACAACATCCTTGAGGTTAACGAAATTAAAACGGTATTTCGGTCCAGACCAGTCAAAGCATTTCTCAACAGAAGTATAGAAATAAAGTGATATTTTGTCATTTCTCTTGGTATACTTAGCAGATGACTTATTAGTAGCAAGAGAAGGTTTGGTGATAAGAAGACATTCATCCAACTGAAGGAAGTCTTTGAATTTTCCAAGCATTTTATGCAAACAACTGGCTTGTATCATAGTTCCCTAAGAATATGAAACATCCGATTAAATAAAAAAGGTGTTATATTCATTTGGATATTCATATGTCCAAAAAAATGATAAGACAACTATATACGGTACCATCTCATCCATGAAGATCATATCAAGACGATATATTTCATTTTTGTTATCATTCATCATCTTCTTCGAAATGCTAACAATCTTAACTCTAATCGAATAGTTGTTTGAGAATGTATTAAAATCGTTAAGCATGGTAACCTTTGCAACCTCCATTTGAAGACTGTACATAAAAAAAAAATCTTGTAAATAATAAGTATTGCTAAACGTAATATGCTAATAATACAATAAGCATGGATGTTCTTAAAAAAATATCAAGGTTGGAATTCAAGGTTACTGATTATCCAATAAATTTTTTAACTAAATGCAGTGGCAAATGTAATTTCAAAGGTAGGGAGTGTATATCCCTATATGCTGCTTTATTAAAATAATAAAATATTAGAAATGATATGCAAAATAGAAAAAAAAACAGAAAGAACGTCAATTTTAAATTACCATTTTGTATATTTATCATTTCAAAATTTCAAAATTACTGACTTGATTTCAAAGCAATTGTCATAATGACTTTTCTATATTTTATTTTAAATTTAATTAAGAAATAATAACCATCAATTTGAAATGATGTGATAAATACTGTTACATCAAAGTGTATAGGAATGTTATTAGTATAAACATGAAACAACTGTTCAATTAATAGTACAGATCAAACCACTGGAGTGAGGACTGTTCCGAAACACTGTTACATAGTAAAAACAACTGTTCCGAAACACTGTTACATATAAACACTGATGCCATAAAAATGGTTACTGATGTGTGTAAAATGCAACATATAAATTACATCAAATAAGGCATAAAACTAACCCTTTTTTTAGTACTAATGTTGGAAAAAGTGTGTTTTTGTCTTCCTTTTGAATTTACAAGGTCAAATGAGCTTAAACGAACAAAAGGAACAAAAATACAGCCAAAACCAACATAAATACAAAGAAAAGGAAGAAACGTGGCATGCCCGACCCCTCGACAACAACTCCCAAAGCAAAAACAAGAAGAAAGCTGAGCATGGGGCTGTGCCCAGCTGAGCATGGGGTTGTGCCCAGCCCGACACGGGGCGTGCCCAGCTCGACACGGGGCGTGCCCAGCTCAGCACGGGGCCGTGTCCAGAATGGTCAGCCCTGGCACAAAAGACAAACCTATAGAAGCTTCTATTGCCCACCACGGGGCCGTGTCCAGTGAACACGGGGGCGTGGCGAAAGTACAGCAGGCGCATTAATTGTAATTGCGAATTACAATTAATGAAGAGAGAGAATGTCAGACAAGCACGGGGGCGTGCCCAGCGGACACGGGGGCGTGTGGAGCTAATAAAGACAAACTGTATTAATGAAGAAAGAGAAAAGGGTGGACACCACACGGGGCCGTGTCCAGGCTTCTGTACAGGCTATAAATAGGAGTGCTTGGCTCAAGCTCAAACCATCCCTTGGCACACCACCTCTCTCACACTTCATCCACCACCCACCACCATCACAACACCATCATCCACCACCATCATCCATTGTCCATCGTAGAGTGTGTGAGTCGTCTCGGGATCCAAGATTGATCGTAAGAGTTCTTGACAATCAAGGCCATGTTTGCCTAAGTCTCTTACATCACTTGGTGAAGACAAAGTGTCTAGTATAATACTTTTTATTTCTAATCTTTTGCACTTTTTATTTGGTTTTGTATTAATGACTTTAATAACTAGTTACTTATGTTGAAGGTGATCTTTCCTTATCGTTTGTCCGTGGTGTCTTGGCATTATTTTACTGTCTATATAAAATAAAGGATTTTCACCATTCATATCTCCACGGTCTATATAGAGGTATGTTGGCTACCTGGTCGGGGGTTAAGGGAACGGTTTGGTAAAGGTCTTGCCATTGTTCAGCGTTTAGAGGTCCTGCAATGGACCTGGGTCAAATTTAGTAGGACCTCCTTCAATACTTCACGGTATTGGATGGCGGGGGTCCAAACTCTTTGATCCCCTCATAAGTTAACTACTATTAATACTATAACCCGGCTATTTAGGTCTGTATCCCTGCTGACTCAGACTACTTAGCCGAGGGTAACGTCACCGCCAAAAGCGGGGCCTGCCACAATACTGCATTAATAACTTAATTCATTATCTTCCAATAATCCACCCTTTTAGGATTGTATCCCTGCTGACTCAAACTACTGGGGTGAGGGTAACGTCACCTTCAAAAGAGGGGCCTACTACAATAACTAAGATAATCTCTTAATTATGTGCAAAAGTGCGGAAATAATCAAAGGTTATACTAGATACGAGTCGGAACCAAGTGATTCATCTTGTCTATCTGTTTTTTTTCTTTTATTTTTATTTTCAGCATTTTAGTTAGTTTTTAATTTTCTTAGTTTAAAACATTTTTCTAAACTTTTATTTTGGTTAGACGTTGAGGATAAACCGGTACTAAAAGCTCTTGTGTCCTTGGACGACCTCGGTATCTTACCAACGCTATACTACACTCAACGATGGGTGCACTTGCCCATATGTGTGTTTAGTGTTAGTGAAATATCGTGTTTTATAAATTTAAAACTTGGCTAAAATAAGTGTTAAAAAGGGCTTAAAATATACACCTAAAATAAGTAACACTTCGCACGCATCAGTTACATATAAAATACTAAGGTGATGACATCTAACAACCTAACAGTCTATAAAAAATTGACGCGGAACTCCTGTAGCATATAAACACTGTTAACATAAACAAATAAACAAACGTGTTAACATAAACAAATAAACAAACGTTGATGCTGAACCACTATTGTAGTTTGACACTGTTGTTGGACGTCATAAATTTCAGATTTAATTTCAAAGGTATGCAAAGTAATTAACTCTTAAATATTAGAAAGGACATGCAAAGTAGAAAAAAAAAAGAGAGAGAGAACCAAAATTTTAAATTACCATTTTGCAAATTTTAAATTTCAAAATTACTGACATTATCAGTAACTACTGACTTGATTTGAAAGCAAATGCCATAATGAGTTTTTTAAATTCTATTTTAACTTTAATCAAGATATAATAACCGTCAATTTGAAATTCAAAATTTGCTTAATCAAATGTCCAAAGCTCAAGAAATCAGCATTAATTACTGATTTGATTTGAAACAAATAGTCATCAAGAATATTTTTTATTTTTTATTTTTTATTTTAAATTTAAATTTTATCATGAAAATAATGTTGGTGGAACTCTTGTAGGTAATTGGAATGTAAAGATTAGGTACAATGGTAAGTTGATTGTAATTCTAGTTTTCATTTCATAATTTGATTGTAATACTATACCCAAACAATCAAGATGAGGAACTTACTATTAATCAAAGTGTATATGAATTTTATTAGTATAAAGATGAAACAACTGTTCAATTAATAGTACAGATCAAACCACTGAATTGATGTGATAAATAGAGTTACGTATAAACAACAGTCCTAAACACTGTTAAATATATATTAAATATAAACACTGATGCCATAAAAATGGTCACATATAAAACACTGAGGTGATGACATCTAACAACCTATCAGTCTTTACAACATTGATGCGGAAAACACTGTTACATATAAACATTGCTAACATAAACAAATAAACAATAGAAAAACTAAAGTTGATGCTGAACCACTGTTGTAGTTATCCACTGTTGTACGTCATAAATTTCAGATTTAATTTCAAACGTAAGTAGTGTATATTCTTATATGCTGCTTTATTAAAGTAATTAAATATTAGAAATGATATGCAAAATAGGGGAAAAAAAAAGAGAACGGAAATTTTAAATTACAATTTTGAATATTTTGAATTTCAAAATTACTGATATTATCAATAACTACTGACTTGATTTGAAAACAAATGTCATCATGACTTTTTTAAATTTTATTTAAACTTTAATCAAGATATAATAACCGTCAATTTGAAATTCAAAATTTGCTTAATCAAATGTCCAAAGCTCAAGAAATCAGCATTAATTACTGATTTGATTTGGAACAAATAGTCATCAAGATTATTTTTTATTTTTTAATTTAACTTTAAATTTTATTATGAAAATAATTTTGGTGGAACTCTTATGTCATTGGAATGTAAAGATCAGGTAAAATGGTAATTTGATTGCAATTCTAGTTTTCATTTAATAATTTCAATCTATTACTAATTAACAACATCAATAATAAAAATGTGAGCAGTTACTATTTTTTAGGGAAACCGCTGATGGTCCAAATCAGTGGATGTAAAAAATGTAAAAGTGACCAGTGGCTATAACTTCCGATCAGTGGAAACGGAGGTTGTCTCTCAGCATAAAGAAACGGAGGTTGTCTCTCAGCAGTGGATAACATTTAACAATCAGAAGTTTGAACCAAAACAGTGGTTCCAACAGACTTTAACAATCTGAGAGACAACCAAAACAGTGGTTCCAACAGACTTTTAAGGATTAATGAAAACTATCATTTTTTACTATTTTAAATATCTTTGACCTTAAACAAATATTTCACCTTCAATATCAGTTGTTTGGAGATAAACAGATATTTGACCTTAAACAGATGTTTGAACATAAAAACATATTTCCTGTTAAACAAATGTTTGACGATAAATAGAGGTTTGCCCATAAACATCTCTTTGTAAAAAAAAAGACGAATTTCAAAAACATTATATCCAAATAATCATAATGAGGAACTTATTTAACATCCAAGTGTACTACATTTTTATTTAATAGTATAAAAATCAAACAACTGTTGTATTTATAATACAGATCAAACAAATAATGAGTTGTGATAAATACTGTTACATATAAACACCTCATAAGAAACACTGATAATTAAATACTAAAGTTACATAAGAACCACTGATAATTAAATACTAAATTTAAATCCGTTGTAGATGCCGAACCACTGCTGATACTAAACAGTCGTTTTCCTTTGGTTAATCAAACTCTATGTACATAAAGTCAATCATTGTATATCTCCAACAATCGACATGAACTCCATGGAAGGACTCAATGCATTAACATCAGGATTTATAGAAAGCTGATCTCTAGTGAACAGACCAAGATGCGGTACATGAAAACACTTCTTCAGCTGGTGAAGAAGAGCCCTGTCCTCATATACTTAATCCTTAACTTTGTTTATAAAGAACTGTGGTTTAAACCAAACTTTATGCTTCTTTTAATACAAAAAAAGGCAGGAAAGACCATTGCTCTAGTATACTACAACAGTAGCAGATCCTTTCTTGGACAAGTCATCATCATCTGCTGCACAAGTCAATTATAATCATCATTTACTCATAAGAAAAAATTATTTTAACTGTAAATTTAATAATCTTTCTTTGTGTTTAATTAAACTTTAAACTTCTTTGATTACAAACCTATAATAACACGCAACATATTGTATGAATTTCAAACAAATGTGATTAGACTGAAATATAAAGCGACAATTAGAGTATATCACTTGATAATTAAAAACTCAAAATTTGGAAATTGGAGTAGCAAAAAACACATACCTTAAACGATGTTGGAACAATGATACTGGAAAGGACAGTAGAACAATCATCATCATTATCATCTGCAACAGATCATTGAAAATAATCATTTAGTAACAACTCAGATAACAAAACTTAAGTAAAAATCAAAAACAAAAACACATACCATGATTATGGAGAACCATTAGCCGGCGACACATCTCTTGATCTAACTCTCGAACGAAACCCTAACAATGGTTACATGAAAAGACACAAAAGACAAAGGATTAGTATAAATAACAGGAAATCATGAAACTATTTCAACTAAAAAAAAGAAGAACAAACCTTTTGATGAAGTAATCGATGAACAAAAGATGATTTTATGGTGGCGTCTGGAAGAAGATTAAGGTTTGTGAAATTTGAATTTGAATCGCCTGAATATAGAGAGAGAAAGAACCCTAGGCGTTTGTAAAGAAAGATCAGAAGTGAGAAGAGAGGTTATATAAGGAAAAGGGGATGGCACTGTTGGGCGGGAAAAAGGGCATTTAGGGGCTCTCTGGTGTTGACACGTGGCCCAAATAACTTTCATTTATTATATATAATAGATTGAAAGGAGAATTTAAGATTGAAGGAATTCAAAATCACTTAAATTTGTGTATAGTTAGTTGCCGCATTTTAAAAATACTAAAGTTCACTTTACAAGAAAACCTAACATTGTAAAAATTGTGCATAGGCGGTGATTAATCGCTAATCGTCTTTGCCTCTTGGATTTGCCCAAATCGGTCTATCTAGGCGCTCAAAGTCAAAATAGGTCAAAATCTGTCCAAAATTTTCTCAAAATCGGACCTAGTAGGTACAAATTAGGTCAAAGTTGTACCCAATCAATCAAGAAGGAGTTCTTACCTTATTTCAAGCAATTTTTTAGCAGAATTTGGGGATAGGGTTTGTTTTTGTGTTTTGTGTTTTGTGTTTTGTGTTGTGTGTCTGGTGCGTGAATGAGGGGAAAGGTGCGTATGATGAATAGGGTGGGAATTAGGGTTATTAGGTTTAGATATTTTAACATTTAACCCCGTTACATCTTTACTAGGTTTTATTTGATCCCCAAACTTATAAATTTACTCATAAAACTAATGTTCTATATATGTAAATTTATAAAATTATATATAGAAGTTCAATCTAATTAATCCCTATCAATTCCTAGTCGGTACCTCACTGTCCGACTAGCGCCTAGCAATCTCTACAACTAGGGGTGCAAACGAGCCGAGCCGAGCCGAGCCTAGCCTAGCCAGAGCCTTACCTTAATCGAGCTAGGCTCGTTACAACTTTCTGAAGCTCGAGCTCAGCTCGATTCGAGCCTTGGATTTTGGGCTTGAGCTCGGCTCGTTAGTAAAACTTAAAACTCAAGCTCGGCTCGAAAGCTTGATCTAAGCATCTATGGCGCGAGTTAAAACAAGCTAAAGCTCGACTCGAGCTCGTTTTTGGCTGTTAATGAGCCAAGGCTCGGCTCGAGCTCGACTCGATAGTTTGAGAACTCAATTAATAAAGAACATCTAGATCATTCAAAAAGTAATACATAGTTTAAACCCTTAATTATACTAAGCTCGATAAGGCTCGTCAAGCTTAAACGAGCTACCCATACAAGTCTCGAGCTCAGGCTCAATATTTAAGGGATCCTAATTCAAGCTCGGGCTCGGGCTGGAGCTCGATAAGGCTCAGCTTGTTCAAGCTTTTTATCGAGTCGATATCGAGTAGCTTGCGAGCCGCTCGGCTCGTTTACACCGCTATCTACAACATTGAGAAACCTATAAGCACCTAAAACCATTGGCACATTATCACCAGCTTTTTAATTTTAACTATTCATTTATACGGTTTAAACCAGAACGCTAAATATTGTGAGAACCGTGAAAACGAATGAAAAAATCGCGAGAGTTAGGTCAAAAAAATTAAAATTCAAAATTTTCTTTTACGCTTATCATTGTCATTCGAATACAATGTTAGAAACTTAATTTACAAGTTTTAATTAACGTGAATTCGTAAATAAAAAAATTGTAAGTTTGCCATTTACACATATGTAAATTTGTTGTATTTTAATTATAATGAGGTTTGTATTGAAAAAATTGGGTTTGATGGGTTTTTTTATTCGTTCTCGTGGTTTTTACAATAATTAGCGTTCTCAAGATAACTCTCCCTATATATAAAGTACATGAGCCCACAAATAACTTGTTAATTTTTGGGTGATTATATGTAAAAACAATCCTAAAAAACTTCCAAAAAAAAAAAACCACTACAAAAATAAAAACGGATGATGTGCTGAAAGCGTGAAAAACGTCCTATTTGGCTACAAGGTGTGGCGGTGCCCACCTCCTCATCAGCCAATAACGCCTTAAACACCGCCCCGTGGTCATCAAAGGGGGTATTGTGAGTGCAATGACGAGCACTATTGTGGACCTCTTTTTTAGCCTTGTTATCTACATCTAAATGGAGGGGGGCATTGGGCTTTGTTCCACACCATATAGCCTTAGAGATGCTCTAAGGCTAAGGTGTTCCAGATTGGTGTAGGTGATTTTCTATATGGTATTTATGAATTGGATGATCACTTTCAGATAGCATTTTGACCTAAATTTTGATTGGCACGTGAAATCCGATATATAATAATGAGTGAATTTTAAGGATTGTCTTTTATCTATATATCGCATTTCAGACGGTAACCTTTGATAGGATTTGTACTTTATGTTTCTAAATCTTACACGTTATGTCCTTTGAGCCTAACCCAACTATTTTTTTTTCTTCGTAAAATCAGATCATACGAGCCTTATGTGAGGGTATTATCGTCTTTTCGCACCCTAATTTATAAATAATTTTTTTTTTTTTAAGTAAAGAAATTTTTTTTTTTCGACAAAATGCACTTTACATCAATATCGCAGGTAAGCGAGCAACAAACTGCGCCGCTACCCCTTTCTGGATAGCAAACCCTAGCCTATTAAAAACAAACCCCTGCCCCCCTGTTGATGAGCCACTGCTGTGGACAACCTGTTGGACCCTAGTCAGCAAACGGATAGCTTCTGGAGCCAGGGATCCAAAGGTGTCGAAGGCGAAGGGGACAAATGCATGTTGGTTATCAGCACATGCTTTAGCGTGTTTGTCCACCTTTTTAGATTCTGCTTTCTTTACCGCTTGTCCTGCTACAAACCCATTTTCCCTTAACCCAGCTAAGGGAGAGACTCCTGTGAGATCTACACAAGCATGTTTCCCTCCCGCCCAGCCAAAGACGAGCAGGTCCGCTGGTCTCAATGTAGATCTCCCTTCCATGGGGTCTGTAAGGAAATTCACAGGGGCCTCCTTCTTGGCAGAAATCCCCGCTCTCCTCAAGATGTCCCCCAAAACATCCCTCACCCAGTCATGCCGGTATTTGAAACCAGGGAGCTCCTTGCAATGAACAGCATGCTCCCCGTATTTATCCATGCAGGCTTTACGGCAGATTGGGCAGGTTTCGTCTTCTGGATACATAGGGATCATCAGCCGGTATTTGAGGATAGCCCTGTACTCAACAGCCAACATGCATTGCCCCAGCCCCTCGATCGGGATAACAGTCAAAAAGTCTTGTGCATGGGGGCCTTTCAAGCACTCAATCACCGCCTTCTGGCGGGGAGACAGATCAAGTGTTTCTCCCAGATTCCGAGCGATTTTCTCAAATAGAGCATTCGCCAAAGTTTTTTGTGGCTTTGGGGGGGTGGTGTCCATATTAGAGAAACCGCCAATGTCAAAGTCTGGAAGAGAGACACTTAAATACTCGAGGGCCTGTTGGTAGTCTACGTCAGGCTTATCAACCCCACCGTTCCGAAGGATGTGGTCTTGCAATACACACGACTGAGCTCTAGACGCCACAAAAGCATAAACTCCAACATCTCGAGCTGAGAGGAGGCCCAAACCACCCAGGCGCATCGGCAAAGATGCCAAATGCCACTGAAGTTCACCAAAGTAGGGCCCCCCACAAACAACAATGTCTTCAATAGCCTTTCGGAGACCATCGTCAAAACAGGATACCGCATTTGCTATCAAGTGAGGTTGGCAGGTCCGCAGCCCAAACAGTAACTTAGCTACCCCCATGCATGACCTTAAAAGAAGAAGCTCGCACTGGGGGTCCTGTAAGCAGGGCAAGAGTTTCATAAGGTCAACCGCTGTCGATGCCCGCCGCCCTGCTAATTCCCCAATAAAAGCAGAGTCTCGGCTAACCGCCCCCCAAGGAGCTTAACCCCCCTCACAGGTCTACCTATCCCTCTCGGGAAAAGGTCGTCCTGCACCTTGAGACCGTCACAAGATGGCCACTACACTTCCGTTTTCTTAATATTGAGATGGAGCCCTATGGATGGTCCCTCCGTGTTGATGATGTCCAAAGCTTTAGCAACTTCCATTGCATTACCTATGATCGTACCATCATCCAAATACCAAGCATGAAATGGGAGGTTACAATGCTCCTGTACACGGAGAATAAGGGGATGTAAGGCTAGGGCAAAGAGGAGGGGCCCCAAGGGATCTCCCTGTTGCACTCCAGTGGTGGCCCCGATACACTCGCTGCCAACATACAACCGAGCGGGTTGGGCGTACAGGAACTGGACCCACCGATAGATAGATGGGCAACGTTGGTGGACCTGCTGGAGGAACGCTGAACGGTCAACCATGTTGAAAGCATTGGTGAAGTCTACCGTAAGTAAGGCCATGGACCCATCTTCATGAAAGGAGTTAAGGAACCTGTTCGCACTATGAAGCACTGCCTCCGCCCCATTTGGTGTACCAACCCCAAATTGAAAATCCCCCAAATACTGGGCCATGTCCTTCCCAACCTTCTTCATAGCCACCTTAGAGACCAACCTACGCCAGATGCCACCCACTGCGATAGGCCTAATACCATTATCAGGTTTCAATAAGGGGGTGAGGGGGGCTGAGGCCACAAACTCTGCCAACTCTTTAGGGCAAAGCCCTTCAAGCCATAGGTTGACGACTCCAGTAATAGCTGTGAGCAGACCCGAGGAACTTACCGACCCCACGCAACCAATAGTGTCCAACAAGTGTTGGGCCCGCATCCCATCTCTGCCACAAGATATCCCTCTAGGGAAGGATTGGATACATTTAAGCACGCAATCCTCTGTTGTAATAATAGTGGGTTGGACAATGGGGTTGGAAGGCAGTGATGGGGGTGGCATCATCGGGTGTTTATCAATAAGAGCTTTCATGGTTGATTCTCCAAAGGGGGCAACCCCACTAGAACATAAAACTTTGACCGCCGCCGTAAAATGCCCATCCCTGACCTTCCGCAGGCATTGCTTGATATTGGGATCCTTTTTATTGTCTTCGCCCTTTCCGGAACCCCTCCTAGGCACCTCAGAGTCCCTCTCACAGCTCAAGAGAGAAGAGACCAGATCTGGAAAACCAGACCCATCTTTCCACAATGCAAGTGCCTGCAAGATGCTGCTGCACTGCAGGGATTTTCTATTTCCTGATCTCCGCTCTTGCCTGGAAGAAGGCCTGACAACCCTCAGTGTACAACCCGGCAACAAAAGCAACTGAACCCAATTTTCAACCGAGCCTGGAGACGCCACCACCTTACGTAAGGCACCCATTAAAACCTGAGCGAACGCCATTCGACAACTTGGGGGGATGCATTTGACGGTTTGAAAACGGAGTGAAAAAACACGCTCGAGAAGGGCAACATCGGTTACCACCCCTTCCGGGGAGAGTGTTTGAGGGTCGGCAACCACTTGGCATGGCTTCCTAATCCCAACAATGAAATCGTCCACGTCTCCCGAGATTTGGGTAAAAGACACCATCTCATCACCGTGTTTGCACCCCCTACTAAGGGCATGCAAAACCATGCACTCCCCACATAACCATTTGTTTCCAGCCCTTAGGACTTCCCCCACATCCAGAAAAAGGTCCAAATCCTTAGCGATAGCCTCCTTCACATAGGTCTTCCTGTTTTCAGTCTTAAGGTGGGTGCTTTGTATGTGTTCAAGAAGGCGAAAAAACCCACTAGACCCCGGTTTACCATCCTTGCATTCATGGAAATGCTTTAGGGGGCAAGCTCTTAACCCACTATCACATGCTGACGCCAGCCCAACAGCCTTGGCGTTTCTACCTCTACGCGCGTTGGCCATGCACAAAATCAAACGCAAACAAAAAAGTAACACAATAAACCGCTAACTCGAGGGGGGTTAGTGGTAAAAGAAAGAGAAACAGAGGGAGCAAAAGAAACGACCCTCTATACGCTGGGGGAGGGTAGCAACCCCAAATTGCCCACCCTCAAGAACACCCCTGCACAAACGTGTCACCCCATAACCAAATCAAAAAGGTATAATCTCTGCACAAACGTGGCACAACCTCTTCCGAATTCGTGCGGCCTAATTAACTAATAATGATTATAATATAATTATTATTATTATTATTATTATATTATAATTAATAATAAAACCTTAAAGAAACAGTCTGTCTTCAACTTTTAACCAAAACCCAAACCCTAAATCGAAAGTTTCAGCCGCCGCCAAGATTTTCAGAAGACAAGAAGCGATGAATCGGAGATGGAGAAGATGAAGACGATGAGGTGTGGTGGTTAACGGCGAGGATGGTGGTGGAGTTCGAAGGCAACGGTATTCGGTGTTCGGAGAAGAATAGTTGCCGGTGGTGATTATGTGTTCCAGATGAATGTCGGAGATGATTATGGAGGACGTCGGAGAAGATGAAGGAGTTGCAGGTTCCAACGAGGATGAAGTGGTGGTAATAAAAACGAAGAAGATGATGACCGGCGTTGTGAAGATGATGAATCTGGTGGTGGTTCAGGTGGACTGGTGGCGACCGAAGGGGAGGTGATGAACGGTGAAAGATGTAACGTGATGTAGACGGAGGTGTGATGGTGTTCGAAATGATGTTGAAGATTCCGGATGATGATGATGAGTTCGGATCGGTTTCGGATGAGAAGATGATGGTTGATTGCGGATGAGGATGTTGTCCGAAATGAGGATTCCGGATTGTCTCGAAGTATCACGGATGAATGGTGTGGGGGAGAATTTGGATAAAAAGATAATTTGTGAATTTTATCTATCTTTGTAAATAATTAAATAAAAAAATTTAAACCCACCCACCCTTTCTCTCTCTACAAACACACACAATCTCCCACCCTCCTCCCTGTATCATAGCCACCACCTGCACATTCCATCAAATATGAATGGCCCTTTAAATCTTTAATTCGCATTATATGCAAAGCTACCTCACGTATCAATAATAAAACATCGAGCAACATCAATTAAGAATCTTCCAGAATGCAAAATCATCACATTCAACGATTCATAAAATATTAATTATGAACGAATGAGCTCATCCACAATCTTCTCCCGATTCAACGCATCAAGAAATGAATATTATTACACCAATACAACGCCGTTCGCCGGCGCTGTATTTCTCCGATTATCCATACGGTGGGTAATCATTTGGGGATCTGTATTTTTCCATGATCTTGATTGGTATTATGTTGTTTTTTTCATGTATCGACATTGTTTTTGTTTGTAATAACCTGTGTTGTTGGGTGTGTAAAGTAATTTGGTTGTTAGAGTCGTAACGCGATATGTTAATTGAGTTTTGTGAACATGAAACCCTAGAATCTCTCTTTCCGATCTGCAGATTAGGTTAAAGATTTGGGTTTTTTTTTTCCAAGATCGCTAACCGACGGTGTTAGGGGTTTGGGTGGGAGATAGTGAACGATGGGGCTGTCAGAGGGGTGTTTGGGTGGTTTGAAGGTGTGGGCGTGGGCTGTGTTGTGTTAGTCGGCTGGTGGTGGTGAGCCGGTGGTGGTGGCTGATTGTAAGGGATGATGGGTGGTGGTGGTGGCAGATTGTAAGGGATGGGTGGGTGGTGATGGTGGTGGCAATAGGTAGCGGCAGGTGGGGGTGGTCGTTGAGAGGGAGTGATGAGACTAAACTAATTGGTTTTTGTTATATATTAATAACTAGGTTATAACCCGTGGTACCTACGGGTCGCTCTATTTTTAAGGATATTAATATTTTATTAATTTTATTATAATCGTCCGTTTTATAAAATTTGTGGGGATATATAGAGTAAATTGTCATTTTAGTCCCTGAGTTTTGTCCAAATTTGCCAGTTTAGTCCAAATAGTTTTTTTTGTGCATCTGGGTCCCTGACTTTTACATTTTGTTGCCATTTTGATCACAATGCCTAACTCCATCCAAAAACCCAGTTTATAACAGGGATATTTAGGGGATTTCCTTAAAAAATGTTTTCAGTTGCCATTTTGATCCAATTCCAAAAAATAAAAAAAATTCCAAAAAATCAAAAAAATCTAAAAATCAAAAAAATTCTAAAAAATCATAAAAATTCTAAAAAATCCAAAAATATCTAAAAATCAAAAAATTCTAAAAAATCATAAAAATTCTAAAAAATAAAAAAAAAATCTAAAAAATCCAAAAATCATTAAATGTTTTGCCACGAACCGTTTCGACCCGTACCGTTTCGAACCGTACCGTTTCGACCCGTACCGTATCGAACCGAACCGTTTCGACGCGAACCGTTTCGAGCCGAACCGTTTCGACACGAACCGTTTCGACCCGTACCGTTTCGAACCCGAACCGTTTCGAACCGTACCGATTCGACACGAACCGTTTCGACGCGAACCGTTTCGAACCGTACCGGTACGGGTCCGTTTCGACGCGAACCGTTTCGAACCGTACCGTTTCGACCCGTACCGTATCGAACCGAACCGTTTCGACGCGAACCGTTTCGAGCCCGTACCGTATCGAACCCGAACCGTTTCGACGCGAACCGTTTCGAACCCGAACCCGTTTCGAACCCGAAACGGTTCGCGTCGAAAGGGTACGGGTCGAAACGGTTCGCGTCGAAACGGTTCGGCTCGAAACGGTTCGGGTTCGAAACGGTACGGGTCGAATCGTTTCGGGTCGAAACGGTACGGGTCGAAACGGTTCGTGTCGAAACGGTTCGGCTCGAAACGTTTCGCGTCGAAACGGTTCGGTTCGATACGGTACGGGTCGAAACGGTACGGTTCGAAACGCTTCGCGTCGAAACGGTTCGGCTCGAAGCGGTTCGGGTTCGAAACGGTACGGGTTGAAACGGTACGGTTCGATACGGTACGGGTTCGAAACGGTTCGCGTCGAAACGGTTCGGTTCGATACGGTACGGGTCGAAACGGTTCGGTTCGAAACGGTACGGGTCGAAACGGTTCGTGCCGAAACATTTAATGATTTTTGGATTTTTTAGAATTTTTTTGATTTTTAGATTTTTTTGAATTTTTTGGAATTTTTTTATTTTTTGGAATTGGATCAAAATGGCAACTGAAAACATTAGTGATTAAGTACAAACTGTTACAAACTGGGTTTTTGGATGAAGTTAGACAAAATGATCAAAATGACAACAAAATGTAAAAGTCAGGGATCCAGATGCACAAAAAAAACTATTTGGACTAAACTGGCAAATTTGGACAAAACTCGGGGACTAAAATGGCAATTTACTCGGATATATATAATATGATTCAATGTTAATCGTATATAATAATATATGCAAACAATGTGATTTATCAATGGTAACAATTACCATATAATTTTCAACATATTACCAGATAATGTTCTACGTATGTAGAATGATTCAGACCAAGATGAAAGGATGATAGCCCGTCTCATCATTCTCTGGATACACATTTGAAACGATGAATTGATATAGCATTTAGGTTGGTTAAAATCTCAAAGGGTAGCATTTCAAAAGGAATATAAAGGATTGTATGAAGGAATGAAACATATAATGGATTACTAAGTATAACATATAGGTTGATAACCTAATTTATAAAAGTAAAATGAAAATGGGCTTGAAACATAAATTCAATTTAGACCATATCCATCGATTGAAATGGTGATTACTATTTAATATAATTAATTAATCCATTGAAATATTTGTTCAAAGTTATTGCAAATATTCCACTTTTTCAAAATGTTGAACCATCTATATCTTAGCAATAATATAAAGATGTGATTTTTATATTTTGAATTATTTATAACAAATATTTTAGTGACTTTTACAAAAACATATTTTTTCGAATTATTGAATTATTAATTAATAGATGGCCGATTAGTTAGAGAATTGATTAATTAAAAAATCAATTCATAAAATTGAAAATCTAAATTCCATTAACAAACCAATATTACAGTTGACTAACTTATAATGACTTAATTCAATTTTGAATTATAAAATACAAAATATATAAAGAATCAACATTAACATTTATAAAGGAATTACCATATTTCATTTTGAATTGGGTTTTTCATGTTTCTTCAATTAGGCCAACCCGGGTAGAAAAATTTAAATTACATTAATCATAAGTGTATCAATAAAAGTAATACAAATAAAGTGACATGACATAAATTAGTAACAAAATGAATTGCATCATTAGGTATGAAGTTTTCTTTATAAACTATGTACAAAAATATCAAGAAAAAGACAAATAATGTTACTTTAATAATTTACTAAAAGTAACATGAGCGCAGTCCGGCTAGTGTAGAACGCCTTGCCACATCCAATGTTATAGATGCAAGTCCTCTTTGATTTAACAAACACCTAAAATTTGATATCCTTCACTTCATAAATCATAAACAAAGTGACATCCATATATCATTGAGAGTGGGGCAACATGAAAAAGCCATTTTGAGCTAAAGTTCATCCTTCAACATTTCTTCTAACTCCATACTCTCCCTTTGCGGCCGACCGATACAGAGTTGGTCTGCCAATCTACTTTTGAAAATCCATAGTCTTGACTGGTATGTTCTTTATTCGAGCTTTTAGTATAACATGTTAAATTCCTTGGCTATAAAAGAGTTATAAACTTTTATTAACTTAATCACGGGTTGTGAACGTGTAACAAAAGTTATAAACTTATTAATTGCTTATCATTTGAGAAGCACATCTACCTTAGAGCCGAAAGAAACTGCATATTAAATGTCTTTGCTATAATGAGAGAGAAACTTTTCATAAACTTATTCACGGGTTATAAACTTGTAACCAGACTTATAATTTATTGATTGCTTATGATTCGTGTTTATAAATTACATTATATTAAAATTTTAATAATTAATAAAACAATTGAATGATTAGTTAAAGTTTTAAACACAAAAAGCATGTTCAAATATCTACACAATAAGAAAACAATACAATACAAAAAATAAGTAAATAGACGAATGAAAACATTAAACCGGTTAAGAAAATTTTAGTCCGATACTATATGTTTTGGAGGTTTTGTAACTAAGAGCTTCCCTTCGCTCATTGACCATTTAAAAACACAAAGATCAACAATTGACATGTCCCCGCTTCTCATCAAATCACTCCAACCGATACATTATACCTAAAGGGAACAAAAAATTATCCATACGGATATATATTTAATAAATCAAATTATACTTAAAAAAACCACATACCTATTGTAGTTGAATATTGACACACTAAACCTGTCATTTAACAATGATTACAACAAATATATAAGATACTAAATTAATACTTTTAGCTGCAAAACAACTATAAATTACTATTTATAGCTGTGATAATGTCATGATTGACTATCTACTGACATAAATTATGAAAGAAGAAAAAAACTAAAAAATTGTTTATGACAACCATTTTGGGAACCACTGCCACTGTTTCAAGCATCTTCTATGACAAAACGGTTATCTTTGATATACAATGGGTCAATCGGCCAAGGAAAAAAATAAGCAAAAATAGCTTAAGAGAAAACTGGTCAAATGGGAAATCATGGTAGTTTATTATCTTTTTTTATTGTAACCTGATATAACACGTTTTCTTAGGGATTAGCTCGGTACCGGTACCAAAAATCCTAAAAAATCGGTACCGATACTGAAAATACCTGGTATGGTACGCACCAGTATTTGAAGGTAAAAAACCGGTATTTACCGGTACCGAAAACACAAAATTTCGATACTGAAAATCGAGTCGCTTCGGGAAATTCGGTACCGGTTCCCGTACCCGGTACCATTATTGCTCACCCCTATGTTTTCTTATTTTAGTTGATTAAAACCAAAAATGAGGTTGTCAAACAGATAATGTGTGTAGAAAAGTAGCTAAAAGAATTTAAAACACATGACTAAATGCAAACATATTACTTCTAAGTGCTAGGAACTATGGAGTGAATTGTGGTCTCATTAGATGTTTTCCTTCTTCATGGCTTAAAACCGGGTGTTAAGTGTTAAGAAGGTTGTTTGGACAGCCATTATGTTCAGTTTTGATGGGTGATCAATATGAGAAAACATATTGAAAGATCAACCATGGAATCACTAAACGTTAGGGGTATTTTGTGCATTACCTGGTTACGCCATATAGTACCCATGTGTTTTTAAACTTGTACTTTAGATGTAGGAAAATGTACAAAACTAAAACATCAACTAATGCGTGAGATAGTGAGACATGCCCTACATTATCGATTAACGAAGTCACATTTTCTTAAACATTTCATCTAGCATTACACATGCATCACAAAAAAATCAAATATTGTCAATAGTCAACACCAAATTCAAGTAAAGTGTACGAATTGGACTTATTAAACCATACTTTAATCTTGTCTTCGAAATGCAGCCCCTTTTTCAATTTTTGTCAGAACCGAAGTATAACCCGAGTTGAATTTATATATCAAGTCGACCCAATGTCAAGAGTAGTAAGAAAATAAGATGCATTACATAATTTAAGCCAAAACGAATTAAACCTTAATTGAGTATTTTTGGAATACCTGTTTGTCAATCAGTTGGTAATGGGTTTCATTCTCCCTATTTCTGGAATCCACTTGCGTTTAACGTAATGGGCTCCCCTATCTCTGAGTGCTGATATACTTGTGTCTCCCATTTTGCAAAACCTATATTCAAGGAAAGCGAGGTATATTATTAGTATTTTTCAAGCTGGAAAGGTTAATGTTTACTGTTGCTAATAATATTATTTTGTTACGGCTTTGTATTGAACCTATAAAAGTACATGTCTAATTGTTATAGCAACATTATTGCAAATCATGATTAAATTAGCTTGGAGTTAGCTGATGGTTCCTATGAATGAATCGACATACCAAGTTAGCCAAATCAATTTATTTTAATACGATCCAACTCGGTAACAAAATCTTAATTCGTTTGCCAAAGCAATTTATATCAGTGAAGTTGAACATGAATTATACACTGCCTCAACTAACGATTTTGGCTCCTCATTGACATAGTATACTTTTAAGTTTTTAACACACACAAAAAAAAAACAATTTGCTTTCGGCATTTCAACGAACAACTTATATGCATACGTTGCAAGTAATTTTATTTGAAATAAAATATTTTGACCCGTCTTGCCACATGTAACCTTAATCAATAACTCACTTGCAACCAATGGCTGGAATCAAATCAAAATTCCTACATGTAATATAGAAAGTAAAAACAACAATATGAAGAAATAGATATGCCATTACCTCTTTCTCTGTGTGAGCATCCCTAACAAAATTTGGAATGACATTCAATTTGATCTGCTCGAATTTCTCTGCAATGGCTCCGCCCTTGGCCTTTTGCGACTGGATATAGCAGACCGTACTGAAAAAAAGCATAAGCAGCTGGATCTGATGTGGCGGTGTCGCTTTGTATTTCAGTTGTAACTAATTCAATGAGTCCATCAATTGAAGAAACCGTGATTTGCGTGTTTCCCTTATCGAAGAAGTATAGGTATCTGAAAGTACATTGCAGTTGCACACACCCATGTTAGTTTAATATATATATAGCACGAGTTTCAATAAATTAAATAGTTCATCGAATTACCGACCTAGTGTTACTTACTTGTAGAATCTCGATAAAGAGAATGATTGACCAGCTGTTACCTTTTGTCGCATTCGCCATTTGTTGAGCATCGTTTGCGATTCTTAAGGCACGCTACAAACAGAGTAATACTCTACATCTGACACAAAACAACATGATTTAGGCCCAACTAAGTTCAGAATGATTTGACCTCAAAAACCAAGTTCATTAAGAAAACCGAAAAAAGAGGTGGCATTCGGGCGGGTAGGGTGTTATGTCAAAACGAATCATTACTTAAAGCAATCCCTTTTACCCAGGTCCACTCTGACTTAAATAACTGATTTTGACCTGAATGCATATTAATTCTAACCAAACTGAACCGGTTTAAAAATTGACCAATTCAAACAAAACAAAAAAAAAAAATCAGAACAAATAAAGTCTATCTATCAAAACACCTACAAGAAAATAAACTTTAGGGGACCATTCTGTGACAATAGAACAAATAAAGTGTTTTAGAAAACGGACCAATCTGGTAACAGAAAAATTGAACTAATTTACATTTACGTTATCTGAATTTGAGTTTTAAAACCGAGAATTATTAATTAGAATATATACATCATATAGGATTCGGTTCAAGCAAAATTCCTATAGTGTAATGGTTTCACAAATTTTCACTTTTTTTCGGTATGAGCTTTTACTCACGTTTTTCACCTATAGCGTAATCGTTTCACAAATTTTCACTGACCACCACCAAACCACCTTCTTCATCGGCGAGAGCTGCCTCACACCTACAACCAAAATTCCTCACTAACGTTTCTTGGGGCGGTGTTTCACCGGGGGTTCACGGCCACATCAGATGGGTACCCATCATAACCTAGGGTTGAGCTCAGTACCAGTACTAAAAATCGCCAAAATTTGGTGCTGGTACCGAAAATGTTCGGTATGGTACCCATATTTGAAGTTAAACATTGGAATTTCAGTTAAAAATGGGTACCTTTCCAAAAAACACCGGGACCAAAAACTATAAAAAGTGGGTACTTAATCGGTATCAAAAATAATTTGATACGAAAAAATTCAGTACCAATACCAATACCGGATACTAAATACTTATTCCCACGGGTGTACCACAACCAGCCATAGTTGAAAAAAAAATAACACTCGTACCTTAAAGTGATAACAGTAAATAAAGGTGGGCCCGAAGTCACCGACCATACTCATTGTGGGTTTAATTTTTGTGGCTTTAAACGGGATCTGGATTCACAAAAATGGGAGCAGGGATTGCGAGCCAAATGATTACCACTTTAGAATTTAGCATCGACGGCACGTTGGCTCGCATCGCTTCACGCGCCACCTCGTAACTTGGCTGCAACCACCGTACGGGATCTGCAGTTGCAACTTACAACTCCTTTAATGGGAAAATCAGAAAAGAAAAAAAAAGTTTCACAAACAAAATTACTAAAATACATATGGACAAAATTACTAAAAAGACATGAAATGGAAACAGTATATACAAACCTCAAGCGGGAAAAGTGGTTTAGAAGAAACTACAACAGGTGTTACTTGTTCTATTGTCACAGAATGGTCCCCTAAAGCATTAGTTGCACAACCAAGGTTTATATAAGAAGAATGAACACAAATAAAAATGAATTTGTTTAACTGAAAGAGAACCAATCAATGCTTAGTAAAGCTATATTATAGTTTGGATTGAACTCCGCTTAAGTATTTCTCCGCAGACGTAACATGTCTGCAAGATACCAAAAAACCAACAAACTTAACTACCACACGCGGCAAAATTTGAGGTTTGTTTGAAGTAAAATATGACAAAAGAACAGTACCTGATGTCCACAACCAAAGGCCATGTCTTTGATATTAGTAAGGAAAATTGGGCATTGCTGAATAAGATCCAAAAAAAGAAAAAAAATTCATCACACCTCGAATTTAACCAAGAATCGTGTTAATTCAAAGTACTTTGAAAGAACTGTATGAATTAGATTTTTTTTTACGTGCAATAAAATGGGCCAATGAGTAACGGGTCAGAATGGACTTGAGCCAAAACGGTAAATATTTTGACTGTCAAATGTAATGTGTACCTGGTTGTCAATTGTTGCTTTATATTAGAAGGGATTTCCATAAATGCTAAAAGAGCAAATTCGGTCTCTTTTCGTATTGCAGGTACATTATTTGACATGATTTATGTGAAATTGACAAACTAAGACAATAAATAGAATAACATCAGAAGTTACAATATCTTAGTAGCACACTATAGATACTAAAAAATAACATTAGAAGTTACGATATATCAGTTGCGATCAGGGATGTTATCGTCAAATTCTTTCATCATGTCCCACGGCCCATCATTGTCCTCAACTAATACGATAGAGAGTGGAAGCTTGCTGTACAAAAATATATATTATACTTTACCAAAAGCTGATAAAAATTCTTAGATATAAACACTTAATACTTAATAAATGTTGTAGAGTGTAGACAATCACCTTGCTTCAAAGATACATCAAACTTAATAAATTCTTTGTTGTAGAGTGTAGACCTCCAAATATGAAGCGCCTTCATAAGAAGTCATTGTGGTTAGTTTGCCTACAAAGCAATTTGTTATAAAATAAACAATGATTATGTTGAAAGAAGCCCCATAGTGCGACCCAGTCCATGGTATGGATCCTAAAACAACAATGTTCAGATTTATCTTAAAAATCCCAATAAAAAGCATTAAATTCAAAGCTAAAAGTGACCCGATAACTTACTATTCCATAAGATCACTATCAAGGCTTATTCCCACCACTAATTTTACAGTAGAACACCACTACATTTAGTTTTTTTTTTTTTTTTATCATTTTGCATTATTCAAATGACTCCAAACATTCTTTATATAATCACATATGTACAAACTCAGCAAAGATTCAAAATGCTCTTGGTAATCTTGATTAATTCATCAAAATATACTTCTTTAAAGCTACAATAAAAGATGTTATAATCAGTAGATAGTCAAATCTTGTACCTTCCACCTCAACACAAATTAGAGCATTTTAATAATGCAAAATGATAAAAAAAAAACAAAAAAAAAAAAACAAAATGTGGTGGTGTTCTACTGTAAAATTAGTGGTGGGAATAAGCAGCAGGTTACTGTTCATCTTCCCAAATTAGAGTTTGGGTTTCAAATGTCGTAATCCATCTCAAATACCCAACTCAAAATTTTAGTTTCGATCGACACATAAAAAGGTTCATAGTGATATACATGTTAATTTTTTTACCTATTTCGCGGCCTGACGTTCAAAAAACGGCCTTGATTCGTGTTGTCGGTGAACAGAGACGACCACCATGAATCAATCTAATAAATAAAGTAAAAAGGTCATTAATCTCTTATATCCAAAACGGGATGAATTTTGTAACCCACCACCGAAGCAACCTGAGCCCAAGGTCGGCAACACTGCCTAAACATAAAGAGATGGATGTTAGGGTTTTCTTGGCTATGTGAAGAAAAGATAAACCCTAAAAAACTAATCACATAACACTTACTGGTATACTCCTTATTCATGAGCTCAAGAGTCTCCTCCTTATGCCCGAACCCTTTTCGTTAGTAATTATCGCTTCTAGTCAACTTATGTCGGAGCATTTTTGCATCAAACTCATCATCACTGGTTATCAAAGAATCTCCGGTTGATAGAGGCGTCTGGCACCAGAATAGTTTGACATCCTGCTGATACACTTGTTTATAACTTGAGAAAGTGATAAATGGAAGAGAGAAAAACGATAACAGATGAAGATGGTGGCTGCAGAGAGTTGGAGCGGCGTGGAGTATCTTTTAGGGTAAAACCAAATAGATTAGGTATTTTAGTGGATTATAAAGGATCCAAATAAAACGGGTCGGACTGCACTAAACGGGATCCGCGAAGGAAAAAGAACTCATCTTATTTTCCCGCCAAAAGTGAATATAGGAGTTCATTGCTTGACACATCAGCAAAATTTAACACATTTATTATATATAATAGATAGAGTAAACTGTAATTTTACCCCTGAGGTTTGGGGTGATTGGCATGTCTACCCCCCTAAGGAAATAAATGCAATTTTACCCCTCACTGTTTGAGCTTATGTCGCATGTTTACCCCCGGCGTTAGTTTGGCTTAACAGTCAACATAATTAGCTAATGGTCAAAGGGTAAAATAGTCATTTTGCTATTAATGTGAAGCTTGTTCTCTACAACACCCCTATAAGTAACATAACAAAGCAGAACTACCCCCCACCTTCCCACCATCGCCCTTCAACCTGCGATCAGTCTTCTTCTCCGGCGACAGGCTTCACCGGCGGCGATCAGTGATTCTCCGGCGATCAGGCTACACCTCCTCCGATCAGTCTTCTCCTCCGGCGGCAACAACTCCTCCGCTATCTCCTCCGATCAGTCTTCTCTACAAAATGCCAGTTGTGTGTTGGCTAATCCGCTATCTCATCCGCCATACCGCAGGTATAATCGGCCATTGTTAGTTAATCAGGGTCAGATTTAGTCATTATCATGTTATAAACAGGGTTAGGGTCTGATTTGGTTCACTGTTGGTTTTTTTACAGTTGACCTGACGATGAGCTTATCAAGCTCATCATTGGTGGTCCACCTGGTGGTCTCTGTGTTTGGGAGGACTGTCCTCAACTTCCATTATCCACCGGAGAGTTGAGCGGATGTTTATACCTAGTAGTTATTTAGCTTTTGTGTAATATGTAGGTTAACTTAACTTAATCGAAGCTTTTGTGTACTATGTAGGTTAACTTAACTTAACTTATTTAGCTTTTGTCTAAATTGATGATGATGATTTTGGGTATGTTGTTAGCTTGGTTACCTTTATGCAGTGTTGTTGGAATCCTTTATGCATTTTGTGTAATCCTTTATGTTGTTAACTTAATCCTTTATGCATTTTGTGATGATGGGCATCACACTCATTGTTTTTGTTGACAGTTTCACGCAGTCTTGTTGGAATCCTTTATGTTGTTAACTTAATCCTTTATGCATTTTGTGATGATGGGCAGCACACTCATTGTTTTTATTGACAGTTACTCATTGGGTCAGGTTTGTGCCTTTCATGTCTAGCCATATGACAGTTTCACTCATTTAATCAAGTCCAGTTAATCATGTCTAGCCATATGACAGTTTCACTCATTACAGTTGGGGCATAATATGCAGATGATAGTTTGGGCATAAGTCCACAACAGGTATGTGCCTTGCATTACAGTTTGGGTCATAATATGCAGATTAACTGTCCACACAGTTTGGGCATAAGTCCACACATAATATGCAGATTAACTGTGAGCAATGAATTGAATGTGTGTACTGATGCTAATGAATTGAATTGAATCATGTACTGTATACTAATGCTAAATGTGTATGTGCCTTTCATGTGTATACTGAATGTGTATACTGATGCCTTTCATGTGTATACTGATGCTTGAATGAATTGATGCTTGAATGTGCCTTTCATGTGTATACTGAATGTGTATACTGATGCTTGAATGAATTGAATTGAATCATGTATTGTATGGTGATGCTTGAATGAATTGAATTGAATCATGTACTGTATGGTGATGCTAAAATGTATACTGATGCTTGAATAAATACTGATGCTAAAATGTGTATACAGTTGCTACAAATGAATTGATTCAATATGTGAGCAATGAATTGAATCAATGGGTTGATTAAGAGCATGGGTTTATAAGAGCAGGGGTTATTAATTGAATCAATGGGTTTATAAGATCAGGGGTTATGTTTATAAGAGCAGGGGTTTATATGCATATGTGAGCAATGAATTGAATCAATTGGTTTCGATTATTAAGTTATTCAATATGCTGAATTGCATCTGGGTGGTGGCGGGAAGGGATTTGGATGTCCGAGGGGGTAAAATTGCTTCTTAATAGAAAGTATAGGGGGGAATAAGAAAGGGCATTTTAGTAATTTACCTGTGGGGGGTAATTATGCAACATAACAGGAATGTTGGGGGGTAAAAGAAAAGGGTAAAATAGTTATTTCATATTAAATCTAACAGATCAGTTAGCCAAACTAACGTCGGGGGGTAAACATGCGACATAAGCTCAAACAGTGGGGGGTAAAATTGCATTTATTTCCTTGGGGGGGGGGGGGGTAGACATGCCAATCACCCCAAACCTCAGGGGGTAAAATTGCAGTTTACTCTTAATAATATTAACTAGTCTTAAGTCCTCGCATTGCGGAGTAAGGGTATAAAACCATGCTACCAGCGTAGGGCAGAGGGGGCGTGTATGAAAAAGCGAATTTATAACACCGAGTGACCAACTGAAAAATACAAAAAAAAAATAAAAAAAATTAAGAACGAAAATGTATTATATTTGATTTGACGCATTTCAGGTAACAATTTATGCCGGAATGTTAACTGACTTGTATCCATACCGATACATACATAGAAGAAAACATGTAAAACTTCAAGGAGTAAATATAACTTTTTACAAATTTTTAGAAAGTTAAGAGACTATAAATGTCAATGTTAAAATTAAGGTGAAACAAAAACCAAAAAACAAAAAAAAACTAAATGACAAAATAACACTATTCATTAGCAAGTTATCAATTAATATAGTTAAACTTCAAGGAGTAAATATAACTTTTTACAAATTTTTAGAAAGTTAAGAGACTATAAATGTCAATGTTAAAATTAAGGTGAAACAAAAACCAAAAAAAAAAAAAAAAAAAAAAAAACTAAATGACAAAATAACACTATTCATTAGCAAGTTATCAATTAATATATACAGAAAATAATTCTAAATTTGTAGTTTGTTTTATTTATAAACATATTTTTAAATTAATTGGTAGAAAGAATAAACTACACTTGAGTGACCTGATTTAATGAAAAAAATTAACCGAGTTAAGCCCAAAGAACAACGTGTTAGATTTGGAAACATAAAGTACAAATCACATCAATTTTAAAGACAATACATCATCGCTTGAAATGTGGAATAAAAATAAATGACAAAACTTGAATTCATTATATAATAATTTAAAAAATAAGAATAAGTAAGTATGTTGTATGTTTCTGTTGTGCAAGTTTATTTTGGGGGCCAAAGGTTATCGTTTTGTAAGTTGGAAATCATCACGATACTAACTCAATGCTTAATAAATGAGTGTCAGTTTTGCAGTTATAATGGTTACGGTTAATTTTGGTAATTAGTTATTTCTGTTATGTTGATAATTTGTTTATGTAACCTTGTTAGGCCCAACGGGGCGGTTACGTTATAGCATCACGGGAAAATTAATAACGCGTGGAACAATCAAATTCCCAGCCCCACCTCTTCATATAACGCGTTATAGCATCACGGGATTCGATTTTCGTTATTTTTTCAACGCGTTATTCTTTTGTTTTGTGAGTGTAATTGTTGGTTGGGGGAAATTGTTGGGTGTGGTGGTGAGTGATGACCACCCCCACTAAAAAATGTTGTGAGTGATGGAAAAATGGTCGATGACATGGCGGAACTTGATTGGTGCTTGTGAGTGATAGAATTCTATCACTAGTGACCACCCCCCTCCCCTTACTGCTTGAGTTAATCTAAAATCCCAATAAATATTTCATTTGATTGAGAACACCTATAAATACAAGAATCGATACAAGGAATGAGCTAAACTAAAGGAGACTAATTCTCTAATTTACATAGGAAACAAATTTACAATTAAATACATTTTAATATGGAAATTCTATAGATTGATTGGAGGCAAATATTATGGAGTTGCCTAATACCCCCGGTCAATGTGAGGCGGAGGATCTAGCCGAAGCATTGCTCCAAATTTTTCAAACAATGGTCGTGGAAGGCTCTTTGTGAAGATGTCAGCGACCTGTTGATCGGTGGAGATGAATCTAGTATGAAGTCGCCCCGCGGCTACCAATTCACGAACAAGTGGTAGTCAAGATCGATATGTTTGGCCCTTTTGTGAGAAATTGGATTTTGGCTAAAAAACAAGGCACTTGAGGCGGCTTTAACTCCTTTTGGAACATGATTGGATAGGAGAGCATGATGAAGAGAATGAGTGGAAAATTGAGCCAAGTTGGCGAAGTGTTTTGGCTTAAAAATGCCGGCTTTGGATCGTGTTGTCATGGGGTGGTTGTTTATTGTTTGAGTGTTGTGAGGAGTGGGTTGGTTTGAAGCGGGTGAGGGATCGGTTATGGGAGAGGGTGAAGCGAAAGGAGATGTCGTTTGGTTTGAGGCTTGGGTAGTCTCGGGAGTGTTGGATTGATCTGTAGGTGAGGGAGGATCGGGAATTGGTTGAGAGCTGATTTCTGGTGAAGAATTAAGAGAGGGATGGGAACCGAAATGTGGGCTAGGAGGTGTTGAAGTGGGAGTTGAAGGTGGGCCGGTTGTTGGGCCAAAAGGTGGAGTTTCGGTTTTACCAAAAATGCATGGGTGGGAGGTTTCGGTGTTACCAGTGGGTGGTTTGGCTGGGGTATGGGAAGGTGTGTTTTGGTTTGGTGAAGGTAGAATGTCTTCAAAATTAGTAAACGGTAGAAGAGAGATGTCAGAAGACGTGGAAGATGATTGAAAAGGTAAGATGTCCACATCAAATTTTGCGTGTCATGTGGTATAGACGCGGCCAGTTGAAGATTCTAAACATCGAAAACCCTTATATCTTGGACTATAACCGATGAAAATACAAGGTGCACTTCTTGGTAAAAGTTTGTTTTTGGTATAGTCACGAAGATATGGATAAACAAGACATCCAAAAACCCGCAAGTTTGAGTAAGTGGGAGGATGGTTAAAAAGAATTTCAAAAGGAGACTTGTTTTCGAGAATTTTGGTTGGAAGACGATTTATGATGTAAGTGGCGGAGGCGAAAGCATCGACCCATAGAGTGGAAGGAGCATGGGCATTAAACATCATGGCCAATCCTGTTTCGGTGATGTGACGATGTTTTCGTTCGGCTCTTCCATTTTGTTCCGGTGTATAAGGACAAGAGAGCCGATGTTGGATGCCATGTTGTTGAAAATAAGTTTGTACCCGTGTGTTAGTGAACTCGGTTCCACCGTCACTTTGAAAGATTTTAATGGTTTTTGAAAATTGATTTTGGACAAGTGTCGAGAAAGTGGTTAGGACATTGAAAAAATCAGATTTGGCTTTTAGAGGATAAAACCAAGTGAACCGGGAGTGGTCATCTACAAATATGACATAATATAAGTAGCCATCGGTTGCGGCTATGGGTGCGGGTCCCCAAAGATCACAATGGATGAGATCCAAAACACGTTCCGCGCGTTTATTATTTTTAATAAAGGGCAAGTGTTTAGCCTTTGATAGTTCACAAGAGTTACACAAACCCGGTTTGGGCAATAAAGATGTAACAAGAACGTGACCAAATTTGTTTAACAAAGTGATGGTTTCAAAGGAAACATGTCCTAGACGGCTATGCCATTTATCAAAAGAAGCACGAAGATGAGAAGCAGTGAGCGCGACAACAAGAGACTTGTGACTTTGGGTAAGAACATAGAATCCATTCTCGCAAATGCCTCTAGCAAGAACTTCCTTCGTTTTTCGGTCCTGTATGTGAAAATAATTGTTAGAAAATAACACATCAACTGGTGAATCATTGGTGAGTCTACTTATAGAGAGTAGATTCTTTGTGAGATTAGGAACCACAAAAACATTTTGTAATGAAATAGAATCATTTAAAAGTTTGTTGCCTATATGAGTGACTGGTAATGAAGTACCATTACCAAAGGTGACGCGTATGTTACCGGTATTAATTTTAGACATATTTAAACCGTTATTGTGTTGGATCATATGCGTTGTGGCACCTGAGTCGGCTGTCCAATCCGGAGTTTCCGGTTGGATATTGCATTGAGCGTGGAATGCTTGTGCAAGATTTGCATCAACAGAAGTCGCCTTTTTGGCAAAAGAACCGAGATTTGGACAAGCAGGGGCATAGTGTCCATCTGTTCGACATAATTGGCAATGAGGGGTTCTCTTAGGATAGGTTCCTCCTCGACCTATAGAAGAGGTGGAGCATCCCCGTCCTCGAGATGACGAGCGATTTTGTTTGTGGTTGTTTGCATAGAAAGCAGCCTCAGGTTGCTGAGAACCATGAAGTTTTTGAACAAAAAGCTCTTGGTTTTCGGCGTTGGCTAGAAGGTCACGGAAGGAGGGTGCTAGGCGAATGGTGCGTTGAGAAGTAGAAAATTTTTTGAAAGCAGCCCCTAAACCACACAGAAACCAGTGTCGCTTGTCCTCGTCGCTAACCGGGTGTCCGATAGCGGCGAGTTGATAAGAAATATTTTTAAATTTTCGACCAAACTCGGAGATAGTGGAGGTGCCTTTTTGAAGATTTCGAAGGGTGTCTTTCAGGTTATGAATACGTTCAATCGAGCAATGACTGTACGCATTTGCCAAGGCCTTCCAAACCGAGTGGGCTGTGTGATGTCCGATGGTTTCAGACATTGATTCTTCGGTCAGGGTTGAGTTCAGCAGAAGAAGGACTTTCTGGTCAGTGGCTTTCCAGGCTGTGAAAGCTGGGTTGGCAGTGGGTTTGTCACCGGAATTAATGGTTTCCGGTGGTGGTGGCGTGGAGCCATCGATATGTCCGATAAGACCAAGATAGGCGAGTACAGGAGTGATTTGCTTCTCCCATGAAAGGTAATTTGTTGAAGTAAGTTTAATATTGATGAGATGGCTTACTGAATGAAGAGGAAGTGAAGATAAATCGGTGTCCATAATAGATAATAGGGAGAAACAGATGAACAGAAAGAATGGAAAAGAGAAAAGAAAGAAGAAAGATGAAGAGAGAGTAGGTTACGGTCAACGGAAAGAAATTGGGTGGGGATCTCAAGGTTTGGCTGATACCATGAGTTAATCTAAAATCCCAATAAATATTTCATTTGATTGAGAACACCTATAAATACAAGAATCGATACAAGGAATGAGCTAAACTAAAGGAGACTAATTCTCTAATTTACATAGGAAACAGATTTACAATTAAATACATTTTAATATGGAAATTCTATAGATTGATTGGAGGCAAATATTATGGAGTTGCCTAATACTGCTAATAATATGCTAAAGTAGTTACCGTTGAAGATTGGTTGTGAAGACTAACACTCGTTATCGATGATTGCACAACACATATGCTTTTTTTACTGATGGATAAGAGGCGGGCTCGATCTTAACTAAGGTAGTTGACTGATGTGTGAAATAAGTAAGTCTGACTATTAAATCGTGGACACAATAATAGTGATCCTTAATACTAAACCTCTATAGACCACGAGCCTAATAATTTGGTTTTGTGAGAGAATGTTTTTTTTTTAAACTAAATAGCAAATGAAACAAACATACGACCAAACAGACAACAAGAACAAATAACTGGAGACTAGACTAGAAGTCAAGTATTGAAAAAATAGGTTACCCAGGCAACAATCTCTAGACTCATGATTAAAATTAGACATGCACAAATCGGTTATTTTAATAACTGAAACCGGTTAACCGGTTGGGGGAGTTAATGGGCCAAAAAAAGAAAACCGGTTACGGTTAATAACCGACCGGTTAATAACCGGTTATTAACCCCGAATATCAATACCCGATAATAACCGACCAGTTATAAAAAACCGGTTAACTTGTCAACCGGTTAATAAAAACCGGTTTTTCCGGTTATTTAAACAAGGCTGCAGACTTGTTATAAAAACTGCAGAATTTAAAAAAAAAAGCTGCAGAATCATTTAAAAAACATGCAGAAATATAAAAAAAGCTGCAGAATCATTTAAAAAACATGCAGAATTATATACAAAACATGCAGAATTTTATAAAAACATGCAGAATCATTTAAAAAATGCAGAATCATTTAAAACCTGCAGAAACTTATACAAATCCTGCAGAAACTTATACAGTGGGCAATAACTGCAGAAAGTTAAAAAAAATGCTGCAAAATTATATTAAACTGCATTAAACATGCAGATTTTTATAAAAACCTGCAGAAACATATTTTAACATGAAAATATCCAATACAATTATCTTAACTAGTCTAGAATGAAGTTGTCGTCTTGTAGTTTTGTTTCGTCATTTCTTCGTTTCTTCGTTTAGTCGCTTCGGGGGCTATTAGAGCGTACGGATTCATCGTACATGAGTTCGTCATCGGAAAGTGGTTGCGCCCGTCCTTGAAAAACTTCAACATCATGTAATTGTTCTTCCACCTCAAGCTCGCCCTCAAGACTTGAAATATGTTGTATACGTTCCACGCCATCCAAGTAATCCTTCAAACAAATGCACATTTCCATCGCCTCCGGTGTAAGTCTTGTTCGTCGAATAGATAGTACCCTTCCACTAAGAGAAAAAACCGACTCCGAAGCTACCGTAGAAGCTTGGGAGCTTAGTAGATCACGTGCCATGGCGGCTAAAACGGGATAATGCGGTTCTTGTATTTTCCACCAAGCCAAAACATCAAAGTTGTGAAACTCGTCGGGTGACAAGGTTGCTAAAAAATCGGTATATTTATACCTTCCGAGTTCACTATTTGATGCATCACCTCGAGAACGTTTACTATTTTCATTTCTTAAGGAATTATAGAAATTTAAGTCCGCATCTTTTCTCGACGCCTTCGAGCTCGCCGCCATTTGTTGGTGTAACGATGACACATTACCATATTTTTTAGAGTAATGATCAAAAAGATTGTTTAAAGAAACGTCAAAACGTTTTAGTGCATTTCTTGTAAAATGTGGGTCGGCATCATTTAACTCCAAATCCGAACAAATATCCGAAATCATCATCTCAACACCCGCAATATTTATAGTCGGGTTCAAGGCGGCGGCACATGTAAAAACCGGTGGCATTTCTTGAAAATATTTTTTAAACTTTTCTCTCATTGGAACAATCATATGTTCGTAAATGTCACCTTGGAATTCAAAGTCGTTTACTTTTTGACACATCAAAAATAGTTGTTTAAGCACCAAAGAACTAGTGGGATAATAAACTCCCGATAAAATCTTTGTCGCGGTTCTAAAAACTTCAAGTAATTGTGTTAACGTTTCAATACACTTCCAACCATCGTCATCAAATGGTTCCACCAACCCGGACGTTGCAAGACTATCGTGGAAAGATTTTAAGGTTTCTTTTTGCATTATCGCGCTATCAAACATTTTCCACGTAGAGTTCCAACGGACGACCATGTCAAAATGTGCGCTATAGCATTTCTTATTTAAAGCTTTACACCATTTTCTATAATCCGCATATCTTTTTCGACTACCTTGAAAAACGTCACGTAACATATCTTTAAAAGTTTCTTTAACTTCTTTAACGGACTCAACATTTAGCCCGTCTTGCACAACCAAGTTAATGATGTGCGCAACACATCGGCTATGATAAAATTCTCCATCGCAAATCGGATTGTATTTTATTTTTAACATTTGCACCGCGGTTGTGTTGTTCGACGCATTATCAAAAGCAATAGAAAGTATTTTATTTTCTAATTTATAAGTTTTGATAACATCGTCTAAGACATGAAATATATTTTCCCCCGTGTGTGGATAACCAAATAAATCGAACGCGAGTGTACGTTTCATCATGTTCCACGAATTGGGATCGATCCAATGCGCGGTAACACAAATGTAAGAATCCGGTAAACCAAATGGAGCCGACCATACGTCGGTTGTTAAATTAACACCGGTGTTTAATTTTTCAAAACCTAAAATCATTTCTTTTTTAGCTTTTGACCACATCTTTAAACAATCGCGTCTAAGAGTTGAACGACTTACGTGAACATAACGTGGTTGAAGCGTCTCTTGAATCAACTTAGTCAAGCGCGGATTGTCAAAGTGATCGAACGGCAACGATTGTTGAATAACAAATTGAGCCATCCTTAAACGAACCGCCTCCGGGTCGAAATTCCAAACACCCATACCCCGTGATATTTGCGCTTGATCTTTGGCGGGATTTTTTTTTAATGGCTTGCAATGCGACGTCACATGTGCTCTCAAAGTAGAGTTCGATGACGCCGCAAGAAACGCCCCGCAATTTTTGCACCTCGCCTTTTCTTTTCCATTCGACATCTCGCATAAATCAAAATTCACCCATAGTGTCGGGTCCCTATTCGTGGTCAAGATCTTCTTCACAAACAACTCGCTAGATGAACCAACAACGGTCGAAGCATCGCCACTCGAACTCGCCATTTGAAAGTTGAAACGTATTTTGTAAGTGTGTTTTTGAGCTAGAATTGAAGTGGGATTATACATATGCATTGATATCTTATTTATACACTTCAAAACTGGTCCCAAACGGTAATATTACCGTTGTTTTCTTTTCAAACGGTAACATCCATGTCAAAAAAACGTTCTGTGCTGCTGCTGCTGCTTTTCTGCTGTTGAAGATCAAATGCGACCGGTTAACCGGTTAACCGGTTATTTACAGCCCAAACAAACCGGTTTTTAATTAACCGGTTATAAACCGGTTATTACTAACAAAATCTAAAACCGGTTAGGAACCGCCGGTTATTAAAAAACCCAAACCGGTTATGTTGGTACCGGTTAATAACCGGTTTCGGTTACGGTTATTAACCGGTTTCGGTTAAAAAACCGGTTTTTTTGCCCATGTCTAATTAAAATCCTAACCTTGGTTTTGAATGAGGACTCTGTCTAACTTGATAAACCCACGAAAGGTAAACCGAACACAACAATTTGACATGTGAAAAAGTGCTAAAACAGACTGACTCGAGTTATCGACCACCAAGTCCCACAACTATCATGTATAAAGTTATTTATGTACTAAAACCCTCAAATTATGAAGCAAAAACAACTAAAAACACCGAAACCCTATGACACTTTAGACGCCAATAAACAGGTGAACCCGAGTGATTGGCTACCCAAACTATCTAACAATGCAGTAAATAACATAGCAATTCTAAATTAGATTTCTCACATCTAGAAAAGATTGCACTTTTTAATCATTTGGGTTTTAACAATTATTAAACGTTAATTAGACTTTTACCTTCAAGGTCTAGACTGAAAATGCAGATTAACAAACTAGGCTAACTTCCAGCTCTAAAATATATTTTTAAGTATCTAGAGGCAATGAAACCAACAAATATGTTATCAAACCAATCAACACCATCACACAATTATTTATAATCGGCTTTCTAAGTTATGACATGTAAATCAACACAGTTCTTCAAAACCAAAAATTAATTATTCAAACCATTCGTCTAGTTCATCAATCCTAAGCAACTAACAAGCTTAGCTACTCATAATCGGAAGCGAAATAAAAATAAATTTAAAGCAAGTCAAATAAGAAAACCAAATTAAAATAAACAAGTTTAACAAACCTAATTAAAATAAACAAGTTTAACCAAACAAGCTATGAACCGTTACGCTTAATCTTCAATCACAGCTTCGTTCCCTTTTTGAAAATTTTGTCTCTAGTTGCCTTCTCTTCTTCGTCCAACAGTTTGCTTTTTTTCTCTTTTCTGCCGTAGGGTTATTATAACAGTACGTCTTTTTTTTTATATTATGCGATGTGTTCTGCCGCCAATTCCCCTCGTGTGATGAGCCCACTTCTTCTCTTTTCTAACTGACTTGTGTCGGCTTTTGTCTCGTGAAAGCACATTGGCCCAACTAATTTATTGTTTTCATCCAATTAGGCTATGGGATATGGGGCTTGGGTTGGGGCGTGGATTGGGGGAAAACGCCCAAGCCACCACCCCGGGTGGGCTTGGGTTGGGGCGTGGCCCTTGGGGCTTGGGTTTCAAGCCGGGCGTGGGGCGGGGGAGCAAGCTGATATGGCGGGCTGTGAATGGCCCATTCAAACTAGCCGTTGGCTAGCCGTTGGGGGCTACTTTAAAAAAAAAAATCCTTTATAAATACCTTACCATATTTAACATTTTTCTCACACAATATCAAACACATAAAACACGATCTTGCCATGAGTTCTTCAAGTTATAGTGAATCGTCATCATCATCTGACGATGGTGCGGAAATATTTCTACAAATGATCGCGGCGGTGGTGAAAGCTATCGTGGAAGACGAAGACGATGAGGAAGAGACTCAACAACCTAAACGGAGGAGAAGGTACATCGCTCGTGAACGGCAGACCGCTAACGATTTGTTGGTAAGCGATTACTTCTCAGCGGAACCTAAGTATGATGAAAAAATGTTTAGGCGTCATTTTCGTATGAGTTGAAACTTATTTTTAAGGATATCTAGAGATCTTGAGGAGAAGTATGTTTATTTCCAACAAAAACCCGATGTAACCGGGCAATTAGGATTTAGTACGTGGCAAAAGGTCACGGCCGCACTTAGGCAGTTAGCGTACGGCAATAGTTCGGACATTATGGATGACTATTTAAAAATGTCTGCACGTGTAGCTAGAGAAACTCTTCACAACTTTTGTTCGTGTATTCTAGAACTTTATAGGAAAAGATATTTGAGAAAGCCCTCCTTTAGTGACATGCAACAAATATTGGAACATCACGCAGATTATCATGGGCTACTCGGGATGCTAGGTAGTTTAGATTGTATGAAATGGCCTTGGGAACTTTGTCCTACCGAATGGCAAGGCGCTCACACTAGTGGATTTCACGGGATGCCAACCATCATGCTTGAAGCGGTTGCGTCCCAAGATCTTTGGATATGGCATGCGTTCTTCGGTATTCCAGGTTCACATAATGATATTACCATCATAAACCACTCGCCCCTTTTCAATGATCGGGTAAATGGTATAGGACCCAAAGGAACTTTCTTTGTAAACGGGGTTGAGTACGTGTACAGGTACTACCTAGTTGATGGGATTTACCCAGAGTGGGGGGGGGGGGGTTTGTAAAATCGTTCACAAGACACGGTACCACAGATCCAAAAAGATTAAAGTTTAACAAGGTCCAAATGGCTGCACGTAAAGACGTCGAGCGAGCATTCGGTGTTTTGAAGAAAAGGTGGCGAATATTGTCAATGCCTTGTCGACTATGGGACAAGGATCAGATTGGAAACGTGATGTACACATGTATCATTCTTCACAACATGATTTTGGAGGATGAAGGTACAGCGGTCGTTACCTACTATGATGACGATGACCCCCAACCAGGTAACGTAACAGACGAAGATAAAGCGCAAATGAATTTATGATAAAGTCAAGGGATATACATCACAACCTTCGAGCTGATTTGGTGGAACATGTTTCAACGATTCCTGGGTTCGAAACCGACGAAGACGACGAAGAATGATAGTTTTTTATTTTGATAATTATTTTGTATCTTTATTTTAATAATTATTTTGTATGTTTTTGTAGTTTTTGGTTATAAATATATGAGTAAACTGCCATTTTGGTCCCTGTGGTTTGGGCACTTTTGCCATTTTAGTCCATATCTCAAACTTTTTAAATCTGGGTCCCTGTGGTTTCACTTTTATTGCCATTTTAGTCCAAAATCCAAAAACCATCTATTTTGACTGTTGAAAGCTGATTGTTTTGTCCTTTTATGTAGGGGCATTTTGGTTATTTTAATTTTAATATAACATCTGGGTATCAAACCCATATTCTACAAACCCAAACCATCATCTTTTTTTCCCATCTTGTTCTCCATTTTTTCAATCCAGACCAGTCACCAACTCAAATCTGGGTATCAAACCCATCTTCTACAAACCCAAACCGTCATCTTTTTTCCCCATCTTGTTCTCCATTTTTTGAAATTCTTGTTCTCCATTTTTTCAATCCAGACCAGTCACCATCTCAAATCTGGGTATCAAACCCATCTTCTACAAACCCAAACAATATATATTGAAATCAAATTCTGATCATAGATGTCAACGGTTGGATCTTCAACATCATCATACTGGTGCTACAGATGCAACCACTCCGTTATCATCCAAACCCACCTCCAAGATTCATCTTTATCGTGCCCAGATTGCACCGGAGGCTTCATACAACAGATCACCACCCCCGTTCTTTCCCCCTCTTTCCCTCTTACTCACCATCACCGCCGCCGTAGTGGCGGCGCCTCCGTGCCGGAGTTCTGCTTGGAGAGAAGGGAGGAAGAGGGGGATTAGGTGATGGTGTGGTTGCCGGAATGAGAACGGGAAACAACCGTCGCCGCCTGAGGCGGCGCTGCCTTTGTCTTCGCCGGAACTGAATGAGAGAGAGAGAGTGTGTTATGTGGGTGAGTGTGTGATCATTTACTATTAAGCACAGGGGCTTGGAGACGTCCTTACTGCACCACCAATCTTCTGAGTAAATTAGTATCTTTTTTGACGAAACCAGTAGTTGTAGATGGGTGTGCTCTAAATAGATGAGAGAGGGAGAGAAAAAGACCGGGGTGGTGGTGTAGTGGTGGTGTCGTGGTGGTGCGGTGGGGATGGTGGTGGTGTAGTCGTGGTACGATGGGGATGGTGGTGGCGCAGTGGGGGTGGAGAAGAGGTGGAGGTTGTCTTTCTGGTGGGGCGGTGACGGGTGGAGGAGTGGTGGCGCTGCAGATCCGGTTAGGGTTTGGGTTTGTTTGAAGAAGATGATGGTCTGCACTCTGCAGATGTTTGAAGAGAGAGAGAGACAGGGCTCTTGCTTTAATATGTTATATTAAAATTAAAATAACCAAAATGCCCCTGCATAAAAGGACAAAACAATTAGCTTTCAACAGTCAAAATAGAGAGTTTTTGGATTTTGGACTAAAATGGCAATAAAAGTGAAACCACAGGGACCCAGATTTAAAAAGTTTGAGATTTGGACTAAAATGGCAAAAGTGCCCAAACCACAGGGACCAAAATAGCAGTTTACTATATATATATATATATATATATATATATATATTATAAAAAAAGCTGATGTGGCTTGGCCACGCCAGCCAAGCCACGCCCACCATACCCCCTTCAAAGTGGGTTTGAGACTTGAGTTTTGCAATTACACGTGTCAACCGATGCCCCAACCCAAGCCCCACCATACCCCACGGCCCCAGAATAGCCAACTTCAACTATTTCGTTTCCTCCTGCATTTCTATTTCTATAATGCATTAACTCGATTAAATCAAGTAAACCAATTAATTTCTGATACAACTTTGTTTTAAGGTAAATATGAGCCACATATTATTAACATTTTTTATCTATATTAATCATGTATGTTCATCACAAACTAAAATGATATAAAGGCCATGGGGTGTACTCTAACATCTAGAGTGTTAACAATGACATGGCATGTTAACTAACATTGCAAACCACTCATTCCTTATGTTAAAGTGCATTAAATGATTTATGTATTAACATGTTAACCCAATGTTAAGAGATGAAATTAATTATTATTTTCTTTTTAGACAAAAACCCAATGTTAAAGTGCATTAAATGAGTTATGTTTTAACATGTTAAACCATTTCCTTAGGTGTGTTTCTAGACTTCCTAGCTTGATTTGATGTAGTCTGCGACTAAACCTGCAACATACGTTAAAATAATGTCAATACAAAAGTATTGGCGAGTATACATGTTTGATATGTAATAGCGTAATAGATAAAAGCTGCGAATTTCCACATACATAAACGTAATACACGACATATATACTCACAATACGGATACTACCAGCTAAGTCCTCGAGCTTCGATCGCGATTGCTAAACTAGACCCGTCGGGCGCAATAGTACTATACTAGTCATGGTGGGACGTCGCGAGTATAAGTCCTAGCACATATGTAACTAGCATCACGTATAACTATGCACATTGGTCATTTGCAAGTGATAAATAGTTTAAGCATTTGATGTGATTTGATTTGATAGCAACGTATGTTACACCCAAAAGTGCAAAAGCAAAAAGGGTTCAAGTATACTCACAGTGCGTATTCAGCGAGAACACAACTTGATTGGATCGGTTGAGAGTGCGTCTGAGTTAGCCTAAACATGGAATGGTATCGTAAGCGATGCACGGTGAGCTAAACGTGAAGAGTTGAGTAATGGACCTAGTGGCAATCCGATCGGATATCAATCCGGTCGGATGGCTTAAACCGAATGGTCAGTTCGATCGGACAGCAGTCCGGTCGAACAGTATTGCACTAATGGTCTGTCCGATCAGATAGCATTGGTGAGCTGTCCGGTCGGATGGCACTGGTCAGGTAATCTTATCCGATCAGATGACACTGAGTCGGATGACCTTATCCGGTCGGATGACACTGGGTCAGATGGTCTTATCCGGTTGGACGACCTTATCCGGTCGGATGGCGTCGAAATTGATGGATAGTCCGATCGGACAGCAGTCCGTTCCAACGTCCTGGTTAACTGTACTTGATGGTTTTTGGAAAGAATACAGGTGGTTTGACCGAGACGGCGTGACATCGTGTTAAACAACTGAAATTCTATCAAATCCGACCCGTTCTAACAGCCGGGAACCACCCCGTTACATTATATCTGGCCGTTCTTGACGGTTTTTCCATGCTTAACCCGAAATCACATAACACTTTGATTAGCTACATAGATTTTAGGTGCGATCGTTATAAAAACATGTGAAAATCACTCAGATCTGAGTTGTTCATGGTGAGATGAGGTCACACTTTGAAGTTCATATGAACTCTTGATGACATCATCTTAGAACATCTCAAATCAATAGATTTCACGGTTAAAAGCTGATTTTTAAAAGATAAAAAGGTGTAGGATTGAGTGTAGATCATAGAAGTACAAGATTTAGGTTGAGATCTTACCGGAATCGCGAGAAATCGAGAGAAAAGGGGCCAAGAGTGTTCTGGGCGAGTGAAGGCTGTCACATCACTGTTCAAGTGAAGTGGCAAGGCTATTTATAGGCAAGAGAGGAGGAGGAGGAGGTGATGTTGTGCTCCGGCTCGGATGGGCAGTCCGTTCGGATAGCCAATCCGTTCGGATGGCAATCCGTTCGGATAGCCAATCCGTCCGGATAGGCAATCCGGTTGGATCTTTGGTGCGAAGAACTTCATTGTTCCAATTTATGTGGCGAGCGTTGCAATAGTTTTGGTTACACAATTTCCTATATTTATTTATTATATAAATAATTAATCACAAGGGGGTCGTATGTACATATCCGTATTTCAAAGTTGCGATACAATAACCGGGTTTTGTTTCGATTACGTGCTACTTGCGATGCTTCACGGTCATCGAGGAGGGTAGAATAGGTCCGTACTCAACGTCATCGTGAACGTTAATGTGTGTGATGCGATGTGCGTTTTGAGTAATAAGTTGCACTGCGACACATCACGGCTATCAAGGAGGATAGAATTGGTCCTCACTCGATATCTTCGTGGTTGTCAGCAAGTACAATGTGATGTGATAGCGATAAAATATGCGATAACATGCGAAAATATTGCGATATAGCGATGTATGCGATATAGTTACATTATGACCCGAATCTCTGGTGTTAGGCGTAACGAGTATATCGAGTAGTAACAACGCACGAACGTGCAGGTTGTTACAGTCTCCCCTGCTTTAGCAAATTTTTTCCCGAAATTAATCCACAAGAAGGGTCGCGAGAGTCGATGCGAGCGAGTAAGCGATAAGTGGACGAGATAGCGAGCGATCTATTGAGTATACGCATGCGAGGGCATTGCGAAGACCAAGCGAGAGCGACGACAAATGCAATTCGTATATCCAAAAGGCGATAACACACACACACACAAGAATGCGATTCCAAAGCGTTATTAATTTTTGGAAAGTCGATTAATTAGGAAAAACTTGCTTATGAAAATCTCCTCATGGTGCGGCGTTAACTGTAGCGATGTTCACACCGGCACGATGAGAAAGGTTTTGTTAGGTTATTAGAAGATTTTAAAGTGATCAAGGCTCGTCTTACGAAATTTTCTCGCCACACGGCGTTGTCTTGAGTCGATTGTCACACCAGTGTCACAAGAAAATCTCGTTTTGTACAAAGGTTTTGGTTAGTTTTTAGAAAAAGTTTTGTAAGAAAATATCAGTTTTAAAATTTGTGTAAACAAGGCCTTTTTATTTATACCAAAAATTTAAATTTAAGGTCGGCCCCGCATGGCATTTTCCCACGAAAGTTCTGCAATATGGCTGAAACACTTATATATAGGAAGTACCAGCGGCATATCCACCATGTTTTAGCCTTATGGCTTCCGTCTCGTGAGGCCGTGTCATACGTGTCGATATAGTACGGACAGATTTGCGATGACTTGATCCAAACGGGAAACGGCTGGACTAAGTCTTGGAAGGCGAACTGAGTGATGGAGTCGTTTTCGAACTCAGTTTAGCGATACGAGCGAGTGCGATAAGCGGTACGCGATAATTGACAACACAAACACCAAACACCAAGTGTAGTAAAATGAAGACAGTGACGATGAGCGAAAAGCGATGAGCGAAAAGCGATAAGCGACAAGCGAAAAGCGACAAGCGTCGAGCGATAAGCGACAGTCGATGCGTTGCAAGTGACGGAGACATGCGATTCGATTAGATTTAGTAACACTACAATTTTAACTACCATTAACCCACATGGCCTTTTTCCACGAAAGTCTGCTGATACAGCTAAAACACCACCATGTCTTAGCCCTATTAGTTTCGTCTCATGAAGCGAGGTCATGAGTGCTAACATAACGCAGATAACACAGATAACACAAATAGTGATTGCGATAAGCGATGAAAATATCGAAGCGATGAGATAGGTGCGAGAAGCGTTGTGGTGAAAAGCGACGAGTGATGTGCGATACTCGTCAAGCAATTCACGATACGCGATTCATAGCAAGCGATACACAGTAAGCGGTAAGCGATGGTGTGATACATACAAAATATGCGATTAAGCGAAAACACCATAATCGATAGCGATCCATATAATAAACGTTTGAGATTGCGAATACACAATAAGCGATAGCGCGAGACACATAATAAACGATTGCGATTTGCGAGATAGATTCCAGCGATAATGCGATTGCGAGCGTGTTTACTTATGAAAAGTCTTGCGATTACACGCTTTGTTTTGCGATTGAGATTGTTACGCCTTGCGATGTAGTATAGTGTGTCGAAAATAACCATAATAGCATAATAGGTCTACATTCCAACTCAACATGGCACTTTCTTCACAAAACTTCGGTTGGCACAGCGAAACACCGTCATGTTTCAACCATGCGCCTCTGTTCCATGAATAGGTGTCACTCTTCGTCTGACATGGTCAAGACGCTTATATATAGGAAGTACCAGCGGCGCATCCACCACGCTTAACCATGCCCTGAACGTTAAGGCATCATTGAAACTCACTACGATCTTCGTGCACTTACCAAAATAATCCTGTGTGCACCCGTGATTAATTTGATTCTTGCATGTTTATCGTACCTTATCTCAAGAACGCATAGTAGGGGTAAAATACATTATACAGTACCAAGTGCTAGCATTAGATTGTGCGCGAGTATAAGAGAGAAATAGAATTCACTTGCGTCGAGAGATAGAATAAGTTCCACACATAAAAGAAATTGACGGCGATAAGTCGTATTATTATAACAACATTAGAAGCAAAATAACGTTGCTGTGGAGTACTTCTGCGGAGACTGCGGTTGCTGCTGAAGTTCCTCAAGGTTGCGGTCCCGTACGACAGTGCTGCGTAAGATGACCATACCAGTTGCAATTTGTGCAATAGCGACAGTTAGCTTTTGGCGGGTGATGATACGTACACGTGTAACACAGGGGATGAGTTTCGTTGTAGGCACATTTCAAGTGAACTGGAGCTGCTCGTAGAGGTTCTGGTTGCGACAGTCCAGTTGTTGAAGAGTCTGGGCTCATGGTCTTTCGTTTACGGCTGGGCTGAGCTTCCTAAGATGATGCAGTGTCGTCGGCGGATTCGTCTGATGATTCGCTGGAGATATCGTCGGAGGAATCTTCAGAAGAATCGTTGGTAGATTCGTTGGAAGAATTGTCAGAAGAATTGATGATGATTGCTTGATGAGCTTGTTTGACAGGATTCTTGGAGAAAAATCCGTCTGAGGCTCGTTTGCTGTTGATTTCTGCGGCCAAGCGGTAGGTTTCTTCAATGGTAGCAGGTCTCGCAGCTTCAACAAAATCGCCCACACACTCAGGTAAGCCGCGAATATACTTCGTGATGGCTCTTTCTGATGTGTTGACTTGACTTGGGTAGATTAGGCTAAGTTGTTTGAACCTTGTGGTGTAGCCATTATTGTCACCTTCGACTTGCTTGATTTTCCAAAATTCGTCTTTGAGTTTCTGGACTTCGTGGGGAGGGCAGTACTCTTTCTTCATGAGCTCTTTTAGCTCATCCCATGAGAGAGCGTAGGCTGCGGGGATCCCATGTTTGTTACGTTCGGCGGTCCACCAGTCGAGTGCTCGCGATTGAAATACTCCGGTAGCGCAAGTAGTACGAAACCCATTGGGACACCCACTCTGACGAAGGGTAACTTCGATAGAGTCGAACCACTGGAGTAGTTGGGACACACCTCCTTCACCCGTGAACTCCATCGGGTCACAGGCTTTGAAAGCGCTTCCGTCTTAGAGTCTTCCGAGGCTCGAGAGTTGCTGAGAGAGTGCACTTGAGCGACAATTTGAGGAATGTCCTTGGCCACTTCCCTGACCACAAGCGAGGCAATCCTCTTTTCGGCGCTTCGTTTGGCTCTTATCCTGGCTATTCGTCTCGAGGTAGAGTCGTTGGAAGGCATCTAGACAGAGAGAGAGATTTGGAGTGAGATTCGATCATAATGATTTTGAGTTTGCGATGCGATTGAGCGCGATCAAAACTTGTAGCGTGCAATATATTAGATTTCACATAGGAGCCATATAGGAGACACGAGATTCCTAAGTTCTCACACAATTGATTTGCTTGTATATATATAATTAGTTGAAGTTTGTACTTACACACACACACATGCCGGGGTAGTATGCGCGAGGACGCGATGAAGAGGGAGAGAGAGAGAGAGCGAAAACAAGTAATTAGACATTAGTTTCGTTGCGAACATTCGGTTTTCGTTTTATATTGCGATGGCTGTGCGAGTTGTGCGATTGCAAAAAGCAGGGAGCGAAAATCGATAAATTGAGAAATCGATAAAAGCGTAAAGTTTAAATTGTAAACACATGAGCGTAAATAGATTCCATATAGCGTAAAACCGACGAGTCGTATGCTTAGAAAAATAGGTAGAGTGCCTCGGGTGTTTAGGCGTCGACTACCCAAGGTAACCCAACTATACCCAACAAGTTCGTGCACGTGCGTTGCCCAAGAAGACTTATGTTTCCACTGGGATGCAGCTCATAGCATTCGTCTTCCTAGTCATCGCGTGGCTCGAGTTATCATTATAGCCGAGTCCTTGGTGAGAGCTTTTGAAAACCATTTTATAGAGAGTGGAACGGTTTATTGAGTTACGGGTTTCACCCTTGACTTAATAACTTCGTTCCTAGCTGTGGTCGTGCTCTTCGAATAAATTCGGGAGTTCCACTAGACTTTGAGATGGAGACTTTCGTTGAGTTGTGGACGTCACTCCTAGCTCGACGAAAAGTTCTCGTGCTTGAAAAATGAGCTGAGTGAGCGATTTCATCAAGAGTTCTTGGTTTTCACGCCTGTTCTCGACTGGATCACTCGGTTGTGTTATGCGAGTATTTTCAAAAACGTGTGTATTGTGTGGCCTTAGGAAAGGCTAAGTAATATTCTAGCCTTAGGAAAGGCTCTTCGCGTGAAATTATAGTATGCGGTGTTCGCGCGAAGTAGTAGCTTTTAGTGAATTCGAATGAGAGTATCAAGTAGGCCCATACAAACCCTGCTGGGTTCGTACGAGTTGGCCTGTTGGTACTTAGACTATAGACTAGGTCAATTTCTAAGACGTCGACCCGGACTAGGTCGAGTCACAAAATTTTACCTAATTCCCTATAGTTATGGCTCTGATACCAATCTGTCACACCCCAACCGATGGCGGAATCATCGGGGCACGGCACTAGGCGAATCAGATTGCTCAAGAGAATCCATAACAACTATATTGCGACAGTATTTAATGTGTTCATTATCCCATACTAATAAACAATTACAATCACATAAGATGTCACGAATTTCCTGTTTTCTCAAACAATTCAAATCCTACAACCTAGATTTTAGGTGTGTTTCTAGACTTCCTAGCTTGATTTGATGTAGTCTGCGACTAAACCTGCAACATACGTTAAAATAATGTCAATACAAAAGTATTGGCGAGTATACAGGTTTGATGTGTAATAGCGTATTATATAAAAGCTGCGAATTTCCTCATACATAAACGTAATACACGACATATACACTCACAAAACAGATACTACCAGCTAAGTCCTCGATCTTCGATCGCGATTGCTAAACTAGACCCCATCGGGCGCAATAGTACTATACTAGTCATGGTGGGACGTCGTGAGTATAACTCCTAGCACATATGTAACTAGCATCACGTATAACTATGCACATTGGTCATTCGCAAGTGATAAATAGTTTAAGCATTTGATGTGATTTGATTTGATAGCAACGTATGTTACACCCAAAAGTGCAAAAGCAAAAAGGGTTCAAGTATACTCACAGTGCGTATTCAGCGAGAACACAACTTGATTGGATCGGTTGAGAGTGCGTCTGAGTTAGCCTAAACATGGAATGGTATCGTAAGCGATGCACGGTGTGCTAAACGTGAAGAGTTGAGTAATCGGCCTAGTGGCAATCCGATCGGATATCAATCCGGTCGGATGCCTTAAACCGAATGGTCAGTTCGATCGGACAGCAGTCCGGTCGAACAGTATTGCACTAATGGTCTGTCCGGTCGGATAGCATTGGTGAGCTGTCCGGTCGGATGGCACTGGTCGGGTAATCTTATCCGATCGGATGACACTGAGTCGGATGACCTTATCCGGTCGGATGACACTGGGTCAGATGGTCTTATCCGGTTGGACGACCTTATTCGGTCGGATGGTGTCGAAATTGATGGATAGTCCGATCGGACAGCAGTCTGTTCCAACGTCCTGGTTAACTGTACTTGATGGTTTTTGGAAAGAATACAGGTGGTTTGACCGAGACGGTGTGACATCGTGTTAAACAACTGAAATTCTATCAAATCCGACCCGCTCTAACAGCCGGGAACCACCCCGTTACATCAGATCTGGTCGTTCTTGACGGTTTTCCATGTTTAACCCGAAATCACATAACACTTTGATTAGGTACATAGATTTTAGGTGCGATCGTTATAAAAACATGTGAAAATCACTCAGATCTGAGTTGTTCATGGTGAGATGAGGTCACACTTTGAAGTTCATATGAACTCTTGATGACATCATCTTAGAACATCTCAAATCAATAGATTTCACGGTTAAAAGCTGATTTTTAAAAGATAGAAAGGTGTAGGATTGAGTGTAGATCATAGAAGTACAAGATTTAGGTTGAGATCTTACCGGAATCGCGAGAAATCGAGAGAAAAGGGGCCAAGAGCGTTCTGGGCGAGTGAAGGCTTTCGCATCACTGTTCAAGTGAAGTGGCAAGGCTATTTATAGGCAAGAGAGGATGAGGAGGTGATGTTGTGATTCGGCTCGGATGGGCAGTCCGTTCGGATAGTCAATCCGTTCGGATAGGCAATCCGGTTGGATCTTTGGTGCGAAGAACTTCATTGTTCCAATTTATGTGGCGAGCGTTGCGATAGTTTTGGTTACACATTTCCTATATTTATTTATTATATAAATAATTAATCACAAGGGGGGTCATATGTACATATCCGTATTTCAAAGTTGCGATAGAATAACCGGGTTTTGTTTCGAGTACGTGCTACTTACGACGCTTCACGGTCATCGAGGAGGGTAGAATAGGTTCTCACTCAACGTCATCATGAATGTTAATGTGTGTGATGCGATGTGCGTTTTGAGTAATAAGTTGCACTGCAACACATCACGGCTATCAAGGAGGGTAAAATTGGTCCTCACTCGACATCTTCGTGGTTGTCAGCAAGTACAATGTGATGTGATAGCGATAAAATATGCGATAACATGCGAAAATATTGCGATATAGCGATGTATGAGATATAGTTACATTATGATCCGAATCTCTGGTGCTAGGCGTAACGAGTATATCGAGTAGTAACAACGCACGAACGTGCGGGTTGTTACACATACGTATAACATGGGTTCTAATATATGGATGTATTCTTTCGTGATACACATATGTACACATGCTCCAACCTAGTTAAAGACACTGGTTAAAAAGTTTTAAAAGTTGTTTGTATTTTGATTAAATAATTATTACACTACTGTATTTTGCAAAACAGGTCTTTTTTAGCAATGCATAAATGTATACGTATGAGTTTTTATACACCTAGCATAAACACATTGATTTTGTTAGCAATCCACCAACGTATAATGGTATGATACACATATGTATAATGTAGGTTCTACTAAAGAGAAACGTATAAACTCTGATTGTTATAACCTCCACTTAATACTAACCCTGATTTTTATTAGCATGAGTGAGAATATGATTTGATTGCTTTGAAGTAGATAAAAATAATGCATATATATCGAAATTAAATTTAGATGGGAGATGACAGTTTCCTGGGTTTTAAATAAATGATTAGGAAACTACCAGATTTACCCTTGGTGATCACATTTTACTTAAATAAGTTTATTATTATTTACAGAAATGCCATTAATATAACTTCCTAAGATCTACCAAATCAATGGCCAGAATTGGTTCATTTTGTTCAGAAAAACAGTTTCCTAGGTTTTAAATATATAGGGTAGGGTTCATGCGAGAACCACCTTTATCGCGAGAACCATGAGAACCAGCGTGAACACATCAAAAACTACTTAAAAAACACACATTTAAAAAAAAATTAATTATAAATCGCAACATTTTATTTATTGAATATTTTATATCCGAATAACAATTACTGATACACATGTGCATATGTCATATTTCATGACAACACCTATACAATCACTACAATCCGTAATATTTTACCAATATTATACTATTTTCCTTTCGTCTACATTACAATTTATAAAATTAAAACCCTTATAAATATTTTTATTAAATCACTAAGGTCATTCGATGCACATGTGCTATGAAGGGTACAAAAAATGCTAGATGCTATGAAGGATTATGAAGTAATGATGCTATGGAGGACGATGACATAATGGTTAATCAAAGAGTTAAAAAATTGTTGTTTGTTATTTAATGATGAAGTTGGGAAGAGATGCACATGTGCATCACTTTATGATGTTGTTACTTGTATGCACATATGCTTATTTTGGTCAATTTTATCTGGTGGTTGATAGTTTGGTTATATTTTTTCTGTTTATAATGTAATATATTATTTGGTATGGTATGAAGGTTGGTGACACACATGTGCATAGTTTGAAATATTATATATTTTGGCAATGTATTACGGATGGTAGTGTAGACGGAAGTTAAACTGTATAATATTGGTAATGTATTACTGATGGTAGTGTAGATGGAAGGGCAATTGTATAAGTGTTGTCAAGAAATATGAAATACGCACATGTGCATCAGTAGTAATTGTTATTCAGGAAATATGAAATATGCACATATGCATCAGTAATTGTTATTCGGATTAATTTTTTTTAAAATATATATAAATAAATGTTGCGATTTTAATGGAAATTATAAAAAAATATTCTTGTGTGTTTTTAAGGGTTTTTAAGTAGTTTTGGCTGTTTTCACACAGGTTCTCACAGTTCTCGCAATAAATGGTGGTTCCTAAATGATCTTCACCACATCTATATTACTATATAAAACATTTCCTATGTACAAAATGGCAAATTCCCTTCAAATTTTAAGATGGGATATGAAGGGTTAAGTTAAAATGCTTAACTTTATGTTTTTGTTTCATTCATACCCTCCTTCCCTTGATTAATGACATTTATGCTTAATAAATCTATACTATATATTATATTATTTATAAATAATAAAAAATAAGCTTATGAATAATAAACTCATCACATTCATCAAGAACATATATTAAAAACTACATTCTATTGTATTTGTGTATTTGGCTTAAAAGACTAATCAGTGAACCAAAATTAATCAAATTTAACATAAAATGTGTTTTGTAATTTTAGAGAAGCTAGCTAAAAATTTAGATGTAAATTGTCGACTACGCCGCAACACGCGGGTTGCCCACTAGATAAAAAATGTTGCAGTATTCTATAAAATGTTTATCATAAGGGTTCCCCTGTTTATCATAAGGATTTTCCGTGCATTACAGCCGCGAAGCGCGAGTGCTTTTATATATACACACACAACGCATATACGATTTTTTAACGTTTTTAGGTTTGAATTATGTTCTCGGCCCATATTGTCGACTCCGCTGCAACGCACGGATTCCCCACTAGTATATATACATGGAGACTTTCAAATGGAAACCATCATTGAGTTGAGAGAACTCGTGAGAACCCCTCTTCTCGTGTGATTTTTTCAACCAAATTTTGCACAAAGGTAGAGCAACACATAACAAAAGGCTCATGTGAAAAAAAAAATCCGAAAAAAAAAGTTTATGAGCCGGGATTTTTTTGACTTGTAAGTTTGATTTATAGCGGTGTAAATTACTATAGCAGCAGATAAATGTGGCTATTGCCCTATCGTAAAAAATGCCTTAAACTCTTTTTACTCGAAAGCTAATTTTTTGAAAATATTTTTGGTGAATTTAAAAAAAAAATGGAAGTTGAGTTCCTACGACTTCTCACAACTCGATTTAGTTCCTATTTTAACCCTTCGTTGTATATATATATAGATGGGTTAAAATAAAAACTCTCTTGAGTAGTGAGAACCATTTGAATTACATAAAATTCTTTTACCAAAATATTTTAAAATTATGTAACTTTTTTCAGGAAAAAAAACTTGCGTAAGTGTAAAATGATCGATAAATGCCCGCTCGACATTTTTTCTTTACTCCAAATGTTTAATTATATGTCCATCTATGTTTGTGTAAAATTTAGTTAAAAAATTGCATGAGAAGTAGGATTTCCATCGGAGTTCTCAAGTTCTTGCAACTCAGGGGAGGTCCTTGTTGAACTGGATATATATAATTTAAAAACTTCAGGCCACCTAGGAGAGTGATAGGGGTGAGAAAACTAACCACCATAACAGATAACTGAATCATAACCGATATAACCGAATCGATTATAACCAATAAACGACATAACCAATGGTTATGGTTATGAAATTTGTTTAACCGTCCGAGTGTTATGAAGCTTTGGTTAACTGATATAACCGAAATTGAACCGAACTTATAATGTTAAGTCTATGTCATAGGTTTTCGTTTAACACTAACCAAACAAATGTTTTTTTTATTAAGATAAAAGTATATTTGTAACACAATGATCTTAATGTAGGTGCGATTTATTTTGATAAAGAATTGTACTTCTAATCAAAGACTTAAGTAAGTTTTGGTTTTTGTTGAGAAATATTTTATTAAAAGGGGTTCGACATAGGTTGTTTAACTAGAAAGTGTAGTCTTGGTCGTCTTATATAAAAACAAAGCTAAGTCCAACATGGTTGGTTCTATTTTTTTTTTTGTACACACATTGGCTTAAAGGTTTTGAACTTTAGCCGAAAGTTAGTTTTAGTTGAAGTTTTTGACCAAACACCCATAATTGAATTCAAAACCAATTAACCATAACGAAAGTTCAATTATGGTTATGATTAATGGTAAAAACCGAACCAAATGGACCCATCACACCCCTAGAGAGTAGGCACTGGGTGGTCGTCCACCCTGCCCCTCCTTAGGGCTGACCCTAGAGGTGTACAAATCGGTTTTTTTCAAAAACCGGTTTCGGTTTTTTCACCCAAAATAAAAACCGGTTTTTTTATAACCGGTTCCGGTTACTAACCGGTTTTTGAGGTCCAAAACAATAACCGGTATAACCGGTTGGGACCGGTTTTTTAATAACCGGTTCGGTTAATAACCGGTTTTTGAAGTCAAGAATAGTAACCGGTATAAAAACCGGCAGTTAAAAAAAAAACCGGTTATAAAAAAACCGGTTAAAAAAAAAAAACCGGTTTCGGTTTTTTTTTTCCGGTTTCGATTCTAAAACCAGTTTTTTTGTACACCTCTAGCTGACCCTGCCAGACTTTAAATCCATTTTTTTTTTGTAGAGAAAAGGATCGTGTTTGAGCAAGTAGAGATCAGGTTTGAAATTGGGTTTTACCCGGTTTGTGTCAGGGTTTACCGGGTCTAAATCGATTTCAAATTATATGATTGCAAACCAATTTCAATCTTACGGGTTAGTTGGTCCCAAACCAAATTCAACCAAACAAGGTAGAAAAAGAAGACCTAGTTAGGTTATACTTATTGGGTGCTTAAAACAAAATTTGTATTTAGTTCTTTTTTCATAAAAAGATTATCGTAACAATTAAGGAAGAAAACGATAAGCCAATAAACCAAGTTCACGATGATTTTCCATTTGAAGATGGTTGGTCGATATTCATGATGGTTCATCGCTATTCCATCTACGTTTCATGGTGGTACATTGTTATACATGACGGTTGTTCACTATTCATGATGTTTCATATACTCAAAATAAATACAAGAGTAAATTCCTTTTTCAGTCCATTTGTTTTATTGGTTTTAACCATCTGAGTCCAAAATAAAAAAAATTAATTATCCGAGTGCCTGATTTTTTAATTTGTAGCTATTTAAGTCCAATTTTCTAATGCCATCAACCAAGTTTGTTAACTATAAGGGTATTATATCTATTGTATTTCTATATATAATATATAAACACACATTCAACACACAAACCTCACACACATCACAACCATCATCCTTCACCAGTGGCGGATCTAGGATTCACGCCAAGCAGTAACGTTTTATAAGAAAAGCGGTAACGAAATCGAAAAAAACGTCAAACTTTTCCAAAATTTACACTAAAAACGTCAAATTTTTCCCCGCCAAGCGGTAGCGGGCGCTCCCCCGAGTGTCCACATAGGTCCGCCCCTGTCCTTCACCACCACCACCACTCTCACCCCACCGCCCGCAACACCAAACCCCAATTACAAACACCACCACCCCAATGTGGCACCACTACATCACCCCACCCCACCACTAAACCACTATCGAAAAACGCCACCCCTACAATCTAAAAGCAAAACCGGAGTCTAGATCTAAGAGAAAAAACCCCACCGTCATCCCCCCACCCAACCCCCATGTTTAGAGAAAATGCTAGATCCGAGATCTCAGAGAGGAATCCTAACTCATCACCACAACTGACGTCATCATTGTGTTGCTGCTGAGATTAACACCATCCTAACCATAACCAAGGAACTTACTCTAATTTATCAATTCGACACCACTATCGCTGCCCAAATAGTTAAAAAACAATTTACTCTAAAAGATTCTTGTTATTGTAGGAATAGTGATTTCTTTTATTGTGGTTGCAGCGGTGGTGTATTGTGGTGGTAATGATGTATGGTGGTTGTGGTGGTTTATGGTGGTGGTGTAGAGAAAGGGAGTATGGTGGTTATGGATAGAGAGAGAAAGAGAGGGGGGAGCGGGGGTGAAAGAGAGAGATAGAGAGAGAGAGAGAGAGATGGGCAGTGGTGATGGTGTATGGGGGTTGTGGTAGTGTACTTACAGAAAGAAGGGAGTATGGTGGTTATGGATAGAGAAAGAGAGAGATGGGTGGTAGGTGGGTGGTGTATGTAGACATGTGCGTTTATATGTATATAGGTGTGTGTATTTTAATATATATATATATATATATAGGGGACCGCTAAAATGAGAACCACCTCGAGTTGTAAGAACCGTCAGAACTACACCGTACGGGGCGATGTGGACCAAATTTTTTTTTTCATAAACGTAGATGTGTGTATTATAAACACATTTGTAAAAAAAAAAAAAAAATTCAAAAAACAATGTCGTGTGTGTAGTTTTGAGCACCACAAGTTTGTGTTTACGGGTACCGTAAATTAAACCGGAAAATTTATGGTACCCGTAAACACAAACTTGTGGTGCTCAAAATTACACACACAACATTTTTTTTTGATTTTTTTTTACAAATGTGTTTATAATACACGCATCTACGTTTATGAAAAAAAAAATTGGTCCACCTCGCCCCGGATCAAAAAGTTCTCACGGTTCTTACAACTCGAGGTGGTTCTCATTTTAGCGGTCACTTATATATATATATATAAACGGGATCAGAAGAAAACACCCAAAATTGTGAGAACGGTGAGAACGCATTCTGGCCAAACACGTGTCTCGGGACATGATCAGGGTCCGAGGGTTTTTTTTTGTCTTTTCAATCTTCTTTTATTTTCCCAACGAGCTATAACATTTTCTGGCGTCTAAGATTTTTTTGGCGTTAATTGTATTTATTAAACTTTTTGGCGTTGAATTAATTGTTTTTGTGTCATATAGATATTTTTTTGGCGTTATACCGTTTTCTGGTCAATTTTTTTTTGCGTTTTGTGGCGTTTTGTATAATAATTCAATACGAGTCATTAATATTTTCATAAGATTACAATAAGACCAAATGTTTTTTTGGCGTTTAATGAATTTTTTGGCGTTTAATACATTTGACAAGGTGCTTTGCCAGCACCCGTTCTCACAGTTTTCATACTACTAGCGTTTTAGTGTTTGTAGTTTTTGGCGTTTTATATAATAATGCATTTTATTTGTAGAGAATTAGATAACAAAACAACATATAACTTGATAACAAAACAATATAAAATGAAAATAAAAAAAAATTAAAAATGATAATCTAATTTCTCTTCCGAATATTCACTGTCATCAACCTCTTTCTTCTTGAATTTCTTTAGGCGTTTTGAAACCTTTTCAGACGAAGCTGCTTAGTGGCTGTTGGTGCATACGTCTGTCGACTTCGTCTTATATTGAGTCTTGTATTTGTTTGTATAGATCAGGACACAAAGTACGAGAAAACTGTCAAAAGGATAATTTCGCACGAAATTACCAACTGGTAATTTCGTACGAAATTAAGTAATTTCGCTTGACATGATAATTTCGCTTGAAACTAATTTCGTATGAACTGGTTCATGCGAAATTAGCTTGTCTATAAATAGGGGTCGTGTAATTTCGTTTGAGTCATTGATGTATGTGTGATTCCGGAGCCGAAGTGCTGCCGAAGTGTCGTTTAGCTGTAAAACTTTGTCAAATCAATCAGAAAGACATTTAAAGTGAATATCTAGCTGAATCAAACTCGATATGTCTGTTTCCGCCTTTCATATTGAGTAGAACACCTCTGAACGACTCGTTTCGGTCGCTAAAACGATCCTACAGTGGCATCCTGTGTTTTGGTGTGATATTCTTGTTTGGTGGCATGTCATTGAAGATCAACTCTTGCTTGATGCTATTTATAATAATGGAGTCCAAAATAACATTTTACTATTGTGTTGATCCCTTTCTTCCATGCATGTAGTCATCAAGAATAAAGCTCACATGATGACATATCACTGTCATCAGCCTCTTTTTCTTGAATATTTGTCCATCTCATTCAGCAAAATATTATTGAGATAACCCACTCAGAAGAAGAATCCATTCAGTGAAAGCTTTGCCATCTATGGTTATTTTAACTAACATTTTTTGGCGTTTTAAAGTGAGTGGTTTCTAGAGGATAGACGTTTGTTTTTCTGGGTGTGATCAATTCATTGTGTATAGACCCCTCTCTTATAGGAGTTTTTTGGCGCGTAGTTTAGGCAGGACTTTTTTTATTGTAATAAATGATAGTAATAAAGTAAACGTCTTTTCAGTTATTGTTTTTGTATTTACTGTTTTGATCAGCTTTATCAGTTTTATAGGTGTTAGACGTCTCATCTTCTAAGTTTGGCGTTTTTAATGGCTTTATGTAGACCAAGATGACAAAATACAATAACGGAGAAAATAAAATATTAAGCAGGAAAAATATTTTTTTGTCTTTTCTCGCGTTTTGTAAGCAATAACCTTTTTTAGTATTTTTTTTGGCGTTTTGCAAATAAATAGAGAAATATATCATATAATTATCTTAAAAAAAGAAGATTACAGAGAAGAAAAAAAATTAAAACCCTTCGTCAGAAGGTACTTTATCCGAAAAGTATCCTTCACTTGCGTCGTCTTCTTCCTCGGAGTCTTCATCTGGATATTCATCCATGTCATCACCTTCACCCTCATCGGCTTCCTGTTCCTGAAGATTCTGAAGCCTCCAGTTGAACATGTTTTGCATTAACTCCAATTTTGAGTCCATTTATGTGTTCACACAAGTGGCGTTATGCAATTCTTCCATGAAACCAAGCCCCTGCTTTGTCATGATGTTTTCAAGCCAGTAGACTTCCTGCTCTCCGCTGTCGTATATAACGATCACCATGTCTGTTTCATCATTAAAACGCCATGATATCATGACAGGGTCCGGCTTTACATCTTCTTTGATTGGTCCAAATTTCCTTGTTAATGCTTTCATAAGCATATGTGTTTCACGTCATTCGTTGTCCAGAGCGATACCAAGGGATAGGATACCCCTCTGTACCTCTTCTTTCATCTTCAAAATTGCCTTGATTGTCCTAACATACACCCTCCTTCTGTTGTCAAAACGCAGGATGAATCGCCTGATTGCCAGAGTGTATCTCCACGAAACGATTGTTGGCATTTTTGGCGTTTTGGTTAAATTGGCGTTTTTGGTTAAAAATGTTTTTGTAGAAATGGATAGATTGAAGTGATTATGGAAGCGATGTTTCTACGTCGTTTATATAATGATGTTTTTGGCGCGTAATTTAGGAGGGAATTACTTTTAATAAATGTTAATAACTGAAATTCAGTTACTGTGTTGTTTCCTCTTCCTGTAATATCCAACGCGTTTTATCACTAATTTTTGGCGTTTTGTTTTAATGTAGTTTTATTTTTTTTGAATGGCGTGTTATCATTTGATGGCGTTTTGAATTTGAGCGGTAAAAGACCCTTTACCCTTAATGAAGCGCGTCCCACATAATAAAAATGATGTTATTTACGAAAACGCCACCGCGCAATCTAGTCCATGGATTGTTTTGATCTGACGATCCATAAGCGTTCTCACCGTTCTCACACTTTCCACCATTTTCTCTAAATCCTGACCCTATATATATATATATATATATATCAAAGGATGCGCTCCCGTTACAACTTGTATAGCCAACATGTTTTTGCGATGTCCAATGCACTTTCCTTTTGCGCTGAAATTTCACGTGAGTGGAGGATAATGGCCAAGCATTAGGCGGTGAAAGAGAAATTGGTAGAGGCGTAAGCCAAATTTGATGAAGAAAAAAAGGTCATGCAGTGACAAGTTACTGGTGCCAACAAAAGGGTTGAGAAAGCTGTTGTAGAGTTAGCGAGTATGAGGAAAGACTGGGTCGAAGCTTGCAAAATGGACAACAACACTTTGTTCACTATTCGTGAACAAAAAAGAAATCCAAAAGCACAGAGTGATGAACTTAAGGCGCAAATTGTTGGGGTTAAACTCCATCGTGAACGAGCAGAGCAGAAAAGTGTTGAGTTAGCCGAGTCTGTAGCGGTTAAAGATGCGGAGATTGAGAAGGTTCATTTTGATCTTTCAGAGTATGAGAATGTTGTGCACCATAGATGTTCAATGTAATGATGTTGAGATCGAGCAGCTAAAGCATGACTTAGCTGCAAGCAAAGAGTACTATGATGCGAAAGAGATTAATGAGGGCGATCAGAAAAGTTGCGTCGATGAAGATGATGAGAAGTTGGCTACCGCTGAGTTTGAGTTGAATGCGATTAAGAAAGCTTTTGCGGACGCAGAGCGTTTTTTGGAGGTTGTGGGGAATGAAAACCTGTGGGTGCGGCAACGTGGCATCACGCATGTAAGTGTTTCAATTTTGTCGTGTTCTTGAATTGTTGATTATGCTCATATTTTGCTTGCTTTTGCTAGGTTGCTAATGCTATATATAACTCCCCTGAATTCTCCAATTCCGTTGCGGTGTTGCCGCTTGCTGAGCGCCGCAATGGTCTTCAGTTGGGCCATGGGAGTGTATTGCGCATGTTCAGCATGCCCTGGATGTTGCCTTCATAGAGCAATATTACAAGTTGTAAGGCATAGATACACAAGCATAGTTGGATGTAGGACATGAAGCTTATGATATTTTGGAGCTTCCGATGTGCGTAAAATACAACATATAAATTACATCAAACAAGGCGTAAAATCAACCCTTTTTTGGTACTAATGTTGGAAAAAGCATGTTACTTTTTTTACTTTTAATTTACAGGATTAAAAGAGCTTAAATGCACAAAAGGAACAAATTAACAGCAGAAACCAACATAAATACAAAGAAGAAGGATTGACACGACTCGTCGAGCCCCCTTCCACATCCAAACATAAAAAAATAACAAAAACAACAACTTAGACACGGGGCCGTGCCAAGACAGGATTCCCTGCAGAAAAAGACAACATCAAAAGACAAACCAACACGGGGCCGTGCCAACTCAACGTGGGCCGTGGTCAACTCTAAGATTCACAGAATCCGAGATAGGACAACAAATACATTCACCACTGGCCGTGCCGTTGACACACGGGGTCGTGTTAGTACAAGACCTGGCACCTGCAGTTAATGAAGAAGAGAGAGAATGAAGGCCACGGGGCCGTGCCAAGTGGGCATGGGGCCGTGTGAGCAGTATGCTTTCAGCTATAAATAGGGGTGCTTGGTTTCATTCTAACTCATCCCTTGGCAAACCACTTCTCTCACACTTGCCACCAGTCCACCACCACTACAACACCCACACCCACCACCATCATCCATCTTTCATCTTTTAGAGTGTGTAGTAGTCTCGGGATCCAAGATCGATCGTAAGAGTTCTTGTCAAACAATGGCCATGTTTGGCTAGTCTCTTACATTGCTTGGTGAAGACACATCTTTTATGTATTACTTTTAATTTCCAACCTTTGGCCAACTTTTTATTTGGGTATGTATTAATGACTTTAATAACTAGTTTTCTATATTGAAGGTGAATTTTACTTATCATTTCTTCACGTTTTGTTAATTCACCCATTCATGTCTTTACGGTCTATATAAAGCACGTTAACTGCCTGTAAGGGGGTTAGAAGGGTGTTTGGGTAAAATTCTTGCCTTGAGGACCTGATTCAAGCTTAGTAGGACTTCCCTTGAGGCAGATAGCATCAAATTAGGGGAAGTAAGAACCACTTGTAATTCCTTATCTATTAACTACTATTAAAACATTAAACCGACCTTGCGAGACTGTATCCTTGCTGACTCAGACCAATAGGTTGAGGGTAACGTTGCCTAGAAGGGGGCCTACCACTTTTCGTATTAATAACTTACTTAATTGTCTTTCAATAATCCGACCTTGTGGGACTGTATCCATGCTGACTCAGACCAATAGGTTGAGAGTAACGCTGGCTGGAAGGGGGACCTACTACTATAACTTAAAGATAATCTCTTAAAAGGCCTAAAGTGCGGAAATCATCAAAGGATACATAAAAGAGGAGTTAGAACCAAGTGATTCCTTCTTGTCTATTTGTTTTCCTTACATTTTATATTTTCTAGTTTATCTTTTAAAACTTTTTATCAAAATTTGGTTAGATTAGACGTTAACGAAACGTCAGTACTAAAAGCTCTTGTGTCCTTGGACGACCTCGATATCTTGCCATCACTATACTACGTCCGCGATGGGTGCACTTGCCCTAACGTGTGTAGAGTGATAGTATTATATTGTGTTTTATAAATTGAAAGCTTGATTCGCGAGTAAAAGGTGCTTAAAATATGTGGCACCTGCGGAAAATACACAGTCATCCTGATTTAACATCTTGCCGCTTTGGATGACTTGTCAAATTTCGGGACAAAATTTCTTTCAAGTTGGGGATGATGTGACAACCCGAGATTTCAAGGTCTTTCCCCTACGCATCACTTATGTCACAATCTTGTTTTACAATTTGTTTTAGTAGTGTCATGTAGTTTATTTGAATGATTAAGGTATATGTTCATGTTTAATGTGAAATGTTGAATGTTTAAATGTGTCATGTTAATGGTTAAGGTGTAATGGATCTTCGCCATCAACAGTATATGACGAAGAATGATTCTTGACGAACCATGGTGGGTCTTCGCCGAACCCCATCTCGATGAAGAATGGGTTCTTCGTCACACTTCATCTCGACGAAGGTTGATTCTTCGTTGAAGGATGTCTGACGAACCCCGAGGGTCTTTGTCAAAAGCAAACTCGACGAAGGTTAATCCTTCGTCACAAGGATACTTCGCCGTGAAGGCAAATAGGAGGAACACTAGACAATTACGATGCATATGATGATGAATACTTGTGTTATTAGATACTGATGTTGTAGGATAACAATAGTTAAGAATGAGAATTCTGATTTGACTTGTGTGGACAAAGCACTCACCTGTTATGCGTTGTTATGCGACATTCACATGAGAAGTGAACTTGTATAAGAACTGGGTATTTGCTATATGATGTACAACGATCTTTGTGATGAATACAATCTGTGCTAAATACCTGACTCGATTGACTATGAAACTGACTTGATTGATAACCACGGTAGGGTTTGGTTGATTAACTGGAATGGGTAACTTGATAAACCGAGCAAATCTAAGGGGAGTTCATTCCTCTTGACCATGCGTCCCGATGGGTGGGACAATCATTGGGTATTCCTAAGAGGAATAAGTCATTTGGGTAAAAACTAGAATGTTGGATAATACACTCAATTCCTATCGCCATTAAGTCCCATCTTGTTTGTTACCTGAGAGGTAACGGAGTATTAGTTGATAGCGCTATTTAGGTTTGGCACCCTCTCCTCGTACCTGAGAGGACGTGTGACAACCGTCAAATTTGCATGCATTCGTACAATTAATTAATATTGATTTATGCTTAATGACTGTGCTTAATTACAACTGATGACTTAAACTGTTTTCTGATTTCTGTATCATACATACATGTGCATCACATTTCATACTGTCACACCATTTGTTACACACAAACTTTAGTGACATACTTGATGCACAAAGCACAATTAGCACAGTGAGCAGATAACTCAGAAATATACTGACAGTGCCAGTACATAGACAGACAGTGTTTCAGACACAGTATGGGTCAGGGACAAGGTACTACACTAGTATAGTGCGTAGGGAAGTGAGGACCATAAAACTGCGTCACCAGGTGATAGATAAAGTGCCGGGAAGTGCCTAAAACTCACTTTAAGTGCAGAATTCTGCATTTTTCAGCAAAATTTAGCATTTTAATATGCTAGTAACATGCAGAAAATTGACTAAATGGTCCTGAATACTTTCCTAAGTGTTGGGAATTAATTGTGTTACAAAAAGACACATAAAAGACACTTTTCGGAATAACTTAGCACTTTAACGAAACAGTATCTAACCGAACAACCGGACATTACCCGGAACCCCAAAATTTTTCCAAATACATTGTTTAATTATTTCTTGGCTAGTAATGGTCCCCAAACACCTTAACACCCACTAAATTCTCTTGTAACTAACTAAACTAAGCATACACTTGATTTTTAACTAGAATGTAATCATCTAGTTACAACTTACATCTAGACTCCTCCCCCCTAGCCTAGGCCGCCACCATCTCCACCATACCTCACACCATACTTTCAATATTTGTTTCTATATTTTATGGGATTCTTGCTTGATCTAGTAACCAAAATATAGAGATGTAAACTCTAATAAGTATGGTCCATATCATTACCTCTCACTTCACTCAAGATCACACCATCACTCCCTCACTCTCCTCTCTCCCTCTAGGCTCACTATAACCGCCACCACCACCACCTATTCACCATCATACTCTTCCATTTTCAAGCTTCATTCAAGTGCTAGAAGGAGGATCAAAGGAGCTTGAAGTTGTAGATCATCAAGGAGCTCTTTCACTTGCTTTTACACACCATTTCATCATCTTTTTCTCTTGAGTTCTTCCCTAGCCTTTGAGCTAGTTGTAAGTTCCTGTTAACCCTTGTTTACTTCATGTTTTGAGTAGTTAAAAGATATAGTATGTTGAAATATACAAGAACACTAAAGAACATGAACTAAAAGTTTAAACATAAAGCTTTACATAAAGATCATGAGATGAAAGATGATGGTACATGATAAATCTGAGTTAAATAAACAATAACCTGCTGTAAATGACTTATGATATGATATTAATCGTTATTAGAAAGTACGGTGATCGTATGTGTGCATTTTAGTGGCATTTAAGCTATAAACAACATGCTGAGTAACATTTTTAGCCAACTTCAACTGGCTGTAAACGGACCGATATAAATCGAAAAATTGATTTTCTGAAGTCTAAATTATGTATCTTCGAAAAACGGATCAAATGGCACTGGAATCATATTTTTTGAGGTCGTTTTCTATTTTTAAAGGGGCGTTTTTCACAGCAGCAAAAGCTGCGTGTTTACTGCAGAAAATGTGTGTTGTGTTCTTCGTCATAACTTGAAATCTGTGTAGAATTAGCTCATGAAATTTGTACTGTAGATGACCACACATGTCGTTGTAATTTTCCCACTGGAATTTCGTCAATCGGGCTTACGATGAATTTTAAATAAATTATTCCGTTGACTGCAGTCAGAAAGTGACGAATCTGATTTCAGTCAGGTAAATGATTTTTTTATAAAATATAGGTAATTAATTGGATCCCGATATTTTTACACACTAATATTTGGATCGTTTAAACCATTCTGTAAAAATTTGAGAATTTTTGGAGTAATTTAACTATTTTATCCAAATGCCCGAAAACAACCCAGTTTTGAATATTAAAGCTGAAACGACATAAGTAATTTGTTGCGTGTCTAAATGTCGGGTAGGTTATCTGAGAACGATCTATAGTGTTATATGTCAAAGAAAATGATATGCCATTTAGCATGGACACCTCCATTTACAAAGGAAACTATGGCAAAATTTTCTGAAAATTTCAACACTTAGTAAATATTTTCTAGACAAGTGTTTACTAGTATATTTTATACTATGTTTTTCAAACATAAACCGTGCCCTAATTTTTGTAACAAAATACAAAGTATCGGAGGTTGGTTTTATACATGAAAATGGTTAAATATATATTTTACACTAAGACACTTGTGTGAACATTTGTTATTTTGTGGAATAGTTATATTATTTTAGGGTAAAATAATATAATTTACAAATTACCATGACAATTACAACTCCAAAATAATACCAAAAATTACAAGGAATAAATATTTAAGTTACACACATTTCATTGTGAAACCGAACGCGAAAATGTAACTTATGAAATATTCCGGAAGACACCGTTACAATATATTTTTGGTAAATACTACTTTGGAAATGAAAGAAGTGAAAATATGATTTTTGCGCATATTACCAAACATATCATATTTTCGACAAAGAGAAAATATATTATTTTTGGGAGTTAAAATATATTTTCTTAGCATATTAGAATATATATGATTTTGGGAAATATATATTTTCTGGACGATACATTATTTTTGGGGCAAAATAAGTTATTATATATTTTCTAAAGTGAGACTTGAAAATATAAGTGTTTTGGAAATATATATTGAGAATATATTGACGTATTTTATTTGGAATAATACACCGGAATACGACGCCAATACATGGCAAGATATACCAATGCAAGAATACGAATACCCAAGTATGAGATACTCCCATCCTTGGGAAGGAAATGCGAATAACAATACTTGAGAAGTATTATTACAAATATATTAAAAACACTTTAAAAACGTAACTCAAAGGCACTAGTCAATACTAAGACAAGGCACGACCCGCTCGTCTAACAGACCATAGTACGCATGTAGGTAGTCGTGCGTTCTAGAGGAAGCTTCAAGTTACGAGCATAGAAGACGCAATACTGTGAGTTCATGTACCCCTTTTCTCTTAACTGTTTTCAGTTTTATACTTCGGGGGTGAAATACATGTTACAACTATTACATACATTTTATACATGGTATGGTTAGCTTAAGGAGGGTTTATTACTTAGATCATGTGAGTGGGTAGGCAGATACTTAAGACCATTAATCCTCGTTGTAGGACCGAGGGACATGAGTGATAGATCTATTCGGGTGTAGCGATCCCCACTCCTGAGTTCGCTGATTGGACCATGAGGTGACTATGTCTTAGAGACGAAATCTGCTAGGTTTGAGTCTTCCTGCATCACTTCACACATATCAATGGCCTTGCAAACCATTGGTAATCTCTTTTTTTTCCTTATTACTACATACCAGGGACTTTCATACATACAGACATCTTTCAAAGGTTTATTCATATACATATACACATGAACTCGCTCAACTTTTGTTGATTTTTCAAACTACATGTATTTCAGGGAACTAAACGGATCTGGCAGGTGTATGCATGTGTCTATAAGCTACGTGTTAAATAAAGGATGTCATCCGTGGTCGTAGAGTTTAAAAGATGTATCCTATTCCTGGACGGGATACATGTTTCTAAACTCAGGATTATTTAAAGTCTTTTGTTGAGTCCATGGGAACTCATTTGAACATGTTATGGTTTGTAACTAATTGGTGTCAATGTTTTCAAGACAATGGTATTGTGGTATTTTCTAAACTTTATTAATGGATGAAAATCTTTTGGTTTTATCATATAGCATTGTTATGATTGATTGCTATGGTATTAAGAAGTCACACCAAATAACCACGCTTCCGCAAAAGTCAGGGTGTGACAGCTTGATATCAGAGCCTCGATCATAGCGAACTAGGATTCTTTCTCGAGTCTAGACTATGATCATTAGGGCTCTCACGAAAACATTTTTACCTTGCATACACTCAACGTCCAGATCCAGGGAACAAACATATTTACAAAACAAAAAGGGCACAATACACATTCCAAAATTTATGTTTATAATTCAGTCTTAGAGACTTAGGGAGGTTCAGTCTTAGAGACTGAGGGAGGTTCAGTCTTAGAGACTGAGGGACATTTGGTCTTAGAGACCAGGGAGTTAGTCTTAGAGACTGGGGAAATTTGGTCTTAGAGACCAGGGATTTAGTCCTAGAGACTGGGAAAGTTTGGTCTTAGAGACCGGGGATTTAGTCTTAGAGACCAGGGAGTTAGTCTGAGAAATTAGGAAGTTCAGTCTGAGAGGCTGGGTGGGATAGTCTGGGGAAGACTAGGAAGATTACTTGCTTACATTGTTATCACATACATGCTTAATTGCTGATGATTGATAAACGTGTATACGTGGTGATTGTTTGCATACGCTAACTGATAGTGATTACTATGGAAATACATAATATGACTACCATGTACCGATACACATGCCGCCTTGATCAAAAAGCGGGTTGTCAAACCTTGATGACCCTATGGCCGCCACCACAAATGATGAGACTGTACTTGCGCCGGAGATATTTACGTCAGACACTGAGAGTGATCCTGATATGCAGACCCAGGGCAAGGACGACTTACAACAGTCCGCGCTACCAGATTTTGGGATGATTTATCCTTGCTGAAGGCTTCTCTGACAAGAATCCTCCTGTTACTCTTGTTTCAGTCCATGACCACTACATCACTGGTCACCCCGATGGTGAACACACCATGGCTCCGATCCTCGACAATGCGCCTCCTGTGGACATTCCTTCCGAATGTAGGCTACCCAATGTATAATTGACGATGACATTGGCATGTTATTGATGGTCCTTCCAATAACACTTACGAGGATGGAAAGCTAGACGAGAACGTTGTTACTAATTTCACTTTTTGAGACCCCTGTTAACAAGCTATCCTCTGATTCTAGCATGCATTCAGACTCCTTTGAGTCTGTGACATCTGTAGCCTTACAAACAGCTGGATTACAACTTTCTACTACTGACGCAGACGACGATGACATGGCTGCTGCACTATCCCCTGCTCGAGGCACCACACCGTTACACGACCCAGAGCCTGCTCTTGAGCTAGATTCTGCACCTTTTGGGTCAGCTTGATGTTGCACCTGCTGAACCTGCACCTTTACTTGATCATGACCCTGTTTCTTTTGGTTTACCAGGCATTGCATCCCTTATACCCGACCCAGTACCTGCACCCAATGACCTTCCTATCAGTTGAGACGTTTGTTCCTGCACCTTCACCCGCTGATGTTGCTCTTGTAAAGACCGACGTCCATTGCGCCAACATGTCTATCGCTTTCTTTTAGGACCTACCCGCACCCCGGAAGGGTACTCCAGGTCGGCAGCCGCGTAACGAATCCTATTGCTACTGCAACATTTTCTACAACCCCACAGGCCGCACCATTTGCTACATTCACCTCTACATCGCTGGACGAGCCGTTTAGAGGGTTCCTATAACACACTATGCTGATTTTAGACCCTTACCATCCCTCACATTATGGAGGCTACACACGGGATGAATTGCTCCTATAACATCAGCTACAGTTTGAGAATATGAGTCGCAGAATATTGGAGCTTGAGCTGACATCACGTCCTCCACCCTGTCTATTGCTAGCATACTTTGATCCTCCACATATATCAAGGTTCCTTTTGGGCTCTCAACCGTTGCTATTACACCTTTCCCAGGTTTCTGATGCTCATTTCTTTACTATCGAGCGGCAGAACAGATAATTACTTCGACGTGTACACAAGCCCGAGGAGGAAGTCCACACATGTTAACAGTTTACTTTCTTTCCTCCTCCACCTCAGACACCGGTATAGTGATTTCTGGATTATGCGGATTATATTACATTTGGGAAAAGACACAAATGATAAGCCGGGATTGTGGAGACTTTTAAAGAGCACTTCAGACTATGTGATTTTGAGACACTGATATACTCGTTGGACAAGGGTAGGGTGACCCTGTGTCCCTCTTGATGTGATACATTTTGAAAGACGGTACAATTGTGGTCAGAGAATAATAAGAGCCCAATCATCATAAAACATGCGACAATACTTTGTGGCCAATGACCAACGAAAGCTCAGTCGCTATGTCTTCATTAAGCACGATTGTTGATCCATATATGTGTGCTGTAATTATAATGCTATGTGCTTGCTTACTATGCTCTCATTAAACATAATTACCAAATTACTTGGTTATGCTATGATTATGCTATTGCTTGATTGGCTGATAAAAAAAATCAAATACATGTATGTACATATGACCTCGAAACAACTATATACATCCCCTGAACAAATATAACCTGACCTAACCAGTCTTCTTCTTAGAAGATGTCGATACAAGGGAACATTGCTACCAACAACCCTCCGCCAACAACAGCGGCAGAACTACAAGAGCGCATCTCACAGGCCATTGCATAGCTCGAGGCCCTTCGCTCCGAACACAGCAAAGGCTGCACCTACAAGCAGTTCTTAGACCACAAGCCTCGAGAATTCGATGGCACCGGGGGTGCCTTAGCCTTCGTGCGCTGGGTTGAGAAAATGGATTCTGTCTTATGATTGAGCAAATGTACCCCAGAACATCAGGTCACGTACGTAGCTGGACTATTCGTAGATGGGGCTCTGTCATGGTGGAACCTTCATGTTCAGACAATGGGCGAGACCGTTGCGTATGCATTGACATGGGACAAACTGAAAGAACTGATGCGTAAGAGATACTGCTCGAGGGCAGAAGTCCAGAAGTTGGAGACTGAATTATGGAACTTGAAAATGGAAGGACCAAAGATAGTAGAGTACATGCAGAGATTTAACGATTTATCACAAGTTGATGCGCTCCTGGTGGGACCAGAGTTTAAGAGAGTCGAACGTTTCATAGAGGGATTGGCACCTCAGATTCTAAGCCTGGTAACAACATCTAAACCTTCAACGATCACCGAGGCTATCGACACAAGCGTGACGCTCACTGAAGAAGCGGTTAGACTAGGAAAATTTTCCAGTATGGAAGAGAAAGAGGAGACACCTGTAGAGTCATCTGGAGATGACAAGAGGAAGCCCGCAAATTTCAAAAAGATTACTCGGGCGAGTAACAAGAAGAAGGCCAAAAAGGGAAAAGACTACATGGGTATCCTACCCAAGTGCGACAATTGTCTACGCTATCATGTCGGGCGATGTAAATATGGAAAATGTGATAACTGTGGCAAGAGGGGGCATCCTAAGGAAACTTGTAGGCAAGACACTGAATGTAGAAATGGAGGGCAAGATGGCAGCAAGAATTACGTAGAAAACAATGACAACGACAAAGGCAGGACGAGTGACAAACAGAGACGTGCTCAAGGTTGTCTTAACTGTGGGAGCAAGAAGCATTTCAGAAAATACTGCCCTAAGAAGAATCAAGCACAAGGATAAAAGCTCTGTAGCAGAGCTAGGGGAGCACACCAGGAATCCAAGCGTGGGTATCAGTAAGTTCCATATTACTCAACGTTATGCATCTGTATTGCCAGATACTGTTGTAAATTCTAAGCTTCGCATCTCTAGAGTTTGAGAGTATACTTGGGTTAGTAACAAGTAAGTTAGATAACTCGCACTCGATGGAACTAGCTAGGTAAAGCTAGTGGAAGCCAACGCAGTAACTAAAAACGGCAAGATAGGACCCGGAGAGCGTAAGTTTACGGTTGCTCTACTACCAGTTGAGTTGGGAAGCTTCGACCAGGTAATTGGGATGGATTAGTTGCCAAGCGATCGAGCGAAGATTGATATCCGCATCCCGACGGCGAATGAGGGAACGACCGTGACTCATGAAGCAGGATACGCCTCTACAATTTACCAATTCCTTAAAAGCACAGGAATTGTTGCGTAAAGGATGTGTTGTTTTCTTGGCTCATGTCGGGGACAAGGGAGCCGAAGAACCAAAACTCGAAGATATTCCTGTGATAAGGAAATATCCTGAAGTCTTCCCAAAGACTTACCAGAATTATCTCCTCAACGACTAGTCGAATTTCGCATCAATTTGATTCCAGGCGTCGCGCCCGTAGTCGATGCACCTTAGCGACTTACACCTTCGGAGATGCAAGGATTGGCAGTGTAACCTCAGAAGTTGATAGAGAAGGAAGATAACAGACCAAAATTCCCTTTTGGGTAACCCCAATTCTGCTCGTCAAGAAGAAGGACGATGATTTTCAAATGAGCATCAACTACCAGGAGCCGAACGAGCTAACCCACAAGAGTCAGTAACTCTTGCTGAGAATTAACGAATTTCTTACTTAACTAACTGTGAGGATCCAACTATTATTACACGACTGATCGATGATCGAGTGTCATTAGCTGTGAATTCGGGAATAAAGTATACTGGGAAATTGTGGGACAATAATTTGTTTTTAAACATACACAAAAATGGTGTTTCCTATACAATGCACAAAACGGATCTACACAGAATACGAAACCTTAAGAATCTAGAAAACATATACTTAGGACCTTTGGGAACCAGGTCCAAACTCGTAAAGGTTGTTATTTAGGAACCGTATCTGTTAACCTAATCAAACACCATTAACCTGACATATATGCCATTTCAGTTAACAAAATAGAAAGTACTTAAATTTTTTTGTTGAAATCTTCACTTTTGCTTCTAACGAGTAGATGTTTGCTTCTTTACTCCCCTGAATGGTAGTTGCATTACGTCAATTCTCTTCGCTGAGAGCGAACACACATGTGCATCGATACTTGGTCATTACCTCATACTCATTGTGTCATTACTTGAAAACTCATATGTTACGCATGCACTATTTGCTATGCATGCGGTTGCATTTCAAACGCTTCATTGAAGTTCGAATATTATGTTGCTAAATCTAATCACTGGTTTGTGATCCGAATGACCTACATTATTGTAATTATTGGCTCTGTTGTTATCAAGTCAACACACTCTCTCGAAACTCCTTTTTATTTCGAGTTACATTCATGGTTTATCTTTGCAACCATGCCGAGATTCCTTTGTTAATACATACGTTTATTGTCAAGTTACGCTGAAACCAAGTTCAATTGCTTGAACTTATCCACTTCGCATATTCAATTTAAGACGCCATATGATGTATTGGGAACATCATATTCAAATATTTTTGCAAAGGTTCTTTCGTTTCGAGTCGTAATAGATTCAATTGGTCTACGACTCCACTAAATCGTTTGTTGGTCTCAATACCTTGTGGTGATACTTTCACAAAATTGAAGCTTACGCTAAGTTGCTTACGCACCTCATACACGAATTTAATTGTTTATTTATTAACTTGCTCTAAATCTGTTATGTTTATCATAATCAAAGCAGACCCAACACAGTTATGTGTTAAGGCAATGGTACATAGATTCATTTCATAGCAAGGTGTACCTCCTAACGGTTCTTTCGTTACAAATTAAATACCTTGTAGTATTTATTGTTTTCCACTTTCAAACAGAGACAGTAATACCTTGATGTTCCGTATTCAATTGAAAACTCTATGAAATTGTGTAAATCAAAACTTCAGGCTTGTTTCGGTACACCTTCATTTGACTTCAAACACGGTGAACTTGTTTAGTCACCACTATTATTGGATTATGTCATTGCGACACCTTGTGGCATCATTACAAACTTGTAGCTTGTGCTAATCATGGTCAACCGTTTCACACGAAACTACACATGCTTTTGTATGGCTTGTCATTTAAACATTTCTCAAGCAACTACGAATAAAGACAATGATACACCAGATTCGCTTGTATTCCATTCGGTGTACTTTCGAAACTTAAGAATGTCAACACACTAAACCTTACCATTCATTTATTCGGGAGATTGACAGATCACTTTACTATTACTTTTGAGTTGTTGATTTTGAGTTCATATAGTGGATGCTATGGTTGTGAAAACTCGTTGGCATATTGTGACCGACTGTCTGACAATCCTAATAGACAAAACTCCTCTCTTGTGGAACCCCTATTCACTGGATTACACTAGACTATACATCAATACGTCCTGTACCCTTGACATCAAATGCTAAAAGCACATACCTTTTAACCATTGGATTCGTGTTGTTATATATTCTTGGATTCACCTGATGTGAATAAGGTTGATTCAGTTTGGTGATTATCTACCACGGTATTATTCGTATACATACACGCATGATGAAACCTTAAGGAGTTAAGGTAGTACAAATTTCGAGGACGAAATTTTCTTAACAGGGGGAGAATGTGACAACCGTCAAATTTGCATGCATCCGTACAATTAATTAATATTGATTTATGCTTAATGACTGTGCTTAATTACAACTGATGACTTAAACTATTTTCTGATTTCTGTATCATACATACATGTGCATCACATTTCATATTGTCACACCATTTGTTACACACAAACTTTAGTGACATACTTGATGCACAAAGCACAGTTAGCATAGTGAGCAGATAACTCAGAAATATACTGACAGTGCCAGTACATAGACATACAGTGTTTTGAGACCCAGTATGGGTCAGGGACAAGGTACTACACTAGTATAGTGCGTAGGGAAGTGAGGACCATAAAACTGCGTCACCAGGTGATAGATAAAGTGCCGGGAAGTGCCTAAAACTCACTTTAAGTGCAGAATTCTGCATTTTTCAGCAAAATTTAGCATTTTAATATGCTAGTAACATGCAGAAAATTGACTAAATGGTCCTGAATGCTTTCCTAAGTGTTGGCAATTAATTGTGTTACAAAAAGACACATAAAAGACACTTTTCGGAATAACTTAGCACTTTAACGAAACAGTATCTAACCGAACAACCGGACATTACCCGGAACCCCAAAATTTTTCCAAATACATTGTTTAATTATTTCTTGGCTAGTAATGGTCCCCAAACACCTTAACACCCACTAAATTCTCTTGTAACTAACTAAACTAAGCATACACTTGATTTTTAACTAGAATGTAATCATCTAGTTACAACTTACATCTAGACTCCTCCCCCCTAGCCTAGGCCGCCACCATCTCCACCATACCTCACACCATACTTTCAATATTTGTTTCTATATTTTATGGGATTCTTGCTTGATCTAGTAACCAAAATATAGAGATGTAAACTCTAATAAGTATGGTCCATATCATTACCTCTCACTTCACTCAAGATCACACCATCACTCCCTCACTCTCCTCTCCTCTCTCCCTCTCGGCTCACTATAACCGCCACCACCACCACCTATTCACCATCATACTCTTCCATTTTCAAGCTTCATTCAAGTGCTAGAAGGAGGATCAAAGGAGCTTGAAGTTGTAGATCATCAAGGAGCTCTTTCATTCGCTTTTACACACCATTTCATCATCTTTTTCTCTTGAGTTCTTCCCTAGCCATTGAGCTAGTTGTAAGTTCTTGTTAACCCTTGTTTACTTCATGTTTTGAGTAGTTAAAAGATATAGTATGTTGAAATATACAAGAACACTAAAGAACATGAACTAAAAGTTTAAACATAAAGCTTTACATAAAGATCATGAGATGAAAGATGATGATACATGATAAATCTGAGTTAAATAAACAATAACCTACTGTAAATGACTTATGATCTGATATTAATCGTTATTAGAAAGTATGGTGATCGTATGTGTGCATTTTAGTGGCATTTAAGCTATAAACAACATGCTGAGTAACATTTTCAGCCAACTTCAACTGGCTGTAAACGGACCGTTATAAATCAAAAAATTGATTTTCTGAAGTCTAAATTATGTATTTTCGAAAAACGGATCAAATGGCACTGGAATCATATTTTTTGAGGTCGTTTGCTATTTTTAAAGGGGCGTTTTTTACAGCTGCAAAAGCTGCGTTTTTACTGCAGAAAATGTGTGTTGTGTTCTTCGTCATAACTTGAAATCTGTGTAGAATTAGCTCATGAAATATGTACTGTAGATGACCACACATGTCATTGTAATTCTCCCACTAGAATTTCGTCAATCGGGTTTACGATTAATTTTAAATAAATTATTCCGTGGACTGCAGTCAGAAAGTGATGAATCTGATTTCAGTCCGGTAAATTATTTTTTATAAAATATGGATAATGAATTGGATCCCGATATTTTTACACACTAATATTTGGATCGTTTAAACCATTCTGTAAAAATTTGAGAATTTTTGGAGTAATTTAACTATTTTATTCAAACGCCCGAAAACAGCCCAGTTTTGAATATTAAAGCTGAAACGACATAAGTAGTTTGTTGCATGTCTAAATGTCGGGTAGGTTATCTGAGAACAATCTAACGTGTTATATGTCAAAGAAAATAATATGCTATTTAGCATGGACACCTCCATTTACAAAGGAAACTATGGCAAAATTTTCTGAAAATTTTAACACTTAGTAAATATTTTCTAGACAAGTGTTTACTAGTATATTTTAGACTATGTTTTTAAAACATAAACCGCGCCCTAATTTTTGTAACAAAATACAAAGTATCGGAGGTTGGTTTTATACATGAAAAATGGTTAAATATATATTTAGAATATATATTTTACACTAAGACACTTGTGTGAACATTTGTTATTTTGTGGAATAGTTATATTATTTTAGGGTAAAATAGTATAATTTACAAATTACCATGACAATTACAACTCCAAAATAATACAAAAAAAATACAAGGAATAAATATTTAAGTTACACACTTGTCATTGTGAAACCGAACGCGAAAACGTAACTTATGAAATATTCGGGAAGACACCGTTACAATATATTTTTGGTAAATACAACTTTGGAAATGATAGAAGTGAAAATATGATTTATGCGCATATTACCAAACATATCCTATTTTCGACAAAGAGAAAATATATTATTTTTGGGAAGTTAAAATATATTTTCTTAGCATATTAGAATATATATGATTTTGGGAAATATATATTTTCTGGACGATACATTATTTTTGGGGCAAAATAAGTTATTATATATTTTCTATAGTGAGACTTGAAAATATAAGTGTTTTGGAAATATATATTGAGAATATATTGACGTATTTTATTTGGAATAATACACCGGAATACGAAGCCAATACATGGCAAGATATACCAATGCAAGAATACGAATACCCAAGTATGAGATACTCCCATCCTTGGGAAGGAAATGCGAATAACAATACTTGAGATGTATTATTACAAATATATTAAAAACACTTTAAAAACGTAACTCAAAGGCACTAGTCAATACTAAGACAAGGCACGACCCACTCGTCTAACAGACCATAGTACGCATGTAGGTAGTCGTGCGTTCTAGAGGAAGCTTCAAGTTACGAGCATAGAAGACGCAATACTGTGAGTTCATGTCCCCCTTTTCTCTTAACTGTTTTCAGTTTTATACTTCGGGGGTGAAATATATGTTACAACTATTACAGACATTTTATACATGGTATGGTTAGCTTAAGGAGGGTTTACTACTTAGATCATATGAGTGGGTAGGCGGATACTTAAGACCATTAATCCTCGTTGTAGGACCGAGGGACATGAGTGATAGATCTATTCGGGTGTAGCGAGCCCCACTCCTGAGTCCGCTGATTAGACCATGAGGTGACTATGTCTTACCGACGAAATCTGCAAGGTTTGAGTCTTCCTGCATCACTTCACACATATCAATGGCCTTGCAAACCATTGGTGATCTCTTTTTTTTCCTTATTGCTACATACCAGGGACTTTCATACATACAGACATCTTTCAAAGGTTTATTCATATACATATACACATGAACTCGCTCAACTTTTGTTGATTTTTCAAACTACATGTATTTCAGGGAACTAAACGGATCTGGCAGGTGTATGCATGTGTCTATAAGCTACGTGTTAAATAAAGGATGTCATCCGTGGTCGTAGAGTTTAAAAGATGTATCCTATTCCTGGACGGGATACATGTTTCTAAACTCAGGATTATTTAAAGTCTTTTGTTGAGTCCATGGGAACTCATTTGAACATGTTATGGTTTGTAACTAATTGGCGTCAATGTTTTCAAGACAATGGTATTGTGGTATTTTCTAAACTTTATTAATGGATGAAAATCTTTTGGTTTTATCATATAGCATTGTTATGATTGATTGCTATGGTGTTAAGAAGTCACACCAAATAACCACGCTTTCTCAAAAGTCAGGGTGTGACAGGACGGGTGTGAACTAATGACCCAGTCATGACCAATGCTTAGATAGGGGCATTGGGGAAGGGCAAAGATAATCTGGAGCCATCTTGTACGGTACTCGAGTTATTATCAACATTATTATCAATGAACTAAACTAAACACTTGGTAACCAACGTTTTCATAAAACTATGAACTCACCAGCGTTGTCTGCTACACTTGTTGCATGCTCGCAGGTCGTTAGGTACTATGGACAAGGAACTTGCTATCTGGATGGCTGGAGTGGTCATGGGTCGCACTGCTTGGATATGCATGATTTGTTTACTGATTTAACATACATTTGGTTTTGAAACGTTTAAACAATGTTTTACTATTTGCTTCCGCTGAATATGTTAAACTTGGAATTATGTTACGAATGTTTTATCATGATAAATGGAAAATTGTTTTATAACTTGATATTGGTTCAATGTGATTAGTGGCTAGATCCTGGTACGTCACACGCCTAGCGGGGTCACCGCATGTGGTATTTTGGGGGTGTGACAAAATATATCTTAAAATTTATACCTTCACCCGCACACGTCAAGTTTTTAGCGCCGTTTCCGAGGACACAAGGATTTTGAGAAAGCTTAAAATTAACGGCCCAATCATTTTATCATTTCTTTTTAGTTTTTTCTTCTTTTTCTTTAAATCTTTCACTTTCTGCAAAAGTGACACGGGGCCATGTGTGATCTACACGGGGCCGTGTCATACCTCCAATAACTTCAGAACTATTTATGCCAGATACAGACTGCAGCATGGGGTCGTGTGACCTTCACACAGGGCCGTGTCAGATCAACAGTTTGTAAGAAAATAGTAACCGCCTGATCCCAACATTAAAAACACTCTGGAAAACCTGGAAAACTTGGTGAATGGTGCGAGTTATGTGGCGGAATGCATGAAGAATTAGAATGTGTCATTCTAAAATTCACTCCCCACTATTTAGCCCCATCATTTTTCTGTGACGATCACCTTAAGATGGGCGGGAGTAAAAACGATAATGACGTCCATCCACCTAAATCCCATCAACCCTCTTACCTAGGAGACTTAGAAGATGTAAGTCAAATAGAAAGGAGGATTCTCCAAAAACTCAAAGAAATAGAATCCATGATGAAGGCGCGATGTTCATCAAGGAATTTAAGCGAAGGAGAATTTATGGAGGAATATTCAGGTACAAACAACACCGAGACCAACAAACCTACCTTAGACACTTGCGAAGACGAAGGTGATGGTCGTCCCTGTATCGACCTCGCGATGACAGTCCCCTCTACAGTGCATAAATTTCACACTGACGGTTTGGACAGGAGCGACCGACTCACATCTTCTTTAACAAGAGCCTGGATAAGGTAAATAAGGGAAGGTTCCGTTTTCCCATTTTTAATTTAGGCTTCTATCTTTCCAACAACCTCTTGCATTTTCGTACCTCTCGCCGGAGCCTACGGTATATTCAGCAATACGATGTTGTTCCAACCAGTAAGGAACCACCCGATAACGGACAATTCCTTAAAAACTCTAGATAAAACTTCATAAATACCCTGAAACATGGGGCCGTGTCCACTTTTCTACCAAACATGGGGCGTGTTCGATAAAGACGGGGTCGTGCTCCTCGTATTTTTCGACACGGGGCCGTGTCAATCTAGACATGGGCCGTGTCTCACTAACGGACAACGTTCTCTGACTCATGCAGGCGACATGGGGCCGTGTTGCCCAGGCACGGGCCGTGTCGACGTTTTGTCACTGTCCATAAAGTCAGCCTTGAGGAGAATGTTTGGAGCCATTCTAGAAAGATAAGATCCTGCAGATCTGGCACACATACCTAAAAAGGTATGTTCTTAAAAAGGTTTTCTACAACCTTCTTGTCTTTGCTTCTTATAGTCATTTCCTCTTCTTCATTCTACCAAACCTCCATTGACGCTTGAAGCTTCAAGCTCAAATTACTTCAATTGGGGAGTCAAAAGCCTGATTTTTAGCTCAACGTTTTGCAAATCTACTACATCAAAAATTATTTTAAGTTATTACGTCCAGAAAAGTAAGAAATCAAACACATTTAACTTAAAATAAAAATTATTGAGCTAACATTTCAGAGCTGATGGTGCAGCACATGGCCGTGCCACATGGGCACGTGGCCGTGTTAATTCGTCCGTTATTCCAAAATCGTTAATGGTTTGTTATATTTCCTAGAATGTCAAGCCAACAGAGTGGATCATCATCCAACAGCTAGAGGAATAACCGCCGAGTAAGGAGACTTTCTCTTGAAGAAACTCTCGTTCGGTATATAAGTGCTGTAAGAGAATCTCTTGAGGAGATGACCACGGTAGAAGAGGTTCTAATCGACCGAGTGAACTACCTCTCCATGGGATTGGAAGATTGCTTTAGGGAAATCAACCTTTTACATCAAAGGTTAAATATCTTGGTTGTGCCTCCAATGGAACCAATTTTGCCCCAAGAAGGAAGATTGGAACCTTGCTAACGAGGTCATCCACCCAACCGGATAGGAAGACGGGATACCATAACCTCCTCCTTTTAATGTCGCCTGTAAGGACCTTCAAAAATGTCCTAAAACGACCCGTAAGTAAAAACCCGGACCCCTGAAACCTTACTGTGCATGAAAAATCAAGAAATCAATATTTTTGGGTTTCAGGCGGGCCACGTAAGCCATAAGGGAAGCTTACACGGGCCGCGTCAACGTGTGTTTGACCGGATAAGCGTTCAGGGCCACGTAGAAGCCACGTGGCATACCTACGCGTGACACGGATGCCCTAATCTACGAATAGGTGCCCTCGCGGGACGCGTAAGGATCAAGGGGGGGGGGGGGGGGGGGCTCACACGGGCCGCGTGTGACCCATTTTTCACCTATAAATAGATTCGACCATGGCCTCTTCACTGGTGTCGAAAATAACTTTCAAAAACGAAGTTATACTGTCAAAATCACAAATTCAAGATAGCTAGGCGCTGTCAAAACCAGTATTTCCCCGCTGACAAAATATTTTTTAAAACATGTTTCAGGTAACTACTGTGAACCCAGGAACAGCGCTACGGAGCACTAACAAAGCTTGAAGTAGTGGCTCAGTTAAAATAAACATGTTTTGTAAATCAGGGAATTTCCTGGTGAAATTCCTCTATTGTAAATTACGGGGGGTTTATCCCGAATTATGAAATAAAATAATCGGGATTTTAAGTTTTAAAAAGATCCTGTAAAATCTTCCGCTGTCGACTCAATTAATAATTAGCACGGGTTCCTGTCCCGTGGCTCCTAGACCGGGTCAAACCGGGGCTTGGGCCGTGACAGGAAAATGTGGTATCAGAGCCACTGATTTAAGCCAATTAAGTATTTAGAAATACTTAATTTTACTGATTACCATCTTGTGATTACGTGTTTTGTTAACTGACTTCTTGTTAGTTACAGTATGGGTAAGCAAAGACTTTCGGACATCTATCGTCAATTAGATAGTTCACCAAAAGATAAGGGAACTTCATCTCAATCAAATTCCTCAAAATACTCAGCAGATACTGAGGAAGGAATATTTGTTCGTAAGGCACAGTTTGAGAAACCACTTACCCCTAATAAAAGAAGTTGGATTATTAGAAAAAGTCAAGAGAAAATAAAGAAGTCACAACCAAAAGGAGTGATGAGTAATAAGGAAACTCAGGATATAGGCAATAACCCACCATGGGAAGATGAATTAGACGAACAATGGGCAGATCTCTATATGTTAGCTACTACAGCAGTAAATGCTAACTTATAGTTAAATTGCCAAACTAGTACCAGCACCTATATCATCTATACGCCAGAAACTTTGCCCATTAAATAAACAACTTAGTAAGAAAAGATAGATTAAAATAAATTATCCCCTAATATGTTTTTAAATTTCAATTGTATTTTGTAATAAATATATATATATATATATACATATATATATAAATCGCAATATTCTGTTTTAATCAATCTATTTGTATAAATATTAGATTTCTTTATGTGATTATTCAATTTACAAAATTTTAACCAAGAATTTTGTGTGTTTCTTCATATCTGCTAAACAGCATGAATGAGTTATCTGAAGCTCTTCAGAATATCAATCTTTATTCTGTTAATGTGGAAGTTTCCAAAGACTTTACTGGGTATTGTGCCGATGTTGAGGAACCTATGGAATTTCAAGCTCAACCTCCGGAGAAACCCAAGCCATAGAAAAGAAGAAGACTCATGGGTTGGAGGCGTGTGCGCAGAAGGAAACCAGTAACTAGGAAAGTTGCCAAGACGGAGGACCCAATGGATAAAGGAAAAGAAATAGAGATTGGAGAAAGCTCCAAGCAAGCCGAGTAAATGCCATTGTAGGAAGAGCTAGATTGCATACTAGCAAGTTGGGATATCCTCAAGCCTGTTAATGAAAACCTTTTCACTTATCCTGCCGAAACCCTGCTTCCAGTAAACTTGGAACCAGCCATCCCAGATCCCCTTGTCAACACCCGACCTTTAGGAGAAATGGAAGAATGGTGGACCAACGATTGGCAATTCCATAATCTTTTAAACAACCCTTATACTTTTCTCCCTCAGTTTGACCCCGAGCCTGCACCAAACCCACCGATGAGCAATGAGAACCTGGCTGAGCTCCGCCATTTTGGCGAGGAGCTGATGGATGCAGGAAATCGAATCCGAGAGGTGGGAGAACAGATCTCCTGGAAGTACGACGAGAGGGAACGTCGTTACTGAAAATGCCAGCTGACGGGATAGCATGTGAGGGTGAAAGCATGAGTTTAATAAGAATATAATAATCAAGATATAATCGTATGAAATAACTTAAAAATAAAACTTGTGTAAGATAACCAGTGTGTACGGATGCCTATTATAATATATAAAATATCGAACGTCGAAAAATCGACAATTTTGGCTATACTTGTTAACGTAATTATGTGCAATTGTTTTGTTATGTTTGATTATTAATTATTTTCTGCTAATTATTTATATAAATTAATTACCAGATAGAACACGCTGGTAATGAACCCGTTAATGAAGTTAATCATTCTGAGCAAAACAATGAAGATCAATTTCTGAATAGGCAAGATATCGAGAATATCGTTGCTCAGGGAATAGCCAATGCTATTCCAGCAATTCTTGCTGCTGCCCGAAATCCAATTGAACCTCAACAAATTATTCCTAGCAAACGTACACACGGCGACAATTTCAGTAACAGTGTAAACGGAGGCGGCAACCATACTAATAACGACAACGATGGAATGCAAGCTCCACTCCTTAAGAAAATGAAAGCTGCAACGCCTGGTTGCACTTATAAGGAATTTCTTGCCTGCAAACCAGTTGAATTTGTAGGTAACGAAGGGGCGACTGCTGCACTGCGTTGGTTAGAGAAAACCGAGGCGGTGATTAAAATAAGTAAATGTACTAAGGATGACAAAGTCATGTACGCGTCGCATCTTTTCAAAGAAGGGGCTCTAGAATGGTGGAATACGGTACTTCAAGCCAAGGGAAGCGATGCGGCCTATGCCATGAGTTGGGAGGAATTTAAGCGACTGGTGGAGAGAAAATTCTGTCCCGAATATGAGAAAGAACAAATGGCAAATAAATTCCTGAACCACCGGATGGTGGATGTAGATTGTCGAGGATATACTTCGACATTCTTCGAGTACGCTAGAGTAATACCAACCCTGGCTTCGCCAGAGCCAGTGCTTATTTCCCGCTATATTTGGGGATTGATTGGCGAAATCCGTGATATCGTTAAAGCTGCGAGACCTCACACTATTGACGATGCTGTGGAATTAGCTAACACCCTAACTGACGGACTAGTGCGTACGCGAGAAGAAAACAGAAAGAAGGAAGTGGCCCAAAAGATTACCTAGGGATTCCGTATGGGTAACCGTAACAATTTCAAGAAAAAGGGAACTGGGCAATCTTCCACTGTTCCATTTTGCAATGCGTGCAAAAGAAAGCATTTTGGTAGATGCAAAGGGTATTGCAATTTCTGCAAAATTCTGGGGCATCAAGAAGAAGATTGCAGGAAGAAGAAAGCAACAATCTGCTACAACTGCGGAGAAGCTGGACATTTTAGGCCAGACTGCCCGAAATTGGCTAAACCGGCTGATAACAAAGCCAAACCTGCAGAAGGAACTACCAAGAGAAACGTAAGAGCCTTCCAGTTGAGTACTCAGGAAGCAGAACTAATCCCTGACGTAATAGCTGGTACGTTCCTAGTTCACGACGTTTATGCAAAAGTATTATTTGACTCTGGTGCAAACCAAAGTTTTATAAATATTTCATTCTGCCAAGCTCTTAATTTACCCTTAACCAACCTTAGGCAGATTTTTACAGTCGAAACAGCAGATGGGAATTCTGTTAACATAAATAAGGTTTTGCAAAAAGGAAAAATAGAACTCTTAGGCCATAAATTCTCTGCAACCCTGTTACCTATGAATTTAGCCGGATTCGATATAGTATTAGGAATGGATTGGTTAGTAGCCAACCATTCTCGAATTCTCTGTGATAAAAATTCCATAAGAGATTCATACCCCTACGGGAGAATTAATAGTGATTACAGGAGATAAGCCACGAAAGCCACTGAAATTCATTTCAGTAATGAAGTTGGCCAGTTATTCAAGAAAACAAGAGGTGGTGTATATGATTTCAGTAATCATTAACACAAAAGGTAAGGAACTTAAAGAAATTCCGGTAGTAGCAGAATACCCGGATGTCTTTCCGGAAGAACTACCTGCATTACCACCCAATAGGGAAGTCGAATTTAGAATTCATCTAATTCCTGGAACTACACTGATAGCTAAGGCACCTTATCGGTTAGCACCCACCGAAATGCTAGAATTGAAAAAGCAATTAGATGAATTATTAAGTAAAGGATTCATACAACCTAGTTCATCCCCGTTGGGAGCTCCAGTGTTATTTGTAAAAAAGAAAGATGGATCGATGAGAATGTGTATCGATTATAGGGAATTGAATAAGGTTACAATTAAGAACCGATACCCATTACCTAGGATCGATGATCTTTTCGATCAACTTCAGGGAGCTAGACACTTTTCTAAGATCGACTTGCGCTCCGGATACCATCAATTGAAGGTGCAAGAAGAAGACATACCTAAAACCACTTTCCGAACTTGGTATGGTCATTACGAGTTAACAGTCATGCCCTTCGGACTAACAAATGCTCCTGCAGCATTTATGGACATGATGAATAGAATCTGTAAACCATATTTGGATAAATTTGTAATTGTCTTCATCGAAGATATACTTATTTATTCCAAAAGTCAGGATGAGCATTGTGAACACCTACATACACTCTTAACTTTGTTAAGAAAGGAGAAACTCTATGCCAAATTCTCGAAGTGTGAATTTTGGCTACAGGAGGTGCAATTTTTAGGACACATGGTGAATCATGAAGGTATTCACGTTGATCCCTCCAAAATAGAAGCGATCACCAAATGGAAGGTCCCGCAATCAGCTATGGAAATTAGAAGCTTTCTAGGGTTAGCTGGATATTATAGACGATTCATTAAGGATTTTTCCAAAATAGCTATGCCATTAACTAAGCTAACATGTAAAGCAGTTAAGTTTGAATGGGGACCTAGGCAAGAAGAATCCTTTAGAATTTTGAAGCAAAAGCTAACAAACGCTCCAATTCTAGCTTTGCCAGAAGGAACAGAGGATTTTGAAGTTTATTGCGATGCTTCTAAGCTAGGATTAGGATGTGTGCTGATACAACGCAAGAAAGTAATTGCGTATACCTCAAGACAGTTGAAAAAGCACGAGGAAAGCTATACAACACATGACTTAGAATTAGGAGCCATAATTTTTGCCCTTAAGATTTGGAGACACTATCTGTATGGAAGTAAGTGTCACACCCTGACTTTTGCGGAAGCGTGATTATTGGTGTGACTTCTTAATACCATTGCATACGATCATAACCACACCATATGATAAAACAATAGGTTTGTCATCCATTAAGTAAGTTTAAAACATAAAAACATTAAGCTAACCATACCATGTATAAAAGTGTCTGTAAGCTAACCGAATAGATCTATCACTAATGTCCCTCGGTCCTACAACGAGGATTAATGGCCTCAAGTTCCACCTACCCACTCACATGATCTAAGTAGTATACCCTCCTTAAGCTAACCATACCATGTATAAAAGTGTCTGTAATTATTGTAACATGTATTTCACCCCCGAAGTATAAAACTGAAAACAGTTAAGAGAAAAGGGGGACATGAACTCACTGTATTGCGTCTTCGGTACTTGTAACCCAATTCTCCTCAGCCGCACGACTACCTACAACGGTCTAACATCTATTATACGAACGGGTCGTGCCTTGTCTCAGTATTTAATGTTTTCGAGTTACGTTTCTGACATTATTCTAAGTCAAAATAATTATATTTAGTTTTGGAATAATTGTTTAATCCACAACTTTGGTATTAATACTTTCTTACGTATTTTAGCTTCGTATTTCCTTCCCAAGGATGGGGTATCTTATACATGTATATTCGTATTCTTGTGTTCGTGTAACTTGCCATGTATCGGCGTCGTATCCCGATGTAGTATTCCAAATAATAATATGCCAAGATATTCTCAATATATTACTTCAAAACAATATATATTCTAAAAATATATTTAACCATTCTCATGTATAAAACCAACCTCTGATACTTTGTATTTTCGTTACAAAAATTATGGCGAGTTTTATGTTTGAAAAACATAGTCTAAAACATACTAGTAAACATTTGTCTAGTAAATATTTACTAAATGTTAGGATTTTCAGAAAATTTCGCCATAGTCTCCTTTGTAAATGGAGGTGCCCATACTAAATAGCATATCATTTTCTTTAACATATAACACGTTAGATCGTTCTCAAATAACCAACCCGACATTTAGACATGCAAAATACTACATATATCATTTCAGTTTTAATATACAAAACTGGGCTGTTTTTGGGCATTTTAATAAAATAGTTATCTTATTCCACAAATTCCCAATTTTTTACAGAATGTCTTACACGATCCAAATTTTATTGTGTAAAAATATCGGGGGTCCAGTTCATTACCAATATTTTATAAAAATTTATTTACCGGACTGTAATCAGATTTGTCACTTTCTGATTGCAGTCTACGAAATAATTCATCTAAAATTTATCGTAAGTACAATTGACGAAATTACAGTGGGAGAATTACTACAACATCAGAGGTCATCTACAGTACAGTTTTCGTTAGCTGATTCAACATAGATTTCAAGTTATGCCTAAAAACATATCACCCATTTACTGCATTAAAAACTCAGCTTTAGCTTCTGTTACAAAACGGGTCTTTAAAAATAGTAAACGATCTCAAAAAAATATGATTCCAGTGCCATTTGCTTCGTTTTTTGAAAATACATAATTTAGACTTCAGAAAATCAGTTTTTCGATTTATAATGGTCCGGTTACAGCCAGTTGAATTTGGCTGGAAAATTTACTCAGCTTGCTTTTTATAGTTTAAATGCCACTACAATGTACACATACGATTACCATCCATTCTAATAATGATTTATATCATAACGTAAGTTATTTACAACAGATTATCGTTCATATAACTCAGATTTATCATGTATTACATCTCTCATCTCATGATCTTTATGTAAAGCTTCATGTGAACTTTTATGTTCAAGTTTCTTGTTATTTAGTGTTCTTGTATTTCATATGATCCCATCATAAATAATCTTTCAACTACTCAAAATAGACATAAACAAGAGTAAATCAAGACTTACTACTAGCTTATAGCTAGGGATGATTCTTGGTGAAGAAGATGATGAAGAATGATGATGAAAAAGCAAGAAACAAGTCTCCTTGAAGTTCCACAAGTTGCAAGCCTCCTTGAATCGCCTTAAAGTGTTGTATGAAACTTGAAGTTAGAAGAAGATGGTTGAGTTATGGTGAAGGTGGTGGCGGTTGGGTATGACCGAGAGGAGGGAGAGAGATGTGAGGAATGAGGGTGTGAGTTATTTGAAGAATGATTGATGATCTAGGAACCATGCTTATAATATGTCCTTCATATATTTTATCCATCACCACAAGTAACAATCTAATAATTTAATGAAATGAAATCCAAGAACTAGATATGAAGTATGGTGAAGATTTAAGTTGGTGATTTGTGGGTCCTTTGGGGACCGAATTCGGTTAGGGGGAAGGGGTCTAGATGTAAGTTTCAATTATAAAGTTATCTAGGCAAATCTAATTGAATCTTGCAAATCCAAGCAAAATCTCTACGCAATCGAAGTAATATCATGTGCAATCTAGGGGATCATGAAAGATTTGGGGTGGGCCACACACGTCTTGGTGACCGTAAGTTAGCATGGGGGGGGGGGGGTTAGTTGCAACATTTTTGATGGTAATAGGTAAATACTAGTTAACTTTCAAGTATACTTTCATATTTTAGTTTGTTGATATTTTAGCGGGTGTTATGGTGTATGGGGATCACGACTAGCCAAGAAATATTAAAACAATGTATTTGACAGAAATTTGGTGTCCCGGGTAAGGTCCGGTTGTACGGTTAAATACCGTTTTGTTATAGTGTTTAATTATACCGTAAAATGTCTTGTATATATTTTTGCAACACTTTTAATTCCCGGCACTTAGGAAAGTATACAGGACTATTCTGCCATATTTTTGTACCTTACTAGCATGTTATAATGCTGAATTTTGTTAATAAATGCAGAATTCTGCATTTAAAGTGTGTTTTAGGCACTTCCCGACACTATAACTATCACCTAGTGACGCAGTTTTATGGTCTTCACTACCCTACACTCCATACTAGTGTAGTACCCTGTCTCTGGCTCATACTGGCCTAAAAAACATTGTCTGTCTAGGCGCTGGCATTATCAGCATGTTTTCTGGGTTATCCGCTCTGTGTGCTAACTGTGCTTTGTGCATAAAGTTTGTCACTAAAGTTTGCGTGTAATTAATGGAGTGACAATATAAATGTGATGCATATGTATGTATGTAACAGAAATCAGAAAGCAGTTTAATCAACAGTTGAAATCAAGCACAGTCATTAAGCACAAAATAATTATTAATTAACTGTACGGATGCCTGCAAATTTGACAGTTGTCACATTCTCCCCCTGTTAAGAAAATTTCGTCCTCGAAATTTGTACTACCTTAACTCCTTATGGTTTCGTCACACGTGTATGTATATGAATAATATTGAGGTAGATAATCACCAAACCGAAACAAACTTCACTCGCATTAGGTGAGTTCCAAGAATATATAACATCCCGAACCCTATGGTTAAAAGGCATGGGATTTTAGTCTTTGATGTCAAAGGTACAAGACATATTTGACGTATAATCTAGTGTAATCCAGCCAGCAGGGGTTCCACAAAAGAGGAGTTTGGTTAATAAGATTCTCAACTATCGATCGCAATATGCAGTCGAGTTTTCACAAACCATAGCATCTGCTATATGAATTCAAAATCAACAACTCAACGTACTAGTAAAATGATATGTCAATCTCCCGAACAATGAATGGTAAGAATTAGTGCGTTGTCATTTTTGAATTGTGAAAATACACCTAATGAAATACAAGCGAATTTGGTGTATCATTGTCTTAATTCGTAGTTGCATCAAAAATGTTTAGATGACCAGTCAATCAAAAGTATATGTAGTTTCGTGTGAGACGGTTGACCATGATCAGCACAAGCTGCAAGTTTGTAATGACACCACAAGGTGTCGTAATGACATAATTCAAATATAGTGGTGACTGAACAAGTTCACCGTGTTCGAAGTCAAATGAAGGTGTACCGAAACAAACCTGAATTTTTGATTTACACAATGTCATAGGGTTTTCAGTCGAATACGGAACATCAAGTTATTACTCTCCCTGTTTGAAAGTGGAAAACAATAAATACTACAAGGTATTTAATTTGTAATGAAAGAACCGTTTGGAGGTACACCGTGTTATGAAATGAATCTATGTACCATTGCCTTAACACACAACTGTGTAAAGACTGCTTTAATTGAAATAAACAAGACGGATTTAGAGCAAATAAATAATTTTAATCCGTGTATGAAGTGAGTAACCAAATTAGCGCAAGCTCAATTTTGTGAAATCATCTCCACAAGGTATTGAAACCAACAAACGATTTAGTGGAGTCGTAGACCAAGCAAATCTACTACGACTCATAATGAAAAGGTCTTGGCCAAAAATATTTGAATATGATGCTCTCAACACATCATTATACAACGTCTCAAAACGAACCCGCAAAGATGGATAAGTTCAAGCAGTTGAACTAGACTTCAACGTTATCTTACAATCAACATATGTATCAACAAGGGGAATCTCAGCATGGTTACATAAATAAACCATGAATGTATCTTGAAAGAAAAGAAGTTTCAAGAAAGTGTGTTGACTTGATAACAACATAGCCAACAATTACAATAATGTAGGTCATTCGAATCATAAACCAGTAATTTAGATTTAGCAACATAATATTTGAACTTCAATGAAGCATTTGAAATGAAACCGCATTCGTAGCAGATGGTGCATGCGTAACATGTGAGTTTTGAAACAATGAGTGTTTGCTAAAATGGAGAAACGACCAAGTATTCGAAGTAATTGAGTGTTCGCTCTCAGTGAAGAAAATCAACATGATGCAACTACCATTAAGGGGAGTAGAGATGCAAACATCTACTCGCTAGAAGCAAAAGTGAAGGTTTCGACAAGAGAAATTTAAGTACTTTCTGTTTGGTTCACTGAAATAGCATGTATGTCAGGTTAATGGTGTTTGATTGAGTTGACAGATGTGGTTCCTAAGTAACAGCCCTTACGAGTTTTGACCTGGGTTCCAAAAGTTCTATGTACATGTCTGTTAAATTCACAAGGTTTCGTATTTTGTGTAGCACTGTCTTGTGCATCGTGTAGGAAACACCATTTTGTGTATGTTTAAAAACGAATTATTGTCCCACAATTTCCCAGTATACTTTATTCCCAAATTCACCGCTAATGACATTCGATCATCGATCAGTCGTGTAATAGTAGTTGGATCCTCACAGTTAGTTGGGTAAGAAATTCGTTAGTCCTCAGCAAGAGTTACTAACTCTTGTGGGTTAGCTCGTTCGGCTCTTGGTAGTTGATGCTCATTTGAAAATCATCGTCCTATCTCCTGACGAACAAAGCTGAGATTACCCCAGGTGGGAAACTTGGTCTGTTACCTTCCTTCTCCATCAATTACTGAAACTACATTGTCGATCCTTGCATTTCTGAAGGTGTAAGTAGCTAAGATGCATCTACTACAGGCGCGACGCCTGGAATCAAATTGATGCGAAATTCGACTAGTCATTGAGGAGATAATTCTGGTAAGTCTTCGGGAAGACTTCAGGATATTTCCTTATCATAGGAATATCTTCGAGTTTTGGTTCTTTGGCTCCCTTGTCCTTGACATGAGCCAAGAAAACTACACATCCTTTACGCAACAATTTCTTGTGCCTTTAAGCAATTGGTAAATTGTAGAGGCGTATCCTGCTTCATGAGTCAAGATCGTTCCCTCATTCGTCGTCGGGATGTGGATATCAATCTTCACTCGATCGTTTGGCAACTAATTCATCCCAATTACCTCGTCGAAGCTTCCCAACTCAACTGGTAGTAGAGCAACCGTAAACTTACGCTTTCCGGGTTCTATCTTGCCATTTCCAGTTACTTTGTTGGCTTCCACTAGCTTTCCATTAGCTAGTACTTTCATGTGCGGATTATCTATCTTACTTGTTACTAAACCAAGTATACTCTCAAACTTTAGAGATGCAAAGCTAAAATTTGCAACAGTATTTAGCAGCACAGACGCATAACGTTGAGTAATATGGGACGTATCGATATCCAAGCTTGGATTCCTGGCGTGCTTCCCTAGCTCTGCTACTGAGCTTTCATTCCTGTGCCTGATTGTTTTTAGGGCAATATTTTCTGAAATGCTTTTTGCTTCCACAGTTAAAACAACCTTGTGCTCGTTTCTGTTTGTCACTCGTTCTGCCCTGGTATTCATCATTGTCGTTGTTTCCTCCGTGATTCTCACTACCATCTTGGCCTCCATTTCTACTTTCAGTACCTTGCCTACAAGTTTCCTTGGGATGCCCCCTCTTGCCACAGTTATCGCATTTTCCATATTTACATCGCCCGGCATGATAACGTAAACAATTGTCGCACTTAGGTAGGATACCCTTGTAATCCTTTCCTTTTTTTGGCCTTCTTTTTGTTATTCGCCCGAGTAACCTTCTTGAAATTTGCAAGCTTTCTCTTGTTATCTCCAGCTGGCTCTACAGGAGTCTCCTTTTTCTCTTCCGAAGTGGAAAATTTTCCTTGTCTAATTGCTTCTTCAGTGAGCGCCACGCTTGTGTCGATAGCCTCGGTGATCGTTGAAGGTTTAGATGTTGTTACCAGGCTTAGAATCTGAGGTGCCAATCCCCCTATGAAACGTTCAATCCTTTTAAACTCTAGTCCCACCAGGAGCGTAGCAACTTGTGACAAATCGTTAAATCTCTGCACGTATACAGCTATCTTTGGACCTTCCATTTTCAAGTTCCACAATTCAGTTTCCAACTTCTGGACTTCTGCCCTCGAGCAATATCTCTTACGCATCAGCTCTTTCAGTTCGTCCCACGTCAAAGCATACGCAACGGTCTCGCCCATTGCCTGAACCTGAAAGTTCCACCATGACAGAGCCCCATCTACTAATAGCCCAGCTACGTAGGTGACCTGATGTTCTGGGGCACATTTGCTCAACCGTAAGACAGGATCCGTCTTCTCAATCCAGCGCATGAAGGCTAAGGTACCCCTAGTGCCGTCGAATTCTCAAGGTTTGTGATTCAAGAACTGCTCATAGGTGCAGCCGCTGGGTGGGTTATTTCCTGCGGTACCTCTGCCGTGTTCGGAGCGAAGGGCCTCGAGTTGTGCGATGGCTCATGAGATGTGCTCTTGTAGTCCTGCCACTGTTGTTAGCGGAGGGTTGTTGGTATCGACGTCCCCTCATATCGACATCTTCTGAGGAGAATATTGGTTAGGTCAGGTCTTATTGTTCAAGGAGCGCATATAGTAGTTTAGTGGTCATCATACCAACCAATCAAGTAATAGCATAATCGTAGCATAACCAAGTAATTTGGTAATCATGTTTAATGAGAGCATAGTAAGCAAGCACGTAGCATTATAATTATAGCACAAACATGTAAATCGATAGCGTGCTTAACGAAGACTTAGTGACTGAGCTTTTGTTGGGAATTGGTCACAAAGTATTGCCACATCTTTTTAATGATGATTGACTTCTCATTATTCCCTGACCACAATTTTATTGTCTTCCAAAACGTATCACATCAAAGGGACACAGGGTCACCCTACCCTTGTCCATTGAATATATTAGTGTATCAAAATTACGTAGTCAGATGTGGCCTTCAAAAGTCTCCACAATCTTGGCTTATCATTAGTGTCTCTACCCAAATGTAATGCAATCCGCATAATCCAGAAACCAACTATACTAGTGACTGAGGTGAAGGAGGAAAGAAAAGTAAATTTTTTAACGTGCGTGAACTCCTCCTCGGGCTTGTGTACACGTCGAAGTAATTATCTGCTCTGCCACTCAACAGTAAGGAAATGAGCATCAGTAACCTGGGAAGGGTGTAATAGCAACGGTTGAGAGCGCAAAAGGAACCTTGATAAATGTGGAGGATCAAAGTATGCTGGCAATAGACAGGGTGGAGGACGTGGTGTCTTACATAAACTTTTCAGACAATATGCTGTCTTGTGATGTAAATACTTACATCATGTTTTCAGTTATGTAATGTTTGGCATTTGAAGTTACCAAATGTGGTGTCAGCTCAAGCTCCAACACTCTGCGACTCATATCCTCAAACTGTAGCTGATATTACAGGAGCAATCTGTCCCGTGTGTGGCCTCCATAATGTGAGGGACGGTAAGGGTCGACTATCAGCATAGTGTATTATAGGAACCATTGAAACGGTTCGCCCAGCGATGTAGAGGTGAATGTAGCAACTGGTGCGGCCTGCGAGGTTGTAGAAAATGCTGCTGTAGCAAAAGGGATCGTTACGCCGGTGCTGACCTGGAGTACCCTCCCAGGGTGCGGGTATGTCTTGAAGGAAAGCGTTAGGCCTGTTGGCGCAATGGACGTCTGTCTCCATAGGAGAGAAGGAGCAACACCCTCGGTTGTGATTGCAAAAAAAAAAAAAAACTTTTCAACCAATAAAAGGATTGTCAGGTGCTGGTACTAGGTCAGATAATAGGGGTGCAATGTCTAGTAAACCAAAAGAAACAGGGTCATGACCAAGTAAAGGTGCAGGTTCAGCAGGTGCGGCATCAAGCTGCCCCAAAAGGTGCAGAAACTAGCTCATGAGCAGGCTCTGGGTCGTGTAACGGTGTGGTGCCTTGAGCAGGTGGTAGTGCAGCAGCCATGTCATCATTGTCTGCGTCAGTAGAACAAAGTTGTAACCCAGCTGTTTGCAAGGCTGCAGATATCACAGACTCAAAGGAGTCTAAATGCATGCTAGAATCAGAGGATAGCTTGTTAACAGGGGTCTCAAAAAGTGAAATTAGTAACAACGTTCTCATCTAACTTTCCGTCATTATGGGTGTTATCAGAAGGGCCATCAATAACATGTCAACGTCATCATCAATTATTCGTTGAGTAGCCAACCTTCGGGAGGAATGTCCACAGAAAGCGCTTTGTCGAGGATCGGAGCCATGGTGTGTTCACCATCGGGATGACCAGTGATGGAGTGGTCATGGACTGAAACAAGAGCGATAGGATGATTCTTGTCAGAGAAGCCATCAGCAGGGGTAATTCATCACCAAAAATCTGGCAGCGCGGATGGTTGGACGTCGTCCTCGGCCTTGATCAGCATATCAGGATCACGTCTTGGTGTCTGACGTAAATATCTCTGGCGCAGATGTAACCTCTTCATCTGTGGCGGTGGCCGTAGGGTTATCACTATCTGACAATTCGTTCCCTGAGGAAGGTGATGTGTGTGCCGGTACATAATAGTCATAGCATCCATATTCACAGTAATCTTTAACACCTTGTGTATTGCAAACAAAGACACTTCATAATGTAATCACGTATCCACATATTCGTCCTAGTCTTCCCAGACAAACCTCCCAGTCCCTCAGACTAATCACCCAGTCTCTCAGACTAATACACCCAGTCCCTCAGACTAAACCTCCCCAGTCTCTAGGACTGAACTCCCCCAGTCTCTAAGACTGAACTCCCCAGTCTCTAAGACTAAACTCCCTGGTCTCTAAGACTAAATCCCTGGTCTCTAAAACCAACTCCCAGTCTCTAAGACTAATTCCCTGGTCTCTAAGACCAAATCCCTGGTCTCTAAAACCAACTCCCAGTCTCAAAGACTAATTCCCTGGTCTCTAAGACCAACTCCCTAGCCTCTAAGACCAACTCCCAGTCTCTAAGACTAATTATCCCCAGCCTCTAAGGCTGATCCTCCCTCAGCCTCTAAGACTGAACCTCCCTTAGTCTCTAAGACTGAACCTCCCTCAGTCTCTAAGACTGAACTATAAACATGTGCTGATACAACGCAAGAAAGTAATTGCGATGCTTCTAAGCTAGGATTAGGATGTATGTTGATACAACGCAAGAAAGTAATTGCGTATGCCTCAAGACAGTTGAAAAAGCACGAGGAAAACTATACAACACATGACTTAGAATTAGGAGCCATAATTTTTGCCATTAAGATTTTGAGACACTATCTGTATGGAAGTAAGTGTCACACCCTGACTTTTGCGGAAGCGTGATTATTGGTGTGACTTCTTAATACCATTGCATACGATCATAACCACACTATATGATAAAACAATAAGTTTTTCATCCATTAAGTAAGTTTAAAACATAACAACATTGTTTCAAAAACGTAGACTTCAAATTCAAGTTCTACAATCATACAAAATGTTTATGAGTTCACTAAGGACTCATCAAAAGATATTAAATAGCACTAAGGTTTGGAAGGCGTGTCTTGTCCAGGAAAGAGACACACTAACCAAACTTAAAGACTATGGATGACAACTTTATTCTTAACGCAACATAAAAACTTCCAACGCCCACCAGATCCACTTATAAATTCCCTGAAATACATGTAGTTTAAAACATCAACAAAAGTTGAGCGAGTTCATGTGTTCGTTTGTGTGTATGTATAAACCTTTGAAAATGTTGTAAGTATGTATGTAAGTCCCTGGTATGTAGCAATAAGGAAAAAGAGATCACCATTGGGTTGCAAAGCCAATGATATGTGTGAAGTGATGCAGGAAGACTCAAACCTAGCAGATTTTGGCGTCGGGCACATAGTCACCTCATGGTCCACTCAGCGGACTCAGGAGTGGGGCTCGCTACACCCGAATAGATCTATCACTCATGTCCCTCGGTCCTACAACGAGGATTAATGGCCTTAAGTTCCACCTACCCACTCACATGATCTAAGTAGTATACCCTCCTTAAGCTAACCATACCATGTATAAAAGTGTCTGTAATTATTGGAACATGTATTTCACCCCCGAAGTATAAAACTGAAAACAGTTAAGAGAAAAGGGGGACATGAACTCACTGTATTGCGTCTTCGGTACTTGTAACCCAATTCTCCTCAGCCACACGACTACCTACAATGGTCTAACGTCTATTAGACGAATGGGTCGTGCGTTGTCTCAGTATTTTATGTTTTCGAGTTACGTTTCTGACATTATTCCAAGTCATAATAATTATATTTAGTTTTGGAATAATTGTTTAATCCACAACTTTGGTATTAATACTTTCTTACATATTTTAGAATCGTATTTCCTTCCCAAGGATGGGGTATCTTATACATGTATATTCGTATTCTTGTGTTCGTGTAACTTGCCATGTATCGGCGTCGTATCCCGGTGTAGTATTCCAAATAATAATATGCCAAGATATTCTCAATATATTACTTCATAACAATATATATTCTAAATATATATTTAACCATTCTCATGTATAAAACCAACCTCTGATACTTTGTATTTTCGTTACAAAAATTATGGCGAGTTTTATGTTTGAAAAACATAGTCTAAAACATACTAGTAAACATTTGTCTAGTAAATATTTACTAAGTGTTAGGATTTTCAGAAAATTTCGCCATAGTCTCCTTTGTAAATGGAGGTGCCCATGCTAAATAGCATATCATTTTCTTTAACATATAACATGTTAGATCATTCTCAAATAACCAACCCGACATTTAGACATGCAAAATACTACATATATCATTTCAGTTTTAATGTACAAAACTGGGCTGTTTTCGGGCATTTTAATAAAATAGTTATCTTATTCCAAAAATTCCCAAATTTTTAAAGAATGTCTTACACGATCCAAATTTTATAGTGTAAAAATATCAGGGTCCAGTTCATTACCAATATTTTATAAAAATTTATTTACCGGACTGCAATCAGATTTGTCACTTTCTGATTGCAGTCTACGAAATAATTCATCTAAAATTTATCGTAAGTCCGATTGACGAAATTCCAGTGGGAGAATTACTACGACATCAGAGGTCATCTACAGTACAGTTTTCATGAGCTGATTCAACATAGATTTCAAGTTATACCTAAAAACATATCACCCATTTACTGCAGTAAAAACTCAGCTTTAGCTGCTGTTACAAAACGGGTCTTTAAAAATAGTAAACTATCTCAAAAAAATATGATTCCAATGCCATTTGCTTCGTTTTTCGAAAATACATAATTTAGACTTCAGAAAATCAGTTTTTCGATATATAATGGTCCGGTTACAGCCAGTTGAATTTGGCTAGAAAATTTACTCAGCTTGCTTTTTATAGTTTAAATGCCACTACAATGTACACATACGATTACCATCCATTCTAATAACGATTTATATCATAACGTAAGTTATTTACAACAGATTATCGTTCATATAACTCAGATTTATCATGTATTACATCTCTCATCTCATGATCTTTATGTAAAGCTTCATGTGAACTTTTATGTTCAAGTTTCTTGTTATTTAGTGTTCTTGTATTTCATATGATCCCATCATAAATAATCTTTCAACTACTCAAAATAGACATAAACAAGAGTAAATCAAGACTTACTACTAGCTTATAGCTAGGGATGATTCTTGGTGAAGAAGATGATGAAGAATGATGATGAAAAAGCAAGAAACAAGTCTCCTTGAAGTTCCACAAGTTGCAAGCCTCCTTGAATCACCTTAAAGTCTTGTATGAAACTTGAAATTAGAAGAAGATGGTTGAGTTATGGTGAAGGTGGTGGCGGTTGGGTATGACCGAGAGGAGGGAGAGAGATGTGAGGAATGAGGGTGTGAGTTATTTGAAGAATTATTGAAGATCTAGGAACCATGCTTATAATATGTCCTTCATATATTTTATCCATCACCACAAGTAACAATCTAATAATTTAATGAAATGAAATCCAAGAACTAGATATGAAGTATGGTGAAGATTTAAGTTGGTGATTTGTGGGTCCTTTGGGGACCGAATTCGGTTAGGGGGGAAGGGGTCTAGATGTAAGTTTCAATTATAAAGTTATCTAGGCAAATCTAATTGAATCTTGCAAATCCAAGCAAAATCTCTACGCAATCCAAGTAATATCATGTGCAATCTAGGAGATCATGAAAGATTTGGGGTGGGCCACACCTCTTGGTGACCGTAAGTTTGCATGGGGGGGGGGGGGTTAGTTGCAACATTTTTTATGGTAATAGGTAAATACTAGTTAACTTTCAAGTATACTTTCATATGTTAGTTTGTTGATATTTTAGTGGGTGTTATGGTGTACGGGGATCACGACTAGCCAAGAAATATTAAAACAATGTATTTGACAGAAATTTGGTGTCCCGGGTAAGGTCCGGTTGTTCGGTTAAATACCGTTCTGTTAAAGTGTTTAATTATACCGTAAAGTGTCTTTTATATATATATTTTGCAACACTTTTAATTCCCGGCAATTAGGAAAGTATACAGGACTATTCTGCCATATTTTTGTACCTTACTAGCATGTTATAATGCTGAATTTTGTTAATAAATGCAGAATTCTGCATTTAAAATGTGTTTTAGGCACTTCCCGGCACTATAACTATCACCTAGTGACGCAGTTTTATGGTCCTCACTTCCCTACACTCCATACTAGTGTAGTACCCTGTCTCTGGCTCATACTGGCCTCAAAAACATTATATGTCTAGGTGCTGGCATTGTCAGCATGTTTTCTGGGTTATCCACTCAGTGTGCTAACTGTGCTTTGTGCATCAAGTTTGTCACTAAAGTTTGCGTGTAATAAATGGAGTGACAATATAAATGTGATGCATATGTATGTAATAGAAATCAGAAAGCAGTTTAATCAACAGTTGAAATCAAGCACAGTCATTAAGCACAAATTAATTATTAATTAACTGTACGGATGCCTGCAAATTTGACAGTTGTCACAGTAAGTTTACTGTCTATACATATCATAAGAGCTTAAGGTACATATTTGGGAAAAAAAGAATTAAACATGAGGCAAAGGAGATGGATGGAGATTCTAAGTGATTACGATTGTGATATTCAATATCACAAAGGAAAAGCAAACGTAGTTGCTGATGCTTTAAGTCGTATGTATCATGAGAAACAACGACGAGTTCGTGCTCTTAGATTAAATCTACAACTAGACTTAATAGAAAAACTGAAGAACGCTCAAGAAACAGCAATCAAGGATGATGCTGAAGGAATGAAAGGAATAATAAAGGAATTAGAGCAAGGATCTGATGGAATTTGGAGATTCCACAAGAAAAGAATTTGGGTACCTAAGCAAGGAGAGTTGAGAAATAAGATTTTAGAAGAAGCCCATAAATCTAGGTATACCATACATCCCTGTAACAATAAGATGTACCAAGATTTAAGGAATAATTTCTGGTGGATAGGAATGAAAAGGGATATAGCTAGATATGTTTCTAAATGTCTTACTTGTTCACAAGTTTAGGCAGAACACCAGAAACCTTCTGGCCTACTACAACAATTAGAAATGCCTGTATGGAAATGGGAACTTATAACCATGGACTTTGTTACTAAGTTACCCAAAACCAGAAAGGGTAATGATGCGATTTGGGTAATTGTGGATCGATTAACCAAATCAGCTCATTTCCTACCTATGAAGGAAACCTTTAGCATGGAAAGGTTAGCCAAGCTATACGTAGACGAGGTAGTATCTTTACATGGAGTTCCGCTCTCCATTTTATCGGATGGAGATAGTCGTTTCACTTCCCACTTCTGGACAAGTTTCCAGGAAGCAATGGGAACCCGACTAAATCTAAGCACTGCAGACCATCCTCAAACGGACGGAAAAAGTGAAAGGACGATCCAAACCATGGAGGACATGCTTAGGGCATGTGTGATAGATTTTGGTGGAAATTGGGATGACCACCTACCCTTAATCGAATTCTCCTATAACAATAGTTATCATGCAAGCATAGAAGCTGCCCCATTCGAAGCACTATATGGACGAAAGTGCAGAACTCCAGTCTGCTGGGCAGAAATAGGAGAAAGTCAATTATCAGGTCTTGAAATAGTGCAAGAAACTATCGACAAGATTACTCAAATCAAGGAAAGATTAAAGACGGCTCGAGATCGCCAGAAGAGTTATGCCGATAATCGACGCAGGTCGTTAGAATTCCAAGTAGGAGACAAGGTACTCTTGAAAGTTTCTCCTTGGAAAGGAGTAGTTCGGTTCGGTAAGAAAGGAAAGCTATGTCCAAGGTACGTAGGACCATTCCTAGTAATACAACGAATAGGACCAGTTGCCTATAGCTTACAACTACCAGAGGAATTAGCTGGAGTACATGACGTATTTCATGTATCCAACCTCAAGAAGTGTTTATCTGATGAATCCCTGGTTGTACCTCTTCAAGATATAGAGGTAAATGAAAAGCTAAAGTTTATCGAGAAGCCACTACAAATAGAAGACAAAAAGATCAAGTTTCTCAAGCACAAAAGATTGGTACTAGTCAAAGTCAAATGGGATTCCAAAAGAGGACCCGAATACACTTGGGAGTTGGAATCGGAGATGAAGCGAAAGTATCCTCACTTATTTCAGTAAATCTCGAGGACGAGATTTTAAATAAGGTGGGGAGGATGTAAGGACCTTCAAAAATGTCCTAAAACGACCCGTAAGTAAAAACCCAGACCCCTGAAACCTTACTGTGCATGAAAAATCAAGAAATCAAGATTTTTGGGTTTCAGGCGGGCCGCGTAAGTCATAAGGGAAACTTACGCGGGCCGCGTCAACGTGTGTTTGACCGGATAAGCGTTCAGGGCCACGTGGCAGGCACGTGGCATACCTACGCGTGACACGGATGCCCTAATCTACGAATAGGTGCCCTCGCGGACCGCGTATGGATCAAGGGGGGGGGCTCACACGGACTGCGTGAGACCTATTTTTCACCTATAAATAGATTCGACCATGGCCTGTTCACTGGTGTCGAAAATAACTTTCAAAAACGAAGTTATACTGTCGAAATCACAAATTGAAGATAGCTAGGCGCTGCTACAATACAGGGTATTAACTCGATCGCTGCTACGATTCAATGTCCGATCGGTTGAAACTATCCAATGGATGTTTAAGTGCTGCCCAAATTCGGGCTATACTTTGTCATTCGTCGTGAATTCGATGGATGTTTAAGTATTGCGCTTTGTCATTCGTTGTAAGGGTTTTAATCTCGTGAGTTATCGTAAATGCTGTATTAGTTACTGACCTAGTTCGTGTGCATTGTTATTTAAATTAGGTTACAAGGCTAATCAGTAGGCTAAACTCTGCCCATTTAAATCTGCAATGTGAGTCATTCTCTTTTATCAAAAGTATTTTACAATACTCCAAATTATTTTCAAAAGTTATAATTACAGGGATTAAGTCGTGGTTATCTTGAATCACTGGATAGTGGGGTATTGTGCACATTACTAATTTCTCACAGTTAGGCTAATAAATCCTAACAGTGATAATCATCACTACTTGGGGAAAGACCCAATAGTGGTATGACCATCGTCACCAGGAGGTGACACGGCGCAAGATAAAAATAAGATAAAAGCCATTGTAATCGCTCTTATGCTGTTATTTATAACCATGTGTCATTTTGTGCAAAATGAACGATTCACTAGTATTTCCCCGCTGACAAAATATTTTTTAAAACATGTTTCAGGTAACTACTGTGAACCAAGGAACAGTGCTACGGAGCACTAACAAAGCTTGAAGTAGTGGCTCAGTTAAAATAAACATGTTTTGTAAATCAGGGAATTTCCTGGTGAAATTCCTCTATTGTAAATTACGGGGGGTTTATCCCGAATTATGAAATAAAATAATCGGGCATTTTAAGTTTTAAAAAGATCCTGTAAAATCTTCTGCTGTCGACTCAATTAATAATTACCACGAGTTCCTGTCCCGCGGCTCCTAGACCGGGTCAAACCGGGGCTGGGACCGTGACATCGCCTTTTAGGTTCAGATCAGTCCTGCTCCCCTACCTCAAGAAGAAGTTGATGATGAACCTTTTATCTTCCTTCCGAGGGAGATAGAGGAAATGCTCAACGACCTCTAAGCGGGTATTTTCGGAAATAACTTAAAGCCCTCCGAAGATTAACCTTGGCTTTCACTAACCATTCTTAGATCTAGGAAGTAGCTATTAGAGGTTTAGAATAAGATCTCATGGGGGCACCTCTCAAAACTCTATCTATCTAATTTAGGATTGTAATTTTTATTTCTGCTTGTATTTTCCTTTTTATTTGAATGAAATGTGTAGGATCGGATTCGGACCTAAACGAGTCGTTCGGAAGAGCTCTTGTCCGTTTCAAAGGCGGAAACAGAGAAACGGATGTGTAAACAGCTTGAAATACACTTTAATCCTCTTGTATATTGATTTAACAATGTTTACAGTCAAAGGATAAACCGGCAGCACCTCGGTATCACTTCTGGAAATTGTTACAACTGAAATGTATGACAACCTATATATAGCCTATTAGATTTCGCTTGAAGACATTACAAGCGAAATCTCCCAAAATTACATTCAAGCGAAAACTAAATATAAAACTCAGTTTCAAGCGAAACTTTCATGAAATATCATTTCTGTTTTGTCTTTTGTGAGAATGATGTCATTGATGATGTCATCATGACATCATGCTTGATTAACTTCGCAACGAACCGAGACTCGATACAAGACGAAGACGACAGATGTGTGCACCAACAGACTCCCCCTCAGATGTTGACGAGTCTTAAGTGTCGAGTCTTCTCAATCTTCAGTCTTTATCAGTCTTTGTGCTCCCTTCAGGATCTCTATCTGGATCTATCCTATCTCCAATTCTCTTTCAGCATCTCTGGCTCCTAGCTCTTGCATCTTCAGACTCTCTTTCTCTAACGGACTCCCCTCAACTTGTACTGGGATCGTAGTCTGACTTTCACAGGTTCAGGTATCGTAACCTGACTCACCTGCATATTCTCTACCCAAAAGTAAGTTTCATAAAAGAAAGATATAACAAATTTAGAAACTTTGCGAACCACTCGAAGACACAACCCTGAATACATCATTTTCAAAACAATTTCTGATGAACCACATGAATATATATCATTTTCATTTCAAACATTTTTAAACAAACTTTCCCAAACCTGTTCGTCATGTTTAGCACTCGGAATTTTGAAAATCAGCTTTTCAACATCAGTCGTCTAAAATCTTTTTGAATTTTTCAAAACTTATGCTAAAACACACCGAAAATCTTTTTGGATTTTTTAAAATAACCGAAATGAAATGCAGAAATGAAATATTTACATACAATATTTTTGTGAGTTTGTGTAAGAGGATCATATCAGTTTATGAGACAGATCACCAACACCGTTAAGCTTTATACATTTTAAGTTCTAAATGATTCACTTAGATTGTCAGTATATTGATCCACTTAAATTTTCACACAAAGTTCAATTGATCCGAGATACGAGGTTAATGTTTTAAGCTCTTGAACTTATTTGTGTGTCCCACAACTTGAATATACTCCCGTATCCAGATCCCAATATTCAGTCTTACAGGTGAGTATACGACAGATGATATCTGTAAGGGAATAAATTATAGTGCGAGGGCCGTGAGAGCTCAGGTCGATCTTTCGATACGCAGAGAGATGACGGCTTCGACTTTTGGTGTGTCCCCTTTAGAGGATCTTTTGCATTACAACAGCAGCGACTATCAATTTTATTGTTTCATCAGCTTGCTGAGGGCGATGCTATGTTTCAAGCATTTGCAGAAAGCATTATCCGGGGACTAGGTCAGAAATTTCTTTCAGCAGAAGTCCCGGGATAATACCCCAGATATCACTGAGCATAAAGACCTAGTATCTCAGAATAAGGGACCTTTCAAACAAGATTTCAGGGGTTACCTATATATCCAAGTTTGTGTTAACCCACAGAACAAGCAAGTTTGAAATTTATGTTTATATCTCGTCACAATTTACTAAATGTGTAAAAACCTACTGACACATCCACAGTGAGATCATTTATCACTATTTAACTTTTCATTTCTTTAGCATGCCGTGATCATCCACTGATGTACTATCATTTCCTCTTTTATACAACAAAACTCATTTTTTATTTTCACATGTTTTTGTCTTTTTCAAATTTTCAAATGTTTTTGGATTTTCTGAAAATTTTTACTCCCCCTAAAATGCAAACACATTTTAGGAAATTTGAAAACAAACTATACAATAAAGTGACAACTGATATCGAATCACTTCAAATCGCCATCCACTTGGCATAAACAATCAGAACTCCCCCTCGCAACAAACTATTTTCCCATTGATTTCAAAACACTTAAGTTTGTATTAATCAAATGGTTTTTCCGGAAAATAAGTTTGATTTTACCAATTGTAGGTTAGGGGTTCATCACTTTGTTCTCCAAACTACCACTTGTAAGTATGGTTCAATCAAGTTCAACTTAATGACCTTGATTAACCACTTGAAGATGAAAACCTCCATCAACCACTAGCAAGTTCACTTATCAATCATAACCACTTGCACATCAAAATATAACAATTTAAATATACCACCTGTGCTTTACCAACTGTACCACTTGTAAAATCATTTGCTAAGAAAAATGCCGATTCCTGCTCCACTCTTACCAACCTGGGAGCTCCGGCAAGTCAGGAATTTATGGTGAAAATGCTGTCACCCAAGCCTGACCAGCCTTGGGTGATTTTGGTGGCAAACATCTGTCCCACCAACATTTTGATTTGTAAAATTCTTTAGCATCCTTCACTTTCCTGTCAACCATCTTTCCAAAAATATGTTTAACATTTCCATTAAAAACTTTCTCAACATCAAATTCTCCCTTATCAGCGAAGAATTGATTTGAGATCTCTACCTTTCCCACTTTCTTCATCAAGTTTTCCTTTGACAATGGAGGAAAATTCTCATCGTTCACATCTGGAACGGAATTCACAACCTTTTTATCAACCAAAGACTCCTCTGATTTTATGGAATCAGATTCATTGTCAGAATTACCCTCAGATTTAACCACCCACTTTTGCTTGCTCAAATCACCTCTTCTTTTGTAAAACCTTTTTGAACTTTCTCCTTCCTCAGAAGTAGAATTTTCAAACTTTTTAACATTTTTTACAAGTTGTTCTTTTTTATCAACACAAGTCTTTCTCAAAACAAAGTTAGAAGAAACTCCCTGTTTTTGGTAGTTGGTCTTGGGGCAATTCCAAGCTATATGTCCAACTTCTTGGCATTTGAAACAGGTTCTTCTGTCAACTCTTTCAGCAAACCTTCTCACATTCTTCTTCACTTCAGCAAGAAACTCCTGGTTTGACTGCTTCCAGAACGGTTTCTTCTGTTCATCCTTTGAACTTCCTCCAGTATCAGTATCTTCAGTCTTTTTATCCATGAATGCTTCCAGACCTGCAACAGTAGGATAAACACGATCAATCAGATAATCACAAGTAGTGTAACTCAACAGTAATCGTTTAATCCTTTCACTTTCGATCTTTTCAAGTTCCACATCCTTCTTCAGCTGAGCACAATCTTCAATATAATCATTGATGACGCTCTGCTTTGTCATTAATGTTGCACTCATTTTATCCATTGCTTTTTCGGTTTCTGAATTTGTCTTCTTCAAACTATCAACTGTCCTGTTCAGTACATCGTACGACTCCTTCACATACTTCACATCAGACAATAAATCTTCTTTAATCTTCTCCAAATCAGCAATCTTCTTATCTTTCTCCTCACAAATTTTGCAAGATTCTGAACACTTTGAACACGGTTTTTCAACTTCAACCAATTTTTCAACTATCTTCTCAACTTCAACGATCTTTTCTACTTCGACAATTTTCTCTATTTCGACAAGTTTCTCAACTTCAACTAATTTTTCAACTTCAACCAATTTTTCAACTATCTTCTCAACTTCAACAAGTTTTTCCACCACTTTCTCCACTTCAACGATTTTCTCAACTACTTTCTCAGTCACTAGTTCAACATTTGCTTCTCCAGCTTCTGTCTTTGTCTTTTCATCAGCTTGCATTTTTGCTGCTTCCAACTCTTTCTTCAATCTGGCAATCTTCTTCTGATTCAGCATCTCATTTTATCTGCAAAAAACAAATTAAAACTAGTAGGATCAATGCCTTTTCTAGCTCTGTTGAGATGTTCTTCCTCATCATCGGTATCCACATCACTTCCAAGATCTGGAAAAATTGGGATTCTTTTCTGATTAATTTCATCTTCACCTAGAATTCGAGCAACAAAGCCTGATTCTGATGGAATGTATTTATCCCAACTAAATCCCTCGGCAACTTTTTCGTCATCTTGATGAATAAGTAAAGCTTTCTTCTTTCCTTCTTCAATAGCATGAGCATGAGCATGAACAATTTTTGGTTGTTGAGCAATCTGATGAAAAATTGATTTCTGATAATAGTTGTTCTTTTCTTGATTCTCGGTTGCTACTTGGTTTTTACGCTCTCGTTTAAAGTGTCCTTTTCCTTTGCAACGGAAACAGGTAACTTTCGATTTATCAAATCCCAACTGAGAGGTAGCCATTCCTCGAAATTCATCTCTACCAGTAATCTCTTGAAATTTTTCAGCTCTCCTCCAAGCACTTGCTAAGCACCACTTGATATCCATCACTTCAAGTTCTTCAGCATCAATTTGGTCGTAATCTTCTTTGGTAAGCATTGGATTGCCAATCTTCCCATCGATCAAACTTTCGTAAGATTCTAACATAGTAACCAATGATGCCATATGCTGCTTGGCAACTTCTGGAGACAAATTCTGACCATTTTGAATGTTTAATGTAACATTGCACTGAAGATGTGTTGAATTTTGTCGTTGAGAACTTGATGTTGTGCTATTTGGATCAAAACTCGAGAATGATGAAGATCCACCACTTTGAGTAACATTACTCTTTGTTCCAGACGAACTGTCAGCACTATAACCAGTTTGAATCTTCGGGCTAGGGCTGGGGGTAGCCTCAAACTTGTTCCCTCGGTAGTACAGACTGACATCTTGTTTGGCATTTGGATTCGTCATGATAGCTGTTTTCTGAATATCCAGTTCCTGCTCTTCAATCTTTTGAATAAATTGTGCCAGATTCATATTCTCAGACTTTTTTGTGTGTTTTAAAATCATCAAATAAGTTCCCCACTTTTGTTGTGGTAGTGCTTCAGCTAGTTTATCGACCCACTCATCATCATCTTTTTCAATGTTAAATCTTTTCATTTCCAAGACTAAATGACAATATCTATCAATGGTATTCTTTGTAGTTTCATTGTCGAAAGCTGAAAACATATCAAACGACTTCTTCAATAACGCCTTCTTGTTTTTAATCATATCTGCGCTTCCTTTGAATTTCTGAATCAATGCTTCCCAAATTGACTTAGCTGTATTACCATGTTGAAGCAAAACAAATATATCTTCTGTAATTGCCTGTTGAAGAATACTGATCATCATTTTCTCACTAGTGTACTTCAATTTGTCAACTTCCGTAAAGTCACTGAAACCCTTTACCAGTCCACGTTCGTTTTTCGGTTTCTCATAATCTTTCTCCAACGAACACCAAGCATCGAATCTGTAAGCTTGAACCCAGTTCTCGAATCGGTTTTTCCAACCCTGAAAATCCTCAATATACATCAACTTTGGCGGTTTTTGATGAGTTCCTGTTTCATTTTCACTATATAAATTCTCTGCAGCAGTAACGGGAGCGACTGGTGTGGCAAATGCATTGTAGAATTCCTCTTCCATGCTTCAGTAATTGGCAAATATTTCGGGAAACACCTGGCAAGTACCTGACAACAAACAGAATCAACAATCAGTTTAACCACTTAACAATTAATTGAATGAAACTGGTACTCAAACTGATGACTATTCTGAGCGGACTGAAAGTTGACACACTGAGCGAACTGCTATGACCCGAATCGAAATCAAACGACTTGACCCTTTGAAATCTTTGAACTCCAAACTGTACGAACTGAAACTAACCACGACTTAAACCACGCGACCTTGGTATACACTGTACGAAGTGAACATATTTTGTGCGAATGGATTTTAATGTCAAACCACATAACCTGTAGATTCTATTCAAACAATTTGAACTAAATTCGCACACAACTCGATTAACTAGCACATATAAACTAATATATCATAAGCAATTTCAAATCACACAATGCATATAATCGACAATTTCAATTTACAATTCTTTTATTCATATCGATACTCACAAACAGACAATTTTCACATAAACCAAGATATTACACAAGTAACATTACATGCAATCTAACATCCTAAGTAGCTGTCATCATTCACCCAATTTGAACTTTGGGTCACAAAATCACATGTATCGATTTATAATGATTGGACCGCTAAACACACATTCACATGATCTGAGATAATCACATGAAAAGTCTGACAACACTATTTGATTTCAAGAAAATGAAATACAGTCGACAATTTTCAATGGACAACCGAGAATTGTTTTTAATTCAATAAAATGATTCAGCAGTTCACGTGATCACTCTGTTCAATGACCGACAACCTCGTTTTACGTTGCACACAACTCGACGTACACAGTCAACTTATTTCAAGCGAAATCCACACGTATTTCAAACAAACTGCTGTTTTCAAGCGAAATCCTCGATTTCGCTTCAAACTCTCACTTTTTTCAAGCGAAATCCAACAATATCTCAAGCGAAATCAACAAGATGTCATATTCAAGCAAGATTACGTGAGGCTCAAGCGAAATTATGCACAAATAACATGATTTCAAGCGAAATCAGATCTAAACAGTTGTTGATGTCATCATTTGTTCGAGCAATTGAAGCGAAAATACACAAAAATACAAGTTTTAGGTCGATTTTAAACTTGAAATTTTCAAGGATTGATTACACCATGTTTGCGCACAATATATGTGAAATTTGTCCGATTTTAACCGTGAAAAATTTGAATTTTCGAAAAAGAATGGTGTAGAAACAGAAATCGTGGTGAAAACAGGCTGTTTTGTCAAGAACTCCTCGTCCTGAGCTCTGATACCAATTGTAGGATCGGATTCGGACCTAAACGAGTCGTTCGGAAGAGCTCTTGTCCGTTTCAAAGGCGGAAACAGAGAAACGGATGTGTAAACAGCTTGAAATACACTTTAATCCTCTTGTATATTGATTTAACAACGTTTACAGTCAAAGGATAAACCGGCAGCACCTCGGTATCACTTCTGGAAATTGTTACAACTGAAATGTATGACAACCTATATATAGCCTATTAGATTTCGCTTGAAGACATTACAAGCGAAATCTCCCAAAATTACATTCAAGCGAAAACTAAATATAAAACTCAGTTTCAAGCGAAACTTTCATGAAATATCATTTCTGTTTTGTCTTTTGTGAGAATGATGTCATTGATGATGTCATCATGACATCATGCTTGATTAACTTCGCAACGAACCGAGACTCGATACAAGACGAAGACGACAGATGTGTGCACCAACAGACTCCCCCTCAGATGTTGACGAGTCTTAAGTGTCGAGTCTTCTCAATCTTCAGTCTTTATTAGTCTTTGTGCTCCCTTCAGGATCTCTATCTGGATCTATCCTATCTCCAATTCTCTTTCAGCATCTCTGGCTCCTAGCTCTTGCATCTTCAGACTCTCTTTCTCTAACGGACTCCCCTCAACTTGTACTGGGATCGTAGTCTGACTTTCACAGGTTCAGGTATCGTAACCTGACTCACCTGCATATTCTCTACCCAAAAGTAAGTTTCATAAAAGAAAGATATAACAAATTTAGAAACTTTGCGAACCACTCGAAGACACAACCCTGAATACATCATTTTCAAAACAATTTCTGATGAACCACATGAATATATATCATTTTCATTTCAAACATTTTTAAACAAACTTTCCCAAACCTGTTCGTCATGTTTAGCACTCGGAATTTTGAAAATCAGCTTTTCAACATCAGTCGTCTAAAATCTTTTTGAATTTTTCAAAACTTATGCTAAAACACACCGAAAATCTTTTTGGATTTTTTAAAATAACCGAAATGAAATGCAGAAATGAAATATTTACATACAATATTTTTGTGAGTTTGTGTAAGAGGATCATATCAGTTTATGAGACAGATCACCAACACCGTTAAGCTTTATACATTTTAAGTTCTAAATGATTCACTTAGATTGTCAGTATATTGATCCACTTAAATTTTCACACAAAGTTCAATTGATCCGAGATACGAGGTTAATGTTTTAAGCTCTTGAACTTATTTGTGTGTCCCACAACTTGAATATACTCCCGTATCCAGATCCCAATATTCAGTCTTACAGGTGAGTATACGACAGATGATATCTGTAAGGGAATAAATTATAGTGCGAGGGCCGTGAGAGCTCAGGTCGATCTTTCGATACGCAGAGAGATGACGGCTTCGACTTTTGGTGTGTCCCCTTTAGAGGATCTTTTGCATTACAACAGCAGCGACTATCAATTTTATTGTTTCATCAGCTTGCTGAGGGCGATGCTATGTTTCAAGCATTTGCAGAAAGCATTATCCGGGGACTAGGTCAGAAATTTCTTTCAGCAGAAGTCCCGGGATAATACCCCAGATATCACTGAGCATAAAGACCTAGTATCTCAGAATAAGGGACCTTTCAAACAAGATTTCAGGGGTTACCTATATATCCAAGTTTGTGTTAACCCACAGAACAAGCAAGTTTGAAATTTATGTTTATATCTCGTCACAATTTACTAAATGTGTAAAAACCTACTGACACATCCACAGTGAGATCATTTATCACTATTTAACTTTTCATTTCTTTAGCATGCCGTGATCATCCACTGATGTACTATCATTTCCTCTTTTATACAACAAAACTCATTTTTTATTTTCACATGTTTTTGTCTTTTTCAAATTTTCAAATGTTTTTGGATTTTCTGAAAATTTTTACTCCCCCTAAAATGCAAACACATTTTAGGAAATTTGAAAACAAACTATACAATAAAGTGACAACTGATATCGAATCACTTCAAATCGCCATCCACTTGGCATAAACAATCAGAACTCCCCCTCGCAACAAACTATTTTCCCATTGATTTCAAAACACTTAAGTTTGTATTAATCAAATGGTTTTTCCGGAAAATAAGTTTGATTTTACCAATTGTAGGTTAGGGGTTCATCACTTTGTTCTCCAAACTACCACTTGTAAGTATGGTTCAATCAAGTTCAACTTAATGACCTTGATTAACCACTTGAAGATGAAAACCTCCATCAACCACTAGCAAGTTCACTTATCAATCATAACCACTTGCACATCAAAATATAACAATTTAAATATACCACCTGTGCTTTACCAACTGTACCACTTGTAAAATCATTTGCTAAGAAAAATGCCGATTCCTGCTCCACTCTTACCAACCTGGGAGCTCCGGCAAGTCAGGAATTTATGGTGAAAATGCTGTCACCCAAGCCTGACCAGCCTTGGGTGATTTTGGTGGCAAACATCTGTCCCACCAACATTTTGATTTGTAAAATTCTTTAGCATCCTTCACTTTCCTGTCAACCATCTTTCCAAAAATATGTTTAACATTTCCATTAAAAACTTTCTCAAGTGTGTGTGTGTGGGGGGGGGGGGGGATGTTAAAACCTTGAATTGTTTGTCCTAAAAACATGCCTTGCACAAAACTCGCCTTGGAAAACCGCTAATCACCCCAAACGTTTTTATCAAAAATTTTCATTTTTTTACTTATCTTGGTTTAGTTGGGAAAAATAATTCTAAAAATTATGTTTTTTTTACTAATTTACACCTGATAGAGTCGTGATAAACATAACCAAATAAGGAAATTATAAAACGGGCATAACAAATCTTTGTAAAATTTGATTATGTATACATTTTTACATTATAACCCCTTTTCCCACAAAAGTGAGTTTTGAGCCTTTACCGAGAATTCAAATACACATCTATACTAATTGCTCAATTTTCGTTTCTTGTGTGAATAGCCCGTTTGGTTTTTACAACGCGGTCAGGGGTACCGTGCATTACCCTTTTTTTTTAACTTGCCAAGACGATACATTCCAAATCCTTACCGACAAAAATCCAAGTAAGTAAATGATAGAGGCATTAGGACTAAACCCATTTTTTGTTTCAAACCTTTGTTTTTTCTTTTCATCCTTTACCAAAAACATCCCCTAGATAAACCCCTTTGAGCCTTATCCCTTTCATTTCTAAACCCGCAAAAATATATACTTTTGCAAAAACAACCACCAACAGCCACAAACCTTTTTATTTACACCCTTTATTTTTGTAAAAAGTTCGGTTATAAAAATTACGAGTATGGCTCAGTTTCAATTTTGGAAAAAAAAGCTAAAGTCTTTTTTTTTGCTAAGCCACAATGCAATGGAAAAACCGACACTTTTTACGCTTTTCGCTATTTTTACCAAACACACCTACCCAAGCCACAACCTACCCTTTTAAAGCCCTCTTGATATTTACAAGGATTAAACGTCAAAAGAAGGAGGTTTGATTATTTGTCAAGCCTATAGTAGGAGTAAGTTCCAAACCGGGTCCGAGCATTTTCACTTAAACAACTTTGGCCGAGTGTTGAGTGACCACTTATGAGGTGTGTAAATTTGGATATAACTAAATAGAATTTTATAAAGACATGTTATGCCTAAAACAAATAATTTTTCTTAATATGTGTTTTAAATAAATCATGACGAATAAGATTGTAAACAAAATAAAAAAAATTAAATTTAGAACTTGGATTCTAGACACTGTAAAGATAAGCCCAAAACTTCTCTTCTACCAATTCCGTTTGGGTGTGCAAGCCACATTAAAGAGTTTTGTTTGAGGATAAGCAAAGATTCAAGTGTGGGGGTATTTGATGTGCGTAAAATACAACATATAAATTACATCAAACAAGGCGTAAAATCAACCCTTTTTCGGTACTAATGTTGGAAAAAGTATGTTTCTTTGTTTACTTTTAATTTACAGGATCAAAAGAGCTTAAACGCACAAAAGGAACAAATTAACAGTAGAAACCAACATAAATTCAAAGAAGAAGGATTGACATGACTCGCTGAACCCCCATCCACATCCAAACCAACAAAAATAACAAAAACATAAACTTAGACACGGGCCTTGCCTATCGGGCATGGGGCCATGCACAGTCAAGATTCCCTGCAGAAAAATACAACAGCAAAAGACAAACCAGCACGGGGTCGTGCCAACTCAACATGGGCCGTGGTCAACTCTAAGATCCGTAGAATCTGCAATAGTACAACAAGTACATTCACCACGGGCCGTGTGGTTGACACACGGGGGCGTGTTAGTACAAGACCTGACACCTGCAGGTAATGAAGAAGAGAAAGAATGAAGGCCTTGGAGCCGTGCCAGGTGGGCATGGGGCTGTATGAGTAGTGTACTTTCAGCTATAAATAGGGGTGCTTGGTTTTATTCCAACTCATCCCTTGGCGAACCACTTCTCTCTCACTTGCCACCAGTCCACCACCACTACAACACTAACACCCACCACCATCATCCATCTTTCATCTTTTAGAGTGTGTAGTATTCTCGGGATCTAAGATCGATCGTAAGAGTTCTTGTCAAACAAAGGCCATGCTTGGCTAATCTCTTACATCGCTTGGTAAAGACGAATCTTTTATGTATTACTTTTGATTTCCAACCTTTGGCAAACTTTTTATTTGGGTATGTATTAATGACTTTAATAAATAGTTTTCTATATTGAGGGTGAATTTTACTTAATCATTTCTTCATGTTTTGTTGATTCACTCATTCGTGTCTTTACGATCTATATAAAGCGCGTTAACTGCCTGGAAGGGGGTTATAAGGGTGTTTGGGTAAAATTCTTGCCTCGTTCAGTGTATAGATACTGTGAGGACCTGATTCAAGCTTAGTAGGACTTCCCTTCAGGCAGATAGCATCAAATCGGGGGAAATAAGAACCGCTTGTAATTCCTTATCTATTAGCTACTATTAAAACATTAAACCGACCTTGCAGGACTGTATCCTTGCTGACTCAGACCAATAGGTTGAGGGTAACACTGCTTGGAAGGGGGCCTACCACTTTTTGTGTTAATAACTTACTTAATTGTCTTTCAATAATCCGATCTTGCAGTACTGTATCCCTGCTGACTCAGACCAATAGGTTGAGGGTAACGCTCCCTGGAAGGGGGCCTACTACTATAACTTAAAGATAGTCTCTTAAAAGGCCCAAAGTGCGAAAATCATCAAAGGATACATAAAGAGGAATTGGAACCAAGTGATTCCTTCTTGTCTATTTGTTTTCCTTACATTTTATATTTTCTTATTTTTATTTTCTAGTTTATCTTTTAAAACTTTCAAAACTTTTTATCAAAATTTGGTTAGGTTAGACGTTAACGATAAGCCGGTACTAAAGCTTTTGTGTCCTTGGACGACATCGGTACCTTGCCATCACTATACTACGTCCGTGATGGGTGCACTTGCCCTAACGTGTGTAGAGTGATAGTATTATATCGTGTTTTATAAATTTAAAGCTTAATTCGCGAGTAAAAAGTGCTTAAAATATATCTGAAAATTTATACCTACACCCGCACACGTCAGCTTCCTATAATGGATTGCATTGTAGATGCCTTGAAGCATGATGATTTCGTTGACAGGCTAAAGGCAGTTTTTGAACCGGCAACCAACCAGGGTGGTGGTGGTGAAGGTACCTCTGGAGCTTGAGGTGGACCGACCTGTGTGTAGTGTTTGGGCAAGTTTCCCTTGTAATAGTTTGTAGGGTTTTAGGACAAGTTTCACCCTCCCGTAACCTTTGTTGGTTGTGGGAGTTAAACAAGTTCCACTAACCCGGCCTGCGAGCCGCGGATTCGACCATTGGGGCACACGACAAGTTCCATCCTCCCAGAACCTCTGTTTATAGGCATCATCCATGGTTGAATCTTTCGCTTTGTAAATGTCGTTTATTTGACCCCCAACCAAGAGTGAATCAACATGTGCCTTGAGGTTGCGAGCATACATCTTTTCTGCCAGGCGCAGACCTGCAAGGAATGCCTCGTACTCCACTTCATTTTTAGTACTTTTGAAATCTAAGCAGATGGTATACGCAAATTCTATATTGTCTGGGTTGATGAGGAGCAGGCCCACACCTAAACCATCCTCATTTAAGGCTCCACCAGTGTATAGGGACCAAATGCCGGTGGTGGGTGGGGCGGGAGTTGGCTCTTGCTCAGCTTCACATTCTTTGATTCATTATGTGGGCACTTCTGTGAAAAAATCAACAAGAATTTATCCTTGTATGGTGGGCTTCGGCTTGTAGAACATGGTGTGTTCAGTTAATTCTATTGCCCATTTGGCAGGGCATTTTGATAATTCTGGTTTGCGAAGGATGTGACCAATCTTGTAGTCCGTGGTGCTTATGGAAATAACGGCGCAAGCGCCTGGATGCAAGCATAAAATTTTCCATTATGGAATAGCGGGTTTCTGGATATGTAAGTACCCGACTAACATAATAGATCAGCATTTGAATCCCCCTGTCCACAAAGAGCATTGCACCTAGTGCCTTGTCGGATGCATACATGTATAACGTTAGTGGCTCCTTCTCGCGTGGCACGATAAGGGTTGGGAGTTTCATTAAACATTTCTTCATTTTGTTGAATGTGTGTTTCGCCTCTAGTGTCCATTTAAATTGCTTGTTCTTGAGGCAATTATGAAACGTGTTGATGAATGGAAAATATCTGGAGGCATGATTTACAAGGAATCTGTTTAGCACAACTAATCATTTCGAAAGGGTTAGGACCTCTTTAATAGTAGATGTGGAAGGCATGCAGTAAATTTCTTGAACTATATATGTGTTTACGCGGAATCCATCTTTGGTGACAGTGAATCCCAAAAATTTGCCTTCTTCCATTCCAAACGAACACTTGCCCGGGTTAAGTTTCATGCGGATGCTTTAGAGGGTCTCAAAGGTCTACTCAATGTCCTTGAGAATAAGATCCTCCTCCATGCTCATGATGACAAGGTCGTCAACATAAATTTCCACATTCTTGCCGATGTAATCGACGAACGTCTTGTCCACCAATCGCTGGTATGTTGTTCCAGCATTTCGTAGGCCGAATGGCAATTTGGTGTAACAAATGATGCCCATTTCAGTGTGGAATGCTGTTTTGTCTTCATCATCGAGGGCCATTTGAACCTCATGGTAGCCCTTGTAGCAATCCAAGAAACATTTCCATCTCAAAGGAGCAAACGAGTTTACCTTCTTGTCGATTTTTGGTAGCGAGTAGCAATCTTTGGGCAAACTTTTTTAAATCTTTATAATCGACACACATGCACCAACCCCTGTTGCCTTGGGAACCATGACTGGATTAGCAACCCATGTTTGGTACTTGACCTCACGGAGTATCCCCACTTTGAGGAGGTCAGTGACTTGTTCGTTTATTGCTCGGCTTTTTCCCGCGACAAAGCTCCGCTTTCGCTATACGACATGCTCTACAGAGAGAAAGGTGTTTAAATGGTGTTCTGCTATGTCGTGCGAGACCCCTACCATGTCGAAATGCATCCACGTGAAAATATCCATGTTCTTGAACATGAGCTGTTTCAAGTGGGAGCGAATATTCTCAGACAAGGTGGGGAGCGAGTGATGGTTTGTTCCGGGAATTCGGGGTTGAGAGCCCACATTTCCGGTTTAGTTCTTGGGGTAACTTTTGTTGTTTTTGTGGGGCGTGCCATTTTATTAACAAGGCACACTCTTTGTTGTCTATGTTGGGAAGCTTATCGCCGTGTGCGCCGATGAGGCTACCATATTAAAGCCCCTATGACATCTCCCCTTGGATGCGTGATGGTTGTGTCGTTATCTTCAGCAAATGGGTTGTATGCTAGGCGCACAGGTGTTTTATAGACTGTACGGCTTCCTTGCATTCTGGTGATGTAAACACTGGTGTCGTCTCCCTCATGGTATGTTGGATCGTATTCTTCGGTGTGTGTATCCCAATCATCAAGTATTCTTTGAGGGGGATGATGTGCACAAACATGTGTGCTTGTGTGGTGATGCCCATGGTGATCATCACGGTACCTTCTTGTGTCACCACGCATGTTGCGCGTGGCGCTTACACTGTGGTGAGCATCTTTGCTCCTATGCACTTGTTGACTTCCACCCGCATGACCGACCGTCTCGTGTGACGGTGCGCGGGTGCGCGGGTGTGTGGTGGAGAGTCGTAGTTCATGGTGTGCTATCGTTTGCCCTTGTTGTGGTGTTTGTGCGTACACAGCAGCAAATGCTACTTGAAAATCCAAGACGCAAGAGTTTCTTCTTATGGAAGCAGTAATGCGAGCTGCGATCCTGATTCTACCTATTGGAGATTGAGGGATGAGTTCTAGTTCCGCCTTGGAGTACCGTTGTGGTTACTGGTAACCGTGACAATGGTGTATTCCATGTGTTCATACCCGTTTTCTTGGGGACAAGGACCGTGTGAGGCAGTCCCAACGGCCGCCGACTTTAAGTTTTAACCGAAAGTTGGAATAGGTGGAATCTAAGCAGTCATGTGATCGAGTAGATGAGAGAAATGAAAAGAGTGTTATTCTAGTAAATTGGATGGCGCCAATGAAGAAACACATGTTCTAATCCGCTTGGGATAGAACTAAGATGGTAGTCTCGACATGGGGGTATCCTCTTAATCTATTCTTCGATCACTAAGCTTGGAATGATTTGCAAAACAAAGCACCATGAGCTCGTTACGAGAAAGGAGAGGGGGGGGGGGTCTTCTTATAACCACCATCCGGCATGAGAATAAGTAACTGTTCTAAGGGAAATAAAACATTGTGTATGTTAAGAGTGAGAAATTGGATCCTTAAACCGTGGTTAAAGGTTGGTATTTGTAGCCGAAGGGTTGGAAAATGAGATGGGCTCATGGGCCGGACATCGCTAGCAAGGAATACCCCTTTGGTCCCCTTTGACACGACATGTAGTGTTTGCAGAGGTGAAGGGGTTTTGGCGCACCATGATTGGTTACACGTTGTCTGCCAAGTGCACTTGTTGTCGCGTCTGTTATTAGCTGTAAGTGGTGATCATGGAGCAGCAAGTGGCACAAGCTGGTTGACTACACGTCACTGTCCTTTTGTATTGTTTCTCCCCTGAATGATTGATCATCGTGGGGATTGGTTGTGATAGAGCCTGGCACATGCTCATTGGTTGCAGGCTGCTGCAACTTGTACTGGTTGAACTCTTATGAGCTGTCATAGTTGCGCGTGCGCGGGTGAACCCCGCGTAAGAACCTTGGAACAAACTAAGTGTTTTAGCAATTAAGTGCGGGTATAGTTCTGCACGCGCATGGCTTGCGCGACGTTTGAGACCATACCCCTTCAATATTAATTTACATAAACTTGAGAATAATTCATATATGTGCATGTAGATATAAATTCCTCAATTTGTTTGTGCAACTTGTATTGCTGTAACAATTTTTGGTCAACTAGCAATAAACCCTCATAAGACTTCGCTTAAAAAAGAATCTCAAATTTTGTGAATTCAACTTTTGCAAACTCAAAATATCTTCAACCCAAGATATTCGCTAGTCGAGACCTCCATATGCGGTGATACCGCATATGTGGGTTGCAACTCCAGAAACATCATGATACTTAGCTAAATCGTTTTATCCGCCTATCATGTTTCACATCTAACATTTTTTTTTAGGTTCATCCGTAGCTCCATTAAACTTCATACACAGCCTGTAAATGCATATGAGTATTGGATCTTCTTAATCTATAAATACGAGTCAAGCGAGTTAAAACATGCTCATCCATGCTCATCCAACACAGCCTGCACTATCATCTTATCTAATCTGATATTTATTTATCTTTTCTTCTCATAACACATCTACATGTGATTTGAGCTCTTCTAAGACTAGTGAAGATGGTATGTGTGTAAGATTAAATATATTATGTATTAATGTTTAATCTATAGCCATTATAATCATTTACATAATATAGATCAAAATATATAATAACCTATTAAATAATTAGTTGGTAATTGTTGATGGACCATATTACCCTTATTAACTAATTAGGTTTCCTCCTGGGTGCTTATATAAGGAGAATTATGTGGAGGTTACTCAGTTACACAGTTAGACAAAAAAAACCCATAAGCATAACATCATCATCATCGACCTACTCTCCTATACCGATTCCCTTGTCGGTTTTCTTAGTCCCCATCATCAGTTAGCACCCTAAGGAGGAACCAGATCACCTTGACAAAGATGTCGAACTCCATGTCGTCTTCTCTCACTGGATTCTCCACTGCATTGAATGCGGTAACAGGTATGTTTTCATGTTTTCCTTCATGTTTGAACAGAACCGAACCAACATGTGGTATCAGAGCATATGTTGATTAGTCGGTTCTGTTTTATATCCGAAAATCTGGAAAACAGAATTTAAAAATTCATCACAGATTACGTTTTTTGCCATCCGAAATCCTCATTACGGATGATTTCGGATGATCACGGATCTGGAGTTTCATCATTACGGATCATCTCTGATCATTACGGATGATTTTGGATCTGGGGTTTCATCATTACAGATCATCTCTGATCATTACGGATGATTTCGGATCATTACCGATGAATTTCGGATGAATGTTTGAATTTTCTGATTTAGGGTTCATCATAAGTTATTGATTATCAACATCTGTTTGATCATTACGGATCATTTCGGACTAAGTATCACCATTTCGGATCAATCTCGGACTAAGCATCATCCGAAATCATCCGAAATGCATCCGAAATGATTCGACTTACGCGTCTTGGACACATCCAAAAGGATTCGAAATCAGCCATTTCGGACTATCCGAAATGGATTCGAAATTAGTCATTTCGGATGAATCCAAGATATGATTCATCCGAAATCATGAGTGTTTAATGTGAACTATAATTAGTCATTTCGGATGAATCCAAGACATGATTCATCCGAAATTCATTCGAAATTAGTCAGTTCGATCCGCGCTAATGGGTGGTTTGCTATTAAATAATTGGTTTTTGTAATTACTTAGTTAAATAATCAGAATCAGATAATGTTTTACAAAACCAAAATGGCTTAACTTGAATGAGTTTTGATACATCATTTCTGGCCAAAGCTGACTTGATACATCTACTTATCGTTCAAGTATTACGAAAGCTATGTTGTGTGTGCATCATAAGCATGAATGTCTTAATTTCTGGCCAAAGCTGATTTAATTCATTCATAGATGGCATACTCAACAAGTGCATAACTAAAGTGATTGTCTCAATTTCTGGCCAAAGCTGATTTGTTACAACCACTTTGCACATATGCTTAAATGATTACACTTCTGGCCAAAGTTGTTTTGTCTTCGTTTAAGTAGAATTTTTAGCTAAGTCTATTATTTTGATGTTAGTAATAGACAATATCACAGCTTCATAATGTAAAATGGTCATTATTTATGCCTGCCTTAGTTTAACGTGCCCTTAGATCACATTAGAACTTCTTCCTAAGTATCATAACTTGCTCATATTATTTCCACTATCAGCGCCCAATTGTGGGATTCCACCTTTGACTGGTGATAACTTTGCTGCATTGAAGGATGCTCTCATGCTTACACTTGGACTGCTGGACTTTGACTATGCCCTAAGAGAGGATAAGCCAGCGGACCTTACTCCACAAAGTACTGCTGCTCAGCAATTAACTCATGATAAGTGGACTAGGTGTAACCGCATGTATCTCATGTTCATGAAGCAGTCCATAAGCAGTGCAATCAGGGGAGCTATTCCTGATTCTGAAGATGCTAAAACCTACTTGGCTTCTGTGGAGGCGCAGTTCAAAGGGACGTCTAAAGCACACGCTAGTACTCTTATTCTCAAGCTGGTGACAACTAAGTATGATGGGAGGAGCGGCATTCGCGAGCACATCATGATGATGAATGACATGGCCAATAAGCTGAAGGGGCTGGAAATGGAAATCAGTGATGGTTTCCTTGTTCATTTCATCATTACTTCGCTTCCTTCGTCCTTTGAAGCATTCAAGATCAATTACAACACTCAGAAGGACAAATGGACGATGAGTGAGCCGGTCGCTATGTGCGTACAGGAGGAAGAGCGTATGAGGATGGATCGCACTACTGATGTTGCCAACTTCACTACCTCCAACTCTAAGAAGAGGAAGAACAATTATCAGAGGAAGGATGCTTCAAAAGTCCAAAGGCCTAATCCTAATCCTAATGCAAGTGCAGCTTCCAGCACTAAGAACTTCTTAGGCAATATCCGCTGCAAGTTCTGTAAAAAGACAGGACATATGCAGAAGGAATGCCCTGATTTTAAGGAGTGGCTGGTTAAGAAAGGTAACGATTATTTTATGATACTTGAGTCCTATAATTTAAGTGTTCCTGCTAATTCTTGGTGGTTTGATTCTGGTTCTATGGTTCATGTTACCAATTCAACTCAGGGATTCCTTACAATCCGGAAGCTGGAAAGAAACCAAAGAACGCTTAAGGTTGGGGATGATCGAGAATTAGAAGTGAAGGCCATTGGAACATTACAATTAGTTATGAAAACTGGTTTATGTATTAAACTTTATGATACCTTATATGTTCCTGAGGTAACTCGGAACCTTGTATCAGGACCAAAGTTAGACATGGACGGTTTTATTGTTTCCCATGGTCATCGCAAACTCTCTATCCTCTATAATTCTGATCTTTATGGTACTGGTATTCTGGATGGTGATCTCTATAGATTAGAACTAGAAGATAACTTTTCCAAATCTTTGTTGTCATATAACATTAATGAATCATTCACAAAGATGAAAGAGAAACGAGACTTAGAAACTTCATCCATGTTGTGGCGTCAACGTTTAGGCCACATTTCAAAAGAACGATTAAACCGTCTTGTAAAGGATAAAGTCTTACCTCCTCTCGATTTCTCTGATTTTGGAACATGTGTCAAATGTCTTAAAGGTAAAATGACATTAGCGAATAAGAAAGGTGCCACTAGGAGCTCTAATTTATTAGAACTCATTCACACTGACATTAGTGGTCCCTACCAAATCGCTGGCATATCAGGACATACTTCATTTATCACTTTTATTGATGATTATTCTCGTTACATGTACTTGTATCTTATTAAGGAGAAGTCTGAATCTCTTACAACTTTTAAAGATTATAAGGCTGAAGTTGAAAAGCAATTAGATCGTCAGATTAAAGTTGTGAGATCAGATAGAGGCGGTGAATATTATGGAAGACATACTGATGTGGGACAAGCTCCTGGTCCATTTTATGAGTTTTGTAAGGGCCAGGGGATTGTGAACCAATACACCATGCTTGGTACACCTAAGCAGAACGGTGTCGCTGAAAGAAGAAACCGTACCCTTATGAACATGGTGCGCATTATGTTAGCTAACACTAATTTACCATTATTCCTCTGGACCGAAGCGTTAAAAGCAGCTGTTCATATACTCAATAGAGTTCCTTCTAAGTCTGTCCCTAAAACTCCTTATGAACTTTGGACAGGAAGGAAACCGAGTCTTAAATATATGAAAGTATGGGGCTGCATTGCTGAAGCAAAACTTTACAATCCTTTCCTAAGGAAACTTGACCCTAAAACAGTTACATGTTTCTTTATCGGGTATCCTGAGAACTCAAAGGGTTATCGTTTCTATTGTCCTTCTCATGTCACCCGTATTGTTGAAACCAAGCGTGCCGCGTTCCAGGAGGATTTCAAGGTCAGTGGGAGCAGTACCAACCCTTACGAAGAATTGCAAGAAGTACAAGACGCAGGGGGGGGGGGGAGACTCGTCGCTTACCATTACTCCGATTACTCCTCTTGTACCCAATGCAACTACTGTACCTGAAGCTACTGCACCAACTCCAAATTCACCTCTACAATCAGAACCCATTATACCTCATGACGAAGGCACATCAAACGCTCAAAACCAAGACAACGCTGAACCCGATAATCCACTCAGGAGTTTATCTAGGCAAAGAAGGCCTACTAATTGGGATGATTATGTTACCTACCTGACTGAAATGGATCCCGGAAAGCTTAATGACCCTATCTCTTACAATGAAGCCATTAGCAGTGATCAGTCTTCTGAATGGAATAAAGCAATGATTTGGTAGAATTACCCAACGGTGTGAAACCCGTAGTGGCACCTTTCTTATTCGCTAAGGAGGAACCAGATCACATTGACAAAGATGTCGAACTCCATGTCGTCTTCTCTCACTGGATTCTCCACTGCATTGAATGCGGTAACATGTATGTTTTCATGTTTTCCTTCATGTTTGAACAGAACCGAACCAACAATGTACACATAACCTTAGGAGACAACTAAGGTAAAAGTCGACGCAATAACCACTTCTACTAGATTCCATTCCTTCAATTTTCATCTTTTTTAGTAAATTTCAGTTCAAAATCCAATTCTTTTGATAGATTTCAATTCATCTAAAAAAGGTTTTGCGTACAAAATGTCCACTTTTAGTGGCCTCTTATCGTGCTCTACATGCTTGACGATACATTTCTCTTTGAGGTATCATCATTTTGTCTTGATATACCCTAACCATGGTTGTAAAACACTCCAAGGCCGAGTACATCACGAGTAATTATTTCAAGGTAGGCTGTCGAATCGACTTTCTTCAACTCCGCCTAATTACCCAGAATTGATTAAACGCGGTCAACTTCGGCCAGAATCAGATCTAGTAGGTTAACTCGGGCCGAGTTTGACTTCAAAAAAATAAAACATAATTTCTATGTCTATTATATAAAAGAATGATACAATTTTCATGTATTTTGTTATAAATATTAGTAAATTATGTTATTTGACATATATTTAATTTTCAAAAACAAATTTCTTTATATTTAACATGTCCGAGTACACCCCGAGTCTATGTAGCACAGGAACAGTTACGAGACTGAGGTACGGGGACGATACGGGTACGGGAAACGACAAAACTCGAAAATCCAAGACACAGGTACGCCAAAAAAAATATAAAAATATATTAAAAATAGAGAAACAAAATAATTTATACGTTTTTAATACTTGATCAAACAAAATAACAAAACTGAAACTTATTTGAAGTGTTTCAAGTATTTTGTTATGTCCAAATAACCTTTAATGAATAATTGTTCTATGTTTCTCACATGATCACGAACCTGTGTGTAAAACCGAGAAAAAAATAACTAAGTTGATCTCTGACTCGCACGTTGCGACATACCTATCAAACGGGGAAAAATAGACGTGTTGCGACGGACATTTCAAACAGGAAACAAATAGATGAAAAACCGTTGAACCCCACACGCACGTTGCGGCATGTTAACTTGGAAATTTAGAACGACACGTTAAACGGAGAACTTATGAAAGATGAAAAGTATATAAGAGACTAAAGTTGAAAGTAAAAACAATGTTGAGATTAAATTGCAAAAGATGAAAAGCTTTGAGTTGAAAGTAAAAAAAATTAAAGGTGTTAAATTGCAAAAGATGAAAACTTTTGAAATTAGAAGTGAAAAACCAAATTAATCAAAGGGGTTAAAATACCAAAGATTAAAACTTTAGATTTAAATTTGCAAAGATTGAAACTTTAGAGTTAAAAAAGAAATCAATTTCAAATTATGAAAACAAAAGAGATAAATAGATTTAGTTAAATTGATGTTTAATATTATTATTATTATTTTATAAAAGAGATAAATAAAAATTAAAGGGTGAGAAATTATCAGAGAGAATGACACGTGTTCAAAAAGGATTTTTGTTTATTAGTATAGAAAGATTATAAGTTAGTTTTTATACATTTTAGACTGTAGCTTTTAATCATTTTATATAAAACAAAAAGGAATATTAAAAATTCCATCCATTAAACTATAGTATACTAAATTATATCTTTCTTGTTGTATTGCATTTAAACTCGAATATTTTTTAAAACACAGGATTTTATTCTTTCATACGTGAGAATATCTCAGAAAATAAAGTTAATTAAACATTCACCTAACCAAGTATTTTTTTTTTCTGTTCTTTGGTAAAAGTTGTCTTTTAAGGATTCTTCTCTTCCATCAAAGAATGTACCCACTTTCTATGTTGTTCCATACAGCATCACAACATAGTTTTCTTTAATTTATAACTAGTTTTTTTTGTCGCGCATTGCGGCGAAACCGAGCAAATGATAATGTAAAACAAACATGATTTAAAAATAAAACATGTTGTTTAGAAAGCTAAACCATTAGAACGGTTTAGTTTGCCACCGTACTGATACCAAATAAATACTTTACTATAAGAGTATAAGTACAATTTCGTTTTTAACAAAACTTATAACGAAATATTCGGGAAAAAATCAATCATAACTACGTACTTAAGTTTTAAGAAAAAGTTATAAACGTATAATATTAAAGAAGTATCAACTTAATCGATAATATATGTTCTAAAAAAAGAAAAGAGAATTATTAAAAAAACAGTATAGGAAATATATGGTTTAAAAAAAGAAAAATAATTAAAAATATGTTATTAAAAATATGTTATTAAAAATAAAAAATAATAAAAAAGCTATGTATTATTATAAAATTAAAATTACTATTCATCAAGCTTCACTAACAATATATATATATATATATATATATATATATATATATATATATAATATAATTTTGTCTCATCCTTGGTCTCACTAATTACTATCTTTATTATTTTACTAACGGTAAATATTTTTTAATCACAATCGTCTGTGAGACTTGAATCCAAGACCTCCCCTTTTAAACACATGTATTTAAACACAATTTTTAACTACAAAAATCACTTAATCCTTATTTTTATTAATTAACGAGTCTAAAAAATGTCACGTGTCAACACCTAACTAACTTAATATATTATGTTTTACTATTGTTTTTAAGGGAAATTGGATTCTAATAATCCTAAGTTGACGTTCTTGGCCCTTACCGATTCAATCTTTGAATATCTCCACTCGCAGTCTCAGTTTTTAACTATTTTGGCTTCAACAATTCTCAGTTGAAAAAACTTTACGGAGTTAAGTTTTTTTTCGAATTACAAACTGATATTATAGGGCTTTTGATCAGAACGGAAATATGAGTCGATTGATGTAAAAATTACCTCGAAAGAGTGCTCTAAACAACTTGATTTTTGTTAATTGGAAGTTTAAACACCTGAATTGAAGCACCGTTTTTTCGTTTGGAGCACCATTTCAAGGTAAGTTTTACATCAATCGACTCGTATCCTCGTTCTGATCAAAATCCCTAAAACATTAGTTTGTAATTCGAACTGAGAACTGTTGAAGGCAAAATAGTTAAAAGGTGGGAGTGTCTGTGGGTATATTCAGAGGTGGGACTGCTAGTGACCAACCACTTTAGGTGAGATTATTAAAATCCAATTTCCTTTTTTTTAATTAACTTTTATTTTAAAAGAAAAATATAAAAAGATGTGATCTTTTATGTTAAAACAAGCGACTACATATTTACACATCTCTTCTACATTTCCTAGAGGGTGACTCTCTCTTACGCCTGTCGATACAGCTGTCGAGGTTAGGGATAAGCACGATGTGGGGGGAAACTTCTTAGGAAGTTCCCCGTCTTCAACGAGCGGCTCCGCACTCGGACCAGATAGCTCTATGCACCAGTTCTGCTGCCGATAGTCTTTCCACCAGTCTATCCGCCACCCCTGCCTAGGGCGGCGACCGCGCAGGAGCATCCAATCAATATTGATATTTCAACATGTTAAAAGCGATTAAATAATAAGTTTATCCTTCAAAGACAAATATTATAACTAAATTCAATTAAGAACATTAACTTACGAGTTAAGAACACAAAATGGCACCTGATCTCAACTGCTGAATTATCCGTAGTGACATGACAAAGTCAAAGATAATGCGGAATGAGAATAAAGACCATGGAAAGAGGGCGAGTAAAGGAAACCTAACTTAGTTGATTGGAGATCCCAAGATCCAAGTTCAATAGCCCATAAAGGGTGTTTAAATACGTCCTAGTCCATTCCTATAACATTCACCGAAAAATTGTGAGGCTAAGCATAATATGTGGTAAATAATTTTGGTAAATCATAGTAACCATGATGCTTTTCAATGACTTAAGGAAAATAAACTATGTTAGAGAGAAGTGGGGTCACTTTGAACGAATTGGGTCACAATTCTTAGTGCTCTCACAGAACCAGGATAGTGTTCTAGGACCATTATTTGACATGAAAGTGAGGGGATGGCTAAGCCATGGAGAGTATTGTGTGAAGCGTACTATCGTTTACACAAATAGGGGCTTTGTTTGAAGACATCGCTGCTAGGAGGCTAAGTATGCTTCACAAAAGAAGGTTCAAAGCTAATACTTACCTATCCTACTATACTCAACTGTCGAGGTTGCATTGGAAATTTTGTGTGTTTTGACCGTCTCCATTCATGTGGGTGACTGGTGTAACAACTCACATCAAAAGTCCTATTTATTATTTTATTTTGTCCAATAGGAAACCCTAATTAAGACCCCCAAGTAATTCTGCATAACCCCTAAAATTTTCAGAACAATCGGAATTAGGATCAGGACCCCTAAAACTCAAGGAGGGTATTCCCTAATTATGCCAATCCTTCGAAAACGGTTATAAAATACGTAAATTCGAATTTCGTCGACTCAGCAGGGCTAAGTAGGTGACAAAGCAAGCCTACCCTACTTTGGCTTTCCCCGCGACACGCGACAGATCCCGGGGATCCTGTCGCGACACGCGGGAGGTCCAAATTTGGGCTATAAATTCAGGGGCTTGGGACTTGATCAGTTTGCATGTTTCGACGTTAAATTTTGTTACGTACACTTACTTAACCGTTGTTTCTTTCAAAACACATATTGTCCCGAACCTATGCTGCAATAACAGGGTAATAACTCAATCACTGCTACGATTCAATGTCCGATCGATAGAAACCAATCCAATGGATGCTTAAGTGCTGCTCAAACATGGGTTATACTTTGTCATTCGTCGTGAATTTGATGGATGTTTAAGTATTGCACTTTTTCATTCGTTGTGAAGGTTTTATCTCGTGAGTTATCGTAAAAGTTGGATTAAAGTTACGAACCTAGTTTTTGTGTGCATTAAATTAGGTTATCAGGATAATCAGTAGGCTAAACCTTTGCCCACATATAAATCTGCAATGTGAGTCATTCTCTTTTTATCAAATTCCAAAACCCTTCTTGTTTTCAGAGTTATAATTACAGGGATTAAGTCTTTGTAGTCTCCAAATTACAGCCGGTATGTGGGGTTTTGTATACAATACTTGATAACCGTCCCCATTGGACAACGGGTTAGCCAAGGGGTGATATGACCATAATCACATACACCTTTGGACAACGAGATAGCCAATAGGTGGCCGAGTGATAAATACCGTGGGTAGATGGTTGATATGTATAAACATTGTAATCGCTCTTAATACTGTATATTATAACAACGCATCATTTTTAGTAAAAAGAATGATTCACCAGTATTTCCCCGCTGACAAAAACCTTTTTCAAACATGTTTCAGGTGATCTGTTGTGATCCAGGGAAAGTGCCGCGAAGCACTACAAGCTTAAGGAAGTGGCTCAATATAAATAAAGAAACATGTTTTGTAAAATAAAGATTTCCTAGTGAAATCACCTTATTGTAAACTACCGGGGTTTTATCCCGAATTATGAAATAAAATAATCAGGCATTTTCAGTTTTAAAAAGATCTTGCTAAAATCTTCCGGTGTCAACTCAATTAAATAAATACCACAGGATTCCTGTTCCACGGCTCTTGAACCGGGTCAAACCGGGCCGGGGGTCATGACAGGAAAATGTGGTATCAGAGCCACTGATTTAAGCCTATTAAGTATTTAAAATACTTAATTTTCCTGATTATCATCTTGTGATTATATGTTTCTTTAACTGACTATTTGTTAGTTACAGTATGGATAATCAAAGAATCTCGGATATCTATCTTAAATTAGATAGTTCACCAAAAGATAAGGGATCATCATCCTCAAAACACTCAGTAAATACTGAGGAAGGAATATTTGTCCGTAAGGCACAGTTTGAGAAACCACTTTCTCCTAATAAAAGAAGTTTGATTATTAGGAAAAATCAAGAGAAAATAAAGAAGCCACAACCAAAAGAAGTGATGATTCCTAAGGAAACTCAAGAAATAGGCAATAACCCACCATGGGAAGACAAATTAGATGAAAAATGGGCAGATCTTTATATGTTAGTCACTGTAGCAGTAAATGCTAACGTTTAAATACCCTGACCCAGTCCTAGCACCCATATCATCTACAAGCCAGAAACTCTAAAGAAAATTTTATCCTGTAAATAAATAAGTTTACAATAAACCCTAGTATGTTTTAATTTTCAGTTATCATTTGTATTAAATTAGTCACACGGTATGCAATAATATTTGAATATTTATCTGTGAAATTATATTATAAAATTTTAACTTAGCATTTTTTGTGCATTTTTACATATATGCTAAACAACATGAATGAGTTATCTGAAGCCCTTCAGAATCTCAATCTCTATCCTGTGAAAGTGGAAGTTTCCAAAGACTTTACTGGTTACTTACCCGATGTAGAGGAACCTATGGAATTTCAAGCTCCACCTCCGGAGAAACCAAAGCCTAAGAAAATGAGAAGATTTGTAGGCTGGAGGCGTGTACGCAGGAGAAAACCAGCAACTGGGAAAGTTCCCAAAATAGAAAATCCCATTGATAAAGGAAAAGGGATCGAAATTGAGGAGAATGCTAGGCAAATAGAAATGGAAATTGGGGAAAGTTCTAGGCAATTCGAGGAGTTGCCATCACAGGAAGAATTAGATCGCCTACTGGCAAGTTGTGATATCATTAGACCTATCAACAACAACCTCTACCCTTATCCTGCTGAAACCCAACTTCCAATAAACTTAGAACCGGCTATTCCAGACCCTCTGATCCACACCCAACCTCTAGGAGAAATGGATGAGTGGTGGACCAATGATTGGCAGTTTCAAAACCTCCTTAATAATCCTTATACCTTTTTCCGTCAGTTCGACCCAGAACCTATACCAAACCCACCAATGAGCAATGAAAACTTAGCTGAACTCCGCCATTTTGGTGAGGAACTGATGAATGCAGGGAATAGAATTCGGGAGGTAGGAGAACAAATCTCCTGGAAATACGATGAGAGGGAACGTCGCTTCTAAGATGCCCAGGGATAGGATGGTTGTGAAGCTGTGATTGTATAATAGTGATAGTAATAATAAAATAAGTCTGTAAATAAACCTACAAATAAAACTTTTGTAAGATAAAGGTGTGTACTGATGCCTATTATAATATATAAAAATGGCAGTTGAGAAATCAACAATTTTGACTAAACATGTGCTGTGAAATTGTGTGATTAAATGCATATAGTTATTATTTATTTTTATGCTAATAAATTATATATATTAAATACCAGATGGAAAACGCTAATAATGAACCAGTTAATGAAGTTAATCAATCTGAGCAAAACCAAGAAGATCAATTCATGACTAGGCAAGATATCGAGAATATCGTTGCCCAAGGAATAGCCAATGCTATTCCAGCAATCCTTGCTGCTACCCAGAAACCTGCTGAACCTCAACAAATCATTCCTAGTAAACGTACTCAAGAAGATAACTTCAGTAATAGTGTAAACGGAGGCGGCAACCATACTAATCATGATAATGATCCACGGCAGGCCCCACTCTCTAAGAAAATGAAAGTTGCAACGCCTAGTTGCACTTACAAAGAATTTCTTGCTTGTAAACCTGTTGAATTTGCAGGCAATGAAGGGGCGACTGCGGCATTGCGTTGGTTGGAGAAAACCGAAGCAATAATTATGATAAGTAAATGTGCTGAAGAGGACAAGGTTATGTATGCGTCGCATCTTTTTAAAGAAGGGGCGCTAGAATGGTGGAATACGGTACTTCAAGCCAAAGGAAGAAATATGGCCTATGCCATGAGTTGGGAAGAATTTAAGCAACTAATAGAAAGAAAATTTTGCCCCGAATATGAAAAGGAACAAATGGCGAATAAGTTCCTAAACCATCGAATGATTGGGGTAGATTGTCGAGGATATACTTCGACATTCTTCGAATATGCTAGAGTGGTACCAACACTGGCTTCGCCAGAACCGGTACTTATTTCTCGCTACATTTGGGGATTGATTGGTGAAATCCGTAATATCATTAAAGCTGCGAGACCTCGCACTATTGACGTTGTGGTAGAATTAGCTAACACCCTAACTGACGAGCTGGTACGCACAAGAGATGAAAACCGGAAGAAGGAATTAGCTCAGAAAATTACCCAAGGATTTCGTGTGGGTAATAATAGCAACTTCAAGAAGAAAGGAACCGGGCAATCCTCAACTCCGCCGTTCTGCAGGTATTGCAGAAAGAAACATTTTGGAAAATGTAATGTAACCTGCAACTTTTGCAAAGTTGTAGGACATCGTGAAGAAGACTGCAGAAAGAAAACAAGGGTCTGCTATAACTGTGGAGAAGCTGGGCATTTCAAACCAGAACGCCCTAAGTTGGTCAAACCAGCAGACAATAAAGCCAAACCGACCGACGGAGCTACCAAGAAGAATGTTCGAGCATTCCAATTAACTACTCAGGAGGCAGAACTCATTCCAAATGTGATAGCTGGTACGTTCCTAGTTCACAACGTTTACGCAAAAGTATTATTTGACTCTGGTACAAACCAAAGTTTTATAAATACTTCATTCTGCCAAGCTCTTAACTTACCATTAACCAACCTTAGGCAGATTTTTACAGTCGAAACGGCAGATGGGAATTCTATTAACATAGATAAGGTTTTGCAAAAAGAAAATATAGAACTTTCAGGTCATAAATTTCATGCAAACCTATTACCAATGAATTTAGATGGGTTCGATGTTGTGATGGGAATGGATTGGTTAGTAGCCAACCATGCTCGAATCCTTTGTGATAAGAACTCTATAGAGATTCGGGCACCCACCGGAGAAGTGATCGTGATTACAGGAGATAAGCCACGTAAATCCATGAAGTTCATTTCAGTAATGAAAGTTGCTAGTTATGAACGAAAGCAAGGAATAGTATATATGATTTCAGTAATCATTAGTACTAAGGATAAAGAACTTAAGGAGATTCTTGTAGTCTCAGAATACCCAGATGTATTCCCAGAAGAGTTACCAAGATTACCACCAGATAGGGAAGTAGAATTTAGAATTCATTTAATTCCTGGAACTACACTGATAGCCAAGGCACCTTATCGGTTAGCACCCACATAAATGCTAGAACTAAAGAAACAATTAGATGAATTGTTAAGTAAAGGATTCATACAACCTAGTTCATCCCCTTGGGGAGCACCAGTGTTGTTTGTAAAGAAAAAGGATGGTTCGATGCGAATGTGTAACGATTATAGGGAACTGAATAAGGTTACAATTAAGAATCGATACCCATTACCTAGGATTGATGATCTTTTCGATCAACTTCAAGGAGCTAGATACTTTTCTAAGAGCGACTTACGCTCTGGATATCATCAATTAAAGGTACAAGAAGAAGACATACCTAAAACTGCTTTCAGAACTAGGTATGGTCATTACGAGTTTACAGTCATGCCCTTCGGATTAACGAATGCACCTGCATCATTTATGGACATGATGAATAGAATCTGTAAAACGTACTTGGATAAATTTGTAATTGTCTTCATCGACAATATACTTATTTATTCCAAAAGTCAGGACGAGCATTGTCAGCATTTGCATGCACTCTTAACTTTGTTAAGAAAAGAAAAGCTTTACGCCAAATTCTCGAAGTGTGAATTTTGGTTACAGGAAGTGCAATTTTTAGGACACATGGTGAACCACGAAGGTATTCACGTAGATCCCTCTAAAATAGAAGCAATTACTAAATAATGGAAGGTCCCACAGTCAGCCATGGAAATTGGAAGCTTTTTAGGATTAGCTGGATACTATAGGCGCTTTATTAAGGATTTTTCTAAAATAGCGGTGCCATTAACTAAGCTAACCTGTAAAGCGGTTAAGTTTGAATGGGGACCTAAGCAAGAAGAAGCCTCTAGGATTTTAAAGCAAAAGTTAACAAATGCTCCAATTCTAGCCTTACCAAAAGGAACAGAAGATTTTGAAGTATACTGTGATGCTTCAAAACTAGGATTTGGATGTGTGCTAATGCAACGCAAGAATGTAATTGCGTATGCATCAAGGCAATTGAAAAAGCACGAGGAAAACTATACGACTCATGATTTAGAGTTAGGAGCCATAATTTTTGCCCTTAAGATTTGGAGACATTATCTGTATGGAAGTAAGTTTACTGTCAATACGGATCATAAAAGTTTAAGGTATATATTTGGGCAAAAAGAATTGAACATGAGGCAAAGGAGATGGATGGAGATTCTAAGTGACTACGACTGTGAGATTCAATATCACGAAGGAAAGGCAAACGTAGTTGCAAATGCCTTAAGTTGTAAATATCATGAAAAGTAAAAGCGAGTTCGTGCTCTTAGATTAAATCTACAATTAGATTTAATGGAACAACTGAAGAATGTTCAAGAAACAGCAATCGAAGATGATGCTGAAGGAATGAAGGGACGAGTAAAAGAATTAGAACAAGGAAGTGATGGAATTTGGAGATTCCACAAGAAAAGGATATGGGTACCTAAACAGGGAGAATTAAGAGAAAAGATTTTAGAAGAAGCTCATAAATCTAGGTATACTGTGCATCCCGGTAACAATAAGATGTACCAAGATTTAAGGAATAATTTCTGGTGGATAGGTATGAAAAAGGACATAGCTAGATATGTTTCTAAGTGCCTTACTTGTTCACAAGTTAAGGCAGAACACCAGAAACCTTCGGGTCTACTTCAACAATTAGAAATGCCTGTATGGAAATGGGAACTCATATCAATGGACTTTGTTACAAAGTTACCCAAAACAATGATGCGATTTGGGTAATTGTGTATCGATTAACCAAGTCAGCTCATTTTCTACCCATGAAGGAAACTTTTAGCATGGAAAGGTTAGCCAAGTTGTATGTAGACGAAGTAGTATCCTTACATGGAGTTCCACTCTCCATTGTATCGGATAGGGATAGTCGTTTCACTTCCCATTTCTGGACAAGTTTCCAAGAAGCAATGGGAACTCGACTAAATTTAAGTACGGCATATCATCCTTAAACAGACGGGCAAAGTGAAAGGACGATACAAACCCCGGAAGACATGCTCCGAGCATGTGTAATAGATTTTGGTGGAAACTGGGACGATCACCTACCTTTGATCGAATTCTCCTATAATAATAGTTATCATGCAAGCATTGAAGTTGCCCCATTCGAAGCCCTATATGGACGAAAGTGCAGAACTCCAGTTTGCTGGGCAGAAATAGGAGAAAGTCAATTATCAGGTCCTGAAATCGTGCAAGAGGCCACCGACAAGATTACTCAAATCAAGGAAAGACTAAAGACTGCTCGAGATCGTCAAAAGAGTTATGCCGATAATCGACGCAAGCCACTGGAATTTCAAGTCGGAGATAAGGTACTTTTGAAAGTTTCTCCTTGGAAAGGAGTAGTTCGGTTCGGTAACAAAGGAAAGCTAAGTCCACGATACGTAGGACCATTTCCAGTAATCCAACGTATAGGACCAATTGCCTATCGCTTACAACTACCAGAAGAACTAGCTGGAGTACATGATGTATTTCATGTATCCAATATCAAGAAATGTCTATCAGACGAATCCCTAGTGGTACCTCTTCAAGACATAGAGGTAAATGATAAGTTAAAATTCGTAGAAAAACCACTTCAAATAGAAGACCGGAAGATCAAGTTTCTCAAGCACAAACGACTAGTGCTGGTCAAAGTTAAATGGGATTCAAGGAGAGGACCTGAATATACTTGGGAGTTAGAATCAGAAATGAAACGGAAATATCCTCAATTATTCCAGTAAATCTCGAGGACGAGTTTTTTATTAAGGTGGGGAGGATGTAACAACTCTCATCAAAAGTCCTATTTATTATTTTATTTTGTCCAATAGGAAACCCTAATTAAGACCCCCAAGTAATTCTGCATAACCCCTAAAATTTTCAGAACAATCGGAATTAGGATCAGGACCCCTAAAACTCAAGGGGGGTATTCCCTAATTATGTTTATCCTTCGAAAACGGTTATAAAACACGTAAATTCGAATTTCGTCGACTCAGCAGGGCTAAGTAGGTGACAAAGCAAGCCTACCCTACTTTGGCTTTCCCCGCGACACGCGACAGATCCCGGGGATCCTGTCGCGACACGCGGGAGGTCCAAATTTGGGCTATAAATTCAGGGGCTTGGGACTTGATCAGTTTGCATGTTTTGACGTTAAATTTTGTTACGTACACTTACTTAACCGTTGTTTCTTTCAAAACACACTGTCCCGAACCTCTGCTGTAATAACAGGGTAATAACTCAATCACTGCTACGATTCAATGTCCGATCGATAGAAACCAATCCAATGGATGTTTAAGTGCTGCTCAAACTTGGGTTATACTTTGTCATTCGTCGTGAATTCGATGGATGTTTAAGTGTTGCACTTTGTCATTCGTTGTGAAGGTTTTATCTCGTGAGTTATCGTAAAAGTTGGATTAAAGTTACTAACCTAGTTTTTGTGTGCATTAAATTAGGTTATCAGGATAATCAGTAGGCTAAACCTTTGCCCGCATATAAATCTACAATGTGAGTCATTCTCTTTTTATCAAATTCCAAAACCCTACTTGTTTTCAGAGTTATAGTTACAGGGATTAAGTCTTTGTAGTCTCCAAATTACAACCGGTATGTGGGGTTTTGTATACAATACTTGATAACCGTCACCATTGGACAACGGGTTAGCCAAGGGGTGATATGACCATAATCACATACACCTTTGGACAACGAGATAGCCAATAGGTGGTCGAGTGATAAATACCGTGGGTAGATGGTTGATATGTATAAACATTGTAATCGCTCTTAATACTGTAAATTATAACAACGCATCATTTTAGTAAAAAGAATGATTCACCAGTATTTCCCTGCTGACAAAAACCTTTTTCAAACATGTTTCAGGTGATCTGTTGTGATCCAGGAAAAGTGCCGCGAAGTACTACAAGCTTAAGGAAGTGGCTCAATATAAATAAAGAAACATGTTTTGTAAAATAAAGATTTCCTAGTGAAATCACCTTATTGTAAACTACCGGGGTTTTATCCCGAATTATGAAATAAAATAATCAGGCATTTTCAGTTTTAAAAAGATCCGGCTAAAATCTTCCGCTGTCAACTCAATTAAATAAATACCACGGGATTCCTGTTCCACGGCTCTTGAACCGGGTCAAACCGGGTCGGGGGTCGTGACAACTGGTGGACAGGTGGTGAATGGAATTTAGTGAATTTATTTATGAGACTCTTCATGCGGTGAATTGAAGATTAAACTCTTGAGCAAAGTTTTTATGTCACTTTATTAGAGTTTTTATCTCTGAAATTAAGTCTCTAATAATGTTAGACTCTTCGTTAACCCATGGTTCTTGTATAAATAGTAGGATTTGTGTCTCATTTGAAAAATAAGAATTCTTGGAGAAGATGTGAACATTTGAAGACCCATATTTTTGAGAACTAAATAGAGAGATGTACTCTCTACTCGACGCCGCTACCTTCACATCCTTATTTGTTCCACAAGTACTAACACTACAATTTTACCAATGTAACATTAGGCATGTGGCCTTCTTCGGTAGTACATAGTGATTCAGCTGTTCTACGCTGTGAGAGAGACGCCTTGTCTAAGTAAAGATGCGAAATCTGTTTTATGAGACCCGTGTTGAGCACCAATCCTCATCCAAAATTGTCAACGCCTGTTTGTTCTTTCTTGTAACCAAGGGTCGTACAAGAAAATGTAATTCAAGCTCTCGGTGAAGATTACACAAAGTATTGTACTAGAAGACAGGATTCAAGATCTTGTCAAACACTAATGTTTGAATCGATTTATTTACATATGTTGTATCTAATGTTATTTTCGTTTGGATTTGTATACGGTACATGTACTACAATTTCCTAAATATATAAAGAGATCATCTTTATTATTTTTGCTAATGTCATTTTAAAAAAATTGTGACTCATCTCTTACAGACAAGTCAAAACGTGTTGACATATAAAAAGAGTTGACTAGTGGTAATCAAGTTGTTATTAGAGTGCATAGGTCTTGGGATGGCTGATCTGAAAACGTACAAACTACATATTAAACAAATACTTATATGATGCCTCCGCAAGTTTGATTTAGATACAAACCTAACACGATCCGTTAATGGGTCGGATATGTTAACCTAAACATAATTTGTTTATTAGAGTGCATAGGTCTCGGAAAGGCTGATCTGGAAGCTCGGGGTCGTGCGAGAACACCGTTCCTCCCATTCGGGGCGACAAATTCCTTCAAATTCAAAAAGCATACCAAGATTTGGGCTAAAGCAAAGAAGAAAAGCGGAAGAGATGAGGGCTGGATGATCGGGCCCAAGTGAAACACCTTCCCATCCAAATCAGGGCCGATGAAATTTTTTAGATTCGGGATCCATACCATACAGGCATACACCCTTAGAGGGTTGACCACCTCATTTTTTTATGTGTTGATGGGGTTTGTGTGGTGGTAGGAATTGTCACATCTATCGTACCGATTTGTGTCTATTATTGTTCTTTTTGCATGTAAGTTTAATTTGAATATATGCTATTAGTTTTTGAAAGTCGATTAAATACCTATTGGATCAAAAACTTGTAATGGTTGGTACACAGCATCGAATAAAGACCTTAAATTTGAATAATTAATGATCATGGAGGATTATGCACATTGATTCGACTTTTCTTTTTTAAAGTAAGAAAAGAATCAAAAACCATATTATGAGGATGTGAACATTATCATTTTAAGTCTACTGTATTCCTATCTATTCCTGATAATTCACTAAGCATACATTATATACCATATATACAAGCAATAATCAAACCATAGCTAGTTAAAATGACACACACACACACATATATATATATATATATATATATATATATAAGAGAGAGAGACAGAGAGAGAGAGAGAGAGAGAGTAAGTATGCATGCATGCAGTTATCATAAATAAGTTTTAACCATAACAAAAGAATTAAAGTGAATTAATAACATCTTAATGTAAGCATGCTACAAGTTATATATTTTAGTCCAACAATTAAACATATTCCACTAACATATAGCATAAAGCAATCAAGCCATTAATGTAATTGATATATTATACCATATCACAAAGAACAAAAGGAGTACATACACATACTCTAACACTCTAAAAACACCACGATATTATATACAAATACTTGGAATACAAACAAGCCCTAATTAACTCAAAACTACATGAATTAACTTTTTTTTTTTTTTTGAATTTCTAGGTTATTCGGAGGTGCCCAAGTGTTTCTTGGCTTTTTCTGAAAGAGCTTGTACAAATAGACGGTTCGCTACCATGCAAAAGCTAATATACTGGAATTGGAGTATGCTGGGTGGCAAGCAAATTCAGAGAGTGCGCGGTGGGGCAAGTAACTCAAGCAAACTCACTCGATCGCATGAAATCTCTGATAAGCAGTTCGCTCATTTGACAAGCAAACTTAAAAGCATATTGCTTGCTTTTGCATGAGTTCGCTACCCATAATAGCGAAATGCTTATTTGTGCAAGTAGTTCTTAAAAAACGCCTAGAAACACTTAGCGATTCTCTAAATCACCTAGAGTTCCAAAAAAATCCCCAAACCACACATGTCACAAACAAAAGATGAATTGAACAAAGCAACCAACCAAATGCAAGGTCAAGCCCATGATCATATGTAACCACGAGCAATAGTAACTACGAATCCCTTACTTCGAAGACATTGCGAGTCTTGACCACGATATCATACATGTGCATCGACTTGAGCTTGTTGAAGTTCTTAGGGAGAGATATAAGGTGAATCGTTGATCGTTTATGAAACTGAAGAAGGCTAGGGTCGTCATAGTACCTTTCCCAGCCAATAGATGTCAACATTTGTTCAAGAGCTTGGTATGAGGTGACCACTTGGTTCGTGGGCAGGTGCACCAGCACCTTGCCGCGAGACGAACCTTGCAAGGAGTCCCCACCCGGGTTCTCTACGAGTCTAACTACACCATTCTTGAACACCCAAACACCAGACATGGTTATCTTTGTGAAGAATAAGATGAAAACTGAAGATGGTTAGATTCGGTACCAAAGTGGAGGTTTAAATAGGAGGTGGGTGGGTTAGTGACGTTGAGGTATATATTCTGGTAATTAAATTAGTAAGGGAAAATGGTTTTTTTTATTAGGTATTCAATTCCTTACGACAATAGTTCTTCTGGAATGCATATACACATGTATATGTATGTGTGTGTGAGGGAGAGAGTTTAGGGTATATCTTTTCTAAGAAAGAGATGCATTCGTACACGTTAATTCTTTCATTACTGAATTAAGTGTTTAAACTTCTATCAACTTGTATATATACTAGAGGGTCTCTTAAGAGTTTGTTAGATTTTTATTTTGGTTCCGAAGTCAAGAGGGTCTCTTAAGAGTTTGTTAGATTTTTATATTCATAGTATCAATTCTTTTAATAAAAATACAAGTTTTACCCCTTAGACTAAGTGGTGTAGAAACGTGAAGGCCTAAACCACGCCAACATACCAGCCCGTGCCATGGCGTGGGGTTTGAGGCGGATAGTTCTTGCCCAACGTGGATCAGGAGTGATTGGTGACGTGGCACAATTTTAGTGGTGGAAAAATCTAGCCGTTGGGCGACGATTTTTTTAAAGTTTTTTTATTTTAAAAAATAAATTAACACTTTCTATTTAATCCAATACCATTCCACCATTTTTTACCAGAAACTCTTCCACTACATTCTAAATTTTATAAATTCTCTCACGTTTTATAAAAAAAAGCATCTCCACAACCGTCAATTCGATCCAAACAACCTATATGGTCGTGGCGAAATACCAAATACTACTTCCCCTCAAAACTTCCCTCCTCTTCAAGTTACGGGCTCAAAAATCATATACTTCGGGTGTAGACTACACTGAAGGCTTAGCCAACCCAAATCAACGTATTATACGTTCAGTAACATCCAAAAACAAAGGAACGCCCAAAAGGAGAAAGTGCATGACACATGTCACTCCACGCGAGTCTTTCACGACCCATCTCACCCCACACTTTTTTGGGCTTGAAGGGGAAATTTGACACTCCTGACGTCGCGCTTCATGCCCCTCTTCATTCTCCTCCCACACCTTATAGTCTTAGATGTAATGTGCAAAAGATAAATTATGAAAAGCTTTTCGTTTCGTCACTTATTCAAAATAAATAGGTCCCAGATCAAATAGGAATTATCTTTTTTTTGTGAGAAGCCGTCCAGGATCAAATCGGAATTATGTTTTTTTTAATTTTTTTTTTTTTTTTTTTTTTTTTTTTTTTTATGAGAAGTCTGAGAAGCCGTATGGTATTGGCATGTGTTTTTTCAAAAATTTAAGGTGGAAAGGCATTTTGATCTATTTACTTCTTTATCTCAAAGCCTTACGTTTAGATATGAATTACGTCTTCGTCATCTCCATGGCCACCTTTACTCCACCACCACCACAGCCATAAGTAAGGGTACTTATGGTGGGAATCCGTCTCCAAAGCCCGGTCTCACATCCACCATTTATCCACAGTCTTACCTAAACCCAACTCCCATAATTTGGCTCGCAACCACCACCTCAATCTCGTCGTCCTCTCGTTCATCCCTTTAATCGTCGGTTTATACCTCTATTGCATCTACTCTCTCCAAACCCTAACTCCGTCACTCGCCAAATTCGAAGTTTTACTCATGATGTACCCGTCGGAGCTAAATCATGCATTGGTAACGTGGTTATGATATCTATACCTAACCTATCTCACCCGTCATTGTACCATACATTAAAATGTAAGATTGACGTTTTGGATTTTTTATCATTTCATTTTAAACAACTTTTTAGATTTTTTATCATTACGCTTTCGAGAAATATCATTTAAGTGTAAGCTTTGTTACATTTGGGATGCTAAAGTTTTGGAGATATATCATTGTGTTTGTAACACAAAGATAAAACATAGTTTATTGCGTTTATTAATTGTCTTTTAAATGCTAAAACACTATGTAATCAAGCTTTCATTTAAAGCGTTATGTTAAAACACAATGCTAAAAACACTATGTAAGCAAGCTTCACATTTAAAACACAATGACCCGGGTATGTAATCAAGCTTTCATTTAAAACAGAGTCTCCTTAATTTGATGTTCATTGTGTTATGTTGTGTTGTGTTGTCCATTGTGTTTAACGCATCTGAATTTTTGATTTTTTTTTTCAAAAGTACAGCAATAGTGTACTTGTTTTAAAGATAAAAATCGCTCGTTTTTATGGTTCAATTTAAAAATATAACGTCCAAAAATCCACTATACTCGGAACTCTCTCGTCATCTTCTGAAGAATCACTATTACATACATGCTTCATATGCTTGATCACTTTGGCATAGCATGTTGTTCCACCTTGGCCATCACCACCTAACTGTATCGACCAATCACAACTCTTGCCAGCTTGCACGACCAAGGCTCTAGTGTTGTTTAAATTTGAGGATCCAACCTGATTTGAATTGTTGATAGGTATCAATGCATGTTTGACATTTTTGCCCGGGTTTTGGTTGGTGTTCTAGTTTGACTGATTTGTTTAGTTTCTGAAAGGATTGTGGTTTCCCTGCTGTGCTGGCCTTGTAAACTCTCTCTTGAAATGACTGCTTTCTACACAGTTGAAACATCTAACCACTTGCTTATCAAACCCGTACTTTATATCCTTCTTGCTTTCCAAACTTGTTTTACCCCTTCTATCCATGAAATCCTTTGCTCGTCGTACGACACTTGAAAAGTCCCACTTAATGTCTATCATTTCCATCTCATCCTTGTCAATTTGTTGGTAATCTTGATGTGTTAGATTGATATTACCAATTTGACCGGACACTAATCTGCATATGAACTTACTAAAGTGTTTAGAAGTTCCATATGCTCCTTTGCAACCTCTACACTTACTTTTCAAAAACTTGATGTATCTAAATGAACTGCATTAGGGTTAGATGATTCACCAACCTTGAAAGTTGACGAGTTGTTTCCATAACATGTTTGTTGAATATTGTAGCGAGGATCAAGTAACGGTGGTACGCCAAAAGTTTGAGCATTGGGTTCGGGAGTAATTGGTTGTTGTTGCATATATGAATTGGTATTTGAGACAAAGGAGGTTTGTAGCTTTGCGTGTTGAGAAGGTTCAGTCGCTCCGTTGATTCCACCAATATTTCTGAGATACATCCATGGTTTTTGTGGAACAAAAGTCCTTTTCGCTTTTCTAATCTCTCTTGCATTCTTGTTTTCCAAAGTCTAAATGAACTCATAAAAATTTTTTGTATCGAGTACCATTATACTTTAGAACTTCTAGAAATCCACTCCATTTAGGTGGTAAAGCATCAACAAATTTTAAAACAACTTTTTGTGGACTTAAAATCACATCAAACATATGCAACTAGTGTGAGGATTGCCCATCCGAACAGATCACTTCCGTCAATCGTACATCGTAGCAGAAACAGATCAAGACAAGGTATAAAGATTGTTTTATATAGGGAAGGTCCATCCAGACGAATGGAGGATTGCCCATCCGAACGGATGGAGGGAATCTTATGAGGGAGTGCTTCATTAAGTGAACCCTATAAATAGGCCTTGTTATGTTTCATTAATAATTTTTGGCAACATTTGCTATTTTTGAAATTTTTGAGACTAGAGAGAGAAAGTAGCATTCAAGGTGATTCAAGGTGTAAACATTGTCAGATCATTCAATAGAATGATTGTTAATTACGTTCTTGTGTTCAATCCACACACGTACACGGATTCCGCACCTCGTACGTGTTCTTCACAATTGTCAGGAGTTTGCATTCGATCCTAAATCGCATTCACAAGTGGTATCAAAGAAGGAGAGCGATTGCACAGTTCAGAGATGCAAGAATCTACGTGATTTCATCAGATTCGAAGCTGATTTGGATCAGTTTTGTTACATTTCTTCTTCATCTCATTTTCACATTTATGAACTTGAAACACAAATTCAAAGAGATTTCATGGTTAAAAATTGCTATATTTTTTATATAATATGCGCAATACAAGTTTTTATAATCCTACAAAATTTTAGAGTTTAATTCAAAGATTACAGGTGTCACTTTGATGAATAAAGGTCTGAAAAGTTGAGTGTGTCGCTACTGTTTAAGGTTCATCCGGGTGGATATCAGTCCATCCGAAGAGTATTACGAGTCCATCTGCTCGGATAGACTCCCATCCGGACCAACAGGCCCATCCGGGCTAGCAGGCCCATTCATTATTGTTTGTTCATTCAGTTAAACTGTGTTCTTCATCCGGACGTATGGAAGTGGAATAGAGTCTATATGTTATTTTGAGTCCATCCGGACTTTTATAAGTATACAAGGCCCATCCAGGTATTAAAGTCCATTCAGACTGTTTGCTGAACTGCTGAGGTACATCCGATCGAATAGAGGATAGGCCCATCCGGGTGTCTATTGATTTGTTTTGGCCCATCCGTTCACAAATGAGTCCATCCAGACTGAAGTAGTTAATTACATCTGCCCGTATAGAGGTGCAGGTCCTTCCGGCTATTTGTCCATCCGCTGGTTTTTGGTGTTATTTAGGTCTATTCGAAGTTCATTAAAGCCCATCCAAAAAGTTTCTCAGGCCACATTCTTTAGTCCATCCGAAACAAGTGTTAGCAATTATCCATTAGTCCATACGACCCATGTTGAAAGTCCAATAAACAGTCCATTCATGAAGCCCATCCGAAGATACATCCGGACCAATGTTTTCCTCATCCGAATCAAGATTTGATACTAAAGCCCATCTGGATACATCACTCATCCAGAAAATATTATTTGGACTTAACTCTCACACAACCCAAACTTAATATTTTATTTGGAGAACTGCTAAGGCCCATACGTATCAATTATCAAAGCCCATTTGCTTAACAGGCTCATTTGAAGTTTTTAGTATATCGTCATTCAAGTCTATTCGTCGCATTGATGTAGGTCCCCTTGTTCGTACGGATCGTCATAGAATCGTCAATCCAACCTAGAGTGCGGAATCCTCTAGATCAGATATGGCACAGAAATGAGTAGAAACAGAATTCACAATTAATCGGTCTTCTATTGATTATCCAAACGAGCAGTTTTACAATCAATTCAAGACTCGCACAACCTCACAGCAACTCTTTGTGATCTTACCTCTCTCTCGAAAAACCGTCTCTCTCTCCCTCTACACGTTTTTCGCTCTCTCTAGAATTCTCTTAGTGTTCCAAACCCTAATCACAAAACATGTTTATATACTACATGTCTGTGAACTGGGCTTCCTACTGGGCTAGGCCATTTTCCAAGCCCATTAGAACAATTAACTCCCTAACCAATATGCTAAGCCCATTACAAAATATCCAAAGACTAAATAAACAAACTATTAAGTTGTTGTCACTGAATATGCACCAATAGACTCCCCCTTGACAATAGCTTCATAGTGTAACTTTGTCTTCAAACATGTTGTAGTCTTTTGATCTTTGGATAGCGTCAACTACACAGTTTCTGACATTAACAGACTCCCCCTTAGCTGATGCTTCCAATCTCCAAAACTTTCATTCGTTGTAGATCAGTGAACTAGCAATCTTTGGTTAAGCAAGTAAGCTTTAACTCTTCCATATCTCTTTCTATTTTTGCAATGTAGTAGAAGGATCCTACCATGCATCGTCACACATTCTTCACTTCATTCTCAATCTGCACTTTACTTGTATTCTGCACTTCATTTTGATAATTGCATCAATCTGTTTAGAAACACAAGCAAGTATCTTGAAAAACCATTAGTCTTTTTCACATTTAAAGATAAACCAATATTTTATCTTATCATGCAAAAACAATTACCTTTCAGTTCAAAATGGAAGTCTTTTAAAAAAATCTTTTTAGTATTTTTGATATTTTCCAAAACAAACTAAACTAAACTCAAAATTATTTACAATTTCATCTTTTTGTGAGAATCATGTGCAAGAAGTTCATATCAACAAAATTAAACTGTTTCACATCTGCAGTTAATTCTTTATTTATTTTCGTGAACAGCAGTCCAAGACGATTACCAATATGTTTGTCCACTTAAATAAAATGCATGAACATTTCAAGTTCCATTACCGTATGATACCTTAAGGTAATATTATACTGATGTACTAGTTTGTCCCACTTCAGGATGTACCCCCTCGATCAAGGTATGCACAAAGATTCCTCGTAGTAGGTGAGTATACCAAATTCATCCATTTTGTTTTTCAACGATAGATAATTGGTGATCAGGTCAGTACTTTCGTACAGCAAAGAGACCAAAATATCTAACGAGGGCTAAGACAAATACCAATTTTGGTACGACTTATGCATTTTGCACATTTTGAATGACTCTCTAGGAGAGCTTCTTCATTTATAGGTTTTGGAATTTTTAGCTCTTTTAAGATATCCTGGTTGTGCCTAGGTCAGCATATATCTGGATGCAGCAGAAGGACAACCCTGATACCCCGGATGAAATAACAGTATAAAGACCCAAAACCTCATATTTTGGCAATCTATCAACGCAAGATTTATAGTCATTAAACCATACGCCACTGATGTGTTCCCCACTCATACACAGTTCGTTATGTTTATATCACATTGGTAAGTTGATTATTTCATGATTTTTGCCTACTGGTACATCATATGATGAAGCTGCTGTCACATTTAAGCAATTTAATTCATTTTCAGTGTGACAGTCTAACTTGCTGATGTACTATTCTCTTCTTTTTCACACAGTGATAACTCTTTTTTTCAATTTTTTATTTTTTAATGTTTTTATTTTTTCAATGTTTTTGTAATTTTTTTTTTAAATTTATAACTTACTCCCCCTAAACGCACACACTATCTAAACTTTTTTAGGCTTAGGGAAATTTCTCCCCTTAAACACACACACACACTAACTAAACTCTTTTTGGCTTAGGGAAATTTATCTCCCTAAATTTTTATTTTTATGGAGCAAGTTTTAAAAACACAAATTTAAAAACAAACAGACTCCCACTTTAACCTGACAATAAGTTTTTCACTTTTAGAGTTTTAGAATAATCGTAATAATCACTAAAGCAAATAGTTCGTTACCAAGGTTAACCTACTATTCACCTCAGATGCTTTAAAGGAACAACCACTGTTTAACACATCAACGGTCCTTCTTGGTCATCCTGCACAATCTCAACAACTCAGTTAGACTTGAGAACCCAAACCTTACCGGTTTTGGGTTGACCATGTAAATCCATATACGATGCTTCTAACCAATATCCATCACACCTTACTGGTGTCTTGGATGTCTTCCCCGTTGTTGAGCAAGATTGATAATTTCCACTAGGTCTTTGAAACCGAGAATTCCAATAAACTCTCGGATTTTCCGACCTTTGAAAGTTACCCTTTTCAAACCTTCTTCTCCCATTATCATAACATGAATTTTGAGAAAATATTGGATTATGTTGAACATTTGTGTTACTGAAACCCCTATATTCGTTTCTTCTTTGAAAATTCTGATTACCAGAAGTCTGGTATCGATTTTGATATCCAAAATTTTTATTTGACTTTGAAACCGATTTGATTTACCATTATAATGACTAAATTGTGGAGAAATACTTTTGGGTCTATCAAATCTCCCTGATTGTGAAGTTTCTTATTGAAATCTTGGTTGATTACTTTGACAATGTTGTTGAACATTATTATTTAAACGAACCCTATTCCCATCCTTAACCTCGTTAACTTTTTGCTTATTTTTCTTCAAAGGACAACAACTAGCCACATGTCCTTTGTTGTGACATTTAAAACAAGATTTTTTCTTATAAATTTTCTTTTTTATTAAATCTCTTTTTAAATGTTTTCTTCTTTTCGTCTTCAGTATCCTCATCCGATTTATGAGGTGTACTGTTAGACTCAACAGATTCTTTCAAAGACACTGGACTATTTAGCAAGTCCACAGCTATCAGATCCACTACAGCTTGTGTAGTAGGCACAAAATCAGTTAACTCATTCTCATCAGGTAAAAAAGAGTAGTCTTGATCCTTTGAAGGTGAAGCTTTACTAAACCCCATTCCCGTTTTATCATTCCTCTTTTTCAGCCCTTTTTTGAATTTGAGTCCTAACTAATGAAGATTTTCCACATTTGTCTAACTTTCCTTTAAGTTCAACAATTTGGTCTTGTGCAATGGCCAATTCCCTGCACTTTTCATAAAGTTAATTAGTTTTATCCTTTACAGTTTCATGAGCCAAATCAATGATCTGTAACAGTTCATTGACTTTGCTTGTTAAACTGCTGATTTCTTGTTCATTTGATTTGAGCTTATTTAAACAATTTAACTCTCGTTTAATCAAAAGAACATTTATATCTTTTAACTTTTCTAATTCAGCTAACTGAATTTTGCTTTGCCCCGATAGTCTGTTAACTTTACCTTGTAGTGCAGTGCAATTATGACATGTATGACTTACAGATTCTGATGATACCTTCACCTCTACTGTAAGTCCATTCACATCATTCAAGCCCTTTGAAACTTCTGCTTCCTTCTTCTCAACATTCTCCTCATCAGCTTTCTTCTTCTCTTCTACCACAACATCTGCTTCTACATCTGAAGCACGAGCTCCTACACTTTGTCTAGATGAACTCTGATAACGTTTTTCTAAAGCTTCCCACAGCTCTCTAGAAGTCCCATACTTCTTAAAGGTATGTTTGATGCCCTCAGGCAAGGACATCTTTATCACTGCTAAAGCTTTCTTCTCAGCATCAACCACATGTTTCTCAGATTCATCCATCTTCTCATAAGAAATCACTTTAACTCTTCCTTCAATATGACATGTAGGAGCAACATATCCATCAATCATACAGCTCCGCATTCTGGTATCTTCACTTTTCGCAAATACCTCAAATTCCTCTTTCCAGACAGCATATTGTTTAACGTTTATCAGCTTTGGCCAATTTTTAACTATCTCACTGACATTGTCCATTCTGACCATCTTTAAACACGCAGCTTAAAAGTTTAAATGGATTTTGGTAACCTGTGTCAAAATCCATATCTAACTTCTCTACTGGTCCTAGTCACGTTTTTACCATAACCGTACTGTTAAAATCGTACAATTTTTTTCCGAAAACTGTGATTACCTAATTACATCGTTAGACTCTTTTTGAGATTACGAATCCAATGATATATAATGTCAAACACCAAATTCGGGATTTTCCAGACTTTTTTTGTCCTAAAAATCCAAGGAATCCAACCGTGCAAACGGTTTGTCGAGATAAGCTATGGATCGTTTTTTATTTGCGAAACAGTGAATTTTTATCGACGCTTGCCTAGAAAAATTCCACCCCTTTCTAAATACTCTACTTATTTCGCTGGTTAATCAATTTAAATTCACTGCTCAAGTTCGCTGTTCACTAAACGTGTAACTTCGCCGATCACCGTAATAATGTCGCTGAGGACAATTAAAACGGTTACCAAAGTCGCCTTTGGATTTTAATTACGCCGGTCATACAATTTCGCATGTCCAGATCTGTGTAAATGTCAAATACGCCAGATCAGATAATTACTTTGGTTTGTCAGCGTATTTAATCCGATTTCAGCAACTTCTTCTCCAAGCCATGCCAAAATCACCAAAACCATATCTTTCCAAAGTTTGAAAAGATTTTATCCTGATCTCCTATCAATTTCCTGCAAAATTAGACAACCAAATCAGTAGAACTTTAATGAAAATACGAAGAACTAATAAAAAAACATGAAGAACACTCTTCGAATCTTCAAGACTTTCTAGCGAAAATCCTTCAAAAATCAACCAAACCTGCAACCAAAATCATTGACACAGCAAAATTAAATATGCAGAACGATCAAAACACAAACAAAAATGCAGAAAAATAACAGAAACTCAAAAATTTCGAAACCCTAGATTTCAGATTTAAAGATTTTTGAAAAATTTTCCAATCTTCCACCCGAATTTGCAGTCCACAATTCTGAACCAAGCCTCTTCAAGAGCCTAACGCTCTGATACCAATTGTAGGTCCCCTTGTTCGTACGGATCGTCACGGAGTTGTCAATCCGATCTAGAGTGCGGAATCCTCTAGACCAGATTAGCACATAAACGAGTAGAAACAGAATTCACAATTAATTGGTCTTCTATTGATTATCCAAACGAGTAGTTTTACAATCAATTCAAGACTCGCCCAACCTCACAGCAACTCTCTGTGATCTTGCCTCTCTCTAAAAAATGTCTATCTCTCTCTCTACACGTTTTTTTCTCTCTCTAGAATTCTCTTAGTGTTCCAAACCCTATTCATAAAAAATGTTTATATACCACATGTCTGTGAACTGGGCTTCCTACTGGGCAAGACCATTTTCTAAGCCCATTATAACAATTAACTCCCTAACCAATATGCTAAGCCCATTACAAAACATCCAAAGACTAAATAAAAAAACTATTAAGTTGTTATCACCGAATATGCACCAACAATTGAGCGTGAAGATTTATTCATATCATTGAAACTTCATAGTGTTCATCATTCACACGTTTCAAGTGGTTTAAATGTTTGATATAAAGATTTTTGCTAAAATCGTTTGTTTTATCTGTTTGTAGGTGATATACAAGGTGTGATAATAGAGGGATTTAAGAAGATACAAAGATGTCAAGCATGGATGAAGAGTTCTACAACACGTTCTATAACGCGTTTACATCCGAAAAAACAACCAAAGGAACACCCGGGACAAAAACTGTTTCAAACGTTATTTTCAAGAGTTTGAAGTATGATAACATGTATGAAAATCATCAACGACCACCGAAACTAATGAATATCGAAGATTACCATTGGTAGAACAACAAATTTGAAAACTGGGTGTATGCTTATGCTTATGAGAGTTGGGTGATGTTAATTTTTGGATATGAAAAACCAGTGAACGATAAAAATGAATTGCTTGAAGTTAAACAATTTTCTGAAAAAGATAAGACAAATCACTCTAACGAACTAAAAATGGTAACATTATTATAACAATCTGTTAGAGAGAATATCTTTTTTTTTTACTTCAACATGGTGAAACCTCTAAGTCGATGTGGGAAGCATTGAAACTGAAAGCCGAAGGCAGTAAAGACATCAAGAAAAAACAAATTTCATTGCTGAAAAAAGAATTCGATTTATTCGGATGCATGAAAGGAGAAACTGTCAGACAAATGATTAAAAGATTTTGTCATCTGAAGATCAAGTTAGAAAGGTTTGGAATCAAGAAGGATAGGGAAGTGATTATTGAAAAACTAGTCGAGGCATTGCCACACGTTGAAGACTGGAAAACGTTTGTGATTGTGTTGAAAAATGATGCTAAATTTGATGAGATTACATTGGATGGTTTGATTAAGAAACTTGAAAGTCATGATCTAGAATTACAAAAACAAAACAGAATGACTAGTTCAAATTACCAGCAGAATGTTGATATGTATTACCAACGAAGTATGCTGCTGAACAATCAGTCACCAAAGGTTGGTACAGCATTCAGTACTGACAATGTTGGTGATTCATCAAAGGGCAAATCTCTGAGTTATGATTCGAGATATCATTCATCATCTTCATCATCAAATCCAATCCCAGTCAGAACTGGAAAGATTCTCCGCATTTAAACACTGATTTCGCTAAACAATACATAAGTTTCGTAGCTTCTGTTCTGGAGTCATATGAAGGTTTAATCGTAGGAAAGATCAACAATCCAAATATGACAAAGGAGGATTACGATCAAGTAGACCCAGAAGATATGGAGCTCATGGATATTCGCTGGTGTATGGCTAGCATGATCAGGAGCGCTCAACATTTCATGGAGATCACTGGGAGAAAGTATTTGGAAGGTCCTGATATGAAACTGGGATTCGACAAAGCAAAAGTCACTTGCTTCAAGTGCAAATAGAAAAGACACTTCAAAAGAGAGTGTACTAACCGTCAAGCTGATGATAGCGTGAATCCTTTTCATGAAGATTACTATAAAAAGGCCATCTATCATCGCAACAATAAGCAACCTTCAAGAACAAATCAAAGGCAGATTGAGGAAGTGTCATCAAAAGAGAGGAAGCAGGCTTGTATAACAATGCATGATGACGAAGGGTTTGACTGGAGTAAATACATAAAGGAAGAGAAAAAGGCGTTAGTTGCTGAGTTTAAACAGATCCGAGAGGAACAACATGCCCGAATGAATTTGAGTGATGTGTATAAGGCTTACAAGGAAGTAAGTGGGCAAATAGATGGAGTGAAGAGAAAGAATGTTTTGTCGATCCTAAATGGAACCCAGTAGTTGATCCTGATAAGGTAAACTTTGAAGCACTTGTTGCTGCTATTCCAACTGCGGGAGTTTGTTGTAAAGGACTCGAAGAGATTCCAAACTACAGAGAAAAGGTAGATGAAGGAATAAAGAAGGTGATCTATGCAAGTCTAGAGAAAAAAAGGAAGACTGTGTAGGAAATCTTTGATGAAAGCAAGAAGCTGAAAGAATAAATTCTGAAGAAGACTACCGACAACATATCAGAAAAAGATCACGTTGAGGTAACAACTCAAACTGAAACTACTAAGTCGTCTGATAATGCTAAGTCAACTGATAAAATTGATGAAATTGATAATAAAACTGACGAACAGTGCAGGAAATGCATGGAAACTTGTAGTGCCTATACTGAAAAAGATAGAAATCTGAGATCTAGAGACATTGAGTTTACTAAAATAGAAAGATTTTTTTAAAGAAAAATGTAACGAAATGATTGAAAATGAGAGATTTTTGAAAGAAAAAGAAAAAAGAGCTAACACAGAAATGTGAAAATCTTGAAAAAGAAAACAAAATTGAAACAAAAGTGTTCAGCTGATTGCAACGAATGTATTCAAAAAGATAAAACTATTCAAGAGTTGCAAAAAGAACATGATGGAATGAAATTGTCATATCACATGGTAAAAGAAGCTTACGAGAAAACAATAGAATTTATGACTGGATAGTCTTTCTAAATTTGGTTGATGAAGGGTAAAGGAAAGTGGTCTTTCCTTGTTGCTTCGTTTAATTTGTGATAGTCGATACAAAAGCTCTATTTGGTGACGATTCTTGTTGGTATAAGTTCATTTTAATTGATAGTTATTACTATCATACCTCCCTTTTTGGCACTACTTGGACGGGACTTACCCATGGGCTATCGGAGATAGGGTAGATAAGTCTGGCGTCTAGTAGCTTGATGACTTCATTTTTAACCACTTCTTGTACGTTTGGATTTACTCTTCTTTGTGGTTGTATTACCGTTTTATAGTCATCTTCCATTAAAATTTGGGTGTCCACATGGAAGGATTGATGCCTTTGATGTCCATAAGTTTCTATGCGATTGCGTTTTTATGTTTTTATCAAAAGTTTAATGAATTTTTCTTTTTCAAAAAGTGGTAGTTTAAAAGAAATGATGACAGGGAGCTTACCATGTTTGTCCAAGAATGTGTATTCTAGACCTTTTGGTAGTTCCTTGAGTTCGAGTGGTGGTGGGTCTTCAAGAGACCGCTTATTTTCTTCTTTTTTTAAGGTCGATGGCCGAAAAGGTTTGTTCGATGGCGTCTTCCTCTTCGACGAATTGTTCCTCTGTTTCTTCTGTATCGGTGGCTTTGTTTCATCTTCAATTAGGGGGTCGTCATTGCCAATTGGGTATTTCATTGATTGGTCGAGATTGATGTACCTTTTGTCGGCCCGTAATTGAAGTGGTAGGTTCTTTTGCTTCCGTTTGACTAAGGTTTGATGGGATTTTATGAACGGTCCCAACACGAAGGGGGTATCATCTAGGATGATAAATTCGGTTGGTACTACCGCTTGGCTTGTTTGAATTAAGACATGCTCAACCATTCCCGTGGCGTTTATCATTTTTCAGTTAGAGAGAAAAATAGGGATTCTAAGAGGCGAAAAATCACTAGTACCTAATTTTTCGAAAATATAGTTTGGCATTATGTTAACACAAAGAACTTTATCAATTAGCACGTTACTAACAAAGATGTTTTGAAAAAAAACATGGTACCGGTTTTATGTTTAGTTCATGGTATTCATATTGTATTAGTGAAGTTTGATCATTTGTTAACGTGATGCTAACTAACTCTTCAATTTTAGTAGTAGTGTTTAACTCTTTTAAAAAATTGGCATGAGAAGATACCAAACAATGATTTTCAAAAAAGGTTGTAAAACGTGAATTTCTTGAAAGTTTTGTTTTATTTTAAAATCGTTAGTTTTAGACTTACCTTCTTCTTGGTTTGGTTCATGCATGAGTTTTTCTTTTTGTTGCTCTTCTATTTTTCCCTTTTCGATTATTACCTCTTTAGTACAAATGGTCTCCTCCTTTTCACGAGATCTCTTAATTAAGATTTCTAGATTTTTGAGACTTTGTATAAGGCTTTCGGTATCGGGATTAATTGTTGGTGGCGTGTCGTATGTTTTAAGCGGATTGGCATCCCAGTTAAAGCTTGAATTTGGGAGCTCAAACCTTGGTTCTTCATATTTGGTGTATGAGGTTGATGGTTGAAAAAGGTAACAATGTTGTACCGAATGGGACTCACCGCAAATGGTACAATAAGGTTCCTCATAATCATCCTCAATATATTAGTTGTAGTCTTCTGAGTAGTAATCCATTGTATTGGAAGATACCCAGAAGAATAACGAGCCTCGGGATCAGAAAACAAAAAAAAAAAAAATTTATAGAATGTTTGTAACACCCCGAAAACGGGTTTGGTAATCAAACCTCGTTAATAGTAAAAACGGGTAAAATACTGTTAGTGGTAAAATTAACCCGGTGAATATTAGGATTTAAATAAATAAATCTAATATTTATTAAAAAGATGGGAAATACTTTGAGAAAGCAAAGTATATAAAAAGGCCCGAGATTTAACGGGACTTAAAATAAAACGGGTTTTTGAACAACAACTAATTAACTAGGAAAAATTATAACCTAGTTAGCTAATAGTCTAGAAATAACTTATAATAAGGTTAAAAAGAACCAATCTATAAGTTAAACCAAAGTGGAGGGGCCAAATTAATAAAAGTTGAAACTTAATTGATCAAATAAGAAATAATTTACAAAAAAAAAAAAAAAAAAAACACACTGTGGGTGTGCTGGGATCGATCAGAAGAGGAGGGCGACCAGGGGTTTTCTTCAAACCCTAAAATTCCCACAAAATTCACAAATTGAAGCCTCTAATCTGCTCTAAATCAAGTCTCGAACATAAATTAGTGATCTCCTAGTCGTAAGGATCAAAAGGTATGTAAAATTGTGGTATTTTGTTGCATCTTGAATTCTAGGTTAAATGTGAAAAACGAAAATTCAGCTTGATTACTTGATGCATGGATGAAATTAGATGTGATATGAGGTTTAGGAACAAACCCTAGATGATTTCATGACAAAATCTTGCATGATATTTGTAGGGTTTCATAATCACCATTGTAGGTGATTAATGAGCTTGAAGAAACTTGATAAATACTAGAATTATAACTCTCTTGTTCTAGCACAATCAGAATTCAAGAAGTAATTTCAGAAATATTGATGTTTAGATATGTGTAAAGTTGACTAATTGAAGTGAAATTAGATGATAACTACAAGTCATGAACTTCGTAATGATTATGTAAAATCTGACCCGCTAGGTGTTTGTTGAAACGCCTAAGTGAGGATTAAAGTATTAATAATCGGACAAAAACGCAGATTTGCGATATCATAATGAATCATGATAAATGGTTGTAAAAAAAGGGTTCTAAATTGGTTATGAATGGAACTCTTTAGGCGAGGAATCCGGATCGTCAAATGGACAAGCCGGTGGAAATACGCGTTTGGAAAGGATGCTTAAAAGGTACGTAACTACGGTTCCGTTACATTATGCTTGATTTAGTATTTTCGTTAGTAGACTTTAAATTAGCATGATACATGAAATTGGCATTTAGTGGAAGTGACGAAGATCACTAGGTAAATAAACGGGTCAAAAGGTGAAATTATCACCCTTTGACAATATCGACTAATGGTTTGTCGAGTTACATGTTTATAGGAATAAATATCAAATGGATACGCACATCGCTATTGCTTAGCGGCTACTAAGTCAAGGTATTGAAACGGGTCAATATATTGATCCGAGCCAGGTATGTATAATGATTCAATTCATCATGTAGAACTTGAGGTTTTCTAAGAGTTAAACAAGGTCAAATTGGATATTTGGTTATCTTAAAGATAAACCGAATAATTCAAGTTATAATTGTAGTGTTTTAAAAACTTAATGGTTTCTAAACAAGGTTATAGTTAAAAGATCAAATTTTTGGGTCAAACAAGTATCTGAAAGTCCTTTGTCGTAAAAGAAGGGCCAAAATTGACCAAAATGCCCTTGTAGGTTAAATTGAACAAACAACCCTTAAAGGTTGTTTGGAAACAAGTTTCATGAGTAAATAAATACTTAGAATAAGTGTAGAAGTTGAAAGATGTAATACGTTAGTCAAATAGCTCTATTTGAGTCTTGCCGTAAAATAACAATCTGAAGGGTAAAACTCGGAACATATAGATATACACATTGAAATCCAACACGCAAAGAGTTGTAGTTGAAGATTACTTGATAAGAAATGTAGGAATAGGATGCTAGAAATGAATGAAAGCGATTTCAAGTTTTAAAGTGCTTAAATACCCTTAACGGGTCAAAATAAGCATACGAGCGAAAACAGGTTTAAATTGTGTAATAAACCTATGATTAGAACCTAATATAGTAGGTAACATTAATTTGAAGAAGTGTATGAGATATAGGAATCAAATAAATACGTTTGTTTGATAAAATGCATAAACGGGTTAAAATTTGGTAAAAAGATAACGAGTCGAAGGCTTAGAAGTCTCAAAATTTCTTATGTTGGATGTAGGATTTTAACTCCATAAGATGGAGGATTAAATTACGAACGCGTAGGAAAAAGTATCGGGTAAAACGGATCAATAACGAAGAAGTTATGGCCGTTTCCGTGAAATCAGATCGTGCTGGGTATGTACAGCATCAGCTGAAGTAACTGGCTGTGAAAAACAGGGCTAGGCGTGACACCTAGGCCCTTGGCGTCACGTCTAGCCCCCTAACTCCGAAAATTGTTAATTTTTGTCATTTTTAACACCTGTACTTGTTTGAACTTAATGTTTGACTATCAAAACTAACTTTTAAGTTGGTTTTGATCATAGGTGAATGCCAAGAGTGCACGGATGAAGATCAAGCGACGAGCAAGAACCGAACACGATCACGAAATAAGCTTCCGCACTATGTATCGTTATTATGTTAAACGAAGAACGTACACATGATATGTTGTATACTTTTTAAATTGTAAAAAGTTTTAATAAACCCGTAATTTCCAATGCATATGTAATCTTAATTACATGACTGTTTTTCGTAAATGATACGTTAAACCTTAATTTATAAGAACGGGTGTTACAAGTTGGTATCAGAGCCTTGGTTTAAGAGATTCAAGTATGGCGGGAAAGCTATGCTTGGACTTAAACCTTATGCTCTTAACAAAGATTGGTGTTCGGTTCAAGGCTTGATCGCAAATCCGGTAAGTACAAGTATGTTAATAGTTTAGCATGCTAAAGTGTTGTAAACAACACATAGGGCTATCGTGTGATACACGTTACCCCAATTGAAATGATTGATATAGTTGACGAAAATACGCGTGTTGACGCGTATAGTAGAAAAAAAAACCTTGTATTATAATACGGGCGATTATTGAAGTTGATGTTACTAACCTTTGTGAATGTTTTAATTGAAGGACACTCGCATTTGAAGATGACGAGAGTTGGACAAATTACGGATATGAGGATGAAACGGTCCGATGTATAACAAGCAAAGCATACTCATCAAGGATCTAAATCGCGTAGGATCACGAACAATGTTAACGGAAAAAGGAGAGCCTGATAGAGCAAGCATTATCAGGTGCATGTTTTAAATTATTGCATAAATAAGTAATATGCAACAAATATATAGAAATTGAAAGTTGCATAAGTAGATTGAAAACTTGGAAAAACCTGAATAGAAAACCTATCTGGGATATTGTTTCCAGGAAAAACAAATAGAGGCATTACTTACATGGGGTGTAATGTGAATATTATAAAAAGGTCATGTATACCAGGTGTTGATCGCTTACTCTGGCCAAGTAAGTAGTGAACACGTGGTACCATGAACTTCTTATGATGGACACATTTATGTCCGATGTAGTAAGGGTAGGGGTGAATGGGACTAACTTAAAAAGTACCCAAATAAATCAAATGAGCAAAATGTTTGATAATAATGTAAACGCACAGCCGGGTGACAGAAGCGTATTACATTAAGATGATGAGCCCGAGTGAAGGGACAAAGATTAATGTAAAACAATTAAGGTATGCAATTGGGAGGGGTGTGCTTACACTCGAACCCGAAGAATGCAAATATGACTCTTAACGGGCTGATTTTGTAAAACATCAAATTTGAGAACAAAGTAGGAATACAAAAGCGAAACGAAGTCATAATGCATACCGTAAGGGTTGCAATAATAACAACTTCGGTAAAACACCCGGTTGGTCGGTAAGGATTTAAACACATGCGTGAACCGAGAAACGGGAACTCGGATGGAAAGTTAAAAGACTCGGGTTTTGAGTCATAACTAAAAGACGACAAAATAATGCAAATAGAAATTTTTAATAAATTATGTTTAGCTATTTCAAAGCTGAACAGGTCAAACAAAGACTGAAGTTTGGCATTCATAAGCGATGAATGTTCACACGAACAAGTCAAACAAATTTAATAAAGGATGACACTTGGTAAGTTAAGTAAGTGCGAATCGAATAAATAAAAGTGCGAAATATTAATAAACCTAAGTAAAGGAGTTATAGGCGTTAAAAACATTAAAATAAAGGAACCCCGGTGATGGAACGTAAGGAAGTATAGGTAAGAACCTAACGGTGAATGTAGGGTAAATCGACGTGTAATTGACGTTAGAAGTCACGAAGCCGGAAAGATAATTCGAAAGAAAACAATGTAGCCTTAGACTACGGTCAAGGTCAAACGAAATTAAAAAAAAAAGGTAAAAGCGAATAATTCTAACCATAAAAGGGGTGCCTTAACGCCATATGCCTATATAAACGTATACACATTTGAATAAAGATGATCTATGGGATCATCATAACCTACGGGATATTAATTAGTGTAAAGGTCTACGAGGCCAGAATGAACCACGGGTCATGAATTGAAGCAAAGGGATCATAAGGGCCTCACCTTAGAGAGGTGAAAGCTTAAAGAAATAGCCTGCGAGGTTGAGTGAAGGAACCTATGGGTCAATAGTGTAAGGCGAGGGAACTTGTTACGATTCCCCGCATAAAACTAAGGCTATAAAAGAATAAATTATGGACTGTCGATACCCATAATACTGACAAAAGTTAAGAAGAAGATCTTAAAACTAAAACTTTGGCTTTAGTAAGAAATAACGTTTTTACAAATATAAATCTTGATAGGAATTTAAATAGTAAGCATGAAGGATGCAAGTCTTGACACTAATAGGCGCAAGACGATATATTTGAAAAAGTGATGTTTTCGGAAATGAAAGGTTGTTATGAATTAAACATGATGTGACACGATCACGGTCATGAAATGCAATGTGAGGTAGAATCACATAACCAAGCGAGCGATAAAAGTAACTGGACTAATAAGTCTAGTTATCGAGACCGGATAAGGTCAGTAATTCAAATCAAGAATTTGGTTTGCTTGTAAGCGGTAGATTCGGTATAACTGAACCGAATGAATAAATTTGAATACAAAAGAAATTGTTGTTAAAAGTGAAAGATTTCACTAAAGACCTTTAGACGAGTCAAAGTAGCGGATTCATAAAGAATTCGATAGTATATGAAAGCGATGGAAATCGCTAAGTTAACTAAACTAGTAGAAATAACGAAATTACGTTATTTCAAGTTGCATTATGTCGAATGAGGCACGTATATGTTTTGTAACCAAAAAGGTATTACCATAATTTTTTTGGTAATACTAACAATCGATTAAAATATGAGCAATGCTCAATTGATTATTGAGAGCATATGCATGGAGTTAAACTCTATAAATTATGAAAGAAAAGGTTTCGAGGACGAAACCTCTTTAAGGGGGGTAGACTTGTAACACCCCGAAAACGGGTTTGGTAATCAAACCTCGTTAATAGTAAAAACGGGTAAAATACTGTTAGTGGTAAAATTAACCCGGTGAATATTAGGATTTAAATAAATAAATCTAATATTTATTAAAAAGATGGGAAATACTTTGAGAAAGCAAAGTATATAAAAAGGCCCGAGATTTAACGGGACTTAAAATAAAACGGGTTTTTGAACAAGAACTAATTAACTAGGAAAAATTATAACCTAATTAGCTAATAGTCAAGAAATAACTTATAATAAGGTTAAAAAGAACCAATCTATAAGTTAAACCATAGTGGAGGGGCCAAATTAATAAAAGCTGAAACTTAATTGATCAAATAAGAAATAATTTACAAAAAAAAAAAAAACACACTGGTGGGTGTGTTGGGATCGATCAGAAGAGGAGGGCGACCAGGGGATTTCTTCAAACCCTAAAATTCCCACAAAATTCACAAATTGAAGCCTCTAATCTGCTCTAAATCAAGTCTCGAACATAAATTAGTGATCTCCTAGTCGTAAGGATCAAAAGGTATGTAAAATTGTGGTATTTTGTTGCATCTTGAATTCTAGGTTAAATGTGAAAAACGAAAATTCAGCTTGATTACTTGATGCATGGATGAAATTAGATGTGATATGAGGTTTAGGAACAAACCCTAGATGATTTCATGACAAAATCTTGCATGATATTTGTAGGGTTTCATAATCACCATTGTAGGTGATTAATGAGCTTGAAGAAACTTGATAAATACTAGAATTATAACTCTCTTGTTCTAGCACAATCTGAATTCAAGAAGTAATTTCAGAAATATTGATGTTTAGATATGTGTAAAGTTGACTAATTGAAGTGAAATTAGATGATAACTACAAGTCATGAACTTCGTAATGATTATGTAAAATCTGACCCGCTAGGTGTTTGTTGAAACGCCTAAGTGAGGATTAAAGTATTAATAATCGGACAAAAACGCAGATTTGCGATATCATAATGAATCATGATAAATGGTTGTAAAAAAAGGGTTCTAAATTGGTTATGAATGGAACTCTTTAGGCGAGGAATCCGGATCGTCAAATGGACAAGCCGGTGGAAATACGCGTTTGGAAAGGATTCTTAAAAGGTACGTAACTACGGTTCCGTTACATTATGCTTGATTTAATATTTTCGTTAGTAGACTTTAAATTAGCATGATACATGAAATTGGCATTTAGTGGAAGTGACGAAGATCACTAGGTAAATAAACGGGTCAAAAGGTGAAATTATCACCCTTTGACAATATCGACTAATGGTTTGTCGAGTTACATGTTTATAGGAATAAATATCAAATGGATACGCACATCGCTATTGCTTAGCGGCTACTAAGTCAAGGTATTGAAACGGGTCAATATATTGATCCGAGCCAGGTATGTATAATGATTCAATTCATCATGTAGAACTTGAGGTTTTCTAAGAGTTAAACAAGGTCAAATTGGATATTTGGTTATCTTAAAGATAAACCGAATAATTCAAGTTATAATTGTAGTGTTTTAAAAACTTAATGGTTTCTAAACAAGGTTATAGTTAAAAGATCAAATTTTTGGGTCAAACAAGTATCTGAAAGTCCTTTGTCGTAAAAGAAGGGCCAAAATTGACCAAAATGCCCTTGTAGGTTAAATTGAACAAACAACCCTTAAAGGTTGTTTGGAAACAAGTTTCATGAGTAAATAAATACTTAGAATAAGTGTAGAAGTTGAAAGATGTAATACGTTAGTCAAATAGCTCTATTTGAGTCTTGCCGTAAAATAACAATCTGAAGGGTAAAACTCGGAACATATAGATATACACATTGAAATCCAACACGCAAAGAGTTGTAGTTGAAGATTACTTGATAAGAAATGTAGGAATAGGATGCTAGAAATGAATGAAAGCGATTTCAAGTTTTAAAGTGCTTAAATACCCTTAACGGGTCAAAATAAGCATACGAGCGAAAACAGGTTTAAATTGTGTAATAAACCTATGATTAGAACCTAATATAGTAGGTAACATTAATTTGAAGAAGTGTATGAGATATAGGAATCAAATAAATACGTTTGTTTGATAAAATGCATAAACGGGTTAAAATTTGGTAAAAAGATAACGAGTCGAAGGCTTAGAAGTCTCAAAATTTCTTATGTTGGATGTAGGATTTTAACTCCATAAGATAGAGGATTAAATTACGGACGCGTAGGAAAAAGAATCAGGTAAAACTGATAAATAACGAAGAAGTTATGGCCGTTTCCGTGAAATCAGATCGTGCTGGGTATGTACAGCATCAGCTGAAGTAACTGGCTGTGAAAAACAAGGCTAGGCGTGACACCTAGGCCCTTGGCGTCACGTCTAGCCCCCTAACTCCGAAAATTGTTAATTTTTGTCATTTTTAACCCCTGTACTTGTTTGAACTTAATATTTGACTATCAAAACTAACTTTTAAGTTGGTTTTGATCATAGGTGAATGCCAAGAGTGCACGGATGAAGATCAAGCGACGAGCAAGAACCGAACACGATCATGAAATAAGCTTCCGCACTATGTATCGTTATTATGTTAAACGACGAACGTACACATGATATGTTGTATACTTTTTAAATTGTAAAAAGTTTTAATAAACCCGTAATTTCCAATGCATATGTAATCTTAATTACATGACTGTTTTTCGTAAATGATACGTTAAACCTTAATTTATAAGAACGGGTGTTACAAGTTGGTATCAGAGCCTTGGTTTAAGAGATTCAAGTATGGCGGGAAAGCTATGCTTGGACTTAAATCTTATGCTCTTAACAAAGATTGGTGTTCGGTTCGAGGCTTGATCGCAAATCCGGTAAGTACAAGTATGTTAATAGTTTAGCATGCTAAAGTGTTGTAAACAACACATAGGGTTATCGTGTGATACACGTTACCCCAATTGAAATGATTGATATAGTTGACGAAAATACGCGCGTTGACGCGTATAGTAGAAAAAAAAACCTTGTATTATAATACGGGCGATTATTGAAGTTGATGTTACTAACCTTTGTGAATGTTTTAATTGAAGGACACTCGCATCTGAAGATGACGAGAGTTGGACAAATTACGGATATGAGGATGAAACGGTCCGATGTATGACAAGCAAAGCATACTCATCAAGGATCTAAATCGCGTAGGATCACGAACAAGGTTAATGGAAAAAGGAGAGCCTGATAGAGCAAGCATTATCAGGTGCACGTTTTAAATTATTGCATAAATAAGTAATATGCAACAAATATATAGAAATTGAAAGTTGCATAAGTAGATTGAAAACTTGGAAAAACCTGAATAGAAAACCTATTCGGGATATTGTTTCCAGGAAAAACAAATAGAGGCATTACTTACATGGGGTGTAATGTGAAAATTATAAAAAGGTCATGTATACCAGGTGTTGATCGCTTACTCTGGCCAAGTAATAGTGAACACGTGGTACCATGAACTTCTTATGATGGACACATTTATATCCGATGTAGCAAGGGGTGTAATGTGAAAATTATATCTGGGCATTTGAAAAAGTTTTTTCTGAAAATTTGCATCACGGGGGCGTGTCCAAGTGGCACGGCCCCGTGTTAAACCTATTGTAAAAAGAATTTTTTTTTGAAAACGGGCGCGCAGTCTTGAAAAATGTTTAGAATTTGATTAGGCCGCTAATTTTAAGCTTTCTCAAATCCTTGTCTCCCCGACAACGGCGCCAAAAATTTGACGTGTGAGGTTATAATTTTAGATATATTTTAAGCTCTTTTTACTCGCGAATCAAGTTTTAAATTTATAAAACACGATATAATACTATCACTCTACACATGTTAGGGCAAGGGCACCCATCGCGGACGTAGTATAGTGATGGCAAGATACCGAGGTCGTCCAAGGACACAAGAACTTTTAGTATCGGCTTATCGTTAACGTCTAATCTAACCAAATCTTGATAAAAAGTTTTGAAAGTTAAAAAATTATAAACTAGAAAATAAAAATAAAAATAAAATATAAGGAAAAACAAATAGACAAGAAGGAATCACTTGGTTCCATCTCCTCTTTTATGTATCCTTTAATGATTTCCGCACTTTGGGCATTTTAAGAGATTATCTTTAAATTATAGTAGTAGGCCCCCTTTCAGGCAGCGTTACCCTCAACCTATTGGTCTGAGTCAGAAGGGATACAGTCCCACAAAGTCAGATTATTGAAAGATAATTAAGTAAGTTATTAATGCGAAAAGTGGTGGCCCCCTTCCAGGCAGCGTTACCCTCAACCTATTGGTCTGAGTCAGCAAGGATACAATCCCACAAGGTTGGTTTAAAGTTTTAATTGTAGTTTATAGATAAGGGATTCAAGCAGTTCTTACTTCTCCCAAGGCAGATTGTACCACCCACTCGTGAAGTCTTACTAGGCTTGAACCAGGTTCTCACAGGATCTATACACTGAATGAGACATAGAATTCCCAACCACCCTTCTAACCCCCTTCTAGGCAATTAAGTGCTTTATATAGACCGTAAAGACACGAATGAGTGAATCAACAAAACATAAAGAATGGTTAAATAAATTCGCCTTCAATATAGAAAACTAGTTATTAAAGTCATTAATACATACCCAAATAAAAAGGAGCCAAAGGTTAGAAATCAAAAAGTAATACATAAAAGATTTGTCTTCACTAAGTGATGTAAGAGTTTAGCCAAGCATGGCCTTTTTTTGAAAAGAACTCTTACGATCGATCTTGGATCCCGAGACTACTACACACTCTAAATGATGGACGATGGATGATGGTGGTAGGTGTTGGTGTTGTAGTGGTGGTGGAGTGGTGGCAAGTGTGAGAGACGTGGTTTGCCAAGGGATGGATTGGAATGAAACCAAGCACCCCTTTTTATAGCTGAAGTCAGACAATCAACACGACCCCATGCCCACCTGGTACAGCCCCGTGGCCTTCAATCTCTCTCCTCCCCCATTAACTGCAGTGTCAGACCTTGTACTAACACGGCCCCGTGTGTCAACGACACGACCCGTGGTCATTGTACTTGCTGTACTATCTCAGATTCTGCGAATCTTAGAGTTAACCACGCCCCGTGTTGCCTTAGCATGGCCCCGTGTTGGTGTGTCTGGTTTATCTTTTGCTGTTATCTTTTCTCCTGCAGAGAATCTTGACTGGGCATGGCCCATGCCTGGTGGGCATGACCCCATGCCAGAGCTTATGTTCTTGTTATTGTGTTGGTTTGGATGTGGATGGAGACTTGGCGAGTTGTGTCAATCCTTCTTCTCTGTATTTATGTTGGTTTCTGCTGTAAATTTCCTTCTTTTGTGAGTTTAAGCTCTTAGTCGTATACAATGTATACGAACATAGTATACAGGCCGTATAATTTTATACGGCCCATATTCCTCGAAAAATGGATTTTTCCCAAAGTATATAAGGGGTTTAAGGTGCCAATCACACGAAACATTTTACAGTCATGAGGTGGTCAAACCTTTCTAAAAGTAGAAAAAAATAAAACATTAACAATTAACAAAGATTGAAGAACAAAAAGCCGTGTCGTATGACTGTAATAAAACGGAAGCTATCAACGCGGGGATGGGTATGGAAGCCGGACATTGTAAATTAAAAAGAAACAACAAGAGTAAACTGCCATTTTGGTCCCTGAGGTTTGGTCACTTTTGCCACTTTAGTCCAAATCTCAAACCTTTTGCATCTCGGTCCCTGTGGTTTCAGTCTTATTGCCACTTTGGTCCAAAAGTGAAACGAGGTCATATTTGTCTTATAAAATCATGCTATTTTGTCCTTTTCCTTAAGGGTAAAATAGTCATTTTATGTTTCAACCTAATAACAGAACCATCTCCTTCCCCACAACTCCATTTTATGTTTGAACCCTAATAAAGAACCATCGCCTTATCCACCCCACCCCTACTTACCGTTTTCCATCACCAAACACCATCCTCCATCTTCACTCCGAACCAGCAACCCTCTACAACACCATCATCTCCGCCGCTCATCTCCTTCAACCACCGGAAGTCGTCTTTAACCTCCGTCTTCAACCACAGCCGCATCCCCTCCGCCACTCGCATCCGGTCTCCGACTCTGGTACGTCACTGTTTCTCTTCTGTCTTTTTACCGATGTCCCGAGAAACCCGACTTCAAGAGGCCTGCCTATGTTCTGCAACACTCCATGCTCCGGTGACTACACTCGAACCAACCCACATCCTCACCAACCCGACTAACCCCAATACCTATTTAAGTCGTACTTCCTGTTACCGGACCGAACAGTTCCAGTTTTCTAACTTTTGCTATTTTATCATGGAATTGAAATGGGTTTGATATTAGTGAAACCGGTTGAAACCCATCACTACTGTCCATCGTTATAGTTCCCCTTCTCTCCGATTTCAACAGCCATTGAAACCCTTTCAAGCAGCTCACACAATGGGGATGTGTTTTAGGCTAGGGTTAGGGCTCACATTGAGATTGGGGGAAATTCATATCTGGAGATTGGTGAGAAGGAGGTGGTGGTGGTGGTGGTGGCAACTGTGGTGAGTAGGTAGTGATGGTGGTGGTGAAAAGGGGGGAAGAGGTGGCGGTGGTGGAGTTCATGGTGGCGTTGGTGTTAGAGAGAGGAGAGAGGGAGAAAGAGAAAGAAAGAGAGGGGGGAGAAAGTAAGAGAAGGGAGCTGAGAGTGGTATTTTGAGGTTTTTTTTATTTTATTTATATATATTAATGCTTAAAATGACCATTTTGCCCCTGAGGAAAAGGACAAAATAACAGGATTTTATAAGACAAATATGACCTGGTTTCACTTTTGGACCAAAATAGCAATAAGATTGAAACCACAGGGAGCCAGATGCAAAAGGTTTGAGATTTGGACTAAAGTGGCAAAAGTGACCAAACCCTAGGGACCAAAATGGCAGTTTACTCAAGAAACAAAGAAACATGCCTTTTCCAACATTAGTACTGAAAAAGGGTTGATTTTTCGTCGTATTTGATATAATTTATATGTTGTATTTTACGCACATCGATAGACATGTGACACTAAAGGACTATCGATGTACAAAACATATCGATACACACTATTGATGGATATCAAAAACCATCACAGAATGTTGTTTAAGTGATGATAGGAGGATATCATCACTTGATCAACTTACATAATGTTATACTTAAACAAAACAGTATTTATAGATCAAATTACATATATAAAACGAAACGAATACAAGGTACAAACACAAAATGTATCAACATCTAACCACGCTATTCTCATATTCGTTGACTTTTCAGAAAGCCAACTATCAAGTATACAAACTTCCAATTTAGGAACATATGTCCATATTGATATAGTAGACCATATACTATACACACTTCATACTCTTGTATTAAGACACATGCTACAACATGATCACCTAGTTACATGCACACATATACAAAATCAATCCCATCCACACTAGTATCTTCATAATTCTACAATTAGCACCATAACTCATGCTTAGCTAACCCAACTTCATTCCAACATTATCCATTCCTAGTGCATTTACATTCTTCACCATTAACATCAACCCGCTTCTTAATCTCAACTAACAATCAATCAACACATAGTGTGCATTAAACCCATTCAAGCATAGAACACAAGCTACTAATGCAGATTTCTCACCGAAACCTAAAATCAACTATATTTCCACCTTAGACACGTTTTCCATGTTAGTTTACTATGAATCGTGTCATTATCACATTCTACACATGTTCATCCATTGCTAGCATTACAATTTTACATACTAACTGATACTAGGCATTTCATTTAACACTTGGTGTGCATACTAATGTTTTGGTCAAAAATTACCGAAGCAATTAAGTGATCAAATTAGTTTGTGAGGTAGTGTGCCAATGCTTGTGAAAAATATGTTGGTTTGTTTGTTTATAAAAACAGTTTCAGGATATAGCCTCAGGATATGAAACTATACTAATAATCAAACAATGAGCTGAAAAAGCATAATTGGACACAGGATGTACGAGGAAAGCCCTTGATCAATCTAGATCTCCGGCATAAAACCTCGGGAGCTTACAATCACCTGCTGACTTGTTCTTCTTATTGCTTGAATATTCAATATACAGTGCAGGATAATGCTCAGATCGATACTAAGTGTTACAATGATTGTAAGTGATAAGTGTTAATGTGCGATTGCAAGAGAAATGTGTAAGAGTTTGAGAGTAGAGAGTAAAGTGAAGTGTTCCTACGATCTGGCACTCCTATTTATAGTTACAAATATCAAACAACTTATCCTATAAACTAGGGATACTCCCGAATATTCCCTTTTGAATGTTGAAGACCTATTCTTCCGGCTTCAACGTCTTCCTCCCAACCAAATGGAACGAGTCTTCAGGAGAAATGGTCCATGTGAACGTTACAATCCTGCAGCCATGTCCTGCAAGAAAATAATTAGTAACTGCCAGGATACCACATCAGGATGTTATCAATATCCTGACCCGGTATCCTGATCGTAATCAGATGTCAAAAATCAAGATATAATTTTAGGATATGGGCTCAGAATTCCACCCATAACAATTTTCCCAAAAAATATGTCGATTGGAATCCCCAAATTCAAGCGGGTATATTTTTCTACGCGTTGATCGAGGCAATTAAATGGACATGACTAATGATTTGACAGGTTGCAACTTCCCACGTGAAATTCACTCCATGCCTATCTATTTTGCCCCTATATCTTCTCATTTCTTGTTTGATAATTAGGCATCCTTCTCATAATTTCCAGGTACAACTTCTTTCTCTCTCTCTTGAAATTGTATTTGTTTGTTTCCTTTCATGGCTGCAAGAACTCGTTCTCACTCCGGCGAATCAGCCTCCTCCTTCACAGTCCAAAACCTTCTCAAGAACCCGGAGAAGGAGATATGCTCCTTCGATAACGCCGACATTGCCGCCCTTAGGGCCTCCGGTGCCTTCCCTAATGGACCGGTGAGTCCGTTTGACCGAACTCTCCGGTCAGATGTGAGATCTAAAGAGTGGATCTGTTTTTCGGCGTACCATTTCTCCCTTGGTCTCCGGTATCCTTTCCCTGAGTTCATTATGTAGTTTTTCCGTATTACCGATCTTAGCTTCGCTCAAACTATGCCCATGGTGTGGAGGGTGCTGATTGTACTCAACCAAATTAAAACCTTTCACATCCCCGATCTCTGCATTGAAGATATCCCCATAGCCTACCGTGTTCGATCCCATGTCAACAGTCGTTTCTTAATCTTTTCCACTTCTAACAACCCCCTCATCCTCAAAGTAACAAAAAATGAGGATGAATGGAAACGTGTTTTTCTTTGTTAGACGTGACTCCATTGCCGAAGGTGACAACCTTCCGGTGAAGTGGTTGACCACTGGTAGGATTTAGGGTTTTAGATTATCCCCAAATGTATCTTGATGTTGTATCCTAAACTGATATCCTCATGTCTTTTATGTAGCAAACTTCAAGGAACTAGCTCCTCCTACTGTAGAGACTAAAGAGAGAATCAAAGCGATATACAAGTTACCTGATAGTGATAGAAGCTTCTCGTCCCATCAGCCAAGTTCAAGCCAGTACTCTTCCTCGAACACATCTAGTAAGGATTGTATATTTTTCTATACATACTTATTTAATTATGAATTTAAAGTTAAGAGTGACAATTCTCCCTTTTGTGTAGAGCCAATCAAGACGCTTCAAGTTTTTGATCTCGAAGAACTTGACAGCTACTCTGCCCCTGTCCAAGTGAAAAAGGAACCCGACAAACCATCCGACGTATCTAAGCCTTCAACCAGCTCCAAGGCAATGGCCATGCCTAAGCCTTCTCCTGCCACAAAGCCACATGCTTCCAGTTCTCGTAAGAGAAAAGAAGCAGACTCCCCTGCTACTTCCGAGGCTTTCCCGTATGAGAACCACGGATTCCTCGAATTCAGTGGATTCATGACTTCGTTCCTTAACCAGGTTAGTATCCTTATCCTGCATCTTGCACATATATGCTGATTAGATAATATATGCTGATTCCCGCATTCTAGATTGTAGGGCCTTGAGCGTCTGATGAATCTCTGTGAGGAAGCTTGCGGGGTCAATAAGATGCTGGAAGCTAAGTTGAAGAAGGCTGAAACCACCACTGCATAGCAGGGGATGATTGTTGCTGCCAAGTCACAATACTATGGAAAAATTTAAAGCAGTGACTCAAGAAGCCCAGATCATTGTCAAGAAGGCCAACCAGGATGCCCAGGCCAAGTTGGATGCTGCCCAACTTCAACATGATCAGGATATGAACTCTTATCCGGCAGATCTCAAAGGTTCTGTCATGATTTCCCTCCTCCAAGCTAGGCTAAATATGGCTTACAAAGCCAAGGATGCGGGCTTTAAATGCCCCTCCTGGAACATTGATGCTTGGGAAGCGAAGTTGAAGGATATTGGCGGCAATCCTGTGGAGTATCCTGCCAAGCATGAGACTTGAGCTTCATCCAAGGCAGCTGAGGTGGCAGCAGAGGCAGGTGGCGAAGCGGGCAAGGATCCTATGCTTGAAGCTGATGCAGGTGCTGGTGGAGACGGTGAAGCCATGGTTGAAGGTTCTGCTGCTTGGGAGCAGTGAAGTGGGCGATGATGGATGTTCATGCCTAGGCCGGAGCCCAATTTTTAAAATTTGATAGTTGATCTTTTGTCAAACAATTTACTTTATTTGCATGTTGCACAATTTACTTTCCTGCACTTAGATACAATGGTGGCCAAAGGTGGAGGGATCCTTGAGTTTTAGGACGAAGCCCTTGGTCACGAAGCCCTTGGTCATCAATCTTAATATGCTTTTGAAAATTTAATTGTATTCTTGGTGGATGGGTCTCGTTTTGAGACAAAGCCAAGAATGCAATATTTTGGTATGTTAATAATAAACTAACCTTTTAGCCTTATCCGTTGTTGCCATGTTTTTATTCTTGAAAGTTATACTTTGTGTATTTTATCCTATTCAGGACTTTGATAAATTGTTTTCTTTTTATTTTGAAAATTATGTTTTGAATATTCTGACCAAATATCTTGGCCAGGATACTAATATCAAGCTCAATACTTTTTTCAAAAATGTTATATTTAAACTTGGTTAAATATAACTTTATAAAAAACCTAGACCGTTTAGATAAGGCTTTTAATACTTGAGAAATAAAAAACCATACTAGAAACACTTAGGAAATAGATTCAAACTTCATCCATCGAACCATTCGCAATGTCCCCAGCATGGATGTCCCCTGTCTGTGCAGGAAATGACATATTTGAATACTTAGTGTCTAAACTTTGCAACTTTCCACTCACAAGAGAATGTATAAACACAATCATAGTCGATGTCACATATTTAGAAGTTGTCAATAACTTTAGTTTTACGGAGGATAAACCTTCAGTATCCTGGGGATAAACCCTTAGTATCCTGGAGATAAACCCTTATTTTCGTGCGCTACAAGCGGGAGTGTATAAACTCCAAGACCTAGAAAGGTGAAAACCTTTAAACCTTAGAGAGTATGAAAAAACCCTTTCATGCGAGAGGGTGACCAATCCTCGTATACCTTAAGGATCCAGGATATAGCCAATAATAACGAAATTATCATCCACTGTTACATGAACTGGTCCTGATATCTTGAACTATTCCTGGATAACTTGCGCTCCAGGCGGGGTGTTTAAACCCAATTCGAGAGAAAGGTTAATACCTTTAAACTTTTAAAGGGATAAGGATCCCTTAAACGTGAGAGAGAGGGCCAATTCTCTAAACTTTCGATTCATCTTAGGTATATATCCTGGAGTAACATCCCGAAGCATATTCTGCAAAACACCTTTAAACTAAGGTGGGTGTTAGCTTGGCTAACACCCCTCCAATGCTTAAGTTAGTATTGGGTTTCAAATAATAAATTAAATCAAATTTATTTAAAAGAGATAGAATTTATACCATCCTGAGTTAAAAATTAAATTCTAAACTCACTTGAAATAAGCTTTAAGGTGTATAGCATTCCAGGATCTTGGAAACATATCCCCCTCCATAGTCTTCAGTCGGTATGCTCTCTTTCCGGATTCTGATTCAATTTCATAAGGTCCTTCCCATTTTGGAGCTAGCTTACCATCGGCAGGATTGGTTGTGTCCTGAAATGCTTCCCTTAACACCCAATCTCCAACTTGAAATCTCCTAGTCCTTAAATGCCTGTTGTATGACTTGGATATCATCTGTTGATATGCTGCCATCCTCAGCTTTGCTGCATCTCTAGTTTCATCAACAATATCCAGTTCTTGACATAAGACTTCAGGATTTGATTCAGGATCCCGTAGGTTTGATCTTGCTGTCGGTATCACCATTTCCGTCGGGATCACTGCTTCTACTTTGAACACCAAAGAAAATGGGGTTTTCCTAGTAGCATTCTTCACAGTTCTTCTATCAGCCCATAGAACAAATGGTAGTTCTTCTGCCCACTTTCCTTTTTTGGCACCTAACCTCTTTTTTAAGTTAACAATTATCTTGTTCAAGAATTCTGCTTGTCCATTTGCTTGAGGATGCGCTGGTGTTGACATGATCATCTTGATTCCCCAACTTTTGCAAAAATCAGTAGTTCTTTTGCTGATGAATTGAGAGCCATTATTGCAAATTATCTCAGCCGATACCCCAAACCTTGTCAGGATATTCCTCTTTATGAAGGATGACAAAAGCTTCGGCTTCGACCCACTTGGAGAAATAATCTGTCATTGCCAGCATGAAAACTTTTCCTCCTAGAGCTTTTGGGAGTTTCCCCACTATATCCATACCCCATTTCATAAATGGCCAAGGGGATACGATAGGATAAATTGGTTCAGCAGGCTGATGTAGTATATTGTTGTGTCTTTGACATACATCGCACTTTCGAGCATACTCTGCAGCATCCTTTCTCATGGTCGGCCAGTAGTATCATGTTCTTAATACCTTCGAGAATAAAGATTTGCCCCTAATATGGTTGCCACAGTCTCCTTCGTGTATATCCTGAAGTACCTCCTTGGTTTCAGGATCTTCCAAGCACCTTAGGAACGGACCTGCGAGGGATTTCAAATACATAATATTATTTATAATTGTTAAACGGGATACCTTCATTCTGAAAGCCTTAGGATCTTCATCCTTTGGGATATCTCATTTTTCAAGATATTTCACAATTAGAGCCATCCAGGATTCAGGATTCTTCTCAGGATATCCATCACCAGGATCCTGGATATTTGCTACCTCCTTATCCTGAGATTTGAAGTGTTCCATCGCAGGATACAAGATACGTAGTATTGGTATCCAAGTTCATTCCGGTATTCTGATTGTAGATCCTAAATTTGCTAGAGCATCTGCCTCAGCATTTTCCTCTCTTAGTACATGTTCAAGTGTAAAAACTTCAAAATATCCTGCTAATTTTTAACAATTTCAAGATATTCGACTAACTTTTTCACCTTTGACTGCATAAGATCCATTGAAATGGTTAGTGATCAACAGGGAATCAACATACACTTGTAAACATTTAATATTCATATCCTTGGCCAATTCTAATCCTGCAATCAGCGCTTCATACTCAGCTTCATTATTAGTAGCAGGGAATTTACATCTAATAGCCTGGGGTAATATGTCCCCCTGTGGTGAGTAGTATCCCTAATCCTACACCTCTTACGTTAGATGCACCATCAGTATACAATATCCAAAGTCTTGAACCTTCACCTAGTTGTTGTACCTCTAGGTCAGCTTCATTTTGAATATCACTACTAAAATAAGCCACAAAGTCTGCAAAAGCCTGAGACTTTATAGCATTTCTAGGTTCATATACTACATCGTATGCACTTAGTTTTACGGACCACTTAGCCATCCTACCAAACATTTCAGGTTTCCTAAGCACATTTCTAACAAGATAATTGGTTTTTATATGAATCTTTTATGTTTCAGAATAATGTCTAAGCTTAGTTGATACCATAACTAGAGCTAAAATCAATTTTTCTAAGTGTGAGTATCTAGTTTCAGCATCTAAAAAACTTTTACTGACATAATAAACAGGAACTACTGACCTTCATGATCCTTTACCAGAACAGCACTCACTGCATTCCCTGATACTGCAAGATACCGGGATAAGGGTTCACCATCCCCGGGCTTCATCAGCAAAGGAGCACTTGAAAGATATTGCTTTAATTCTTGTAGAGCAGCTTTGTGTTTTTTTCCCAATTCAAAATTTTTGTTCTTCTTCAAGATATCATAGAATTCCTTGCATTTTTCTGAAGATCTTGATATGAACCTGTTCAACGCCGCTACTCGTCCTATTAACCTTTGCACATCTTTCATGTTAGATGCTGATTTGAGATCCAGGATAGCTTTAATCTATTCATGACTTGCTTCTATCCCCCTCTTGGTTACCATATATCCTTAAAATATTTCCTGCCCCCACTCCGAAAGGACACTTAGCAGGATTCAGCTTCATATTATACTGGTCTAGGTTATTGAAGGCACATTCAAGATCCTGGAGGTGATCCTCCGCTTTCTTGGATTTCACCACCATATCATCAATATACACCTCCATGGTGTCCCCCATTTTATCTTTAAACATCATATTCACCAGTCTTTGATATGTTGCACCTGCATTTTTCAAACCGAAAGGCATGGCAGTATAATAGTATATACCTGTCAGTGTCATGAATATCTTTCTGATCGGATGGCTCCATCTGGATTTACTGGAATCCTGATGATGCATCCATAAAGGTCAGCATTTCATGACCGACGGTTGCATCTACCATCGAATCTATATGAGGCAACAGGAATGGGTCTTTAGGACAAGCTTAATTGAGGTCTGTGTAGTCTATACAAACTCTCCATTTCCCATTTTTCTTTTGAATCACCAACACGTTTGCTAACCACTTGGGGAATTTGACTTCCCTAATCATCTTGGTCTTCAATAATCTTTCAACCTCTTCTTGTATAATCACATTTCTTTCAGGAGCAAATTTCCTTCTCTTTTGCTGAACGGGATTGAAAGACCAGTCAATTCCAAGCTTGTGAGTTATAATATCTTTTGAAATACATGTCATGTCTTCGTGTTTCCATGCGAACGTGGACATCCAGCATTTTAAGAAGTTAATAAGCTGAATCTCAAAATCTTGAGGGATATCAGCCCCTACAAGCACCGAGATATGTGGATTATCCTGATCCAAGATAATTTTCTTAATTATTAGCTTCCACAATATCCTGGGCTTGTATCTTTAATTATTATCCTGCTCTGGATTGTGTTGAGGCTTTCATCAAAGAGGAATAACATTCCTTCACCTCCTGTAAATCGCTTTCCACTTTGACCACCCCCCAAGGAGTAGGGATCTTGATGCACTGATTATAGGTTGATGGCACAGCTTTCATATCATGAATCCAAGGCCTGTCTAATATAATATTATAGCTGGATAGTGAATCCATGAAACAGAATCGTTGCATTGAGTTCACTCCTTCAACATATACAGGCAGTTTTATTTCTCCAACAGTGTTTTTCGCCTCTCCACTGAACCCTACAAACACAGTGGACTTTGAAGTGTTCTCAATTTGCGGAATGCTCATTCTCTTCAGGGTTTCCAACTGGATGATGTTAACTGAACTACCATTGTCCAACAGTATCCTACGTACAAAATGATTAGCAATATATAAAGTGATTACTAGACCATCATGATGAGGATCCTGAATGCTATCCCGGTCATCGCTTTCGAATGTTATCACTTTTTCTATTGTAAGTGTTGTCATCCTCGTTGGCTTGTCCCCTCTTTCTGCCTTAGCCTCCTTGGCATGTCTCTTAGCTGTAGAGTATGAGGTTCCGCATATATCGTATACTTCGGATATGAAATTGATTATCTTAGCGTCTGGAGGAGGTGATGATGCTCCTTCAGAATCCTTCTCAGTATCCGGACCCTTATTCTTCTTTCAGCCCAAAATATCTTTCAAATAGCCCTTGCTTAGCATGTAGCCTATGTCCTTCCTCAGGGCTATACAATCTTCCATCACATGTCCAAAATCCTCATGGAAGGCACACCACTTAGATTTATCCTTCCAATCGGCCTTTTGCTGGTTCTTCCTTGGCCACCTCGCTTTATCTCCTAAACCCTGCATGGCATACATCAGTTCATGTATATTAACAGAAAAACAACATTCTGACAATTCAGGATATTCTTCGCCATCTTCATCCTCAACAGCATTCACTTTCTTGCTGTCATTTTTACCATACGGCCTAGAGCGGTATGGTTTTTAAGAGGACTCCGATTTCATGTTCGTCGATTCGTATGTTGAGGATGAATTCATCCTCTCTTGCATTTTCTTGTCGTCTTCAAGTATGATATATCTCAAAGCCTTGTTTCGAGCTTCATCTAAGTTCTTGCAAGGATTCATCACAAGATCCTGATAAAATTGGGAATCCTTTTGCAATCCCATCTTGAATGCTTGCACAGTTGTAGCAACGTCAAGATTTGGGATATCCAAGGATTCCCTAATGAACTTGTTCACGTTATCCCTTAAGGATTCTTGAGGACCCTGAGTTATCCTGTAGAGATCACTTGTTAGTTTTTCAAAGCTTCTACTGCAAGAAAACTAACTGTTAAACAAATTAACCAAATGAGCAAATGATGTAATTGAATGAGGTAGAACGTTTAAGAGCCATTTCAAGGTTGATCCTATTAAAGTAGAGCCGAAGCCCTTGCATAGGCATGCCTCCTTAAGTTTCGGTGGAATAGGGTTAATCTCCATCCTCTCCCTACACTGAGCAATATTTTCCTCAGGATCCGTGGTCCCGTCATAAAGCTTCATATTAGGAGTTTGAAATCTTTTTGGGATTTCAGTATCACATATAGGATATGCAAACCGGGATATCCTATGACTGTCCTGGGATACTTCCGGTATAGGCTGCACCACCCCGGGTACACTGGATATCATATCCTTCAGCTTCTGAAGCTCTCTGGAGAGTGCTGACGTCACACCTATATCCTGCGAAGATCCAAGATTGTTAGTAGTAAGAGTATTAACATTATTAAGTAAGTTACCAGTTTGAGGATTCTGGCCATATCCTGGAGCATATCCTGGTCCCCTGACAGTCGACATCCTGGCTGTTGAGGGTATTTCAGGAGTATTGCCCGGGGAATGACTTGGTACAACATTGCCCTGACTATCCTCAGTATACACTGCTGAACTAAAGTTCAGCGCCCTGGGCTACAAGGGAGTGACAGTATCCTCAGCAGGTCTCTTGGAGTTAGACTTCAAGAGTTGTATTTCCCTCATTATTATCTGGTTAGTCTCCTGTTGTTGCTTCATCTAATCTTGTATACTACCAAACAAAGTTAAAATTTCATCATTAGAACCCATAATAGGAGTTCTCCCTAGGACACCAGATCTGTGGACATTTTAAGCAGAAATAATGTCTCGGGATATATGAGTTTCAACACTCCTTGGTGGAGCCTGAGCTTGTGATGAAGCTTGCATCTGTGGAGGTGGTGGAAGCACCGAACCGGTTGTAGCAGAGGTTGTAGCAAGCATAGAAGAGCTAATATTTGCAAACAGTTGTGTAAAAAGTTTTGAAAACAAGAAGCAAATTAGTGATTCTAACAAAGCTTTTAGTAGAAATAGCACCACTTGCCACACGGTGGGCGCCAAATCGTTTTGGTCAAAAATTACCGAAGTAATTAGGTGATCAAATTAGTTTGTGAGGTAGTGTGCTAGCAATGCTTGTGAAAAATATGTTGGTTTGTTTGTTTATAAAAATAGTTTCAGGATATAGCCTCAGGATATGAAACTATACCAATAATCAAACAATGAGCTAAATAAGTAAAATTAGACACAGGATGTACGAGGAAAGCCCTTGATCAATCTAGATCTCTGGCATAAAACCTCGGGAGCTGACAATCATCGGCTTCCTTGTTCTTCTTATTGCTTGAATATTCAGGATACAATGCAGGATAATGCTCAGATCGATACTAAGTGTTACAATGATTGTAAGTGATAAGTGTTAATGTGCGATTTCAAGAGAAATGTGTAAGAGTTTGAGAGCAGAGAGTGAGGTGAAGTGTTCCTACGATCTGACACTCCTATTTATAGTTGCAAATATCAAATAACTTATCCTATAAACTAGGGATACTCCGGAATATTCCCTTTTGAACGTTGGAGACCTATTCTTCCGGCTTCAACGTCTTCTGTCACACCCCTAAAATACCACTAGCGGAACACCCCGCTGGCGTGTGACGTGCAAGGATCTAGCCACCAATTACATTGAACATATAACAATATTTCAAATAAAGTTGTCATTGATTACTAAAAATGGTTTAATCATAAGTTTAATACAATTCAACATGACCAGCGGAAGCAATACGTAAACCATTGTTCAAATGTTTTAAAACCAAATGTATCTAAAAACATTGAATCTATCATGCGTATCCAAATAGCGCGACCCATGACCACTCCAGCTAATCCAGAAAGCAAGTTCCATATCCATGAATCTAACGACCTGTGAGCATGAACCAAGTGTATCAGACAAGGCTGGTGAGTTCATAGTTTTACGTAAACATTATTGCCAAGTGATTAGTTCAGTTCATTGATAATAATGTTGATAATAACTCGAGTACCGTACAAGATGGCTCCATATTATTTTGCACGTCCCCAATGCCCCCTATCTAAGCATTGGTCATGATTAAGGTCATTAGTTCACGTCCGTCCTCTCAGGTACGGTGTGAGGTTGCCAATCCTAATAACGCTATCAACTAATACCTCGTTACCGCTCAGGTAACCATTCGGTAGAAGATGGGACTTAAGGTGATAGGAAATGAGTGTATTATCTAACATCCCAGTTTTTACCCGAAAGACTTATTCCTCTCAGGAATACCCATTTGATTGTCCCACCCACCGGGACACATGCTCAAGAGGAATGAACTCACCTTAGTTTTGCTCGGTGTGATAAGTTACCCATTCCAAGTTGGTCAACCAAACCCCACCGTGGGGGAGGTCTTTCATCGCCCCTCATCAGACAGTTACAACTCCTTTGATTTAGTAACAACAGTTAACAAGTTTGACAGTTTCCCATATCAGATTAATCGACAGTTTTAACCATGATTATACACCCTTATTATGAACAATCATCAACTACTCAAAACGTAACAGTTACCACTTAACATACACATCATTCTAACAATCATTAGCCATAATCGCATGCTAAACATGTACCACCAGAGCCATTAGTTTCTTAATACAAATCATCAATCCAATCAGGACAATGATCATAGAAACACACAAGAATCTTCAACACTAACATCATACAAACCCTAACTACGTAATCAATACTCATACGGCTAATAACCAATGAAACATTATATACACAAGACCCTACATACTCATACAAAATCAACACTACACGAAATCACGTGTCGGGTATTAATCCAATGAACGAGAACAAGACACTAACCGAAATACCGGACTGATTAGTTTGCTCGAAATGGGGTCTTCGAGACCTAGATGCTGTCACACAGGGAAGAGAGGAAGAGAGAGAGCCTTGGGGTTTTGTGGGATTTATGGTTACATAAAACAAGAGGTTATACACACATATAATGATAGTCAGGCCCACTATGGGCCACGAAGAAACCTGGGCCGAGGGCCCTTTTGGCAAACAACTCCCTCGATGAAGAATCCTTTTTCGTCGTGGAGTGTTTTGGCGAAGAAATCTTTCTGCGAAGAGCCTTCCTCGTCGAAGATTGGTTGTGACGAAGAACCCTGGTTCTTCGTCAAGTGTGTTTCTTAATCAGAGTTAAACATAAATATGCTATGACTAAACATTACACAATACTTAAGTCTTCATGTAACACCCAATCGTAACAATACTACAGTCAATCAAATATCTTACACATTGATGCAACGTAAAATGAACTGTGAAAACAAGATTGTGAAACAAGTGGTGCGTAGAGGAAAGACCTTGAAATCTAGATTTGTCACATTATCCCCAACTTGAAAGAAATTTCGTCCCGAAATTTGATAAGTAATCCAAAGCAACAAGATGTTAGATCAGGATGACTGTGGATTTTCTGCTTGTGCCACATCATCCCCAACTTGAAAGGGAATTTCACCTCGAAATTCACCAGTTGCATCAAAACTAGATTTGCTAGTTGGGAATAGTTGAGGATACTTGAGCTTCATCTGATCCTCACGTTCCCAAGTGAACTCCGGTCCACGTCTTGAGTTCCAACGAACTCTTACGATTGGAATTCGACTATGGTTTCAGACCTTGACTTCCCAATCCATAATTTTGATGGGTTCTTCGACAAACTGCAATTTGTCGTCAATTTTCAGCTCCTCAAGTGGTACCACAAGTGTTTCGTCAGACAAACACTTCTTTAGTTGCGAAACATGGAAGACATCATGAACGTTACCCAACTCAGCAGGTAACTCGAGCTTGTAAGCCACTTTACCAATTCGCTCCAAAATTTTGAATGGCCCAACGTAACGCGGATTAAGCTTGCCGCGTTTCCCAAAGCGTACCACACCCTTCCAGGGTGAGACTTTTAACATAACGCGATCGCCTACAGTGAACTCCAAAGGTTTCCTACGCTTGTCAGCGTAGCTTTTCTGACGGCCGCGCGCTGCCGCCATACGGTTTCTGATCTGGACAACTTTTCTGAAGTTTCAAGTACAAGTTCAGGACCTGTGATCTGCCTAGATGCTAGAATGGTAACTGTTGTTGTAAGAGAACTCTATCAGTGGCAAATGTTTCTCCCAGCCTTTACCAAAATCGATCACACATGCTCGTAGCATGTCTTCAAGTGTCTGGATGATTCGTTCACTTTGACCATCCGTCTGTGGGTGATAAGCAGTACTCATGTCGAGACGTGAGCCAAACGATTTATGCATTGACTGCCACAAATCGGATATAAAACGCGGGCCACGATCAGAGATAATAGAGGTTGGCACCCCGTGCCTGGAAACCACCTCCTTTAGATAAACAGAGGCAAGTTGTGAGAACTTATCGGTTTCCTTTATCGTGAGGAAGTGCGCAGATTTCGTGAGACGGTCCACGATCACCAAGATGGTATCATTTCTGTTTTGAGTTCTGGGTAACCCAGTGACGAAATCCATAGCAATTTGCTCCCATTTCCACATGGGTATTTCTGGTTGCTGAAGTAGACCAGATGGTTTCTGATATTCCACCTTAACTTTCGCGCAAATCAAACATTTACTCACACACGTCGCGATGTGAGCCTTTATCTTCGGCCACCAATATAAGACTTTGAGGTACTGATACATCTTATCCGAACCTGGGTGAACAGAGTAGCGAGACTTGTGTGCTTCATCCATCACGAGCTCTCTAAGATTACCATACAAAAAGACCCATATTCGTTCCATAAAATAATAAATGCCGTCAGATCTCTCTACGAGTCGTTTCTCCATGCTCCGTAAATATTCAGCCTCAAGGTTTTCTTCTTTCATTGCTTCGGTTTGAGCAGAACGGATCTGGTCAGGGAGATCTGAGTGAATAGTGAGCTGCAAGGCTCGTACACGTTTAGGTTTTGCCTCCTTTCTACTAAGGGCATTAGCTATAACGTTAGCTTTCCCTGGATGATACTTGATAGCACAGTCGTAATCATTTAAGAGTTCTACCCACCGACGTTGTTGCATGTTCAACTCTTTCTGATCAAAAATATGCTGGAGGCTCCTGTGATCGGTATAGATTGTGCATTTGGTACCGTACAGATAATGCCTCCAAATCTTTAGCGTGAAAACCACGGCCCCCAACTCCAAGTCGTGAGTCGTGTAATTCTTCTCATAAACCTTCAACTGCCGAGAAGCGTAAGCTATAACTTTCTCGCGTTGCATCAGTACGCATCCGAGACCCTGAATAGAAGCGTCACTATATACCACAAAATCCTCGGTACCTTCAGGTAATGACAATATCGGCACACTGCAGAGTTTTTGTTTCAAGAGTTGGAAGGCATCTTCCTGCTTCGTTCCCCAAGAATATACAACGCCTTTCTGTGCATAAAGCAAGGCTATTTATTTATTTTCTTATTTGGAGTCTACTATGTTTTTATAAAGATTTGTTTATGCTTATTTTAGCTTTTAGAAAATCACACACTTATCTTCCTACCGGTAATTTAATGACAAAGGTCTAGTTTTATTTCTCCGCCCACATCCTTGGATCGACACTTGGTTCTTACCGATACTTTACAACATATATGACGGGGTACACTTGCCCTTTCGTGTGTGTTTTAATGTTGAAGTATAAATCACTTTTATAAATTTAAAACCGAATCGTGTGTTAGATTCATTTTAAAAACAAGTATATACGCGCATACGTCAAGTTTTTGGCGCCGTTGCCGAAGATGTGACGAGCTTTAGGAACGATCCGTGTCATTATTTTATTGGTGTACATACTTGTGAATATTTGTGAATACTTTCTTGATTATTTATTGGTTTATTTATTTGTTAATATTTCTTGTTTTTAATTCAATTTATTCATTTTCAAGCTTATTATAAACTCTTGTAAATTTTTATTTCATTTATTTGTTCGAATTCGAACTAATTATTTTTTTATTCTTTGAGTTTTTGGCTCCAAAAAATCATTTTTATACTAGCCGATTCGATTATTTTATTTGTTTTGATTTTTATAAAATTTTGGGCCCATTTTCGAACTTTAATAAAAATTTTCAGCCCCATTTACAGAAATTCTGTTTTAATTCAGCAAAAAAAAAACAGCATTATTATAATAATATAATATTTATTGTGTCAATTTTTCGTTTGCAGGTTGATGTCCTCAACCCCCGCTCCAGACGCTGTTGAGCCTTCAGACGAGCCCGAGCGTGATCTGAGGAGACGTCTTCGTGAGAGATCCCGCGCGGTCGCGCTGCTACTCGCAGCTGGCGAGGACAAGCAGGTGGTACCCGCTGAAGCCGAGGGCTCAGTGGACGGAGGAAACGCAATCATGGCAGACGACGAGCGACCATTGAATGAGTCGAATATGCCCGGAGGAACAAGCCTGGAGCCGAGCATTACTTAACCTACTGTAGATGCACCTACTTTTGAAATTAAATCTAGTATTATTAATATGGTGCAGAATTCAGTGCAGTTTGACGGGTGCAAACATGAGGACCTTGGACGACATATCGCTGCTTTTCTCGAAGTATGTTCGACGTTCAGGATTAGGGGTGTTTCGGAGGACGCTGTTCAGTTGAGGTTGTTTCCATTCTCACTGCATGACAAAGCTAGAGCCTGGCTTATGTCACCTCCATCTGGGTCCATCAGGACCTGGAATGAGCTGGCGGAGTTATTCATGCAGAAATACTTTCCGCCAGAGAAAACAACCAACCTACGGAACCGGATTGTGACTTTTCGCCAAGACGAGGGAGAGTCGTTGCACGTGGCCTGGGAGCGGTTTAAGGATTTGTTACTTGATGTTCCACATCATGGCTTCTCCAAAAGACAGCTGGTATTGACGTTTTACCAAGGGCTTAATTATGATACGCATGAGAGATTAGATGTGAATGTAGGAGGCGATATGGGGATGAAGACGCCAAATGAAGCCTATGCGATCATCAAAAAAGCTACATTGAAGTCTAGCTCACGTCGTGAAGGAGAGAGAGGCCGGACATCATCATCTCACCCAGGAGTTCAGGCTGTGGATGACTATACAACCATTACTACACAAATCTCGACTCTTTTGGCGAAGTTTGATAGATCCCAGACAGCTGCGCAAGCCAGTTCAGGGTGTGACTAGTGCGGAGTGTCATACGAGCTTGGTAGATGCTTTCAGGGAGTTGTGTATGAGGGACAAGAAGAAGTGGATTTCGTGAGTAACCAGGTGAGGCCGTAGAACAACCCTTACAGCACTACATACCACCCGGGATGGAGGAATCACCCAAATTTTGGGTGGCGAGCGAATGTGGGTAATCAAAACCCACTAGGATTTGCCCAGCGGGCTCCAGTGCCGCAGCAGGCTCACGGTCAGCAATTCCAGCCTTACAACCAATCTTTCTAGCCGCATCCATATTCGTACCAAAATCAGGGTGCCGAGAGTAGCTCCCAGCAGCAGGCACCTCAGTCAAGTTTCAAGCTGGAGGATATGATGGCTCAGCTTCTTACTAGCTCCATGAGTGCAAATCAGTTGGCTGAAAAACGATACCAACAAAGCGAATATCGTTTTCCTGCCCATGAGGGAGAAATGAGAAGTCAAAAAGCCTCAATCCAGAATATCGAGAACCAGGTTGGTCAGCTGGCGAAGATGATGTCTGAAAGACCCCCAGGTGGTCTTCTGGGCAATACCGAGCCAAATCCGCGCGGGCATGTAAATGCTGTTATGACCAGGAGTGGAAAGACTGCCGGACCCAACATATCGGACTCACCACCGATCAATGAAGCGGTCCCGACTGATGCTCAAGACGAGGTGCAAGCCAGGCGAGGCCCAGCAAGTACAGCGCAAGTCCAGGAGCCAGTTAAAGAGTACACTCCTCCAATTCCATATCCGGGCAGGCTTAAGAAATAGAAAAATGAAAAACAATACGGTAAGTTCCTTGAATTGTTTAAACAACTGCACATAAGCATACCGTTTGTTAAAGCCCTGGCCCAGATGCCAAAGTATGCGAAATTCTTAAAGGACATCCTCTCGAATAAGCAGAAGCTCGAGGATATATCCTGTGTGGTGATGAATGAAAGCTGTTCTGCCATTTTGCAAAACCGTCTTCCCACGAAGATGGGAGATCCGGGTAGTTCCACGCTCCCTAGCTTGATTGGAAACATGTCTGTTAGCCATGCATTGGCTGATTTGGGAGCGAGTATCAACCTTATGCCTTATAAGGTTTTTACTAAACTGGATCTGGGTGAGCCGTCACCCACTAGAATGAGCATTCGACTTGCAGACCGTTCAATCAAATATCCGCGTGAATTCGTTGAAAACATGCTTGTTAAAATCGATAAATTTGTTTTCCCCGTGGTTTTTGTTATTCTTGACATGGACGAAGATTCAAAAGTGTCATTGATACTTGGACGCCCGTTCCTCAACCCTGTGAGGACGATTTTTGATGTGGCAGCTGGCCAAAGCATGCTTCGAGTAAATGACGAGCACGTGACATTTGATATTAAAAGATCAATGCAACATCCGCAAAGTCACGATGACATGCTTTATTATGTTGACATTGTCGACGCATATGTGTGCTCTCATTTCCAAGGCACTATTGAATAGATTGATTCGGACACACGTCTGTCGTGTGGGGACCGGATTGGCATTATGCAGGAGGGCCACGATTTCGAGCAGTTAGTCTATCAGATTGGTGACGATGGTCCCCAGAGTCCAGATCAATTTCTAGAAATTGGTCATGTATGTGACAACTGGCACCAAACCGGTAATTTCCGTACACTTTAATTACTATTTAATGACTACAATTATGTGCTTGAATGTCAACATAGTCTGATTACATACTATACTTGTGAATTCATGCACGTTTTATACTACAAATATTGCTTTATGCATTAACGAGAGCGTTGCGTCAGGAATACTAGTAAACTCACCGGTAAGACACATTGTGTCAACAATTCTGCAGAAAGCAGTTAGACAGTAGAATTGGAGCCTAGGTGTAGGTCCAACGACAAGAATACATTAAAACCCAAGAGTACATACAAGGGTTAACATATAGACTTTCCGAAAGCTAAATTACGCACTAAAAAGCACCCGAAACGCACTTTAAGTGCATAATTTTATTAAATTCAGCTATAATCAGCAATATGACACTGAAATATTATGCGGAAATTATGATTTATCATCCAGAATATTTCCCCAAGTGTCGGGAATCGAAAGTGTTGCAAAAGAATACTTAAAAGACACAAAAAGGTGCAATTTAGCACTTTAACGAACCGGTATATAACCGAACAACCGGATATTACCCGGAACATCAAAATATCACTTGAAGCATTGTTTTTATTTTTCCGCGCTAGTTATGGCCCCCGAGTATCATAACACCTCCTAAAATATCTTGTAACTAAACCTTCTAATTAATACTTGATTTTTAACCTTAATGTAACTAGTTTAGTTACTACCTAGACCTAGACCCCCCCCCCACCTATGATCGGCCAACATGGTGGCCCCACCATGGATTTTATGTGAATATTAAATTAGATCATGTTTCACATTAATGGACACTTTACACAATGGTTTACAAGCTATGGAGGTTTATAAGAATTACCTAAAGATCTATATCCATTCATACTCATTCCACACTTCACAAAATCTTTCTTCTCTCCTCCTTCTTCTTGCAATCGGCCGAACCAAACACCCCCATCATCACCTTCATTCACCCACTTCTCATACATTCCAAGCTTGTATTAAGGTGCTAGAAGGTGCATAGTGAGCTAGGAGCTTTCAGAAGTTCAAGAACCACTCTTATTTGCTTTTATCCACTCCATTTGTCCTCTTGATCATCCCTAGGCTGAGTGTTGTGGGGCGACTCCCACCCCCAGGTCGCCTGGTATCGCCTGGAACACCGCCCCCGGGGGCGACTTGGGTGGCGACCCCCTCTTGCCCGACTCAACCACGTCGCCCAACTTTCACACTTTCCCACAATGTATCCGTTGCCAATGGATAGTTTGGCCAAGCTTTTTTATTTTTTATTTTTTTTTAAAATCCAACCTTTATAAATAATACCCCATATCAAACACATTTTTACCACAATCTTCTCTCAAATCATCAAAATTTATACCAATCTTCTATCAACTCATCAAAATGTATCCCCACAACATCCCTCCTTTCAACCAAAATACACAATCTTCCAATCCACAACCCGATATGGCGGACCCAAACGTTTTAAATAACCCCGCTTTTTACGCCTATTTCAATAATATGCACGTTGCTAGCCCTACACCGCAAGTATACTACAACAATACGATGATACCGCAAAATATGGGGTTCACCACTTGGAACACACAACAACCCGGTGGTTTTCAAAACGTTGGAGGATCGAGACAACAAAATGGTATAAATTTTTTAGATATTTTTTTTTGTAAAGAATATGTTTTTTTTTAACTTTGTTTGTATTCCATCTAGTGGTTGATTTAGATAACGAAGAAGTTCCAGAGACCCAGTTCCATGGCGGTCAAAATGATGTTGAACCTCAAAAAAAGAAACGTTCACACAAGAGGAAAACACCGGGTGAAGAACGCTTGAAAACCAAACCGATACCATGGACTTCCAATGAGGAAATGAGCTTGTCCAAGGCTTGGCTAGAAATATCAAAATATTCACTCGCCTAAGTAACTCGAGGGTGCGCCAAAGTGGTTCCGACGATGCGATGCTCCAAGCAACCTCATCCTCAAACGACCATCAAAGTACCGGTTCGGACGCTCGGTGCCAAATAAATCTCAACGACATTGAGGAAGATTTCAAAGAGCCACATGAAGAGGCCGATGCGTTTCAACCACCACAACGGCCTGTTGGCCGAGATAGGGCCAAAAAAGCCGCCCAACCGTCTTCTAGCGGTGTACGAATCGACTACACCGAAACGTTTGAAAAAGTGACCAATAAGTTAGACGGCTTGTTGCAAACGAGCCAACAACGGATCAACTTAAAAAAAGAACACGGGGACCGAAAGCTAAAGCTGAAAGAAAGTCGTCAAAAAGCACTTGATTTGCAAATATTAACAACCGACACGACAAACCTTACTGGAGCCGAGCTCGCTTTAGCCGAACAAATGAAGCAAGAAATTCGAGAAAAATATAACCTTTGTTGAAGTAATTTTTTTATTTTGGTTGAAGTAATTTTTTTTTTTAGTTGATGTATTTTTTTATTTTGGTTGAAGTAATTTTTTTTTTAGTTGATGTATTTTTTTATTTTGGTTGAAGTAATTTTTTTTATTGAAGTATTAGTTTTTATTTACTTTGATCAATACTTTTATAAAAAATAGGACTTTTTTTTATATCTTTTACATAAAAAAAGACAAAATAAATCAATCCACGTGTCGCAAGACGCCCCACCCAGCAAGGTTGCCCCACTCCCCCTTTTTTGGTCAAAATCCTCTTATGTGACGTGGCGCCACGTGTCGCAAGACGCCCACTCAAAAGGTTGCCCCACTACACTCAGTCTTAACCTTAATGTAACTAGTTTAGTTACTACCTAGACCTAGACCCCCCCCCCCCCACCTATGATCGGCCAACATGGTGGCCCCACCATGGATTTTATGTGAATATTAAATTAGATCATGTTTCACATTAATGGACACTTTACACAATGGTTTACAAGCTATGGAGGTTTATAAGAATAACCTAAAGATCTATATCCATTCATACTCATTCCACACTTCACAAAATCTTTCTTCTCTCCTCCTTCTTCTTGCAATCGGCCGAACCAAACACCCCCATCATCACCTTCATTTACCCACTTCTCATACATTCCAAGCTTGTATTAAGGTGCTAGAAGGTGCATAGTGAGCTAGGAGCTTTCGGAAGTTCAAGAACCACTCTTATTTGCTTTTATCCACTCCATTTGTCCTCTTGATCATCCCTAGCCTTGTGCTAGTGGTAAGAACATTGATCCCTTCTTTTATCATCATATTAAAGTGGTTAAAGTAGGTTCATGTTGATAAACTTAAAGAAACACTAAGAAACATGAAGGTGAAACTTGAACATAAGCTTTAAATATGAAGAAAACTAGATGTACATGAGTTGTTATGATTGTTGGTTATTGTTTGTTGGTAGAAATGATGTAGATCATCATACAATCTTGCTAGATCATGATTAAAAACATAATCTAGCAAGATAAGGGGGTGATCATGTTAAAGATTATGAATCATCCACAAAAAGATCATGAACTTGAAAGAACACTATGTTTTCCTAAAAATAAAGATCAAAGTAAGATGATAAACATATAGATCTAAATATCCATGAGTGTTTTTTTCAAAAGAACCAAGTTAAAAATACAAGTTTTACTTAATCTTGGTTCTTAAACAAATAAACCTTATTTTTGGTGGTTAATAAAGTAAAGATACACATGTGTAACAAGAAAAATACAAGAAGTAGTATTTTTAGAAAACATGAACATAAGTTGTAAAGAATCATATTCTTTAAAAATGAAGTTTTTAAAGAAGCAATCACACTTTAAAGGGTAACAAGACTTACTACATACACTAGTAAGTTACTACACATTTTTATAAAATTTCCAAGTTCATGAAATAAAGAAATTAGTGTATGTTGTTGATGATTGTTGTTGAAGTTGATTAATGATGATTTTAAAATAAAATAAACACATGTTTTGAAAACATGGGAAACCTCCATTTTTAGGGGAAACTCTGTCAAAATTTCTACAAATTTTGACACTTAGAAAAATATAAGTTTTTGAGAAACTTATTCCCTAAAATGTATCTAAAAATGTTTACCAAGGTTTCCCTAATTTTTGGTGTTAAGAAATGATGATTTCTTCAAGAATAAAATTTATATTAAGTATGTATATTTTTGAGAATATATATATATATATATATTTATTGATCACAAGATTTTGTGCTAAGTGTATGTAGTATGTATTACATGTAATAGTGTATTAGGACTTGAAAATACACTAAACACTCGTGAGAAGTGAAAATACAAAAATACACATACAACATACAAGATACATAATTCGGGTGCAAAATACAAGAAACTTATAGTTATTTTTGAGAAAATAATATAAGTAAGACGCTTAGTTAAAAATATAAAGTATTTTTAACACAATAAGACATATATAAAAGATGGTGACTTGTACGTGTGCGATACAAGTCTAGTGACTGACGATAATAAAACACGTTTAGGTCACGACGCTCTATAAGCAAAACCCGTTGAAGTTTACGAAGCAGGAACGCAAAGTTGTGAGTTCATGCTCCCCCTTTTCTTTTAACCGTTTTCAGTTTTATAACTTCGGGGGTGAAATACATGTTACTGAATGTTTACAAGAAACTTCGTGTCCCCACTTTTAAATCTTTTACATACTTTTAAACTTGGGGCGAACATATCAAAATTGATACTTGATATAATAAACGAGAATTGATACTTGATATAATAAACGAGAATTGATACTTGATATAATAAACGAGAATTGATACTTGATATGATGAATACATAAACAAGAAGCACTCTTGGTGATCACTAGTACCAAGTATGATGCGTTTTGAGGAATGATACGAGAAATCGTGTCACGAATAGGGTACCATAAGCACCATTAATCGTATACATACTTAGACCGTAGAACAAAAGGTTAGATCTAACGGGTGTCCGGGCAGCCACACTCTCGGTGAACACTAGTACCAAGTAGTGCTTTTGTGTCTCCGTCGTGAATCGACAACTAGAAAAATGCCTATGGTTTGGTGACTTCCTATGTCGTGTCACATGTTAATGGCCTTGCAACCCATTAACTACATAAGAATACTTTATTTGTACGAAGTTCGTACACAAGAATACTTTATTCGGTTTATACCACAAGAATACTTTATTTGTACGAAGTTCGTACACAAGAATAATTTATTTGGTTTATACCACAAGAATACTTTATTTGTACGAAACTCGTACACAAGAATACTTTAATTGGTTCATACCACAAGAATACTTTATTTTTACAAGATACTTATCATGTTTTCATACAAAGTATACAAACGTGTTCAATACACAACTGCATGAATTCACACCAACATTATGTTGACGTTTTTCCAAAAACTCACATGTATTTCAGCTAACTAAGATGGATGTGCTCGCGGTCATACTCATGCTCTTGGATGTCGTCTATGTTTACTTTTAAATAAAGTTGTAGACTTTCAGACAATATGTTGTCCCGTGATGTAAACACTTAAACTATGTTTTCCATTGTGTAATGTTAATGGTGTTTGAAGTTATTTTTACGAGCATGTAGTATGTTTACCTTTCGTATGCAATGAGAACCTTTCATAATCACACCTCGTGCTTCCGCCGCAGAAAGGGGTGTGACAGATTGGTATCAGAGCTGCGATTGTAGTGAACCAGGATTCCTTCTCGAGTCTAGTCTACAATCTCTAGGATCCTTTCACAAAAACGATTTTTCAAAGAGTTTTCATTGCATAAAACGTCCCGCGACATCCACTACCTGAAACTGTCTACATGAGTCAAGAAAAGACACTACGAGACTTAGGGTGCACTGGAGTAGCACTTGTCGTTGATTAAGAATTACTTGCGATTATGTGTGATAATTGCTAAATACATATACTAGAAGTAGAATGTCACAAGTATACGTGACTTTACCTGAAAACAATGGCCTATCTGAAGGAAGAAATACGAGGATGAAACGAACTGTGCGGACTGCGCAAGGAGTTACGTAATTATGGATGCATACATGATTATGGAATTCAGTGCGCAGAAACCACAACAAGTCTTGTCACGTATAGATTCCCTCAGCGCAAGAAAAGGTCAAACATGAACACCAGTTTATTAAATACTCTGCTAGAGTAATAATTGTTTGATGTCACTTATGTGGTATATACCTGTGAATATATACACTACTACTGTCTAGTATGACGATATCAAACAAATGTCTAACCCTGCTGTGTTATGTTCTGTCAGAACATGGCACCTAGGAAAGCTGTGAACGCTTGTGATCAACCTCCTCCTCCCCCACTGCCAAGAACTGCTGAAGAGCTGAACGCTCTACTGGAAGAAAGGATCTCCGCTGCTATCGCCCATTACGAGGCGAACCGAACTCAAGACAGTGGCGGGCCAAGCAATGCTAGGCGTAATGGGAATGGAGATTCATCTGGAGGCAACACAGCTCAGGGCTGCACTTTCAAGCAGTTCCTCGACAGCAAACCAATGAACTACGATGGCACAGGAGGTGTAGTAGTGTTTGTGCGCTGGATGGAGAAGACTGAAGCTCCTATCCGCATGAGCAAGTGTACTGCGGATCAGCAAGTCACTTTTGCTACTGGGTTGTTTGTCGATGAAGCCCTGACTTGGTGGAACTTGCAAGTCCAAACCTTGGGCGATGATGCCGCTTATGGCATGACTTGGGATTAACTGAAAGAGAAAATGAGAGAAAAGTACTGCTCACGTGCTGAACTCCAAAGACTGGAAACGGAGTTCTGGCACTTGACCATGGAAGGTGCTGACATTAATGGTTATACTCGAAGGTTCCACGATCTGTCTAGAGTGCTTCCCTACATGGTAACTCCCGAATTTAAGCGCGTTGAACGCTACATTTGGGGATTGGCTTCAGAATTCCGTGGCATGGTAACTTCGGCCAAACCTCAAACAATCACCGAGGCTGTAACTCTGGCTGTCAGCCTTACTGAAGATTGTGTTCGTATGAAGAAGTTATCACTGAACCCCACTGAAAAGACCGAGACGCATGCTGAGTCATCCGGTGACAAGAAAAGGAAGCATGCAAATCTGAATCAATCGACACGTAACAACAAGGGTTTCAACAACAAGAAGCGTGACCCCAACCCGCCTCAGGAGGCAAAAACTCTTGCAAACATGAATGATGCTTCTACCAAGAGATACCTGGGCACTCGGCCCATTTGCAACAATTGCAAGCGTCACCACGAAGGGGTTTGTCGCGTTCCAAAATGCGACAAGTGCAGAAAACTGGGTCACCATACTGAGGACTGTTGGGGAAGGGGGAAGAACGGGAATGGAAATCGCAACAATGGTGGAAATGGAAATGGCAATGGTAACCGGGATGGCCATGGAGCTGGGCGAAACCAAGGATGCTTCAGTTGTGGAAGCAATGATCATTTCATGAAAGACTGCCCAAAAGGAAACAACGCTCAGGCACGAGCATTTGTGATTGGGGCAAGGAACGCACGCGAGGACCCCAATGTGGTCACCGGTACGTTTCTCATTAACAATCACTTTGCATCTATATTATTTGACACTGGTGCCGACTATAGCTTCATGTCTTTGGAATTTAAACGCATGCTTGGAATAGAATCTAGTAGATTAGATATTCCTTATTCTATAGAGCTAGCCAATGGTAAACTCATTGAATTGGGCGAAGTTGTTAGAGGTTGCACATTAGAGCTTGGTGAGCAAAGATTTAACATCGACCTCTTACCTATTCAAATGGGTAGCTTCGACGTAGTGGTCGGGATGGACTGGTTGTCCAAGAACAGAGCTGAAGTTGTTTGTCACGAGAAAATCATCACACCCCTTTGGCGAAAAATGAAACTCTCATCGTACATGGAGAAAAATGAGACGCGCCTGTACGAATCATCAGTTGCATGAAGGCACAGAAGTGCTTAAGGAAAGGATGTGTTGCCTTCCTAGCATATGTTGTAGATAAGAAGGCTGAGGAGCCGAAACTCGAAGACATTCCTGTGGTGAAAGAATTCCCTGATGTATTTCCCGAAGATCTGCCAGGATTACCTCCGCAACGACAAGTCGAATTCCATATAGACTTGGTTCCAGGAGCCGCTCCTGTGGCCAAGGCACCCTATCGGCTTACACCATCCGAAATGCAAGAATTATCTACACAACTCCAGGAGTTATTGGATAAAGGATTCATAAGGCCAAGCTTCTCACCTTGGGGAGCTCCAGTATTGTTCGTGAAGAAAAAGGATGGAACTCTGCGGATGTGTATCGACTATAGAGAACTGAACAAGCTCACAATCAAGAATCGGTATCCATTACCGAGGATTGATGACTTATTTGACCAGTTACAAGGATCGAGCTACTATTCCAAGATCGACCTTCGATCTGGATACCATCAGTTAAGAATACAAGAAGACAGTGTGCCAAAGACTGTATTCAGAACACGATATGGGCATTACGAATTTCTTGTGATGCCATTCGGACTGACGAACGCACCAGCGGTCTTTGTGGATCTGATGAACCGCGTTTGCAAACCATATCTCGATAAATTCGTGATTGTATTTATCGATGATATCCTGATCTACTCGCTAACGAAAGAAGAGCACGAACAACACCTCTGAACCATTCTGGAACTACTGAAGAAAGAGAAACTTTATGCAAAATTCTCCAAGTGCGAGTTCTGGATTCGCGAAGTACAATTTCTTGGTCACGTTGTGAATGAGAAGGGCATTCATGTAGACCCGTCCAAGATAGAAGCAATAACGAATTGGGAAGCCCCCAAAACCCCAACTGAAGTTCGACAACTTTTGGGCTTATCGGGCTATTATCGGCGATTCATCGAGAATTTCTCAAAGATAGCTCAACCGCTAACGACCCTTACTCAGAAAGACAAGAAATACGACTGGGGTTACAAACAAGAAGAAGCCTTCCAGCTACTTAAAAACAAGCTATGCGATGCACCGATACTATCCTTACCCTAAGGCACTGAAGACTTCGTGGTTTACTGCGACGCTTCACGACAAGGCTTGGGTTGCGTGCTCATGCAACGTCAGAAGGTCATCGCTTACGCTTCAAGACAATTGAAGGTGCATGAAAGAAACTATACCACTCACGACCTGGAACTAGGCGCAGTGGTATTCACCTTGAAGATTTGGCGACACTATTTATATGGTACTCGATGTACAATCTTCACAGATCACAAAAGCCTGCAACACATATTTGATCAGAAGGAATTAAACATGCGCCAGCGGCGATGGGTTGAGCTGCTAAATGATTACGACTGTGAGATTAAGTACCTTCCTGGAAAGGCAAACATTGTAGCGGACGCATTAAGCCGGAAAGAAAGGGTTAAGACCCTAAGGGTTCGAGCACTGGAAATGACTATTCGAACGAACCTCACTGCACGCATTCGTGATGCACAACAAGAAGCCCTTAAAATGGAAAACCGTAAAGCTGAATACCTCTGGGGTATGTTGAAATATATGGTGCCAAATGAAGAGGGAGCCTTATACTTTGAGAAACGTATTTGGGTTCCGCTCTATGGCGGTATTCGAGAAGTCATCCTTGACGAAGCGCATAAATTGAGATACTCGATCCATCCAGGATCGGACAAAATGTATCAAGACTTGAAAGAATATTATTGGTGGCCGAGACTCAAGAGCGATGTTGCTGTTTATGTTGGAAAATGCCTAACCTGTGCTAAGGTTAAGGCTGAATATCAGAAGCCGTCCGACCTACTACAACAACCAGAGATACCCATGTGGAAGTGGGAGCAAATCTCAATGGACTTCATAACAAAATTACCCAGGACCCCTAGAGGGCACGATATGATATGGGTGATAGTTGATCGGTTAACAAAGTCTGCGCACTTACTACCGATCCGAGAAAAAGACTGCACTGGAAAGCTTGCTGAGATATACTTAAAAGAAATTATGGCACGTCATGGAGTGCCTATCTCAATCATTTCAGACAGAGATGGACGCTTTGTCTCAAGAATCTGGCAATCCTTTTAGGAGGCCTTTGGATCTCAGTTAGATCTAAGCACGGCCTTCCATCCACAAACAGACGGTCAGAGTGAACGAACTATACAAACATTAGAAGATATGCTTCGCGCATGTGCCATGGATCTAGGCGGTAGCTGGGATACTCATCTACCTTTAGTTGAGTTTTCCTACAATAACAGTTATCATACAAGCATAAAAGCCGTACCGTTCGAAGCTCTGTATGGCCGCAAGTGCCGATCGCCCTTATGTTGGGCAGACGCTGGAGATAAATGTATGGTTGGTCCTGAACTTGTACAAGAGACAACCGACAAGATTATGCAGATCCAAGAGCGCATTAAGGCGGCTCGAGATCGACAAAAGAGCTACGCTGATCGAAGACGAAAACCATTAGAATTCGAGGTGGGAGACAAAGTGTTGTTAAAAGTCTCACCTTGGAAGGGCGTAGTAAGATTTGGAAAGCATGGAAATCTGAATCCACGATACATCGGGCCATTCAAAATCTTGGAAAGGATTGGTACCGTGGCATACAAGTTGGAATTACCGGAAGAACTTAATGGAGTACATGATACGTTCCATGTATCCAACCTCAAGAAGAGTCCAACACAAGAAGACGTGATCATCCCTGCGGATGAAGTGCATATTGTTGATGCCCTCCGATTTACAGAACAACCTGTTGAGGTTACCGACTGGAAAGTCAACAAGACCAGGAGGAGCAGTGTAAAACTTGTCAAAGTACGTTGGAACTCTAAGCACGGACCCGAGTACACGTGGGAACGTGAAGACCAGTTCAAAGAAAAGTATCCCCACCTGTTCAAGAAAACTCCTGCGAGAGATAGATCAGCCTGAATTTCATGACGAAATTCTTTTAATGGGGGGAGACTGTGACAACTGGCACCAAACCGGTAATTTCCGTACACTTTAATTATTATTTAATGACTGCAATTATGTGCTTAAATGTCAACATAGTCTGATTACATACTATACTTGTGAATTCATGCACGTTTTATACTACAAATATTGCTTTATGCATTAACGAGAGCGTTGCGTCAGGAATACTAGTAAACTCACCGGTAAGACACATTGTGTCAACAATTCTGCAGAAAGCAGTTTGACAGTAGAATTGGAGCCTAGGTGTAGGTCCAACGACAAGAATACATTAAAACCCAAGAGTACATACAAGGGTTAACATATAGACTTTCCGAAAGCTAAATTACGCACTAAAAAGCACCCGAAACGCACTTTAAGTGCAGAATTTTATTAAATTCAGCTATAATCAGCAATAAGACACTGAAATATTATGCAGAAATTATGATTTATCATCCAGAATATTTCCCCAAGTGTCGGGAATCGAAAGTGTTACAAAAGAATAATTAAAAGACACAAAAAGGTGCAATTTAGCACTTTAACGAACCGGTATATAACCGAACAACCGGATATTACCCGGAACATCAAAATATCACTTGAAGCATTGTTTTTATTTTTCCGCGCTAGTTATGGCCCCCGAGTATCATAACACCTCCTAAAATATCTTGTAACTAAACCTTCTAATTAATACTTGATTTTTAACCTTAATGTAACTAGTTTAGTTACTACCTAGACCTAGACCCCCCCCCCCCCACCTATGATCGGCCAACATGGTGGCCCCACCCTGGATTTTATGTGAATATTAAATTAGATCATGTTTCAAATTAATGGACACTTTACACAATGGTTTACAAGCTATGGAGGTTTATAAGAATAACCTAAAGATCTAGATCCATTCATACTCATTCCACACTTCACAAAATCTTTCTTCTCTCCTCCTTCTTCTTGCAATCGGCCGAACCAAACACCCCCATCATCACCTTTATTCACCCACTTCTCATACATTCCAAGCTTGTATTAAGGTGCTAGAAGGTGCATAGTGAAGCTAGGAGCTTTCGGAAGTTCAATAACCACTCTTATTTGCTTTTATCCACTCCATTTGTCCTCTTGATCATCCCTAGCCTTGTGCTAGTGATAAGAACATTGATCCCTTCTTTTATCATCATATGAAAGTGGTTAAAGTAGGTTCATGTTGATAAACTTAAAGAAACACTAAGAAACATGAAGGTGAAACTTGAACATAAGCTTTAAATATGAAGAAAACTTGATGTACATGAGTTGTTATGATTGTTGGTTATTGTTTGTTGGTAGAAATGATGTAGATCATCATACAATCTTGCTAGATCATGATTAAAAACATAATCTAGCAAGATAAGGGGTGAACATGTTAAAGATTATGAATCATCCACAAAAAGATCATGAACTTGAAAGAACACTATGTTTTCCTAAAAATAAAGATCAAAGTAAGATGATAAACATGTAGATCTAAATATCCATGAGTGTTTTTTTCAAAAGAACCAAGTTAAAAATACAAGTTTTACTTAATCTTGGTTCTTAAACAAATAAACCTTATTTTTGGTGGTTAATAGAGTAAAGATACACATGTGTAACAAGAAAAATACAAGAAGTAGTATTTTTAGAAAACATGAACATAAGTTGTAAAGAATCATATTCTTTAAAAATGAAGTTTTTAAAGAAGCAATCACACTTTAAAGGGTAACAAGACTTACTACATACACTAGTAAGTTGCTACACATTTTTATAAAATTTCCAAGTTCATGAAATAAAGAAATTAGTGTATGTTGTTGATGATTGTTGTTGAAGTTGATTAATGATGATTTTAAAATAAAATAAACACATGTTTTGAAAACATGGGAAACCTCCATTTTTAGGGGAAACTCTGTCAAAATTTCTACAAATTTTGACACTTGGAAAAATATAAGTTTTTGAGAAACTTATTCCCTAAAAATGTATCTAAAAATGTTTTCCAATGTTTCCCTAATTTTTGATGTTAAGAAATGATGATTTCTTCAAGAATAAAATTTATATTAAGTATGTATAGTTTTGAGAAAATAGATATATATATATATATATATATATTTATTGATCACAAGATTTTGTGCTAAGTGTATGTAGTATGTATTACATGTAATAGTGTATTAGGACTTGAAAATACACTAAACACTCGTGAGAAGTGAAAATACAAAAATACACATACAACATACAAGATACATAATTCGGGTGCAAAATACAAGAAACTTGTAGGATCGAGTAACGACCAAAACGAGTCTTTCAGAAGAGTTCTAGACCAAAATGAGAAGCGGAATCAGACGTTTCGGTGTCGGTTCAGCTTGATTTGCACTAGAAAGTAGTTTAACCGTCTTGTTTATTGATATGACACGTTTACAGACCTGTAGACACTTCAGCAGAGCTTCGCTGCTGGAATGGGAGAAGTTACAAATGAAATGACTAACCTCCCTATTTATAGAGTTTCTAATTCCCCTTGAAAGTGCCATCTTTCTAATTCCCCTTGAAAGTGCCATGTTTCTAATTCCCCTTGAAAGTGCCATGTCTATTTCGTGGGGAATAGACATTTTGTGGGAAATGATCTCTAAAACTCTATTTTCCTGAACTACGTGACTCGATCTAACTATTTTATTACAAGACTCGATACAAGACGAAGTCGACAGACGTATGCACCAACAGACTCCCCCTCGGATGTTGACGAGTCTTAAGTGTCGAGTCTTCAATGTCTTCAGTCTTTATCAGTTTGATCGCTCTCTGAAGAATCTGACAGTGTAGGCATCCTCAAACTTTATCTCTTTCTCCTCCTCTTCAGCATCAACATACTCCCCTCGAACAATATCATTTACCCTTGGATGTTGATTGCAATCTGACTTTCACAGGATCAGAATTGTGTTCTGGCTCTATACTCAGACTTCAGAATCCAGTCTATCCTGCACATCCTCTACCTCACAATAAATTTCACAAATTTAACATTTGACAAATTTATATAAGTAGACTCCCCCTCAAATTTATCCAGAATGATATAACAATGTTAATTGATGAACCACTTGTAATTAAATATTCAAAACCTTTTCTCATTTAAACACAAGCTCCCCCTCACCACATGCTCATCATGTTTAGCGCTTGGAATTTTGAAAATCAGCTCTTCAACACCAGTTGTCAAAAATCTTTTTGGATTTTTCAAAATTTATGCTAAAACACACTTAATTTTTTTTTTCTAAAGAAATGAAATGCAATAAAGAAATATTTACAGACAATATTTTTGCGAGTTGGTGTAAGAGGATCATATCAGTTTTTGACAAGTCACAAGTACCGTTGAGCTTAGTTACACAATAAGGATTAAACAATTCACTTAGATTGCCAATATACTGATCCACTTAAATTCTCACACAAATTTCAACTGATTCAGGATAAGAATTAGGTGTATTAAGGACTTAAACTCATTCATGTGTCCCACCTCTTGAATATACTCCCGTATCCAGATCCCAATATTCAGTCTTACATGTGAGTATACCACAGATGATATCTGTAAGGGGTTAAATGCGAAGAACCGTGAGAGCTCAGGTCAGAACTTCCGTTCAGCCGAGAGATGACGGCTTCGACTTTTGGTGGGTCCCCTTTAGAGGATCTTTTTTACAACAGCACATGATTAGCATTTTTCAATGTTTCATCATTTTTTGTACTGAGGGCAGGCTTTTATTTCAAGCAAGCGTAAAGTATTCTCCGGGGACTAGGCCATTGCTTCCGCAAAATCAGAAGTCCCGGGATAATACCCTAGATATCACTGAGTATAAAGACCTAGTATCTCAGAAAGAGGGATCTTTCAAACGAAATTTCAGGGGTTACCTATATATCCAAGTAGTGTTCCCCACAAAATAAGCAAGTTTGAATTTAAGTTTATATCCCGAAAAAGCTTACTAAATGTGTAAAAACCTATCGGCATATCATCAGTGAGACCGTTTAACGCTATTTAAACATTACATTTCTTTAGCATACTGTAACTGTCTACTGATGTACTATCATTTCCTCTTTTTCACAACAAAACTCCTTTTTGAATTTTATCATGTTTTTGACTTTTTCAATTTTTCTAATGTTTTTGGATTTTCTGAAAATTCTTACTCCCCCTAAAATTCAAAACCATTTAAGGAAATTTGAAAACAAACTGTACAAGTAACGTGACAACTGATATCGAATCACTTCAAATCGCCATCCACTTGGCATAAACAATCAGAACTCCCCCTTACAACAAACTATTTTCTCATTATGATTTCAAAACACTTAAGTTTGTTTTAACCAAAATGATTTTTCCGGAAAATAAGTTTTGTTGTTTGTAACACTTGTAGGTTAGGGGTTCATCACATTTTTTTCTCAACCATTTGACAAATATAACAATTTTGAATTTTAACAACAATATCACTTGTAGAAAATCAAGTACAACTTAATGTCCCTGATTTACCACTTTGAAAGACGAAATATCACAAAAATGAATTTCTCAAGAAAGATGCCGATTCCTGCTCCACACTTACCAACCTGGGAGCTCCGGCAAGTCAGGATTTTACTTGTGAAAAACTTCCATCCAAGCCTGATCAAACTTGGATGTTTCCTCCTCAATTTCACTTGGGTAAAAAGTTGCTTTCTTTGTTTTATAAAAGTCCTTTACCCCTTTTACCTTTCCATCGACCATCTTCCCAAAAATCTTTTTAACATTTCCATTAAAAGCTTTATCAACATCAAATTCTTTCTTTTCAGAATAGAATTGATTTGAAATCTCAACATTTCCAACTTTTCTAAAATTTCTAGTCCTCAATGGTGGAAAATTCACATCATCCATTGGAGGCACTAAGCTTTCTTCTTTAACATCAACTTGTGGCTCCTCTGACTTTGTGGAATCAGATTCATCGCCAGATTTCACATCCGATTTCTTAACAACCCATTTTTGATTGTTAAGATTCACACTTCTCCTGTAGAACTTCTTTGAACATTCACCAACTTCATATGTTGAGTTTTTGAAAATTTTAAATTTTTCAGTTGGTGGTTCAGTTTTGTCAACAACTATTTCTTTAAGTTTCTCTGAGACTCCCTGTTTTGTTTTTTTGCTTGAGGACAGTTCCATGCAATATGACCAACTTCATTGCATCTGTAACAGGTTCTAGTCTCCTTTCTTTGAAAAACTCTATTCTTCAGCTTTTCAGCAAGAAACTCCTGGTTTGACTGTTTCCAGAATGAGCTCTTTGCTTCTTCTTCACAATTTGTCCCTGAAACAAATTTGGTATTTGTTTTAAAAATTTTCTCATTTTTATGATTTTCTGGTGGAATAAATCCTAATCCTTTTCTTTTGAAATTACCGTTATGGTTTGGCTTCTTTTGAAAACCAGAACTGTAACCTTTTTTCTTGTTCAATCTTTGTTGAACTCTTGAAGTGTACTTTTTAGGTTTTTCAGAAAGATTTAAATCTTTTATTTCAGAAATATTAATTTCTGTTAATTTGAAAACCTTTTTAATCTTTTCAATTTGAACACTTCTTATTGGAAACTCTTTATCAAAATATAATTTGTCAGAATCATTCAAAGTATATGCAACTTCAAATGTTTCGTCATTCAAATTGGATTTTGACAACAAAAATTCTTTACTATACACCCGTTTTCCCGACGACTTTGAACTCCTGACAGACGAACTCGAACTCATGGACTCGGACTGTGACTCTGACTCCTCATCCTTATCCAACACCTGATCGACCATCTTTTTTATTAACTCAGACTCATGATCTGTGTCGGACGCTGTGAATGTGATGTCAATTTTGTCTGGTCATACATCGGTTATCTCGGACTCCAACTTTATATTGACTGTCTTTTTTACTTGTTCCTCATTCGGTTTTCTAGACGTATATCCTTCCCAAATTGGAGGCAGACACTTATTATAACTGACACTCTGTTTCTTACCAGTATCCTTTTTCTTCAGCTTCTTGTCGTCAAACACTTCAAAACCTGCAACAGTTGGATAAATTCTGTCAATTAAGTAATCAGAACTTGAATAACTTTTCAGTAATCGTCTGATTCTTTCATTTTCCAGTTTTTCAATTTCCAACTCCTGCTTCAACTTAGCACACTCTTCAATGTAGTAATTGATCTCTTTCTGCTTAGACATCATTGTTGTATTCATCATTGTCAAAGCATCTTCTCTTTCAGAGTTTGTCTTCTGCAAACTATTTACAGTTTTGTTCAATACATCGTTCGACTCTTTCACATTCTTGACATCAAACAGCAACTTCTCTTTCAACTTTTCAAGCACACTAAACTTTTCATCTTTATCTTCACATTGTTTGCAAGATTCCAAACATGTAAGACAGGGTTTAGTTACTTCAATAATCTTTTCAATCTCCACAATCTTCTCGACTTCAACTACCTTTTCCACTTCAACAATCTTCTCAACAACCTTAACTTCTTTCTTTTCTTTTGCAGCTTTTCTCTCTTTAAGTTTCTTCAATTTTTCTGCAAAATAAAATTCAAAACTGTCAGAAGATAAATGAGTTTTTCCAATGTTTATCTATTCAATTTCTTCATCATCATCACTAGTATCTGTTGAACTATTTTCAGAAGAAACAGATTCTTCATCTTTATCTTCATCATCAGATAACACTGCTATCCATTCTTTCATCAATTCTGGCTTTTGAACAATTTGAGCAATGAAAGCTTTAAATTCCCCATTCTCATCCACAAACTTATCCCAGCTAAATCCTGGAGCCATTTTCTCATCGTCTTGATCAATAATACCATAATAAGCTTTCTTGTTTGCATCTTCAATCATTTTCCCATGAGCAGTTTGGGAATCCTTTTGTTGATGCGGTTGATGAGCAACTTGTTGATATATGGCTTTTCGATAGTAATCATGACCACCAAACGGATTCTTTGCTCCATTTGCTTCTTGATTTTTGCATTCTCTTTTGAAATGACCTTTCTCCCTGCATCGAAAACAAGTAACTTTAGATTTATCAAAACCCAAAGCTGAAACATGAGCATCCAAAAAATCATTTCTTCCTGTAATCATTTTGAACTTTTCAGCTCTTCTCAAGACACTAGCTAGACACCATTTGATGTCCATGAGCTCCAATTCTTCTGCATCGATCTGATCGTAATCTTCCTTTGTTAGCATAGGATTACTAATTCTTCCAGCAATCAATCCTTCATAAGATTCCAAAGCAGTAACCAGTAATGCCATATGACTTTTAACAACTTCTTCAAAAAAATTCTGACCATTTTGAAGATGCAAAGCAACATTGCACTGAATCATATGTTCATTACCAACATTTGAACTTTGAACACTTGGAGGATTGACATTTGAGAATCCACTGGTGTTGATTGAACTTTGACTGACTGATCCAGATGAATTTCCTGCACTAAAAGCAGTTTGGATCTTTGGACTTGCTTCAACAGTTTGAACATTTCCTTTATAGTACAATTTGATATCTTGTTGATTACTCGAGCTGTTCATTCTGGCAATCTTTTGCTGTTCAAGATCCTGTGCCTCAAGCTTTTCAATAAACTGTCCGATTGACAATCTACTAAACTCTCCAGAATTCTTTAAGATCATGAGATAAGTACCCCATTCTTTTTGCGGTAATGCATCAGCTAATTTTTCAACCCATTCTGCCGGAGTTTTAGTGATTTTCAACTGAGACATGGTGCGCACAAGATGACAATATCTCTCAATGAGAGTCTTTGTAGATTCACCGGGCATACTCGTAAACAACTCAAACTCCTTCTTCATCAGAGAAGCTTTACTTCTGAGCATTTATGTACTTCCTTTAAACTTTTTCTTAAGTGCTTCCCAAATCGAAAACGCACTCCCATCATGCTGAAGAAAAACAAATATATCCTCTTTAACCGCTTGTTGTAAAAGACTTATCATCATTTTCTCCTTTATAGCTATCTCTCTCTTTGTCTGAAAATTCCGAAATGATTTTGTCAACATTCAGAGCAGTCTGAGGTCTAACATATTATGCTTCAATGCTTTCCCAAGGCCTTAGATGGTTTGCCTGAACCCAATTCTCAAAACGATTTTTCCAGCCATGGTACTCTTCAATTCCCATAAGTTTCGGGGGTTTTTGTAAAGTTCCAGTTTCGTTTTCCAAGTTCATGTTATGAGCAATGGTAGCTGGACTAGTCGGGGATGTAGCAAACGCGTTGTAGAATTCAGAATCCATGTTTCGGTATCGAAGAATTTCTCAAACAAGCTTTCAAACTAACTAGTTCACCTCGTAAAACACCTGTATCACCTGTAGACAAACAAACAAACAAACAAACAAAACACAATCACTTTAAAGATTTATCAATTAACAGAATAAGACTGGTACTCGAACTGGTGATTATTCTGTGTGAACTGAGGTTTAAATTGTCAAACTGAGCAAACCGCTATGACCTGGATCCAATTCAAATGACCTGACCCTATTACATGCAAACTGATGGACTTTCAAACGACCTGATGAACTTTTGACAAGTTTGAACTCCAAACCGTACGAACTGGAACTAACTTTCAAGCGAATTAATGACTTTGATACGAACTGAATTTTCAAGCGACTGAGTTATCTTTCAAATGAATTGGACTTTTTCACGGGACCTGACCACACTAAACGAACTGGAATACAACTCAAACCATGTGTACTGACATGACCTCACACGATCTCATGCGATCTGATGATTTTAACCCACTTCAAGCCAACTGAAACAATCTTGTAAAACCTGATTTATTTCAAAATAATCTTTACCCAATTTGATTGGGCCGAAGCAAGCTATGATGGGCTTAAACAATCTTTGAATTAACAATCCACTTTAATTAAATTCACATGGGCCGACAACAGTTAACACTACACCATTTTCTTATTGAGCCGATAACCTAATATGGACCAGACCAAAAACTCACTTGAATGAGCCGACAACTTTATCTTTCAACACAAATCTCAAAACACATGGGCCACATATCTTTATTCTAATTTGACCTCACATCAATTGAGCCGTGTGCAATCTGTTCGCATGCAAACTCTATTGAAACAAGAACATTTTTCCGACAACATTAAGAACATTAAATTCTCATTGGACCCTTCACATGAATATGACGATTGATTACTTCTCACAGTCAATTAACTCTATCACATGCAAATTTGTTATTTTCAAAAAACCTTACAACATTCTCATTGGACCTCCCTATTATACAATCACATGTAAACTATCATCAATTTTCAAGGCAAAATGATGAAATATCTCGACAACAGTGATCACATGGGCTGACAACCTTTTGAATGCTATTAAAATCGGACTACACCTCACATACAATTACCCATGCAAACAATTAGTTAGTGGTTGACAAATTAAACTTCCAAATATATCACATTCAATTACGAATCCACTAAACTGACAAGTTCAATTCTTAATATGAAACTATTGGACCGATTTACTTCTTAACAATTAATGGATCAGTGCAGACAATTGAATCACGTGAACTGCTGAAACAAGTTGACAGACTCTTTCAAACGGAATATGTAATTTCAAGCGGAATAAGATGTTTTCAAGCGAAATCAGGCTGTTTTCAAGCGGAATTAGGTGTATTCAAGCGAAATCAGGCTGTTTTCAAGCGGAATAAGGTGTATTCAAGCGAAATCAGGCTGTTTTCAAGCGGAATTAGGTGTATTCAAGCGAAATCAGGTTGTTTTCAAGTGGAATTAGGTGTTTTCAAGCGAAATCAACATGATGTCACTTGATATCGGACCAAAAACCTTCGATTTCTCTCAAATGGCTGGGAATTAGGATATGTAACTTGGTAGGGTTATAGATCAGGTGTTTTCGCACAACATATCAAAAAATCAGCTAATTTGGACCGTAAAAACCCGTTCAATTTTGTAAAAATCAGTTGAAAACGTGAAAGAATGAGTAGAAAACAGATTTTTGGATGAAATCAAGCTGAATCGGTAAGAACTCTTCCTCCTGAGCTCTGATACCACTTGTAGGATCGAGTAACGACCAAAACGAGTCTTTCAGAAGAGTTCTAGACCAAAACGAGAGGCGGAATCAGACGTTTCGGTGTCGGTTCAGCTTGATTTGCACTAGAAAGTAGTTTAACCGTGTTGTTTATTGATATGACACGTTTACAGACCTGTAGACACTTCAACAGAGCTTCGCTGCTGGAATGGGAGAAGTTACAAATGAAATGACTAACCTCCCTATTTATAGAGTTTCTAATTCCCCTTGAAAGTGCCATCTTTCTAATTCCCCTTGAAAGTGCCATGTCTATTTCGTGGGGAATAGACATTTCGTAGGAAATGATCTCTAAAACTCTTTTTTCCTGAACTACATGACTCGATCTAACTATTTTATTACAAGACTCGATACAAGACGAAGTCGACAGACGTATGCACCAACAAAACTTATAGTTATTTTTGAGAAAATAATATAAGTAAGACGCTTAGTTAAAAATATAAAGTATTTTTAACACAAGAAGACATATATAAAAGATGGTGACTTGTACTTGTGCGATACAAGTCTAGTGACTGACGATAATAAAACACGTTTAGGTCACGACGCTATATAAGCAAAATCCGGTGAAGTTTACGACGCAGGAACGCAAAGTTGTGAGTTCATGATCCCCCTTTTCTTTTAACCGTTTTTCAGTTTTATAACTTCGGGGGTGAAATACATGTTACTGAATGTTTACAAGAAAGTTCGTATCCCCACTTTTAAATCTTTTACATACTTTTAAACTTGGGGTGAACACATGAAAATTGATACTTGATATAATAAACGAGAATCGATACTTGATATAATAAACGAGAATTGATACTTGATATAATAAACGAGAATTGATACTTTATATGATGAATGCATAAACAAGAAGCACTCTTGGTGATCACTAGTACCAAGTATGATGCGTTTTGAGGAATGATACGAGAAATCGTGTCACGAATAGGTTACCATAAGCACCATTAATCGTGTACATACTTAGACCGCAGAACAAAAGGTTAGATCTAACGGGTGTCCGGGCAGCCACACTCTCAGTGAACACTAGTACCGAGTAGTGCTTTTGTGTCTCCGTCGTGAATCGACAACTAGAAAAATGTCTATGGTTTGGTGACTTCCTATGTCGTGTCACATGTTAATGACCTTGCAACCCACTAACTACACAAGAATACTTTATTTGTACGAAGTTTGTACACAAGAATACTTTATTTGTATGAAGTTCGTACACAAGAATACTTTATTTGGTTTATACCACAAGAATACTTTATTTGTACAAAACTAGTACACAAGGATACTTTAACTGGTTCATACCACAAGAATACTTTATTTTTACAAGATACTTATCATGTTTTCATACAAAGTATACAAACGTGTTCAATACAGAACTGCATGAATTCACACCAACATTATGTTGACGTTTTTCCAAAAACTCACATGTATTTCAGGTAACTAAGATGGATGTGCGCGCGGTCTTACTCATGCTCTTGGATGTCGTCTATGTTTACTTTTAAATAAAGTTGTAGACTTTCAGACAATATGTTGTCCCGTGATGTAAACACTTAAACTATGTTTTCCATTGTGTAATGTTAATGGTGTTTGAAGTTATTTTTACGAGCATGTAGTATGTTTACCTTTCGTATGCAATGAGAACCTTTCATGATCACACCTCGTGCTTCCGCCGTAGAAAGGGGTGTGACAATGTAGAAGATGAGAAATCAAAACCTTCGATTGAAGATCTGCCGTCTTTGGAGTTAAAAGAACTCCCTCCACATCTCGAGTATGCATTTCTGGAAGAGGAGTGTTGTTTGCCGGTCATTATTTCAGCATCATTGGCGAAAGAGGAGAAGAAACAGCTTCTCGAGGTTCTTAGACTTCATAAGAAAGCCATGGCTTGGAAGATTATGGATATCAAAGGCATCAATCCTTCTTTTTGTACTCATAAGATTCTAATGGAAGACGAGTACAAGCCCTATGCACAGCCTCAGAGGCGGTTGAATCCAAATATGCAAGACGTGGTGAAGAAAGAAGTGATTAAGTTGTTGGATGCTGGTTTGATTTATCCTATATCTGACTCTGTGTGGGTGAGTCCAGTGCAGGTAGTACCCAAGAAAGGTGGTATTAGTGTAGTTTCAAATGATAGGAATGAACTTATTCCTACTCGTACCGTCACTGGGTGGCGAGTTTGCATTGACTACCGCAAACTCAACGATGCTACTCGTAAGGATCACTTCCCAGTTCCATTCATCGACCAGATGTTTGAACGTCTGTCGGGGAAGTCGTATTACTGTTTCCTGGACAAGTTTTCTAGATACTTTCAAATTCCTATCGCTCCTGAGGACCAGGAGAAGACTACCTTTACCTGCCCTTTGGCACATTCACCTACCGGCGTATGCCTTTTGGGTTGTGTAATGCACCGGAGACCTTTCAGAGATGCGTGGTTGCGATTTTTCATGACATGATCGAGGATTCTATGGAGGTTTTCTTGGATGACTTTTCGGTATTTGGAGATTCCTTCAATCATTGTTTGGAAAATTTGAAGAAAATGTTGAAGAGGTGCGAAGAAACGAATCTTGTCCTAAACTGGGAAAAGTGCCACTTCATTGTAAGAGAGGGCATAGTTCTGGGACATAAGATTTCGTGTGCTGGTATGGAGGTCGATCCAGCTAAAGTTGACATTATTTCACGACTTCCGCCTCCCACCTCTGTGAGAGCGATTCGGAGCTTTCTTGGTCATGCGGGGTTTTACAGACGATTCATCAAGGATTTTTCAAAAATCGCTATGCCCATGACCCGTCTGTTGGAGAAAGATGCACCGTTTATCTTTGGAGATGATTTCTTGAAGGCTTTTGACCTTCTCAAGTAAAAGTTGATTGATGCCCCTATTTTGGTTGCACCTGACTGGAGTCTGCCATTTGAAATTATGTGCGACGCGAGCGATTTCGCTATAGGGGCCTTTCTGGGTCAGAAGAAAGAAAAGAACTTTCACCTGATCTATTATGCGAGCAAGACTCTTCACGACGCTCAGGAGAACTACACCACGACAGAAAAAGAGCTCTTGGCGGTTGTTTTCGCATTCGACAAATTTAGATCGTATTTGGTGCTTTCGGAGACAATTGTGTATACTGATCACGCAGCCATCAGATATCTTTTTAGCAAACAGGATGCTAAACCGCGTCTCATCAGATGGATCTAATTGCTGCAGGAGTTTGATATCGAAATTCAGGACAAAAAGGGTGCGTTGAATGTAGCGGTTGACCATCTTTCTCGGTTGGAGCATGGAGACATCAAGGACACACGTTGGGATCCAATCAACGGCGCCAAAAAATTGACGTATGCGCGTATATACATGTTTTTACAATGAATTTAACACACGATTTGGTTTTAAATTTATAAAAGTGATTTATACTTCAACATTAAAACACACACGAAAGGGCAAGTGTACCCCGTCATATATGTAGTAAAGTATCGGTAAGAACCAAGTGTCGATCCAAGGATGTGGGCAGAGAAATAATACTAAACCTTTGTCATTAAATTACCGGTAGGAAGATAAGTGTGTGATTTTCTAAAAGCTAAAATAAGCATAAACAAATATTTATAAAAACATAGTAGACTCCAAATAAGAAAATTGTTAGGATCGGAGGCTCCTCATGATTGTGTTTGTTTGTATAATTTGAACAAATCAATAGAAATGAACAGAGTTTAAGTGCAGCGGAAATGAAAAACAAACTTTGTAAACACAATCAAAAAGGAAAATAGTTTTGATAAATACATGCTTTTCATTGAGTCAAATGATTACAATACAAATCAAAAGATTACAAAGCATGCTTACAAACTAAACTCCCCCTCAGCCTGATACTCCATGGTTGATTGCACAAGATGAAAGGATTGGATCAGAGGAGAAGAACTCACTCAGTCCATCAAATGTAACAGTACAGGGTACTGTTCCATTTATAGGCAAATCAAACCACTGAAGCATCTAAGCTGACGTCACCATGAAAGTGACATCTAACAACCTGACAACCTGTAACCACTGATACATATAACTACTGCTAGCTAACCACTGGTACTATTACAATAGACAAAGTAAACAACTGTTTCTTCATACCACTGCTTTATTCCAAGCAGGGCTTTGGTCTTTGGCAGCACTTGACTTTGGGCAGTAGATTAAGGAGCAGTACTTTTGTCTTCAGCAGTTGTTGTACACGAGCAGTGCTTTAATGGACAGCAGTTGTAGTATATGAGCAGTGGATGAGGACCATCAGATATTATAACCACTTTCAAGAGGAAAGTCTAATGTAAACAGCTGCTTATTATGAATCCACTGGTGTGATCCGGTTTTGGCTCTTATTATATGTTCCTCTGATAAGGTTCAATCCCAACAATCTCCCCCTGAAACAGATAATGCCAAAACCCTTCATTATTCTGGATCTTTACTGTCTCATCAGAAGTTCCCTAACTTGTCCTTTAAATTGCAATTCAAAATCCATAGAACTTGTATCCTCCTCATCCCTACACAGTATAAGCTCAAGGAGATCTTGTAGATCTTCAACACTCAGGCCCAGTGCTTGTTCCCTTGATATGTGCTTTACTTCTCCATTGGATCTGAACAGGGTCAATACATGGGTCTTTTGATCAGACATCCATTTTAGTATTTTTGAACCCAATGGGTTTCTTGGGAGAGGTTTATTTACTGATGAGTTCGGGGATTGTGGCCGTGTGAGAATTTGTTGATCAGAACTCTGTGCTTTTGCTGGTTCAGAGTTTTCAGCCTGATCATTACTCTGAGCTTTTGATAGTTCAGAGTTTTCAGCATGATCACTACTCTGAACTTTTGCTGCTTCAGAGTTTTCAGCTGACATTTGTTTGAAAGCCTTTTTTATGATTTCATTTGCTGCAGCTATGTCTTATGCAGTTTCTTGTTCAATCTGCTCTTGCCTTTTTCTTTGTTCTAGCTCAGTGACTGAAACATCTGCTGATGTGATCAGTGGTTCAGAAGTTTTGATCTGCTGTTTTGGCTTTTTGTAGTCAGGCTTCTTTGGAGTGTCAGAATCTGTCACCCTTCTTTTCTTAAGCCTTTCATAAGCCTCATCTGTATACTGCTTTGTCCATTTTGCTATGGTTTTGGCAGTTCCCACCTTTGCATCCACCAACTCCTGCTTCTTTCTTTTGTATTCTGAAGTAAGTTTATCAATGGCCTATTTGTATTTCCTTCAGTTTGGAGCTGTTCTCTTCTTACTTGGATCATTCTTGATTCTCTTGATTCTATTTACCTCATGCTTTAGTGCAATGAGTGGCCATTCACTGTATTGTTCTTCCTTGGCTGGATAAAATTTTTCTTTCATGATTAATTCAAGATACTCCTTTCTCATTACCTTTTGTAGGGCAGCATCAGGTGGCATATTTGACATATCTTTGCTCAGGTCTTTTGCATAATCTTCTATTTGTTTGACCTTAGTGAGTAAAAATTCCATTCTCTCAGAAATGGCTTTATCACCTTGATCTTTGCATTCAATTCTAGCTCTTATATCTGCTTGCCTGGCTTTGAGTTTTAGATACTCATTCATGTTTACTGGATTCCTGAAGCTAATGAGAGAAGGAAATCCTCTTTTCCAAGGATCATCTTCTGTATAGAATTGTTTCATCTCATCCTTTACAGCTTCCAACTCCAGTGGATAACTTTCAGCAACAGATACAAGGTTAGCAGGGTTTATTGGTTTGACCAGAGTTGGTGGAGTGGATGGTTGTGGCTCGACAACATTGTAAGGTGTGGAGGATAAAGGAATAGGTGCTGGTATATCATTATTATTCTTCTGAAATTTCCTTTTTCTTGTGTAAAGCCTTTTGGGTGAAGGAGGTTTTGGTTGTGATGTGACACTGGGTTGTATGGTGATTGTAGAAATGGTAAGAGCAGTGGTGGATGGCTGGCAAACAGCTATTGAAACAACTGGTGTTTCAACCTCTGTTGTCATTACAACTACTGATGTGTCAGTAGATGTATTATGCTTTTGAGCAGGTGGTGATTTGATGGGTGGTGATGTAGTTGAAGTGATAGCTTTTGGTGGGGGTAGGGCAGTGGTTGTAGTGTGTGTTGGAGTGATGGTTTTAACAACTGCTGAAACTACTGATGTACCAACAGTTGTTGAGACAGCAGGAGTTACATCAGCTGTTTGGGTAGATGGTTTAGAAGCATGCTCTTCTTTTTCTGGTTCAACATGAAGGCCATCATCTATTCCCTTTTTCTTCCATTTCTTAATTTTCTCCCCCTTTTTGGTATTATCTAGGGGAAATTGATCAATGAAAAGAACATTGGAAGGAGCAGTGCCAGTGGTGTTCAAAATGTGGGCTTTTATAGCCTTGATGTCTGCTTGGGTGTTTCTAAACCTTGATTCAATCATGTTTCTCAGTTCTTGCACATATATTGCGTGTTGCTGATCTGCCATTTGTCTTTGTTTTTCGAGCAGGGGTTGAAATAGATTCCATAGCTCATTTGCAGCAGGTGCAGGTTGTGCAGGTGCTTGAGCTGGAACAACCGTGGATTGTGCATTTTGAGCTTTTAACAGCTGTTGCACCATATCCTTTATTTCAGCAACAGATGTTTCAAGGTTGTCAATTCTCCCCGTCAATTCCTGATATTGTAAATCATCACCCAATTTAATGGGATCATCTGATTCCTTACCAGCAGTGGTTGTATCAATGTGTGACTTAGGAACTAAGTCCCAAAAATCATTCATTGATGCCCCTTGTTCTTGGTACTGGGGTCTTCTTCCTTCAACACTTGATAGCCTTTTAATGGTGCCAGTGGTCATAACATACTCACTGGTGATTATCAGAGGTGCTATAGAAGGAATTGCCTTCAAGGAAGTCTTATAGATGTAACAACTGTCCAAATGTAAACCAGTGGGTTCAACATTTGTAGTAGCTGCTTCACTTGAACTACTGACAGGAATTACTTGTAACTCCTGCAGTGTAACCTCCTCAATTGTTGGTGGGATAGCAGAGGCATAATCATCAGACCCAGTCACTTGTGGGAGTGTGCTCTCAGTGATAGGTGATTGAGAGGAACTGGTTTGTGTCTGAGCTATATCCACTGCATGCAACAAGGGTATTATGGATTGTGGTAATGTGAGGGGTGAAGATAAGGGTGTTGAAAGAGACATGTCCTTGGGATCAGGACTGAGGAAGATGGATCCAATTGGGTCCAGAGCTTCATAATGTGGGGTCCCTGTGCTTACAACCTGATCCTTTTGTGAGAATGCAGGAGGAGTTTGAGGCAATGGTGGAGATCTTTCTTCCATCTGTTGTGAGGAAGTAGCAGCAGTGGTTGTAGGTGACATTTGTGTTGTCACTGGCAGTGCCTCTGGGATCTCATCTTCCAGAGTTGCCTTTGTTTTGGGTTTGGGGGGCTTTCTGGATGTTTTCTTTTTGGTCTTTTTGGTAATGGCAGGTGTGGGTTTCAAAGAAGTGGCTGTGCTGCTATGATCACCTGGAGCAGTGGGCTCAGCAGCTGATACCTGAGGAGCAGTGGTAGCTGCTAAATTCTGCTCAGGCACCTCTGCTTTTGTTTTTGAAGGTGTTAACATTCTAGTGAATGTTTCAGGTGTTAAACCTTTTATTTGAAAATAAGCACCTTGTTTGAGCAGATTTTCATTTTCCTTTCCAAATTTTTGTTTAAAATAGTAGCTTAGAAACCTTGGAAAAAGTAAAAATGATTTGCTATCAACATTTTTTACCAAGTCATCAAAGATCTCCTGGGAATAGTTATAATTTTCATTATGTAAAATAGCATAACCCAGACATTGGATCTTCAATGGTATTTCGTTAAAAGCAGTTGTTTTATTTGAAACACACATCAAAAGTGTATGGAATAAAAACCTAGGTGCAGAAGGGAAGAAACCTTTTTGTAAGGTATCTCTTTTTGTTTGTTCTGCATACCCTCTTTCCAGAAAATCAGTTTCCAACTCGCTTTAAAGAAAAGAAGTTTTACCTTGCTGATCATCGAGTTTAAAGACTTCTGAGATGGATTGCAGAGTAATTTGAATCGTTTTACCCTGTATGGAAGAGTTGATGGCTATGACTTTCTCGCCTTGTTTGTCAAGGGTAGCATTTTTCCAAAACTCTCTCTGGGTTTGTTGATAGATTGGAGCATCTGCTGTTAGCAAAGTTTTGTACTTTGATGTAGACATGATGTCGATGATGGAATCGAAAGTGTTGGTGGTAGTGGGTTTTGTGAGTAGACCCAAGTAATTGTGAGGAGATTTGCATGGGATTTCAATGGGTTCAGCGGCCATTTGAGCGACCTCTTTGGAAGATGAGGATGATTTTGATTTTGATTCCGTCATCTTGATGAAGAAGAACGAAGGATGATTTGGGATGGAAGGTTGGAAACTGCTTTGAGAAGAGAATTTTGGAATTCAATTCGACAGTGTAAAAACCTGTTTGGGGTTTTGGTCAGGGTTTTGTTTAGGGAAAAAGTGAATACTGATGTGGCAGCGGTTACAAAGATCTGATGGCTAAGAACTGACCACGTGCCTTCCTCTGATGAAAAGATGAATAATGGAGGACAATTGTTTAGGAAACCACTGATTAAGCAAATATCAGTGGTTGCAATGGTTAAAGGGAAGACAGTGGATGATTTTAACCATCAGTGGATAGCTTCATCAGTGGATAAAACACTAGTTTTAAACAACAGTGATTACCATGAAAATAAAAGAACAGGGGTTGACTTTCAGCAGTGGACAGTAATTAGGAAACAGATGTTTGAACAAAGCAGTGGTTAGGGGTAAGGTAATGGTAAAGATTTGAAAGACTAGTATATCAGCAACTGTTAGTGCACCAGTGGATAAACTTTTGACAAATATTTGAGCATCTGCTATTCTGATGAAAGGAATGACTTTATCTTGTGAAAACACAATATCATGTCTAACATCTGTTGATGGTTATTCTGAAATATCTGCAAGATTACTATCCTCAACAAAATACATTTTAGATGCAGATTGTCAAGTTCAATATGTCAGCAGTCTTTACAGAAATTTTCATTCAAGGTTTTGCCACATGTTAATTATAGGTTTTGAAAGTTTTATAGGTTCCTGACGGTGGTTTAGTACCCTAGATGATGGAGACCCCTTTTACTAAGGCTACTTATTTTGTGTCATATTATTTGTATTAGAACATGAGTAGCCAAGTATTTTAAGGTCTGTTAGCAATCAATCTTTTGAACAGTGTTAAAACAAACTTGAGTTTGACATGACCTTGACACTTGTACCAATTCCTTTTTGATCCATTTTCAAGGATAATATTACCAAAAATAAGGGTTCTACATCCAGAAAGGTGTTTGAAACTTTTGCTATAAAAAACAAGTAAAAGTTCAAAATATATCATTCTTAAGAAAAAAATAAGGAACGATATATCCTGCTTTATTTGAGAAAACCTTTTTTTTTAAATTAAAGGTTTTTCTGAAAACATCATCAATTGGAACTGGTATATTTTCAAATATGACTTGTTATAGGATCATGATCACATCAATCTCAAATTTAGGAAAATGGTAGGTTGTTGTAAATGCATTTTGACCATTGTTTGGAACCATTTCCTTGTCAGTTGATTGCAAAAATGAGGAGACATGTTCACATACGTTTGTTACCATGTGATGATTCTGCAAAACTTGTCTAGTCCTCTTTTAAGTTTAATCACTGGTGATACTATTTTTACCTGAACTTCCCTGTACCAATGAATGCACACAGTTGCTTGATGACCATTGTCCACCCAATTTTTGTACTCTTAGGTGTTTTATATTTATACTCTTTACTTCAAAAGTTTTGAGATAGACACATTTTTGAGTTTTTGTAATTTTCTTCTTCCCTTTTTACCCTTCCCATACATAAGTACTGAAATACTCACTGGGAGGTATTTATTGAAGGAATACTTATTCCAGAATCATTTTGCAGCAATGTTTTGAGAGATTTGGTCATTTTTGCACATGCTTATGCCAAATTTCACATTACCCATGATCTGGACATTTTTTACTGCTGATTTTCTTAATGTATTCTTAACACAATTGATTTTGGTCCTTTTGAAGGATTCTCGACCTGTTTTTCAATACATAAGATCTGAATGACTAAAGTTTTAATTTCCCTCTTTTTATGTAAACAAAAACACAAGTGTTTTTATCCGAACATAGATTTTGGTTGACATGAGGTAAATACCTTTAGTTGCAATCATGATGGTAAATCACAAGCTTCGTAACAATAATTGAAATCAATTTTGTAAATAATTATACTATAGTTATCAGATATATTTTCAGATCTGAAAACTATAGGTGATTTATGTATGACATCACTTGTTGTGTGAAGTTTGTGTGTCTTATGACATCTTGGTCGTTTTACAGAGCTTTTGAGTAGTCACTTTGAACATGATTTCTCGTTACTGTGTTTTTCAACTAAATACAATCAACCTTAGTATCAATGAATTTTGAGCTGAACTGTTATGTCAAATTGACTGTTAGATCGAATTTGACTGTCCAGGCTCTGAAACCAATTGTTAGGATCGGAGGTTCCTCATGATTGTGTTTGTTTGTATAATTTGAACAAATCAATAGAAATGAACAGAGTTTAAGTGCAGCGGAAATGAAAAACAAACTTTGTAAACACAATCAAAAAGGAAAATAGTTTTGATAAATACATGCTTTTCATTGAGTCGAATGATTACAATACAAATCAAAAGATTACAAAGCATGCTTACAAACTAAACTCCCCCTCAGCCTGATACTCCATGGTTGATTGCACAAGATTAAAGGATTGGATCAGAGGAGAAGAACTCACTCAATCCATCAAATGTAACAGTACAGGGTACTGTTCCATTTATAGGCAAATCAAACCATTGAAGCATCTAAGCCGACGTCACCATGAAAGTGACATCTAACAACCTGACAACCTGTAACCACTGATACATATAACTACTGCTAGCTAACCACTGGTACTATTACAATAGACAAAGTAAACAACTGTTTCTTCATACCACTGCTTTATTCCAAGCAGGGCTTTGGTCTTTGGCAGCACTTGACTTCGGGCAGTAGATTAAGGAGCAGTACTTTTGTCTTCAGCAGTTGTTGTACATGAGCAGTGCTTTAATGGACAGCAGTTGTAGTATATGAGCAGTGGATGAGGACCATCAGATATTATAACCACTTTCAAGAGGAAAGTCTAATGTAAGCTGCTTATTATGAATCCACTATTGTGATCCGGTTTTGGCTCTTATTATCTGTTCCTCTGATAGGGTTCAATCCCAACAAAAATAAATATATAGCCTTGCTTTATGCATAACCAAAGTATATGAATAAAGTCAGTTTTGTCACTTAAAACACTTGGTCAATTCTCCATTTTCAAGACAATTAGTATCCCTTTCGGGAATCCTAACATGACAATTCTTTGGAAAGCTAAAACGATAAACACACTTTAACCACCTAAAATTGTTCTTTAATGCCCAAATGACAAGTGTCTATGAAAATTCCCTAAAGATAAGTTAGTCATCCGTTAAGAGTTTTCTAACCTCACTTAATCAAGGAAAGTGACACCGATAAACACAATGCAACCACCGAGACAAGCATAAACTAGATTAAATCACAACCGATTTCATTTTACAAATCTTGAACATAAATTCACCAAGATATCAATTTTTCCCTAAACTACTAACTAAGCTAACAATTTATGTCAAGAATTCATAACAACACCATTTAACCCGTTAAGGTCCTTTCGTGAGGGAAAGCCTTCTTGATTAAAAATAATTACCCCTTATTAAACCACTAAACATTTCTAGTATCATGGTGCAAACAATTTAAACAAGTTAAGCAAGTTCAAAGTCTACTAATACATGATTAATTAAGCATCTTCTTGCAAATATCTCAACTAACCACATACTAATCATCCAAGATAATTAACTATAATCAAGAATTCAACATCAATAAACAGGGTTGCAAACTAATCATCAAATATTAACATAGAAAATGCTTCAAAGTGTCATTACAAACATAATTAACATACTAATGGTTGTAATTAAGTAAGGGATACTAGTGTTTTTGCCCTTAGGCTTACAATAATACATAATCATCAATCTAAATGCTTGAAACATGAACAAAAACATGGAAAGATTGAAGAATCAAACCATAAACAAGCACAAGATTGAGTATCCGGATAGTAACGGAGCTAAACGGCACAATGGGGCTTGAATCCGGGTGAAAGCAAGAGCCTCCGGAGCCTGAATAATCGCCTGTGAAGCTCCCAAAAGTCCATAATTTCGAACATAATGCTGTCTTTTGTTTTTTTATAATAATTTCAGATCGCATGGTTGTGCGACTAAAGTGCATGACCGTTCACTTTATGGGACTGTTCACCATACAGTGTGACATCAGCAAGTCTTGACCGGTCTTCGTTATTGCACGGGTGTTCCATTGGATACACGGTCGTTCTTTTCCGAGATAAGGCAGTCAAAGGCAACTGCACCGGCTGTTGATACAACAAAAATACAAGACCAACGGTGGTAGCTGGACTGGCTAGGCAAAATGGTTGAAGGGTTCAACCTTGCCTAACGCAGGTCGTGGGGTCCCCCCACGTTTGCAAGACGTGGAAGGAGGTTCGCTAGTTTATTGTTGTTCTTTGCTATGGATCCTACTCTGAAATGCACTCAGATTCGGAAGCAGTAGCAAAGGGAATGTGTGTGTTGGATGTGAAAGGGAATGACTTGTATGAAACAAGCACTCGATGTGGATGACCAGAGATTATAGAATCAGAGCTGGTCAGGAGATGTTCTTTGGAGTAAATGAAGTGTCCATTTATAAGAGAAGACATCTCCCGAAGTAGAATGTACTAGACTAGCAACCTTGCTTGCAGTGGAGGGTTTCCCCTTTTGGGGGTTGAAGGATTTTGACCCCCGGATAATAGCATGTATAGTGCAGACCTGCTTTGCTTTTGCGGCTGTGAGTTGGTGAAGTGATCTCCGGATGTGACTGGCCACTGTTTCCGCATTGCTTTTTCTACCTCACAGCTTTTCAACCATTGAACCTTTTAACCATTTTAGCGTTTACATACTTAGTCATTTTATTTAGTCTTGGGCTACCCCCGTCATCAGCCCCCCAAGTCAGAGGTTTTTGGGGAGTCAGCTCAAAGACTTCTGACTTTTATGTACATATTTTATTGCCTGATGGTTACAAGGGTTCGTTGCTTGAAGGCTTGAAAGGTTGAAGTCAGTTAATATTTGAATTTGAATTTTAAATAACTGACAATTGATTTGATTGATGTATGGCAGTTGAGAGGGTGGCGGTTTTGCAGAAGTTACTGTTTTACCATTATTACCCCTATTCGTAGGTTTTTATATTTTCATATCTCATTTATTTACACGGTTTACTTTGGATAAACATCACTTTGTTCTTTTTTCTCTCAAGTTTCTGCCATTTCTCTCCTTCTCTAAGGTTAGTTCCGGTTTCTTTACATCTTGCATTCTTCATTTTCTGTTTTCAAAAAATGGGTGCTCGTAAGGACTTAGCAAAATCTTTTTCCCGGTTAACACAAGAGGAGGTAGATTTATTTTGTATGGAATATGGCATTGATAGGAAGTTTAAACCAACTGCCCCTGCTTGTGATGTTCCTGTTGATAAACCACCTTCTGGTTCGATTGCCCTTTATTGTAGTCATTTTGAGTTCTCGAACCTTCGTTATCCCTTTTCGTTTTTTGTTTTGAACTTGTTGGAGTATTATCGGGTTTCTTTTGGGCAAGTTCATCCAAAGGGGATGGCCAGGGTTTTGCATTTTGAGGTTTTGTGTCGTGCTCTTGGGTATGATCCTTCCCTTTTACTCTTTCGTCGGTTTTTTCGCTTGGCTAAGAATAGCGATTGGTTTACTTTTGAAACAACCAAAGTTGATACCTGCCTTATTTCGTCGATGGTTACTACGCTTGGGGCTTGGAAAGACCGCTTTTTCTAGGTTTCCGATACTATTCTCCCATTTAAAATGGTGTGGAGGAATCTGGATGCTGTTCTCAATGATCCGGAACCTTCCGAGTCTGAATTGAATGCTGTTTTTCTCAATGCCATCCGGGGGTGCCCTTCGAGGGTTCGTCCCTTTCCTGAACACTTACTAGTTCTTTTAGGGGTTAGTAAAATTTGGGGGAATGTTGATCGGGATCCGGTTCTTATGAGGAGTGGAATGGGTATGCATTTTCCTTTTTTGTCCTCTTTATGTTTTTCTTAACCTATGACTTATGTGTTGTTGTTTTTTGCAGTCATGTCTGCTTTGGATTTTATTAAGAGCGACGATACTTCTGATGTTGTTTTTGAGGATGCTCCGTCTGTTCCTGGTGAGAATGTTGTGGTTAGAACTGTTGATCAAAGATTTGAGGGCTCAGGTTATGTTAGTGCTGCTACTGTCAAAGGTTTTTCTAAGTCCAATGTTCCTAAGTCTTCAACTCGTCGATCTTCTCGTCGGTTGTTGAAGGCTGGTCCTCAATCCACTTCTACTGAACCAGTGGATTTGAGTGATGATATTGAAGTTTCGGAAGATCAAGGTGTTGAAGCAGGTGCTGAGAAGGATAAGGAATTGGTTGTTTATGGTAAAAAGGTTTCAGGCAAGAAGGTTGTTGCCACTCCTGTTCAGGAATCTTCAAGCAGGGACGTTGAAGGGTTGGATCCGGAAGGGATTTATGTGCCTGCTTGGTCGGTGAAGAATGATGACAGCTTCAAAGATGCTGCTGTTTGTGAGGATGCTCTGAGTCACATTGCTCCTCCATCGGTTCACAAGACCATTGCTGGGATGGATGATGACCTGATGTTGTCCCGTATGATTTTGAGTACTTGCAACCTTGCTGCTATGCTTCCTCAAGGTATTGTCCGTTTTCGTCAAAGAATGCAGGAGTATGAAGAATTCTCCAAGAAGAGGGATAAGATGAAATCTTCCATGTCTGGGATGAAAAAGGAGATAGCTAGTTTTGCCGAGAAAGAAGCGGCTTGGGACAAGAAGGTTAGTGATTTGAAGAAGACGCATGAGATTGAGATGAGTGACTTGAAAAAGAGCTTCGAGGCTGATAGATTGAAACTTAGGGCTGATCGGGAAACTTTGTTTGTTCAGCAGCAGGCTTTTGGTAACGAGAAAGAGGGGTTGAAAGCTTCAGTTGCTCGTTCTATCGCTGACAATCAGTGGTTAATTGAGCAAGGTTTCCAACAGGTTGTTACTTACCTTCTACATTCCAAGGAGTTTAATTCTGCCCTTGGTGACGTTTACACTAAGCTTATCAACCTGGGGAAACACCAAGGCCTCATTGCTGGGTATAAGCTTCATGAATCCGGCCATCCTTTGGAGAAGTCACCTCTGTTCCGTCCCGAAGCTTCTGATGTTTTTAAAGGCTCTGTTGAGCAGATGGAGAAGTTGACCTATCCTTACATCCATCAAGTTTCTGCTTGTTTTGGTAAGCCTCTTGCTGTGTTGCAGGACTTGAAACCGGAGGGTCTAAATGAAAGGGTTTGTGCTGAGATCTTGGGTTCTCTTTCAAGGAAGAGATCCTACTCGGGGGATAGTGATGATACCCCTTCCGGTCCATTGGATGTTCCCAAGGATGCAAGTTTGGAGGCTTCAGCGGTTGGTGGTGATGGAGGTTTGAAGACTAAAAAACTGAAGAAGACCAAGAAGGCTAAGGGCGAGGGTTCTGGAGTTTCCAAGCCCGTTGATGGTTAATTCGTAGCTTTCTTAGCACTGAAAACAATTTATGTTTTGTAATGTTACTCTGAACAATATTAGGTTTTTAGGAACCCTTAAGGTTCCTGTGTTTTAAGGCCTTTGTGGCCGCTGGAACAGTAGTTTAAGCTTGCAAGTTTTTAGGACTTGCCCTAACTTATGTTTGAAAGTCTTTTGGGGCTTTCTTTTATATGATGTTATGTTTTAACTATTTTCCTTGTATTATGGTTTTATGCTTGTGCTTTTTTGGACAAGGCAGTTTATTTGGCTTTTAACCTTCCAAACCTTTTGGCTGTCTGTTAATAAGTTGAAGCCTTTAAGGTTTCGATATATTACCCGTGTGGTTGAAGCCTTGAAGGCTTCTTATTTTTGTATCCAGACCTGGTTTGTATCTTTGTGATTTTTGTCCAAGTAACTTTGTTCTTTTGGATTTGTCTTGTTCTTTTGTAACTTTGTCTTTGTCGAGTTTGTGCTGCCCTTATGTTTTTTATGCCTAAAAGGGTTCAGGGCTGCAGACACTTAGCCTTGGCATTTTTAACAAGAAGAGATAGCACCTATCCTTTTTATTATTTCTTTTGGTTTTTTAGCCTTTTAGTGGACTATATTTTTAAGGCTTAGGGAACATTTGGTGTAGGCTGCTCATACCCGTCTATGAGACAATTTTGTGTTTTCTTAACAAGTCTCATGGAGTTGTATTGATTTAGGAACTCACCCCTTATATAGGCTCATTCAAACCTTGAACCTATTAAGCGATGTGGCCTGGGAGCTCATCCCCTTACATGGCCCGTGCCATGGAGTTTTTTGCTAGGTTCTCAACCTGATTTTGGGATAGAAAGACAAGTTTGATAAAAACAACTTCATTCATTAAAGCAATACTTGCTTTTTACAAAAGGTATTCATAATCCTTCATGAAATACATTTTTGATACAAACCAAACTTTCCCGTTTAAACATGGAACCTTTTCAGGGTTTTGCCGTTCCAGTGCCTTGGAAGCTTTTTGCCTTCTGAATCAGCCAGCTTGTAAGATCCACCTTTGTGTGCTTCAAGGATGGTGTATGGGCCTTCCCATTTTGGGCCAAGCTTTCCTTGGTTTTCTTTTTTGCTGGCTTCGTTGTTTCTGAGGACCAGGTCCCCAGGCTTGAAACGTTCGTTCTTGACTTTTTTGTTGTAGTAAGCTTCCATCTGTTGTTTGTATTTGGCCTCTTGAATTGCGGCTTGATCTCTTGCTTCCTCTAGGAGTTGTAAATTCAACATAGTCTCTTTTTGGTTTGTTTCGGGATCCATGTTGACAATTCTTTGGGTTACAACTCCTATCTCGGCAAGGATCACAGCTTCGGATCCAAATACCAAGCTGTACGGTGTTTTCTTATGGCTTGTTTTTTCGGTTGTTCTAATTGCCCATAGAACACTAGGTAATTCTTCAAGCCAATTGCCTTCATATCTTCCCAATCTTGTCTTGATGCCTTCTACTATGCTTCTATTTGTTCTCTCAATCTGACCGTTTGATTGCGGATAAGCCACTGAGCTAAAAACCTGATCGATTTTGTATTCTTTGCACCAAACGCTGAAAGGCTTCTCAGCAAATTGCCTTCCGTTGTCGGTGACAAGTGCTCCCGGCAATCCATAACGGCAAATGATGTTCTCCCAGACAAAGTCAATGACTTGCTTTCCTGTGATCTTGGCAAGTGGTTTGACCTTGGGCCACTTGGTGAAATAATCTATCGCCACCAGTAGGAATTTCACTCCCCCTTTGCTTGGGGGAAATGGACCAACAATGTCCATTCCCCATTTATGGAATGGCCATGCCGAGGTTATCGGGACTAAATCATGCTTGGGACTTTTTGGGATTGGTGCATGGATCTGGAAAGCATCACATTTCTTCAACTCTTCGGCTGTATCGCGATGCATTGAAGGCCAAAAATATCCGAGGTTCATGAGCTTTGCAACTACCGACCTAGCTCCAAAGTGAGCTCCTTGATCAAATACTTACTTTGCTCGGGACCGACACATCTTAGCAAGGGAGCAAGGTAACCCTTTTTGTAAAGGGTTTCTCCTTGTAGTATGTATTGCCTTGCCTTGATTTCAACCCTTTTGGCTTCCACTTAATCATTGGGTAATTCACCATTTTTGAGGAACTTTCTTATGGGAGTCATCCAGTTTGGTTCTTCTTCGGTAACGACGTCTTGAACCTCCAATTCATAAATGGATGGGGCCTTCAACACTTCTACCAGTACCTTCTTGGTGAGGTGGGCAAAAGTGAGAGATGCAAGCTTACTTAGGGCATCGGCCTTTTTGTTTTGAGATCTTGGGATCTGTTTGATGTTGCACGCTTGGAAGGTACTCATCAGTTCCTTGGATTTTTCTCTGTATTTTTTCATGTTGGGCTCTTTAGCTATGTAGCTGTCATTCACTTGGCTTGAGACCAGCAACGAATCCGTGAACACTTCAAGCTTTTCAACCTTCATTTATTTGGCCAGCCTTAGGCCAGCTATTAGTGCTTCGTATTCAGCCTCGTTATTGGTGGTCTGAAAATCAAAACGGAGAGCATATGTGAATTCCAAACCTTTTGGGTTGATCAAAATTAATCCAGCCCCTGACCCTTCAACGCTTGAAGCCCCGTCGGTAAAAAGCTTCCAGGCTTCAGGGTTGGAAGGTTCAGTGGTGGTAGTGTTTACTTCAGTGGCTGTTTGGTTTGGGACTTCCACAATGAAATCGGCCAAGACTTGGGCCTTGATAGCTTTCCTTGGGACATAGGTGATGTTATGTTCACCTAGTTCTATGGCCCATTTGGCTAATCGCCCCGAGTTTTCAGGTTTTTCAAGCACACTCTTAATAGGTTGGTCGGTGACCACTTGTATGGGGTGTGCTTGGAAGTACCTTCGAAGCCTTCTAGCTGTTTGAACTAAGGCTAGGGCAAGTTTTTCAAGGGGAGGGTATTTCGTTTCAGCTAATTTTAAAGTTTTGCTGAAAAAATAAACGGGTACCTGGGCCTTGTCTCGCTCAATGGTAAGGACTGCACTGATGGCCTCGTCCGTGATTGCGAGGTACACCGATATTAACTCCCCGGTTTTTGGTGCCGCAATGTCTGGTAGGGAAGCTAGATGTTGCTTCATCTGGTTAAAAGCTTCTTCAGCTTCTTCAGTCCATTAGAAATCCTTCTTATCTGAGCAGTTTTTGAGCGTTTTGTAGAAGGGCAGAGATCTTTCAGCCAACTTCGAGGTAAAACGCTTCAAGGCTGCAAGCTTCCCGTTCAAGCTTTCAACCTCCTTCTTGGTCTTTGGTGGCTTGGTTTCAAGGACTGCTTTTACCTTGTTTGGGTTGGCTTTGATACTTTGCTTTCCAACAATGTGACCCAAGAATTTTCATTCCTCAAATCCAAACGAACATTTTTCAGGATTGAGCTTCATGTTGACTTTTCTGAGGTTCTTGAAAGTTTCTTGGATGTCATCGAGCATTTGATACTCCGTTTCGCTTTTGATCACCAAGTCGTCGACATATGCCTCCATGTTTTTACCGATTTGGCCTACAAAGGCTTTGTCAACGAGTCGTTGGTAGGTTGCTCCGGCATTTTTGAGACCAAAAGGCATCTTTTGATAACAAAAGATCCCTCTGTCCGTGTGGAAGGCTGTTTTTTCCCCGTCTTCTTCCTTCATGAGGATTTGGTGATAACCTTTGTATGCATCTAGAAAGCATTTGAACGAGTATCCGGTGAGGGAGTCAACTTTGAGATCAATTTCTGGTAGTGGATAGCAATCCTTAGGACAAGCTTTGTTAAGATCCTTAAAGTCTATGCACATCCTCCAAGAGTTGTCTGGTTTCTTGACCATAACCGGGTTTGCAACCCATGACTGGTACTTCACTTCTCGGAGAATTCCGGCTGACACAAGCTTTTCAACCTCTTGGCAGGCTGCCAGACTTCTCTCTGGTGCCAAGCTTCTTTTCTTCTGGACCACAGGCTTGACCTCCGGTGGTATTCTCAACTCATGCTCGGCAATGTCCCGGGGGATCCCGGTCATATCTTCGGGACACCAAGCGAATACATCACTGTAGTGTGTTAGCAATTTTTCAAGGTATGAAAGGGTCTCTTGAGAAAGGTCTGGGTTGACCCTTATTCTTTGTTCAGGGTATTTAGGGTTTATGACCAACCTTTGCCTGTCTTCTTCACTGTTTGAACTTTCACCTTCAACCATGTAGGCTTCCTGAGAGGGTTGAAGGGTTGCTATGCCCCTCTCGGTAGGGAATTTGACTGTGTCGTGGCCAACAGACACGACCATGTAAAATGCACACTGTCCCGGTCTTCCAATGATCACATCATAGCTTGAGGGGATGTTGATAACCACAAAGGTCAGCAGTTGGGTCCTTTCTTTCAAACCATCGCTGAAACGAACGTTAAGTGTCAGTTGCCCCAAAGGTTTGAGAGGTATATCTGCTATACCTTTTATGGAAGTTCCAGAGGGTTGAAGTCTTGCACGCTCTTCATTGCTCAAACGGTTGAAGAATTTTTCGAACATGATTTCAGTGGCTGCCCCCGTGTCTACGTATGCCCTATATGTTTGCAACGTTCCCACGGTAGCTTCTACCACAAGAGGGCTGGAGAGAGGGTCTTTCTCCATAGGGGGAAACAGACACACTGAAGCTCCCAAGCTTCCAACCTCTGCCTCTTATGAGGAACCCTTCCATCAAAATCCACCATATTGACTTCCTTACCTTTCCCTTCAGCCATTTTGTCCTGGACTCCCTTTACCAAATGAGCAAGTTCTCCGGACTTAACAGCTTCTTCAATTCTTTTCTTGAGTTGGAAGCAATCATTGGTGTGGTGACCCTTTTCTTCATGAAACTCACAGTATTGGGTGGAGTTCTCATTCTTCCTGCTCTTGGGGAGAGGCCTAGGAGGCCGAAAGTTTTGTTTAACTTCTTCTGTTGCAAGGATTTCTTGAGGGGTCTTCGTGAGGGGTGTGAAACTTATGCCTTTTTCCCTTCTTGAAAGGTTCCGACCTTCAGACCTTCGAGGGTCTGAACCCTTTGACCGCCTGTCATAGGAGTTAAAGTTCCCTCTTTTTCTGGCTGGACTGTTGCTTCTCTAGCCGGACCCTCTTTTTCTTTGTTCCTTGATATCTACTGCCTCCTCTCCCCGGATGTGGGCTTCAGCCCTTTCAAGAGCTTCTTCTAAGGTCTTTGGTAGAGATTTGTTGAAATCCCTTGTAAGGTACTTAGAGGTGATGGCATTCATGAAGCCAGCCACCCTCATTTTCTCATCGGCCCCTACATAAGTCAGACCTTCCTTCTTGTATCGTTCAATGAAAGCACGGAGACTTTCATCATCACGTTGTTTTATCTGAAAGATCACTGTTGCGTCTTTGACATATCGCCTTTGTTGGGAGAAATTGGCCAGAAATCCCTTGCTAAGATCGTCAAAGCTTCGAACGCTTTGAGCAGGTAAATCGTTGAACCAGATCCTGGCGGATCCAACAAGAGTTTGCATGAACATTAGGCAGCACTCAGCGTTGGACCATTTCTCTATCCGAGCTGCACCGGTGAAGATCTGGAGATGGTCCTCAGGATCTTCAGTCCCATCATACGTCCTGATGTGGGCTGGCATTTTGATCTTTGACTGGAAATCATAATCCGCTATCTGCTTTGAAAATCATAAAAGGTTACTTGGCTTGTATGGTTTAGCCAAGTCTTCTTCAGTCCTTGCATCCACATTACTGCTATTGCCGTTATTTCCCTGAGTGGCAAGCACTTGATTGATGAAGTGTTGCCATGGGAAGTTGGCCATCATCTGGGTCATCATGTTGGGCATAGGGTTGAAGCCTTGAAGGCTTCCTGGGCCAGCGGAGCAGTTTATCCCGAGGGGAGCACTCATAACAGCACTTCGTGCTAAGGGGAGCACGGACAGAGCTTGCTCCCATGTAGTTGTAGTAGATGTTGGATAGCTCGTTACTGGGGATTGTAGGAGCTGGTCAAGAGTTAGCTCATGTCCCAAAGGAGCACCACTAGTAATTGGTTGTGAAGAGAAGATAGGATGCACCGTAGGATTTGTCATAGTGGACAGATAAGGGTGAGGGTTTGAAAGGTTACTGGGACCAGCCTCACTTCTTGTTGCAAAAAGAGGGGGAGGTGGCCCAGGGGACAATGTTGGTTCAGGTTCATCATAGTCTAAACGAATCCTCACTCCCCTTTCTCTTTCTTTACTCACATGTTGGTTGAGAAGGGACCTTAGCACAAGGAAATTGTTGGCAACCCCTTCAGGGGTGAGTTCAACACATGATGGGGCATCAGAGACACCGATATTGGGAGATGGAACTCCGGATCTGGACGGAGTTGGTGTGTTGAAGTTGAGGAACTCGGGTGTGCTCCCCGGAGTTGAGAAAGAAGTTGGTATAGCCACGTGAGCTTGGCTACTACCCCGAGTAGAAGTGTTTGGAATCTGATTTACTTCTTCCGGGGATCCACTTTCAGACATGGTGATTTTAGGTGAATAGAGCTACACTACTAGGTCTTTTTTGAGAAGAAATAGCGGCGTAGCCCCACGGTGGGTGCCAACTTGTTGATACAACAAATACAAGACCAACGGTGGTAGCTGGACTGGCTAGGCAAAATGGTTGAAGGGTTCAACCTTGCCTAACGCAGGTCGTGGGGTCCCCCCACGTTTGCAAGACGTGGAAGGAGGTTCGCTAGTTTATTGTTGTTCTTTGCTATGGATCCTACTCTGAAATGCACTCAGATTCGGAAGCAGTAGCAAAGGGAATGTGTGTGTTGGATGTGAAAGGGAATGACTTGTATGAAACAAGCACTCGATGTGGATGACCAGAGATTATAGAATCAGAGCTGGTCAGGAGATGTTCTTTGGAGTAAATGAAGTGTCCATTTATAAGAGAAGACATCTCCCGAAGTAGAATGTACTAGACTAGCAACCTTGCTTGCAGTGGAGGGTTTCCCCTTTCGGGGGTTGAAGGCTTTTGACCCCCGGATAATAGCATGTATAGTGCAGACCTGCTTTGCTTTTGCGGCTGTGAGTTGGTGAAGTGATCTCCGGATGTGACTGGCCGCTGTATCCGCATTGCTTTTTCTACCTCACAGCTTTTCAACCATTGAACCTTTTAACCATTTTAGCGTTTACATACTTAGTCATTTTATTTAGTCTTGGGCTACCCCCGTCATCACCGGCAGTGCATTGCCGGGCTGAGGTTGGTCATCGCATCCGCATGGGGTGCCAACAGACGCACGGTCGTGCAACTCCGATGATGCCTTGCACTCCTGATCGCACTGACTGTGCAATGCCGGGATGAGCCCTGTTGTCAGATCCGCACGGTGGTGCCACCAGATGCACGACCGTGCAACTCGCCCAGGTTAGTTTCTTCACAGAATCTTCGCAGCTTTGCCGTTTCGCCCGGAAAATCCTCATTTTCATCATCTTCTTGTTTGACACGCTGTTTTAGGTATGTAAACAAAAATATACCTGATTAAGTATCCAATTCTCGGTTTTACGGCCGAAAATGCGTAAAATGGGGGTAAAATGGGGGAATAAAGTATGCGTATTTTGGTGAATATCAGTCAACTAGGTAAGAGGTTGAGCGATCTTTGAGAAATCCTTAATAAATTTGCAATAGTACCTAGCGAGGCGGAGAAATTGTCGCACCTCCGAAGGATTCTTCGGTGCCGCCCAATTTCTGATGGCATCAATCTTAGCAGGATCCACGTGTGTCCCCATTTTGTTAATAGTATGGCCGAGGAAGTGTACCTCTCGAATCCAGAAATCACACTTAGAGAATTTCGCGTAGAGTTGCTCCTTCCTCAGGAGCTCCAAGATAAGACGCAAGTGTTGCTCGTGGTCCTCCTTGCTCTTAGAGTAGATCAAGATGTCATCGATAAACACAATGACGAAATCGTCGAGATACGGTTTGCACACGCAGTTCATGAGGTCCATGAAAACCGCTGGTGCATTTATCAACCCGAATGGCATAACCAGAAACTCATAATGGCCATACCGCATTCAAAAAGCTGTTTTTGGAACATCCTCCTCTCGGACTCTCACCTGATTATAGCCCGATCTTAAGTCGATCTTCGAGTAGAAACTTGACCCTTGCAACTGGTCAAACAGATCGTCGATACGTGGTAAAGGATAACGGTTCTTGACGGTCACCTTGTTGAGTTCACGGTAATCTATACACATATGAAAGGACCCGTCTTTCTTCTTCACAAACAGAACTGGGGCTCCCCAAGGCGAAGAACTGGGTCGGATAAAACCTCTATCCAACAGTTCCTGGATTTGATTTGACAGCTCTTGCAACTCTCCTAGTGCAAGACGATAAGGAGCACGGGCAATCGGGGCTACTCCTGGTGTAAGGTCAATCTGAAACTCCACCTGACGGTGTGGAGGTAAACCAGGAAGTTCCTCACGAAATACATCAGAAAACTCATGAAGAACTGGCAAGTCTTCGATTTTCCTCTCTTCAGGCTGAGTATCGGTAACAAGCGCTAAAATAGCAGGATAGCCCTTCCGTAGACACTTATGGGCTTTTATAGCTGAGATGATGCCAACCATTGCGCCACTACGATGACCTTGAACCAACAAAGATTCTCCACTGGGGAGAGGAATACGTATGATTTTCTCTTTACAGAGAATTTTCGCTTGATGTTTAGACAACCAATCCATACCAACGACCACATCAAAACTTCCAAGAGTAACGGGGAGTAGGTTGATGTCGAACACTTGACCCATAAGATCGAGTTTACACCCAAAAAGGACATGTGAAGCTTCAATCGATTTGCCATCAGCTAATACTACCACATGTTTGTTTACAAGAGGTGTAGGAGTCAAGCCTAACTGATGACTGGACCCCAAAGACACGTAACTCCAATTGGTACCAGAGTCGAATAAAATAGAAGCAGATAGATTGTTCACAGAAAACGTATCGGTCACCACGTTGCCATCATTCCTAGCTTCCCCAGCACCAATAGTGAACACTATTCCACGCGCACCATTCCCACCATTGTTCTCATTGTTGTTGTTCCCAGTGTTGTTGTTATTATTACCAGCATTCTGATTCAGTTGAGGGCAATCATGCCTAAAATGACCCTCATCCCCACACTGAAAACAACCCTTGCGATTTCACTGATTCTGCTGAGGTTGCTGCCTTTCTTGCTTATGCGGCTGCTGCTATGGGGTTTGCTGTTGCTGCTATTTTGGGAATTGAGCCATGCAATCTCTAGCCATATTGCCCACCTTGTTACACCTATGACAGACTCGGGTGCATGGCCCATGATGATGAAAGTTGCACTTGTTACACTTTGGCTGCTTCCCTACATAAGAGCCTTGGTTCGAGTTGTTGCTCTGATTCTGGTTTACAGAAGATGTCTGACTAAAACTGTGATTGCCACTGTTGTCTGGCTTCTTCTGTGACTGATTTGAGTTGGACACCTTGTCCACATCATTCCATTTATGTTTGCTGTCAGTAGCAGGAGTAGTAGCTGCAACAGTAGTAGCAGCAGTAGCAGAAACACGTGGTGGTAGAGAGCCATGCTCCACCTCCTAATCGGTAATCTTGTTAGCTAGGCGAATGATCCGGTGCAAGTTTTCAAGATTCGCCGCAGTGACCAAACCCTTGACCTGTGGTGCTAAACCGTTAATGTACAGCTCAATCCTATGGTGGGACACATATTCGCGAGCTCATGAGACCGTTTCGTGTACGCTTAAATCTCGGACCCTGCCATCTTCAAATTGTAGTATTCATTTTCCAGCTTCTAGATCTCATCACGAGGACAGTACTCCTCCCTCATCAGTTCCTTAAAATCCTCCCAAGTGGTGGCATTTGCCATTTCGATACCCAGCATTTGGACCTGGGCATTCCACCCAGTCAAGGCACCATCCTCAAGTGTGCCTGAAGCATACTTCACTCTGTCCCCAGCTGGATAGTTACACATCGAGAACACCGATTCCGCCTTCTCAAACCAACGTAGTAGTCCCACAGCTCCTTCAGTCCCACTGAACGTCTATGGCTTAGAATCCATGAACGTCTTAAACGTATAAACAGGCGGATTGTTCTGATTCACGTGTTGACCTAAAGACGAAAGAAAACACAACACACTGGTAAGATTCGAGTACGCGACACGAGGATAAAGAGTATTTGGCATATCGTACCAGCCTGCTGAGCCGCTAAGGCTTCAGCCACTCTAGTGTTGATCAGGTCAGTTAATTCAGCTTGGGACATAACGATGTTGTCACGTCCACCGTCGAGGCCTCCACCACGTCCACCGTCGCGGCCTCCACCACGTCCACCATTTCATCCGTTGATGATTCTATATGAAAAGTGGAAAAGATTAGAAGTCGGGATTGAGTAGGAGTCAAACATCACGATGACTTCTACAGACTACTAAGTTCTATCATTACATCAAACAACAGAGCAGAACCCCTTTCACACTCATTAGCCTTACTGGGACTCACATGCACCCCACATTATTATTATGTGTGCACCCTTTATAACAATGTGATTTGCATGTTCACCTCAGCTCTTCCCAACTCGCGCTAAAAGGTTCCTCAAATTCGAGTATCAAAACAAATAGCACCATAACATAGATCATGAAGATTTAGAGGAGTGTCACGCAATCAAACACATAACATAGGCTAGTAACACAGGTACTCACACTGTAGTGCTAAGTGTGCATTCACATGCAATGTCATACTCAAGTGTTCACTAAATATGATGTGCAATAAGTAAACGAGAGATGAACCTTGCAGTCTGGAGCTGAGTGTCACGGTCAATTTCTGAACTGTTCGGTTATAGTCTGGTTTTATGAAAACGTTTTAAAACCTAGTTCACTATAACCAGTGGCTCTGATACCAAAATGTCACACCCCCAAAATACCACTAGCGGAACACCCCGCTGGCGTGTGACGTGCCAGGATCTAGCCACCAATTACATTGAACATATAACAAGATTTCAAATAAAGTTGCCACTGATTACTAAAAATGGTTCAATCATAAGTTTAATACAATTCAACATGACCAGCGGAAGCAATACGTAAACCATAGTTCAAATGTTTTAAAACCAAATGTATGTAAAAACAGTGAGTCTACGTATCCAAATAGCGCGACCCATGACCACTCCAGCTAATCTAGACAGCAAGTTCCATATCCATGAATTTAACAACCTGCGAGCATGCAACAAGTGTATCAGACAACGCTGGTGAGTTCATAGTTTTACGAAAACATTAATTGCCTAGTGATTAGTTCAGTTCATTGATAATAATGTTGACAATAATTAGAGTACCGTACAAGATGGCTCCAGATTATTTTGCAAGTCCCCAATGCCCCCTATCTAAGCATTGGTCATGATTAAGGTCATTAGTTCACGCCCGTCCTCTCAGGTACGGTGTGAGGTTGCCAAGCCTAATAGCGCTATCAACTAATACCCCGTTACCTCTCAGGTAACTATTCGTTATAAGATGGGACTTAAGGTGATAGGAAATGAGTGTAGTATCTAACATCCCAGTTTTTACCCAAAAGACTTATTCCTCTCAGGAATACCCATTTGATTGTCCCACCCACCGGGACGCATGCTCAAGAGGAATGAACTCACCTTAGTTTTGCTCGGTATGATAAGTTACCCATTCCAAGTTGGTCAACCAAACCCTACCGTGGTTACCAATCAAGTCAGTTTCATAGTCAATTAAGGCACGTATTTATCACAGATTGCATTCATCACGAAGATCATTGTACAACATGTAGCACATATCCAATTCTCATACAAGTCCACATCCCATGTGCATGTCACTTAACAACATATAACAGGTGGGTTTGCTACTCACACAAGTCAAACCAGATTTCTCATTCTTATTAGCATGCAACAGATAGATCTTATAAGCCCAAATATCCATCATCTTAAACATCATAAACTGTTCTGTTTGTTTACATACATGCAGCATCTCCACGTAGAATCTATTCTCCGTGGGGGTGTTCTCATGGCGAAGAACCATATTGATGAAGAATCATTCTTCGTCTAGGAGTGTTGCGACGAAGGATCATATTGGCGAAGGACTAATCTTCGCTGTGGATGAGTACGGCCAAGAACCATGGAAGTTCGTCAAGAATCAGTCGACAAAGGACCTAATTCTTCGTCGAACTAAATTCTTCATGGGGGAGGTCTTTCGTCGCCCCTCATTAGACAGTTAAAGCTCCTTTGATTTCGTAACAACAGTTAACAAGTTCGACAGTTTCCCATATCAAATTAATCGACAGTTTTAACCATGATTATACACCCTTATTATGAAAAATCATCAATTACTCAAAACGTAACAGTTACCACTTAACATACACATCATTCTAACAATCATTGGCCATAATCGCATGCAAAACATGCACCACCAGAGCCATTAGTTTCTTAATACAAATCATCAATCCAATCAGGACAATGATCATCGAAACACACAAGAATCTTCAATACTAACATCATACAAACCCTAACTACGTAATCAATATTCATACGGCTAATAACCAATGAAACATTATATACGTAAGACCCTACATACTCATACAAAATCAACACTACATGAAATCACGTGTCGGGTATTAATCCAATGAACGAGAACAAGACACTAACCGAAATACTGGACTGATTAGTTTGCTCGAGATGGGGTCTTCGAGACCTAGATGCCGTCACACAGGGAAAAGAGGAAGAGAGAGAACCTTAGGGTTTTGTGAGATTTGCGGTTACATAAAACGAGAGGTTATACACACATATAATGACAGTCAGGCCCACTCTAGGCCACGAAGAAACCTGGGCCAAGGGCCCTTTTGGTGAATAACTCCCTCGACGAAGAATCCTTCTTCGTCGTCGAGTGTTTTGGCGAAGGACTCTTTCGGCAAAGAGCCTTCTTCGTTGAAGATTGGTTGTGACGAACAACCCTGGTTCTTCCTCAAGTGTGTTTCTCAATTAGAGTTAAACATAAATATGCTATGACTAAACATTACACAATACTTAAGTCTTCATGTAACGCCCAATTGTAACAATACTACAGTCAATCAAATATCTTACACATTGATACAACGTAAAATGAACTGTGAAAACAAGATTGTGAAACAAGTGGTGCGTAGAGGAAAGACCTTGAAATCTCGAGTTGTCACATCTTCCTCCCAACCAAATGGAACGAGTCTTCATGAGAAATGGTCCATGTGAACGTTACGATCCTTCAGCCATGTCCTGCAAGCAAATAATTAGTAACTGCCAAGATACCACATCAGGATGTTACTAATATCCTGACCCGGTATCCTGATCGGAATCAGATCTCAAAAAATCAAGATATAATTTCAGGATATGGGCTTAGAATTCCACCCATAACAACTACTATTTAAGCATAATGTACAAGTATTCCATGCTTATCTTCCTACTTCTTGCTTTCATTCACCAAATACAACTAAACATCAATTTACTTACATACCATACTCAAACTATCTAACAAGTATCCATCACATATAACATAATACATCAAAATTTGCACAAGAAGTGAACATGGGTGACACACCCCTGTCGACACCCTCACCATCACAAATGAGTTTATTGTCAAAACATCAATTTACTTCAAATCATTCATAATTCAAGTTCAATTTGGTGATTCTAACACACATTCATACTCATACAAATTCAAAGATTTATCACATACTCATTACTTGCAAGATCACTAAATTGAAATCTACAACTTACCACATGATTGTAACTGCCAGATGGCTTGAATTCCTTCAACATGCAAGTATCTGGCTTCAAATCTTTCGTCAATTTCATAATTTTATGGTGGTTTAGGGAAGAACCTCCATTCTTCTCCATGTGTATGTCGACACACACCACACACACACACACACAAAATCCTGAACCTTATAAAGTTTCCTCACTTGTCACTCTTGTCCCTCCATTTGGGTTTTTGGTTAATTATTGTCACACCCCCAAAATCCCACATGCGGAATCCCCCATAAGGCGTGTGACGTACCGGGATCTAGCCACCAATCACATTAAACTCATAACAAGATTTCGAATAAAAACTTTCATTTATTAAAATAAAGTGTTACAAAACATTAAATGTAATTCATCATGTTCAGCGGAAGCATAAATCATTAGTTTTGTTTTTCAAAATCCAAGTATGTGTAAGCCATTAGATTTTTCTCATGATTCCATGTATCTCAACCCATGACCACTCCAGCATCCTAGACAGCAAGTTCCAACGACTATACCTATAGGCCTGCAAGCATGCAGAAAAGTGTATCAGACAACGCTGATGAGTTCACAGTTTGTTTAATCGTTTGTTACCAAGTATTGACTTGTGTTATGTTATGTTGATAATAACTCGATACCGCAGACGGCTCCTTTTTGCCCTTCTCCAATGCTCTATCAAACATTGGTCATGATTTTAAAGTTATTAGTTCACGCCCATCCTATACAGGTACGTCGTGAGGGTGCCAAACCTAAGAGCGCTATCAACTAATAACCCCGTTGCCCTACAAGCAACTGACCCGGTAGTATAATGGGACTTAAGTGATAGAAAGTGAGTGTATTATCCAACATCAACATTTATTGAAAACTTCTTCATATCCCCTGTAAGGATATGGGTTTGTGAAAACTACCTCACATCCCCTACAAGGATGTGGGTTTATGAAAACCGCTTCATATCCCGAACAAGGAAATGGGTTTATGAAAATCCGTTTATGTGTTTGTCTGTTTGATTGTCCCCACCGGATGCATGCTTGTTTTGAGAGAAGTGAACTCACCTTGGTTTGCTCGGTATGACTAGTTACTTTTTCACACTTAATCAGTCAAAGCCTATGATGTTCATGTACACGTAATCAGTTTACATTCACGTTGTTCACGTATATTCATAGTATGCGTTCATAGCAAAGATCATCGTATAACAAATAGCGAGTACTCAAATCACATAACAACACTTAACAGATGAGTTTACTATTCACACGAGCCACATCAGGTTCCTCAGTCATGACTAACATTATTAACACGCAGCAATTAGTATTTAAACAATCATAAGTATTCATCATCATACATATCCTTAACCTCAGTTCTGTTTGTTGGGTACCCTCCTGGCGAAGGACCTTTCGGCGAACAATCCTCACGAAGAAGAATCATACTTCGCCATGAAGAGATCGCGACGAAGAATCAGAATGGTTCATCAAAGGACAGTCAACAAAGAATCAAGTCTTCATCGGCTTGGATTCTTTGTGGGGGAGGGATCTTCGTCGCTGCACCCCAACAGTTTCATGATTTCCTACATTCCCGCTAAATCAGTTACATTCGAAACGACTTTCCAAATATTCATGAACCTTTAATCATCATTAACTCATTAACAAAGTTACAATCCACCATTCATTCGAATCAAATCATGCTGATAATTCATAGAACAGTTTAACAGTTCATGAACAATAATATGTTATCAAACTAATTCGGATCATAAACACAATCGTCGGGCAATCATATTATCAAATCAATCAAAACCCCTATAAACATAATGCGCACTTATAACCAAATCATCAATCACATGATAAACAATATAATCGAACACACATCAGATCGAATGCACACTTTTAACCAAATCATCATCCCTAAATTCTGAATTCACAATTAATATTATTGTCTCAAATGATGTCCACTGTTTGACCATTATAAATGTTCCTAATCGTCGTTTATTCCAGAACTTTACAAGTTGTCGTGCGCGTATCAAACTTAAATAAATCGTATCATTACTCATACAATCTAAACAATATTTAACATGTTTTCTATAAATCATGGGTCATCATAATACTCATAACATTCACGTAATTCATCAAATATGATTACTGCCATGTACTGAATCAGATAAAGGTATGATGCTTACCCGAATACGAGATGCACAGAGCTTGTTTAGGACCGAGAAGGGAGAGGATCCCGACAGAGGAGGTTGCCGTCAGTTACCAGAGAGAAAAACAAAGAGGAAAGGACGTAGGGTTTGTGAAATCATACCACTGTGTGTAAGTATATAGTGCGAACAGGGCCTGGCCCTGACCGGGTTTCATTTGGGCTAGAAGCCCTTCTTGGCGAACATTACTCTCGACGAAGAACCATACTTCGTCAAGAGCATTGATGACGAAGAATTATCTTCATCAAGATGGGTTTGTGACGAAGGACTATCTTCGTCAAGAATGAAGATGACGAAGAACTATACTTCGTCCAGGAGAGTTGTGACGAAGAACCTTGAGATCTCAGGTTGTCACATCATCCCCAACTTGAAAGAAATTTCTTCCCGAAATTTGATAAGTAACCCAAAAACGGCAAGGTGTTAGATCAGGATGACTGTGGATTTTCCTTAGGAGCCACATCATCTCCAACTTGAAAGGGAATTTCGTCCCGAAATTCGCCAATGACATCAGAAGTTGATTCAACCATTAGAACAATTGAGGATACTAGAGCTTCATCTGATCTTTGCGTTCTCGAATGAACTTCAGTCCACGTTTTTGAGTTCCAACGAACTCTCACGATTGGAAATCGACTATGTTAACAAACCTTGCCTTCCTGGTCCATGTTTTCAATAGGTTCCTCGACAACTGCAACTTGTCGTTAATCTTAGGCGCTAGTAAGGATATCACAAGTGCTTCATCGAACAAACGCTTCATTAGATTCGAGACATAAATGACATCGTAAACGTTACCCAATTCGTCAGGTAACTCGAGTTCTGATGGCGCTTCCCAAAGCGTATCACACCCTCCCAGGTGAGACTTTCAACATGACTCGCTCGCCTGCAGCGAACTCCCAGTGTTTCCTAAGCTTATCAGCTTTTCTGGCGGTCACGCGTTGCCACCATACGATTTGCGTTTTCATCAATCCTCTCATGAGTTTCAAGCACAAGCCCTGGGCCTGTGATTAGGCTGTCACCCATCTCAGCCCAACAAAGAGATCGACATTGTCGTCCATGCAATGCCTCGAACGGTGCTGCCTGAATACTAGAATGGTATCCGTTGCAACGAAATTCTACCAAAGGTAAATGTCTCAACTTTTACCCAAGTAAATCACACATGCTCGCAGCATGTCTTCGAGTGTCTGGTTGGTCCGCTTATTCTAACCATATGTCCGAAGGTGTAAAAAACAAGGTTCATGTTTAGACGTGAGTCAGAAGATTTGTGCATCGCCTGCCACAAATCAGACGCTAAATGCGGATTATGATCCGGGATGATAGAGGTTGGCATTTCGTACCTAGGTACCACTTTCTCCAAAAGAGTCTGCTGGATGCGAAGATTTGTCAGGTCTCTTGATTGCAGGAAAGTGTGCTGACATTGTGTGACAATTAACGATAGCCCAAATGGTATCGTTTCCGTTTCGAGTTTCTAGTAGGCCAGCGACGAAAATACGTGGCAATCTGCCCCCCATTTCCATATGGGTGTTTCTAGTTGCTGAGACAAACTAGTTGGTCTCTGATATTCCACCTTGATCTCTCACAAGTCAAACATCGTTCTCATACATTGCTATGTGAGCCTTCATGCCCGGTCATCCGTACAAGGTTTTAGTCCCTAATACAACCTATTAAAACCCAGATGAATAGGATTATTGAGACTTGTGTGCTTCGTCCTACACAAGTTCCCTAAGGTGGTCGGATGGTGGAACCCATGCTCGCTCCATAAAGTAGCGAATGCTGTCCGATTTTGCCAGAAGTTGCCTCTCCATGCCTCGCGTGGATTCAACTTGAAGATTCTCTTCCTTCATTTCTTCGGCTTTGGCAGAACAAATCTGATCAGGTAGGCTAGCGTAGCTGATGAGCCGCAAAAGCTAATACACGTTTAGATTCCATAATCATAAAATAGTTCCATTCCGTGACGCTGCCGCATGTTCAACTTCTTCCGATTCACTAATATGCTGAAGGCTCTTGTGATCGATATAAATATTGCAGTTGGTACCGTCCAAGTAATGCCTCCAGATATTAAATCCAAAGACCATGATCTCCACCCCAGGTTGTGAGTCATGCAATTTCTAGATCTGCAACTATTGGGAAACGTAGGCTTTCACTTTCTCGCATTGCATCCGCATGCAACCAAGACCCTGAATCAAAACAACATGGCACGCTACCAGATCACCCGTACCATCAGGTAAGGACAATACACAGGGCATTGTAAAGTTTAGTTTCCAAGCTGAAAAGACGTTGTCCTGTTTTGTCTTCCACGAACACACAGCACCCTGCTGTGTTGTAGCGATAAAAGTAGTGCAATCTTCGAGAATCCCTTGATGAATCTGTGACGGTATGTAGCGAAACCAAGAGATTGCCACACCTCCGAAGGACTCTCTGGTGTCATACATTTCCTAATGGATCTTAGCGGGTTCCACGTATATTCCCAATTCGTTGACTATATGCCCGAGGATGTGTACTTCTCTAATCCATAAGTCACATTTAGAAAGACTTCGCGTAGAGTTGCTCCTCCCTTAGGAGCTCTAAGAATAGATACAAGTGCCGCTCATGGTTTTCCTTTCTCTAGAAAATGGTTCGAAACATTATTAATAAACAGGGTTGACGAGTTCGGCGCGGTGAAGTTTACACAGACAATTCATGTGATCCATGGGGTTGCTGGTGCGTTGGGTAACTTGAATGATATGGACAGAAAATTATAATAGTCACACTGCGTCTGTAATGCTGTGTTAGGAATATCCTCCCCTGGGTCTTCCATCAGGTGACAGCCCGATCTTTGGTTGATTTTCCGAATAGAAGCTCGACCCTTGCGGCTGATCAAGCGGGTTGCCGATGTGAGGTAAAGGGTGACGGTTTTCGACTGTCACCTTGCTGAGTTTACGATAGTCGATACCCATACTAAAAGGACTCGTCCTTTGCTTTTACAAATAGAGTTCGGGCTACCCATAGCGAGAAGCTAGGTCAATTAAAACCCCTGCCTCGTAGTTCCTGAAGTTGATTAAACAGTTCTTGCAACCTTCCTAGTGCGAGACGATTAGGGGTACTAGAAATCAGGGTTGTTTCTATCGTGATACAAATTGGTAGGTCTTCAATTTTTCCTCTCCTCGGGTTTAAGTACTTATAACTAGCGTTAAGATAACAGGATAGCTGAAACGCTTCTAGACTTCCGAAGTGATACTAACATTCAATGAATCCCCACCAGGGAGAGATATACGGGAGATTTTTATCTTTACAAAGGTTTCTGCTCGGTGCTCGGACAACCAGTCTATACTAACGACTACAACAAAGCTTTCCAGGGTAACAGAAGAAGAGTCAATGTTAAACACGTGACCTACAAGTTTGAGGTTGCACCTCAAGCGAACGTGTGAGACTTCAATTGGCTTGCCACCAGCCACTTCTACAACGTGTCTGACGTCATGAGATGTCGGGGTTGAACAAAACGGAGACGAAGTGATTAACCACTAAAAACGTACAGACCACCATGTTGTTATTATACCTGGCGTCGCCCACGCCAATCCTAAATGATTTTCCATGAGCACCACTTTCAGTGTTGTTGTTATCATTACGAGGATTCCCAGTACTGTCATTGTTCCCTTAGTTGTTGACGTCTTGATTTAATAAAGGCCATCCTTTGACGTAGTCATCTTCATTTTCATATCAAAAGTTATGATTGCAAGTACCTTGCTGTCACCGTAGCCATTGCCCCTAACGTTGTTGCTTTGTGAACAGATCTCCGCGATCTATTGCCAATAGGATCCATTTTCTCACTGTTCTTGTCTCGTCCTAGGGTAATGCCCATGACGCTAGTAATTTACACACCCCATACTCTAGTTGATATCCAGTGTTTACGCCCCAATCGATTCGTAAGAGTTGGCTCCCAAAGGTCACTGACTAGGGTTAGTGGCTTGATTGAAATCAATCTGCTGGTGTCATCCTCGTACTAGGGTTGGTAATGTATCACGTTCACCTGCTTATCCATTACGATTCGATTAAACAATACACGGTAAGTTGCTAGAGGGCACAGAAGTGATGATACTTCGGGATTTGAAGAGTTAATTAGTCAGGTTCAGATATTCGAGAAAAGTGAGGAAAGTACAAACAAAACGTTCAACGATTCGACAACTAGCTCAGAGGTGTTCGCACTAGCACCTAACTTTCTCATGCGAGTCACTAAGTGTTCAGATACGTGTTTAAGCAACACCCAATATCAACGTAATTCATAAGGACTTAGAGGGAAGTGAAAATATCACGCTCGGGTAGGAGGTAGTCATCGCTATGACTCCTATAGATTTGTTATGTTTCTCATTAGATCGAATAACGGAACAGAACCCCTTTTTCACTTGTTAAGCCTTACTGGGACTCACATGCACCCCACATTATTATTATGTGTGCACCAACAATAATACTGTGACTTGCATGCTCATCTCAGTCCCTCCTAACTCATGTCAAATGGTTCCTCAAACTCAAATGTCAAACGAAGGTTGTCAAAATGACGAGATCACAGAAATCCAAGGGCTACGACATACTAATTAATGCATCATTATGTAAACAAGCCATTTATGAAATCGTGTTGTGGTGACGAGTGTCGGTATGCTACATCATAAACAAGTCTACGCTAATCATGTAATGTATATAGCAGGTAAAAAAAAGACGAACCTTGCAATCTGGAGCTGAGGGTCATGGTTGTGTTCACATATTCAGATCTGTTAGGTTATAGTCTGGTTTTATAAAAACATTTTTAAAACCAAGTTCACTATAATCAGTGGCTCTGATACCAAACTATCACACCCCCAAAATCCCACATGCGGAATCCTCCGCGAGGCGTGTGACGTACCAGGATCTAGCCACCAATCACATTGAACTCATAACGAGATTTCAAATAAAAACTTTCATTTATTAAAATAAAGTGTTACAAAACATTAAATATAATTCATCGTGTTCAGCGGAAGCATAAATCATTAGTTTTGTTTTTCATAATCCAAGTATGTGTAAGCCATTAGATTTGTCTCGTGATTCCATGTATCTCAACCCATAACCACTCCAGCATCCAGACAGCAAGTTCCAACGACATGTACCTATAGGCCTGCAAGCATGCAGGAAAGTGTATCAGACAACGCTGGTGAGTTCACAGTTTGTTTAACCGTTTGTTACCAAGTATTGACTTATGTTATGTTATGTTGATAATAACTCGATACCGTAGACGGCTCCTTTTTGTCCTTCTCCAATGCTCTATCAAACATTGGTCATGATTTTAAACTTATTAGTTCACTCCCGTCCTATCCAGGTACGTCGTGAGGGTGCCACACCTAATAGCGCTATCAACTAATAACCCCGTTGCCCTTGTGACAACTGGCACCAAACCGGTAATTTTCGTACACTTTAATTATTATTTAATGACTGCCATTATGTGCTTAAATGTCATCATTGTCTGATTACACACTATATAAGTGAATTCATGCACGTTTTATACTACAAGAATTACCTTATGCACTAATGAACTGCGTTGCGTCAGAAATACTAGTAAACTCACCGGTAAGACACATTGTGTCAACAATTCTGCAGAAAGCAGTTAGATAATAGAATTGGAGCCTAGGTGTAGGTCCAATGACAAGAATACATTAAAACCCAAGAGTACATACAAGGGTTAACATATAGACATCCCGGAAGCTAAAATACGCACTAAAAAGCACCCGAAACACACTCTAAATGCAGAATTTATTTAAATTCAGCTATAATCAGCCTTTTTACACCAAAATATCATGCATGATTTATGTTTTATTATCCAGAATATTTCCCTAAGTGTCGGGAATTAAAAGGGTTACAAAAGGGTACTTAAAAGACACTAAACGGTACAATTTAGCACTTTAACGGAACGATATTTAACCGAACAACCGGACATTACCCGGAACACCAAAATATTACTTGAAGCATTATTGTAATGTTTATGAGCTAGTTATGGTCCCCAAACACCATAACACCCCTTATAACATAATAACACACTAAGTCCCTAAACCTTACACTTGAAAGCTTACCTACTTATGAAATTAGAGAAAGAAATTTACACTAACCCCCCCCCCCCCTTTTTGGCTGATTTTCGGACCAAGCATGGCCCCACACAAGACTTACATAAATCTTCCTAAAATCTTCTATAATCCATTCGTGGATTTGATGAGATTAGCTTGTACTTAAGGAGACATATAACACATTGGGTAAAAACTCAAACTTGGATATAAGGACACTAGAACTCTCACTCATCTTCATCACCATCAACCTCCTCCTCCCTCTCCCTTGCTCACGGCTCCATCCACCGCCATACCACCACCCTTTTTCATTTAACTTCCTTACATTCCAAGGTGCACACAAGGTGTAAGAAGCTAATTTAGGAAGTGTGGAAGCAACGGAATTGGAAGGACCTCTCTCTAGTGCTTTTATCCACTTGATCTTCATCATAGTTCTTCCCTAGCTTCAAGCTAGTAGTAAGCACCTTGAACACTCTTATTTACTTCTATTTTTAGTGGTTGAAAGACTTATTATGTTGATTATCATAAGAACACTAAAAGACATGCACATGAAACTTGAAAAACAAGATGTTACATGAGGGAATCTTGCTAAAATGATGTTGTTTAGTGAGTGTAAGTTACTTGCTTGTTGACTTCTTGAGTTGATGATGTTAACCATCACATGAAGCTTGCTAGATGAGGTTTAAACACTTAATCTAGCAAGTGGGAGGATGATTATGTAGCAAACTAGAATAATCATCTTCTTGTCTAGTCATGAACTTGATAAATAAGTGATTTCTTTGAAAATAATAAACAAAGTAAGCTAGTAAACTTATAGATCTAAGATGTATGAATGGTTTCTCCAAAAGAACCAAGTTAAAATATGATTTTTAGAAGATCTTGGTTTTTACTTAAACCTACACTATTTTTGGTGATAAAATAAGTGTAGAGACACTAGAGAAACAAGAAAAATACAAGAGAAATATTTTTAGAAAAATCATCCTACAAGTTGTAAATGATTAAATCTTTCAATGATGAGATTTACAAACAAACAACCATGTTTTTAAGGGTAACTAAACCTACTAAATAACATGGTAAGTTACTACAAGTTTTACAAAAACTTCAAGTTCATGATATAATGTGATTTACATGATTTTGGCTTGTAGTAAGACTTGAATGAGTTGTTGATGCTTGATGATGATTTAAAAGAAAATAAACACATGTTTTGAAAAAAAAAACATGGGAAACCTCCATTTTTAGGGGAAACTCTGTCAAAATTTCTATAAATTTTGACACTTAGAAAAAATATAAGTTTTTGAGAAACTTATTCCCTAAAAATGTACCTAAAAATATCTACTAAGGTTTCCCTAACTTTTGTGTTAAGAAATGATCATTTCTTCAAGATTAAAATTGATATTAAGTATGTATATTTTTTTTTAGGAAAAATATATGTACTTATTGATCACCAAATTTTGTGTTAAGTGTATGAAGTATGTATTATACGTGATAGTGTATTAGGACTTGAAAATACTCTTGAGAAGTAAAAACACAAAAAATACACATACAACATACAAGATACATAATTCGGGTGCACAATACAAGAAACTTATATTTATTTTTGAGAAGATAATATAAGTAAGACACTTAGTTAAAAATATAAATTATTTTTAACACAAGAATACGTACACAAAAGATAGTGACTTGTACTTGTGCGATACAAGTCTAGTGACTAACGTTAATAAAACACGTTTAGGTCACGACGCTATATAAGCAAATCCGGTGAAGTTTACGACGCAAGGAACGCAAAGTTGTGAGTTCATGCTCCTCCTTTTCTCTTAACTGTTTTCAGTTTTATAACTTCGGGGGTGAAATACATGTTACAAATGTTACAATGTTTATAAATGGTATGATACAAAAACAAGAAGCACTCTTGGTGAGAACGAGTACCAAGTATGATGCGTTTTGAGAATACAGAAATACAAGAAGCACTCTTGGTGAAAACTAGTACCAAGTATGATGCGTTTTGAGGAATGATACGAGAAATCGTGTCACGAATAGGGTACCATAAGAACCATAATCAACAATATACCTAGACCGTAGAACAAAAGGTTAGATCTAATGGGTTTCGGGCAGCCACACTCTTGGTGAGAATGAGTACCAAGTAGTGCTTTTGTGTCTCAGAAAAACTTGATAAATGCCTATGGTTTGGTGACTTCCTATGTCGTGTCACATGTTAATGGCCTTGCAACCCATTAACAACCCTAATACATACAAGAACACCTTATTTATACAAGATTCATTCCACAAGAATACTTGATTTATACATGAATATTTGAGTTGCACAAGGATACTTGATTTTATACATGAGTACGTGGTGTACACAAGAACACTTGATTTATACATGAATACTGGATTTATACAAAGATACTTGATTTATACAAGATACAAGCGATGTTTTCATACAAAGTATACAAACACAAAAACTGCATGAATTCACACCAACATTATCTTGACGTTTTTCCAAAACTCACATGTATTTCAGGTAACTAAATGTGGATGTGCGCGCGGTCTTACTCATGCTCCTGGATGTCATATATGTTTACTTTTAAATAAAGTTGTAGACTTTCAGACAATATGTTATCTCGTGATGTAACCACTTAAACTATGTTTTCCGTTATGTTATGTTATGTTAATGGTGTTTGAAGTTATTTTTATGAGCATGTAGTATGTTTACCTTTCGTATGCAATGAGAACCTTTCATGATCACACCTCGTGCTTCCGCCGCAGAAAGGGGTGTGACAGCCCTACAAGCAACTAACCCGGTAGTATGATGGGACTTAAGTGATAGAAAGTGAGTGTATTATCCAACATCAACATTTACTGAAAACTGTTTCATATCCCCTGCAAGGATATGGGTTTGTGAAAACTGCCTCACATCCCCTACAAGGATGTGGGTTTATGAAAACCGCCTCATATCCCCTACAAGGATATGGGTTTATGAAAATCCATTTATATGTTTGTCTGTTTGATTGTCCCCACCGGACGCATGCTTGTTTTGAGAGAAGTGAACTCACCTTGGTTTTCTCGGTATGACTAGTTACTTTTTCACACTTAATCAGTCAAAGCCTATGATGTTCATGTACAGGTAATCAGTTTACATTCACGTTGTTCACGTATATTCATAGTATGCGTTCATAGCAAAGATCATCGCATAACAGATAGCGAGTACTCAAATCACATAACAACACTTAACAGATGAGTTTACTATTCACACGAGCCACATCAGGTTCCTCAGTCATGACTAACATTATTAACAGACAACAATTAGTATTTAAACAATCATAAGCATTTATCATCATACATATCCTAAACCTCAGTTCTGTTTGTGGGGTACCCTCATGGCGAAGGACCTTTCGGCGAACAATCCTCACGATGAAGAATCATACTTCGCCATGAAGAGATCGCGACGAAGAATCAGAATGGTTCGTCAAAGGACAGTAGATGAAGAATCAAGTCTTCGTCGGCTTGGATTCTTCGTGGGGGAGGGATCTTCGTCGCTGCACCCCAACAGTTTCATGATTTCCTACATTCCCGCTAAATCAGTTACATTCGAAACGACTTTCCAAATATTCATGAACCTTTAATCATCATTAACTCATTAACAAAGTTACAATCCACCATTCATTCGAATCAAATCATCCTGATAATTCATAGAACAGTTTAACAGTTCATGAACAATAATATGCTATCAAACTAATTTGGATCATAAACACAATCGTCGGGCAATCATATTATCAAATCAATCAAAACCCCTATAAACATCATGCGCACTTAGAACCAAATCATCAATCACATGATTAACAATATAATCGAACACACATCAGATCGATGCACACTTTTAACCAAATTATCATCCCTAAATTCTGAATTCACAATTAATATTATTGTCTCAAATGATGTCCACTGTTTGACCATTATAAATGTTCCTAATCGCCGTTTATTCCAGAACTTTACGAGTTGCCGTGCTCGTATCAAACTTAAATAAATCGTATCATTACTCATACAATCTAAACAATATTTAACATGTTTTCTATAAATCATGGGTCATTATAATACCCATAACATTCACGTAATTCATCAAATATGATTACTGCCATGTATTGAATCAGATAAAGGTATGATGCTTACCCGAATACGAGATGCACTGAGTTTGATTAGGACCGAGAAGGGAGAGGATCCCAACATAGGAGGTTGGCGTCAGTTACCAGAGAGAAAAACAGAGAGGAAACGACGTAGGGTTTGTGAAATCGTACAACCGTGTGTAAGTATATGGTGCGAAGAGGGCCTGGCCCTGACGGGGTTTCATTTGGGTCGGAAGCCCATCTTGGCGAACAATACTCTCGACGAAGAACCATACTTCGTCAAGAGTGTTGATGACGAAGAACTATCTTCGTCAAGATGTGTTAGTGACGAAGGACTATCTTCGTCAAGAATGAAGATGACGAAGAACTATACTTCGTCCAGGAGAGTTGTGACGAAGAACCTTGAGATCTTGGGTTTTCATAATTATAACCAAACCCAAAACTTTCATCTGTATTTATCCCTTATGATCCCATCATGTGATAACTAATTCCTTTCAACATAATTTGTAGGAGTTTAAACAATTTAGGCATAATTACAACTTTAATCTATGTGGTTGGGTATTTACCACTATCAGTCAAAACTCTCACTTTTCTTACAAATTTGCTAGCGTTGTTAGTTCACACTAACCGCATTACGAGTTTACCCTTGCGTTCAAATAATCATGTAATCTAAAAGGTGAAATTGCACAAATGATCATTATTGTTTGATCTTTGAGATTATGGACCCAAACTACAATTTATGTAAATCCCAAAATGGGATGTTACAAGTTGCTAATCCAATAACCGTTTCAATTTATTTGGTAGCATACAAAATGCACATCATCGTAGCTTCAATACAAGTAAAGGAAGGTGTTGCATACAATATCCTTATGATCACAACATCAAGATAGGAAGCTTAATAAAAATAGCACAAAATGGTAACAACGATGAATTTCAGAAAGAACAAAACAACATCAAGGTTACCAATCAAATGACCATCTCAGTTTGTTTTGCAAAGCACAAAATTACATCATCATAGCCTCTACTAGGAACCATAATATCCAAGTTCCATCATACGAATGGCTCAAGAACATTAAAAATGAGAAGTTTTAAATCAATCCTATTAGCAGCCCAAGCATGACTGTTTAAATTAAATGCCCTGCCAAGATGCAGAATATTAAAGTATTTCTGCCATGGCTGCATAGCTAGTGACCATCTCAGTTTGTTAGAAAAGAGAGGAGTATTAGAGAAACCATGCGATGACGCCAGTTGGCCATTCTAGATAAGAGATATATATGCTTAGCAGTGGAAGCATATAGAGAAGATATGATTAATGTCATCAACTAGGGTTCGAAAGAGACACACAGTAGTAAAAATCCAAATCAAGGGTTTTTGCTCTAAGGCAAGTGTGATTTGTAATTGTAATTGTATTGGTTAGCTCACAACAGAATGTCTATTCACATATATTGACCTAACCATAATCAAGCATTGAAAAGGTTGTTACATTATGATTACACTGCAAAACGGATATGTTAAACGAAGTTTTTAATGAATTAAGCATGTATGTAAAATCATATATTTCAACCATTTGCTACTTGTTAATGGAATTTAATAAATTAAGCATGTATGTTAAAGGAAGTTTTTTTTATGTTCTAGGAAAACAATGATTGAGAAAAGATTATTGAATAATTAAAATCTCAAATAATGTCATGTTTGATAATGAATTGAATATATTATTTGTGTTAATGGTTGTTAAATTAAGGATGTGCATGTGTTATATACATGTCACTTAATACTTAATGATTCACAAAGTTCATCAACTGCAAGGATCAATATGTATCAAATGATGAATCTACACTACAATGACTAAAATTGGGAAATGAATTACAACTTATCAAATGGAACAAATCATCAGTTACAATAATCATCAAGAGCAACAAATCACTAAGTGCAACACAATGTTAAAGATTGTCATATGAAAAGGTGAAAGAGCAAAACAAAAAGTGATGAAGATTCATGTTTACAAGTTCAAGAATAAAAGATCATCTAGAATCTATAAAGATCAAAGCATGATACATTAAGAAAATTAATTAAGAATTAGAAAAACAATTAATCAAACTTAATCCTAAGATAACAAATTAAACTTTTTCTAATTTTACCAAAGCCCCAAATGGAACTAAACAAATTGATAATCAAAGGGATTTTGAATTTTGAAAATGAAAGAGTGTAGTTGATTTATTTTCATATGTGCGATGCAATCATGGTGGGAGACAAAGGTTTGCCATAATTGAAAAGAAAGCAACCATGCTTTGAAAAGTAAATATCTATCTTGATAGATGTCAAAAGGTTTCTTTGAAAGATAAAAAATTAGAGGAATGGGTGTGGAAAAGGTGTTGGGGCAGATTATAGTCATTACACAAAGTTTACGATTGAAAAGGAAACAAAAAGAGAAATCAGGCAATATATGTTCGATGGGATCGACCGTGGGTTTATCCGATTTTGTTTTCTTGTTTATTGTGTTTTGCCTATAAATACAAGCCCGCACCAACCTTTTTAACTCACGTATTTTTCTCATAGTTCTGTTGAGATTTACACATCACATCACATCAAGGAGAGATTAAAGATCGAAGATCAAGAATAAATGGAAAAAGTTGTGCTTCAACTTAAATATTCAATGTATGTATTCGTGATTCACTGGCATGTTAAGTGATATATTTGTAAGGGGTCTTACCATCGGTTAGTGATTATTGTAAAACCATATTTAGGAGATAGCGTTGTAAGGTTGTTAACCATTGTTATTTAGTGGCATGCAAGAAACGTAAAGCTAGTTACTTGGTGTAGTTAGGGGTATGAAAAACACCAAATTAACTAACCCATAACTAAATTAACTGAAACACTAAACGAAATCATAAACCGGTGGGTCGGTTAATGGTTTTCTAGAAATCGAAAGTAGCGGGTTAGCTATGGTTATCAATATTTTCATAACCACCGTAACCGAACCGACCCGACCCGACCCGACATGTAGTAAATCTTTAGTAGGATTTTGGACTTTTCACCATTTTTTTAATATTTGATGTTTTTTGTTGAAAGATTTTAGTATTTAAGGGTTATTTCATATCATTTTGGTTAAATGTTTATTTGAATTTATATGAATATATCAAATCACTTTGTTTGAATATTCGGGAATAATGACATTAATATTATAGATTATATGTTTTTTTAATACTATTTAATATATTAATGTATAGAAATATGTAATAACAATTTATACCATGTTAAAAAAATAAGTTATTTTTAGCTAGACCTAAATTAACGGTTAACCACCCATAACCGACCCGTTATAACCTTCAAAACCTATTAACCAAAACACCATAACCGATCGGTTATGGTTATGGTTATCCATTAATCGACATCACGTTTTAGGTCATGGTTTTGGGCGAAAACCGGTGTGTATACACACCCCTAGGTGTAGCTAGTAAAGAAGATGATCACTAACTTGGACTAGTGAAGAAACGTAAAGACACAATAGTGAATACTAGTGATAGTGGGTTATAAAAAGTAATCAGTATCTTGGATTAGTGAAGGTGTTTGTACCGGTGATCTTTTCCATCTAAGAGAATGTTTTAGTAGAGAAACTCTTGATTGGGGAATCAGAGAGTGGATTAGTTAACATCCACTAAAATCTCTATAAATCGTTGTTTTTTTTTTTTTTTTTCTTTCTTTGTTACCATTAACTCTTTACATTCATTGTCTATTAACATAATTTTAAACAAGTTTAAACCAATTCAACTAGTGGTTAATCAAGAAGAAAAAAAAAGTAAGGAAACGATTTAGTTCTATTATCTTTCCATTACGTAACTTGCACGCTTGCGTATTTGTTCAAATAGTTTATATAACAAGTAAACGTGACATCATTCGTCCAGTAACCACGCACTACGAATCAAAATTTGGCAAAAGGGATGTTTATTGCTTTTGCACAAAAGGAAAAGCTGGATATATAAAAACAAAAAGCTACATAATTAAAAATTGGTTAAAATCGCTAATTAGGTTAATTGGAATTTGGTGAATAGAATAAAGGCTAAACACTTGCTAATGAGGATCAATCCCTTGTATACATATCCAATATCAAAACTATTAAAAATGCTTAGATAGTTTTTATATCATAATGCAGCATAAGAATACTGAAAGGTGGATTAAATCTTATAAAACTTTATATGGTGATGCCGAAAAGAATGTTTATAATATCCTGTTATATTATATAACTAGTTTAAAATCCCGTGTTTTACACGGGTTGCGTAAATTTTATTTTATAGTTATATCTTATATAATAAGTGATATAGTTATATCTAAAATACCTCGTCAATTGCATGAGTTAAATAAATATAATGTAATCGATTAACACATATAGCCGTCAAGATATGTATTTAAATGATGAATTCGATGTACTATTGACTTATAAAACTATTTGGTTAAACTATTGTTTATTGTTGTTGTTGTTGTTGTTTAATAAGAAAAAAAATTGAAAAATAAGATAAGAAGACACCAGAGACTACGTGTGTCAAAAAAAATTCATTTATTAGTATAGGAAGATAGGATGGAGATACAATAGAAAGTTTATTTGACTAGGAAGGCTAGTAAGTGATCTTGACCATCCATTTAATCAATCAAGGGCTAAGATTAAATGAATGAAATTGAAACAAAAAAAAAGAGGCGCGTGGGTTTGTTAGGGGCATTCTAGTCTATCCAGCACAATAGTTTCTCTCTCCTCCAATTCCCCCCCCCCCCCCCCCATTTTTTAAACGTTAATAACTTTTTCATACGACAATATTTTTTTATAAAAATTGCACCAAAAAACCCGCGTTTTTTATCTTTAAAACGAGTATACTATTGCTATATTTTCGAAAAAAAAATTGAAAACCCAGTTGCGTAAAACGCAATGAAAAAAAAACGTAAAAAATGACTTTTTCTAAAACGCAACGCACCAAAAACACAAAGAAATGTCTTATTTCTAAAACGCAATGACCAGAAAACACAAATAAATGTCTTATTTCTAAAACGCAATAGCCTAAAAACACAAAAGAAAGTGTACTTTATAAAACGCAATGGACTGAATGTGTTTTACCTAAAACGCAATGCACCCAAAACACTTAAAAAATATCTTATTTCTAAAACGCAATGCACCCAAAACACTTAAAAATGTCTTATTTCTAAAACGCAATGGCCAGAAAACACTTAAAAATGTCTTATTTCTAAAACGCAATGGCCAGAAAACACTTAAAAATGTCTTATTTCTAAAACGCAATGCCTAGAAAACACATAAAAATGTCTTATTTCTAAAACGCAATGGTCTAAAAACACAAAAGAAAGTGTTCTCTCTAAAACGCAATGAACTGAATACACATAAAAATGTGTTTACCTAAAACGCAATGAGTAAAAACATTTCAAAAATGTTTTATTTCTAAAACGCAATGACCAGAAACTGTTGTTCACAGAACCAGAAACTGTCTAAAACGCAATGACCAGAAACTGTTGTTCATAGAACCAGAAACTGTCTAAAACTCAATGACCAGAAACTGTTGTTCACAGAACCAGAAACTGTTGTTCACAGAACCAGAATCTAACTAAAACGCAATGACCAGAACCTGTTGTTTACATAACCAGAAACACTGTCTACGAATGCAGTTTTCCAGAGGCAATTTACAGAAAATTAATCTTTCTGATGCATTTTTATTACAGCAATGACTAAATCAAAAACCCAGATCGTAAAAATGAATTTTTCTGTTGTTTACAGCTGCCGCCCTTGGGACCCCGCTACCAGGGGCGCTGCCCCCGAACCCCCGCCAAGATCGTAAAACGCAATGACTAAATAAAAAACCCAGATCGTAAAAATGAAATTAAAGAATTTCTTACATGGATCGAAATGATTTCTTCAAAAATTGACGAAGTTTGAATGATTGAAACACTTATCAGCGCTCGAATCGAACGAATCGAGTGATTATCTCCAAAATCACCGGAAAAAACGAGATTTTTTATGAAATTAAACTGGGTTTTCTTCAAAAAAAACTGAAGAACACGTTGATCGGGTGTTTGAATCATTGATTTGTGATGAAAATCGCACTATAATGTAGTGATTATTGAGATAGAAAGTGAAGAAATGGTTGAAGATGGTGGGTTTTGAAAATTGTGGGTTTTGAAGTTACTGGGTTTTGAAAAGGAAGAAGAAAGGGTTGGATTGACTAAAATACCATTTTTCTTTATTTTAAATGTTGTCACATGTCCTAATCCTATTGCTTCCTGCACTTCCTAGCCAAAATAAACTTCATATTTGATCTTTTCCCTAGGAAGATAAATAATAAGAAATAAAACTTTATTTTATCTGAAATGTTACTTGTGCTAAAAGTAAGATATGTAAAACATAACTAAGTTTTAAATTAAATTAGTTAAGAATTATTCGGCCATCGCCCCGCAACGCGGGCGGGGCATCACCTAATTAATAATATATATAGAATTTACTGTTCATTTCACTCATAAATTAATATATAGGAGAATTAACTAATAAATATGTAAAATATAACTAAGTTTTAAATTAATTAAATTAAATTAACTAATAAATTAAAGTCAAATATCTATTAACTAGCTAGACAACTCATCATGTATACTTTTATTATTTTTTTTTATTGTTACTTGGTCTCTGATATTGTTAAGTCGTATGTCATCAAAAATTTGGTTCATATTTCATTGATAAGTCGTATGTCATCAAAAATTTGGTTCATGTTTCAAAATTCTTGGTTGGAATATGGTAAATATTCCATATTTGTTTCAGATTCAACGTACCAAATTTTAGTTCCACAAGGGTTATTACTTACTGACACTGTTATGCATGACATGAATGGGCGTATGTACAATATATAATGCATCAAGTACAACCATGCAATAATTGGCTCCAATTAATATAATATTTGGGAGAAAATTAGATTTGAGGGCACATTAAGATAACGAATTTATACGTTTGCCTTTACTTTTAAAATAAAATAACGAGTTAAATGTCATTTTAGTCCTTGTGGTTTGAGCCATTTTGTCAGTTTAGTCCAAAGGTTTCATTTTTAACCTGTGGGTCCAAAAAGGTTTCACAGTTGCCATTTTAGTCCACTGGGTTAACTTCATCCATTTTTTCTGTTAACGAGAAGGCCAATTCGGTCATTTTATATGGCTGAATTACCTTTTTAGTTAACAGAATTACATACAAAATGACCAAATTGGTCTTCTCGTTAACAGAAAAAATGGATGAAGTTAACCAAGTGGACTAAAATGGCAACTGTGAAACCTATTTGGACCCACAGGTTAAAAATGAAACCTTTGGACTAAATTGCCAAAATGGCCCAAACCACAAGGACTAAAATGACATTTAACTCTAAAATAACGTCTAATACATGCAAAATCCAAGAAGGGACAATTCGAAGAAAGAAGATCATATGATAGAAGAAGAGAGGGTGGTGAAAAATGATCTTTGAGGAACGATATACACCAAATATGTATATAAAGTTGGGGTGTGTATGGATCGGCTTTGATTGATTTTTAGGCTCAAAACAATAATCAAAATGCAATTTGGATTTAAATAATTCTAACTTTTTTAATTTGGCCTATAATAATCCCAACTCAGTTATTGGCCGATAATAATCCGAACTGGTCCACTTTTAGCCGATAACAGTCCGCCGTTAAAAATAGCTTAACGGAGTTAAGCTTTTTTCCGAATTACAAACTGATGTTTTATGGATTTTGATCAGAACGATGATACGAGTCGATTTATGTAAAACATACCTCGAAACGATGCTTCAAACGACTTGATTTTTGTTAATCGGAAGTTTAAACACCCGAATTGAAGCACCGTTTTCGTCATTTGGGGCAGTATTCCGAAGTAAATTTTACATCATTCAACTCGTATCCTCGTTCTACTCAAAAGCCCTAAAACATCAGTTTGTAATACGGAAAAAAACTTAACTGCGTTAAGCTATATTTAACGCAGACTATTATCGTCCAAAAGTGGAACCGTTCGGATTATTATCGGCCAATAACTGAGTTAGGATTATTATCGGACAAATTGAGAAAGTTAGGATTATTTAAATCCAATTTGCCTAATCAAAATTCTATTTTTAGGTTTTTAAAAATCATTCGCTTATGGTTTTCTTGGTTTTCTATATGGGTAAGCAGTGGCGTCTCTAAGAATTCACGTACCTTGTTCGAGCTTGAAAAATATGTCCATATGCTTTAACGATAAACAATATAATTACGAAAATGACAAAAAATTGTAGTATTTGATAAACAATGCAATAATGATAATGACAAAATCATAGTATTCTAATGAGTTACATACCGTAATAACTAATAAGTTAATAGCTAACCAATGATTCGTGTAGCACTCCTAGCATTCTTCATAGCAAATTGTTGGATCAACTCTTTGGCAATGATTCTCAAAAGAACTTGTTTCCAATAACTTTTGTATAGCACCGACTTGAGACTTCACCAATTCTTCCGCTCATTTCCTTTTTTTGATGTTTTTGTCATCCGGATGCTTGTTTAGGAGCCATTAACACCTAAAGATAATAATCGATGTACAATTAACAAGAATTCCATACAATGATTCCTCCACTGATGGAAACTTATACAATGATTCTTCTTTTACTGAGATTAATATTTAATACATGGTTTACAAATTACAACCATTCGCGTATCACAACACAACTGTCTAGTATGCTTAATATACAATTTACATCGTTATTTACATATTACCGCGATCTACCAATAGAGGACAATACTCAATAGTCAATTCAATACGATACGCCAAAAGCGGATACGGACAACATGGTTCTGATGTTAATAACAAAATTAATAGACTAACAGTTTAACAATTAACACTAAACCGACGAACGGACCTTTTGAGTTCTGAATCTTCTGATCGATGTGTCTTGTTCGCGTCTCTGATCGATATTATAACAACCCTAAAATAAACCGACACCCTTGAAATATTTTTGACACCCTAAAAATATATTAAAATGTCCCAATATGTCTTAGAATATATCCTGTATGCGAAAACCGAGCCCAAAATACGTTAAAACATTGAAAAATAAATAAAAACAAAAATAATTGAGCTGTCGTGGGGCGCGACGCCCCCTAGCCAACACCGTCGCGGGCCGCGACGACCCTGGCCACCCGCCCTCCTCCGGAAGCCGCCACATGGCAACACGTGGCGAGGCTAGAGTGGTGACGCCGCGAAGCTAGGCCCTACGCACCCTAGTCACGAGCCGCGAAGGCCCGTGCCTTCCTTCGTCGCGGGGCGTGACGAACCTTTCGACCAGCCCTATAAAGGGAGGCCTTCGGCATTCAGTTTTCATTCATTCAAATCTTCGATGTCTCTCTCAATTTCTTAATTGTAGACATTATACTCGGGTATAATATCCCCCTAAATAACGAAGTTCTGCTCCGTTGTAAGTATCATAACCTCTGGATACGTATTAGATACTCTGTCTGATTGATCTAGGGTTCCGTAACGGCTGTCGTGGTTCTACCCGACGTAGTCGTTGGAATGCCGTCTCGGAGAGGGTCTTACTAATGTTAAAATGGGTTATTATACTAACACGTGTGCATTTGTGTAAATTATAGATAATTCTCAGGAAATCCTTACAGAAAACCTAAAACAGCAATGTGAGTAATCTCCTTTTTACAAACTGTTTTTACAAAACCTTAAATATTTTACAATGCAATTTAGCAGTGATTGAGTATTTGTAATTCTACGATTACTGCCGGTATGTTGGGGTTTTGTATACAAAATGTGAGACACGTTACCATTGGACGAAGAGTTAGCCAATGTGTAATATGACCCACCAGTCAGGATTGACAGTACTGAATGAGTGATTGGGTAGATGTAAACATTGTAATCGCTCTCAATACTGTTTAAATTAATAAAACTTTTCTTGATTAAACTGGGATTCACTCACCAATATTTTCCACTGAAAAAATGTTTTTAAACGCGTTTCAGGTAACACAATGTGAAAGCCAATTAGAAGCCAGCTGGACAGCACTAAAGGCTTGGAAAAGTGGCTATAAAAGTTACCTAAATAAAAGAAGGCGTTTATTTCAATAAAATGGGATTTATCCCTATAAATCAGTTTGTAATTGATATGCTATAAATTATACATATTTTTATATACATATTCCCTACACTTTTTAGTAGTTTTAGGGTTGTTTTAATTAAATCTCACTTCGAGATGGTTCATATTTGGATTCTAAAGGTTTAAAGAAAAAATAAGTTAAAATGGGTAACCATTATTTAACAAGCATTAGATTAATTAATTGTATGGTTTTGATAAGTTACGTTGAGTTATAATGAAAAAGTTATACATGTAATTAAATGAGTTTAAGTATTGAAGTGGTTTCATTAATTAAATTTAGTTGTTTGTCTAATTCAGGAAACAAGAACAAGAATCTATACTATATAATAAAAGAAACCTATAAGAGGACACGTGTCATTCATTGGAGCTATCTAATTTTTTTCCGCCTCTCTCCTACTTAATCATTATTAATAAAGATTAAAAATATTTATTATATAAATATAAAATATGACTTAATGATAAGAATAAGTGAATAACAACTAATTAAAACGTAATAACATTTTATCCTTCTGCTATTAAATAATAAATTATTATCATGTTAAACCGAAAAAATAATACTAGCTTTAAGATGTTGATTGTTGGATATAGTTAAGTCAAATATTATATCTTGAAAATTAAATAAACAATGTACGATGATTCTTTTTAACTATCCATATGGAGTGTCTAAGTTATCATACCTTTTAATTTTTACTGTGAACACAATGTATAATTTATTAACTTTCTATGAAAGTAATATATTAATTTTACAAAAAATATCTTCAAATTATTTAAATAAATTCATTTTATTATCGATATTCACGATACATCAAAATGGTTAATTTATCTATAACGTTCTATAAATTAGTCTGTTTGTATCCCGATACATCAATATGGTTAATTTATATATAACGTTCTTGTGTGTTCTTTTAGCTAAAAACATCTAAATGATCATGTATTTATTTACTTATATGCGTATTAAATTAGATTAGATTATACAGGATAAAGGATTATATAGTTATTATACCAATAAGCTAAAATATGTATATTATTAGACAGTATGTTATATATCCACATAAAAAATTAAAATGGATCGTTTTGTCATATAGTAGAATCAATATATTGTTTAGTATAACAGGTTATTTATTAATGTCAATTTCAATGATTATTAATATACAATTATTTTATTTTCTATCTTATATCTTATTTATTTAATATTTTTTTCTCAAATATTTATTTTTGTTTTTACTTATCAATAACTATTTAATATTTCATTGATTTAACTACGTGCAATACTCAAGTTTCTAACCTATTAATAAATAAAAAACAAAGTAAAATGTTATAACTTATGTAATACACAAGTTTCTAACCTAATATAAACAAAGTAAAATTTAATAAAAATTATATAGTACATCAAAGATCATTTTTCAAAAACATATATTGACGGCTATGTGTGTTAACCAATTACTTATATGTATTCAAGCCGTGTAATACACCGTTTATTAAATCCGTGCAACAAACGGGTTTTTAAAGATGTAACTATTTTATTACTTAGTATATAAAATTAATATTTATTCAACCCGTGTAATACACGGGGTTCTAACCTAGTATGACAATAAATCAAATATTGAAGGTTATATGGTGGACTTCCAATTTAATGCATCTTAAAGTCACCAAACAAATAAGTTGAACGATTAATTGTTGAAGTCCAATGAATTAATTGCAAATTAGAGAATAATAATGGGCTTCACTTGGGCTTTCGGTTGGGTTGAACTGATTGTTATAGGGCCGCCAAATAGAGACTTACTTGGACGAAAAGGAATTAAAAAGGGGATATATCTTGGACGCAAATCGAACATCAGGATATATATACGACATCGGATCAGACGCACGAACGGCGGACAACAAGACACGAATTTTGGGAGTTGAAAACCACCATTGAAGGCTGTTGGAGCATTCTTGAAGCATTCGGGAAGCTAGGAATCATCGGATAACACTTTAGAGCGCTCAGGAGTAGAGATTACGGGTTTAAACTTCCTGTTTCTTTGTTTTTCGTTCGTTTCACTTTGTTACAAGATGAATTCAGATTTGATTACATTGATTATTATGTTTTTGATCATGTTTTCCGGCTAAACTTCATAAACTACCTAGGCTAATGACAATAGTTAAATAAAGTTTGGTTCTTTATTCGATTTTTGGCGTGGTTGTGGATTTTTCTTGTATTGTAAAAACTTCGGGAATTTAACTTGGTGCATATGCGTGCTTGACGATTATTTTATCACTGTTTATTGCTTCGTTTAATCCTTGGTGACGGTCTTTATCACATAATAGGGTTGTGCTAGGGTTCTTGATTTAGGTGACGGTCTTTATCACGTAATAGATCATTAATCCTTTAGGGTGAAAATCGAGTAAGTAACCTTAGAAGTAATATTCGGTAATATAATAAAATCAAGTGTTCTGCTAAATTTGTCGCTGTGAGGCTCGAGGTTATTAATAGATCTCGGTTTGGTTATAAGTCCTTAACATTCCATTGTCTATTAAACCAAGATTAAAACCCGTAGTTGCTTTAGACGTTCGCGCTGTGAGGTAGAGCGTCTTATATAGGCACTTTCAAGAAACTAGAGGACTGTGAGGAAATCTAGAAAACCGGTGAGCGTAACAGCCTAGGTAGTGCCATAAGAATCGCCTTGAGAGTGTTTGAGGGGCTTAGTGGTGTCTTAATAGGTTTAGTATCCAAAGATCCCGGTTCCACACCACAAAATCATCGAATAGAAATCCATTCCGAGTTTAGCTTGCGTCTAGCCTAGGTAGTCTTCATCATCTCTGGTCAAAGTCTCCGTTCGAGTTCGTGTTAGTTATTTAGCTAATCTAGTTATTCGTTATTTGCATTTTTAGGATTTTTAGAACCCCCCCCCCCCAATCAATAAACAAATAGTTTGAGTCGTGTCAGTCTTAGTCTTTATAGAGTCTTAGCGTAATCCTTAGAGTCTCGTGGGTTCGATACTCGGACTTGCTTTAGCTTTACTACATTGATCGGTACACTTGCCGGTTGTGTGGTTTAGGGTTTAGATCGAGTCTTAGTTTATAAATTTAAAGCTTAGAGTGTCTAAATTAGGATTAATTTTAGTTGTTTTTGTTAAACCACTTTGTGCACATCAAGTTTTTGGCGCCGTTGCCGGGGATTCTTTGGCGATTGCGTTGATTACTTTGTTTGGACTTAGTTGACATATTACGTGCTACTTGTGTTCGTTGAGTCGTAGGAGTCTAAAAATTATTAAAAAAATATTTGTTTTAGTGTCTTTTCTAGTTTATTGAGTCGTTGTTAGAGTCTTCTTACTTGGTTGTTTTCGGTTTTTGCAGTGGATGCCCCATACGCGCTCGCAGGGACCGCCGCCGCTTCCGTTTACAGTCAAGTCGTCCGCTTCATCCGTTGCACCCGAGGTAAGTTCTTTTAGCTCTTCCTCTTTTCCACCGCACACCGACTTCATTCCAAAGTCATCACCACACGTTTCACCACACGTTTCCCCACCACCCTCCCGATCTCGTACACCTAGTCCTCCACCCATTGTTCAAATGGCGAACCGCACCGTTTACCAGCAGGCTACCACCGGTTTCACCGTCGCTACTTCACCCATCACCCTTCCGAACATCGCGAATGATAGGTCCTGGCAGATTCCATCTTACATCATGACCGCCATTACCAATTCATGCCAGTTCCATGGTCGTGACGACGAGGATGCACTCGCTCATATCAATCGCATCACTCACCTTTGCAGCACCTTCTCCATCGAGGGGGTGAACCTTGATGCTCGATACCTTCAGGTCTTTCCATTCTCACTCGCTGGACGCGCAGCCGTCTGGTTCGATTCTCAGCCCGCAGGCACTTTCACTACTTGGGCAGGTCTTCGTGATGCTTTCTTAGCCAAGTACTTTCCCCCAGCCAAGGCATCTCGCCTTCGTGATCAGATTCACTCCTTTCGTATGGAGCCTGATGAGCCGTACCACTTAGCATGGGAGCGTTTTCAGACGCTTCTCTCTCGTTGTTCGCAGCATGGTTTGTCTGATTGGGCGTTAGTTGAAAAATTCTACAATGGTCTTACTCCTGAGATTAGAGCTCGTTTCGATACTTCAGCAGGTGGGCAGCTTATGGGTAAAAAGACAGTGAATGAGTGTAATGATTTGTTTGAGAGTTTCGCCCACTCTGATATGGATTACGGCACTATCAGCAGGACTTCCATTCCTGTGCGTACCTCCTCGGCCGGTCGAGGGGTAAACCAAGTTAGCTTGGATCCATCGGTAGCTGCTATAGTCGAGAGTTTGAGGCAAGAGATGAGGCAAGAGTTGAATGAGATTAAGAAGAAGGTTGATAGGTGTGAGGTTTGTAGGGGAAGTCACGACACGCTCGAGTGTCCCACACTTACGTTAGAGCAGGTTGAGTTCATAGCGGGTCAGTCTAGGGGTCAATTTAGTAATAATAATAGTTTTAACCCCTACTGGCAGGGTAGTGGCAACAATAGTAGTTTTCATTCTTCTGGCAATCCCCCTGGGTTTCCATCTAGTCAGTATCAAAATAGGGGATTTGGTTTATATACGAGTGGTAGTGGTTCAGGTTCGAGTGGGCAGTTTGCTAGCGGAGGGTCGAGTCAGGAGAGTCAAGGTAGTGACAAGGCTTTACAGGGTAGTTTGAGCAGGATGGAGGAGATGTTCGCTCAGATGATGACGTAGAATCAGGCGTTCGTTAAAAGTCAGGAGCAGATTAATAAAAGTCACGATCTTCATCTTAAAAATCAAGAGTCTACTCTTTTAGATCTTAAGAGAACAGTGACTGATATAGCTAGGCAGTTGAAAGAATCCTCTTCTGGTCAGTTTTCAGGTACCACGCACCCAACCAACCATTCTGTGAAAGCAATCACTACTCGTAGTGGGATGAGTCTAGGAGAGGTCGTGAGAGAGAATGCTGAGTTAGGGAGTGATGATGAGGTAGATGAGGAGATAGAGATGGAGGCCCCAGGTAAGGTGCAACATAGGCTGGGCCCAGCAAGTACCGCACATACCGAGGAGCCTCAGGTTGAGAGGAGAGTAGAGAAGCAACTAGTTAGGGTTAGGCCGCCGCCCGTATTTGATCCCTACCGTCTTCCGTTTCCCGGTCGTTTTAAGCAGCAGCAATACGTTAGGGAATACGAGAAATTTCTTGAAATGTTCACCCAATTAAAAGTCAATCTTCCATTCATAGAGGCCCTGAGATCCATGCCCAAATACGCCAAGTTCCTTAAAGATTTTCTCAAGCGTAAGGATAGGGTAGGTGAGTGTTCTAGTATTCCATTGAATGGAGATTGTTCTGCAGTGATCCTGACTAAACTTCCTGAGAAACTCACCGATCCGGGCATATTCACGATCCCTTGTTTGTTTGGTGGTGATGTTAAAAACCACGCGTTGGCAGACCTTGGAGCTAGTATTAATTTGATGCCATATTCATTTTACGAAAAACTAGGCCTTGGTGATTTGAAGCCAACTTGTATGACCCTCTCGTTAGCAGATAAAACAGTTAAGTACCTGACGGGTGGTCCGTAGGACAACCCTTAATCATGTTAAAAGACGAATTAATCCTTCACTTAATCGCGTAATTATCTTGAATTAGATGACTACGGTTGCTTATGTTTCAGGTGTGGTTCGGGAGCTTAAAGTGGAGAAAACGCAGCTTTGGACGGTTTGGAGTTGAACGGGTCGAGTTGGGAGCGAAAGATGAAACAAAGCACAAAATTCAGGTTGTCACCGTAAATTACGGTCCGGTGGACCTGAATCTTGCCTGGATTCCACCGTAACTCAGGAAGCTGCTGCCGTAACACTTTGATGTTCACCGTAAATTACGGTGACACCGTAATTTACGGTGGAGGCAACGCGAAAATTTGTAACTGCTCATTAAAAACAGTTTTATGGTGTCTTTTGGGTTATTCTCATCATTGGTCGGTTAGAGAACACACTAGGGGCGATTTTGGATGTTCTTGCTCGGTTTGGAACAATTTCTAACATTCGGTTTGTGATTTCGATTCGTATGAACATTGAATTTGTTTCTATGATGATTCACCAAGCTATGTGTGGCTAAAACTTTCGGTGATCATCTTAGGTGAAGGTTTCTCTTGAACTTTTGTGTGTTTATTTCTGAATTTCTAGAATGATAACTTGTGTTTGCTTGTTTATCATGGTGTATGCATAATTGTTTGTAGCGTGTTAATTGATAGTGCAATTTCTAGTCTCAATCGTACGTTCTTGGTGCCGTTGGCAATCGAGATATCACGGGAAGGGTTAGGGTTGGTTATTGATTAATTGATCATCGGGAAACAACCTTGCGTTTATCAATCCGAGTACTTTGTTCCCTTTTATCACTTCGATTATTTATGCACGAGTTAGGTCTGTGTAACTCTTTCTAGTTGGAATTTCACACAATTGTTAAAAGAAACTGAATCCTAAGATGGTCATTGTTCTCCTAATCTGTTTTACAACCAATCTTTGATTTGAAATTAATTAGTTAAGTTTAGTTTTAAAACCAAACAATCCAAGCTATTGATCTTTACTTTCTGCAATTTAGGTTAATTTTAGTTTAAGTGCAAAGCTACATAATCGACATACTTTCCACAGACTCCCTGTGTTCGATACCCTTTTACCACTATCTATAGTTGTTATTGGGATTAAATTTGGTTGTGACCACGACATCACGTCAAATTTTGGCGCCGTTGCCGGGGAGTTGTGCGCAACGTGTGTCAGTTTGTTAGTTTTGCTTTGTTATTTTCGGGTTTACACTGGTGTGTTTAGTGTGCAGGTTCTACAGGTGCATGCATACTAGAGGCTCTCACAAAGCGTCACCATTGTCATTTGATCCGGAAATCGAAAGAACGCTAAGGCAAAACAGAGTTTTACTACGAGAAAACAGAATCATCGGTTCACCCACTTCACCCATTACACCAAGAAATATCATGGAAGAAACACAAGTACCACCCACAACGGGTCAAACGACCTCATCATTTATACCTACTTCCACACACCCATCACCAAACACAACCATACCTAATACCATTACAATTCCTACTCCACCTCATGACACTACACCAACCAACACCACACCACCAAACACTAGTCGAACCTAGTCTTACTTTTATCCCATCTACTACGATTCCACCACTCACTCATTTCTTCCCAGTTTCGGGTTAGTCATCGTCACATTATTCAATACCCCAAGGTTCAACGGTCGTTCATGCAACTTCAACATTTAGACCATCGAACCAATCGGGTTTTCAATACTCGACTCTTCCCTTTGGGCAAACTTCGGGTATAGGGGAGATGGATATGAGGAAGGATACGAAGATTTTGAGGGCTATGATGAAGACGGGTATGCTTATGGGGGTTATGGTGATCAAGGAGAGTTCGGTTATGTGCAAAATCAACCTCAAGGGATGGCAAACGTAGGTGGAGTGCCACAACAACAACAACTCCTACCACAACATATTCGGCCAAGACCACAAGGGCTACAAGTGCAACGCCCTATTCTATTGCAACAAGTTCGACCGCAAAACGTACAACCACAATTCCAAAGGCCGATACAACACCAACCGATGCCACAACAACAATTTCAACCACATGTACCACAAGTGCCTATACCAAGGCCAATGGGTCCTGTTTGACCAAGGGTTAGGTTGGGGGTGCCAAGAAGGCATTTTAGAGAAAATGCAAGGGGAATTGAAGCGCATTTTAGGCCGATAATCACTCAAAATCCCTCACCGGTAGTTATTCCTCACAATGATCAAGGGAGGACTTTTGAAGTTAGAACAAACTCTTTGCAAAGTTTGCCGAAATACAAAGGGCTAGCAACGGAGGAACCGTATTTCCATTTAGAGGCCTATGACTCAATTTGCAATACTCTTGGGAGTCAAGGTTTTTCGGCCGACGATGTCAAGTTAGTTTTGTTTCAGTTTTCTTTAGAGGACAAGGCAAAGAAGTGGTTCTACACTTTGCCCTCGGCATCTATTTATACTTGGGCGGAAATGCAACAAATTTTCTTAGACGAATTTTACACCGCCCAAAAGACTAATGATGCTAGAAAGGGGTTGAGGAGTTTCCAACAACAACATGGTGAAATGTTCCATGAGGCATTTGAACGATTCAATATGATGATAAAGAATTGCCCTACCATGGGATTGAACTTTGGGAGTTGATGAATGCCTTCCACGAGGGGTTGAGTGCCGAGGATGCTTGTGATTTAATGTCCATTACCGGTGGGACTTTTGGCACAAATTATGAAAATGACGATTGGGAGTTTTTGGAGAACATGGCAATTACATCAAAGAGAAAGGCTCAAGCATCGAGGAGAGCGCGACCGGCCATTGCCCGACCTCAAGTGCACGCCATAGATGATGGTAATGTTCAAACTACTAACCAAATTTATGATGTGTGTGCTTTGTGTAATGAAATAGGTCATGCGACTGAAAATTGCCAAGGAATGGTGGAAGGGCAATATGAAGAGGTTCATGTGGTTCAAGGTCAAGGAACGGGTGGTAGAAATTACAACAACATGAATTCTAATACCTACCACCCCGGGTTGAGGAATCACCCAAATTTTCGGTATGGGAACCCCTCAAATCAAGCTAACCCGAACTTTCAAGGTAGCCGAGGTAACTTTGGTTCGCGCCAACCTTACAACAACCAAAGTGGATACCGAGGCGGAAACAACCAAGGCTATCAAAAGCAATATCAAGCGGGTCAAGAACAAGGGGGGTCTTCGGGTGGAAATGAGATGATGGAGATGCTAAAAATCATGCAAACGGAGATGCAAAAACGGAACCAACTCGATGAAGTTCGAATGCAAAAGGATGAGGTTCGTGACAAAAGCATCCAATCACTAACAACCCAAATGGGTCAATTGGCAACCGATGTGGCGGAGTTGAAGAAAAACAAGGGTCAACTTCTTAGCGACACCAAGGTAAATCCATCACACGGTTCGTCAAGAGGTAATGTTAATGTTCATCATGTTAGTGTTTTGAGAAGTGGAAAAGAGTTTAAAGCTAATTTGTCACCCGAATTGGTTGAGGGGGTAGTTGAGGACATCACGGGTAATGATAGTGATGATGAAGCTTCACCGGTTAAACCTAAAGAAACAAATGTTAACAAACCGGGGTTGGGTGAAAACGAAAAGAATGAAAAAGTTGAGGGTGAACCGAGTCAAGTCCCTTTTCCATCGGCCTTACTTGACCCGGGTAGGAAAAACTTTATTGCATCAAGAGGTCCCCAAAAAGAAGAATTGTGGGACATGTTTAAACAAGTTAAAATTAACCTTCCACTCCTTGATGCAATAAAACAAGTACCCGCCTATGCAAAATTTTTAAAAGAGTTATGTACACAAAAAAGGCAAAACAAGAAGAAAATGCCTAAGCGGGTCGATTTAACCGGGCAAGTGAGTGCAGTTTTAAATGGGGAGCTTCCTCCTAAGCTCCAAGATCCGGGCACGCCATTGATTAACATACAAGTTGGTAATTTTCAAATGGCTAAGGCGTTGCTAGATCTTGGAGCCGGAGTTAGTATTTTACCGGGGGGCTTATATGACCAATATGATTTTGGTCCGTTAGCTAGGGTGGAGACAACGGTTGTTTTGGCTGATTTGTCTCATAAGCTACCCCGGGGTATGGTTCAAAATGTAATTGTTAAAATTGATGAATTTTATTACCCGGTTGACTTTCTAGTCTTGGACTACTCGTCGGCGGACCCAAAACAATAACAAAATGTAATTTTGGGTCGGCCATTTTTGAGCACCGCACATGCAGTAATCGATTGTAGATTCGGTACAGTCGACATGACTTTTGGAAATCGGAAAATGCGTTTGAATGTTTTTACTAACAATTCTAATGCTAATGGTGTTGATGAGTGTTTCATGGCAGATATAGTTGACGGATGCAACCCGCATGAGTATGAGGAGGATGGTTTGGATGTTTGCCTGTGTGATTTTTCTGAACAGGTACATGCTTATGCACTCCGGGTTGAAGAGGAAAAACAGGATGCGATGGCGTTGAAAGAAGGTCGACCGCCATGGACCCACCAGTTTGAAGGCTTACCGGCGGAAATAGATTCGGGTACTAAACCATCGTTAGAGGAACCGCCAAAGTTGGAACTTAAAGATTTGCCGAGCCACTTGAAGTATGCGTTTTTAGGGGATAATGACACTTTACCGGTCATTATTGCCTCTAATTTAGAATTGCCTCAAGAGGAAGCATTGTTGGAAGTTTTGAAGGAAAACAAGGGAGCTATCGGATGGACAATTGCCGATCTCAAAGGAATTAGTCCATCAATCGTCATGCACAAAATCATTACCACCGAAGATGCCAAACCAACACGAGAAGCTCAAAGGCGATTGAATCCGAACCTAAGGGAGGTAGTTAAAAAAGAGGTAATTAAATGGTTGGACTCGGGAATCATCTATCCGATTTCGGATAGTGCTTGGGTGAGTCCCACCCAAGTTGTGCCTAAGAAGGCCGGAATTCAAGTAGTCAAGGACGAAAGTGGTGAACAAATTGCCACCCGACCGGTCACCGGGTGGCGTGTATGTATTGACTACCGAAAATTGAATGCCGCCACTTCTAAGGACCATTTCCCGCTACCTTTCATTGACCAAATTATTGAAAAATTATCGGGTCAAAAATATTACTGCTTTTTGGACGGGTATTCGGGTTACAATCAAATAGCAATACACCCGGATGACCAACACAAGACCACCTCCACTTGTCCGTATGGCACCTTTGCCTTTCGGCGAATGCCATTTGGCTTGTGCAATGCACCGGCAACCTTCCAACGATGTATGATGAGTATCTTCTCGGACATGGTTGGGGAGTCGCTTGAAGTCTTTATGGATGATTTCTCCATTTTTGGCACTAGTTTTGATGCTTGTCTCAACGAATTACAAAAGGTTTTAAAAAGGTGCGTTGAGAGAAATTTAGTGTTAAGTTGGGAGAAAAGTCATTTCATGGTGCAAGAGGGCATTGTGTTGGGTCACGTAATTTCTGAAAAGGGAATGGAGGTGGATAAGGAAAAAATACGAGTAATAGCATCTTTGCCACCTCCGAAAAATGTTAAGGGTGTAAGGTCATTTTTGGGACATGCGGGGTTCTATAGACGTTTCATAAAAGGTTTTAGTGTTATCACCAAACCTTTATGCAACTTGTTGTTAAAAGATGTCCCATTTGATTTTACTAACGAATGTATGCAAGCTTTCACTCTTTTGAAGGAACACTTGGTCAAAGCTCCTATCTTGCAACCACCGGATTGGTCAAAGCCGTTCGAGATAATGTGTGATGCAAGTGACACCACTATTGGTGCATTTTTGGGTCAACGGGTTGATAGAAAGCCGGTGGTGATTTACTATGCAAGCAAAACTTTATCCGAAGCGCAACTCAATTACACCACAACCGAAAAGGAGTTATTAGCGGTGGTGTATGCTTTGGATAGGTTTCGTGCTTATATTTGGGGGAGCAAAGTGGTGGTTTATTCGGAATCACAGTGCGGTCCGATATTTAATGGAGAAAAGGGACGCGAAGCTTCGGTTGATTCGGTGGGTATTATTGTTGCAAGAGTTTGATTTGGAAATTCGAGACAAAAAGGGAAGTGAGAACGTAGTGGCGGATCATTTGTCTCGGATTCCGGTTGAAGGAATTGACGATGTTAGTGAAATCAATGAAAGTTTTCCCGACGAACAACTTCTAGCCGTTTCCACCTCTGTTGCACCGTGGTATGCTCATTATGTTAATTACTTAGCCACGGGTGCCATCCCAAGTCATTGGACCAAGAAGCGCCGACAACAATTTATGGTCCAAGTGAAGCAATACATTTGGGATGAACCGGATCTCTTCAAGATTGGACCGGATCAAGTTATACGAAGGTGTGTGCCCGAGTCAGAAGTGTTGGAAATTTTGACCCATGCTCATTCGTCCGCATGTGGAGGTCATTTTAGTGGGCACAAAACAGGCTACCGGGTTCTTTCATGTGGGTTTTATTGGCCCACAATTTTCAAGGATGCATGTGAGTTCGCTAGAAATTGCATAAATTATCAAAAGATGGGAAGCATATCGAAGAGGGATGAGATGCCATTACAACCAATCTTGGTTGTAGAGATATTTGATGTTTGGGGCATAGATTTTATGGGTCCATTCCCGAATTCGAATGGCTTTCTATACATTTTGGTAGCGGTGGATTACGTCTCGAAGTGGATTGAAGCTATTGTAACACGAACAAACGACCATTCGGTTGTTTGTAAATTTGTTCAATCCAACATCTTCTCTCGTTTTGGCATCCCGCGGGTTATTATAAGTGATGGTGGTTCGCATTTCAAGAACTTCAACTTCGGGAAATTATTGAAGAGGTATAGCGTGAATCACCGGATTGCCACACCTTACCATCCGCAAACGAGTGGACAAGTCGAAGTGTCCAACCGTCAAATCAAGGAAATTCTCATGAAGACGGTAAGAACGGATAGGAAGGATTGGTCGAGTAAGTTAGACGATGCGTTGTGGGCATACCGAATGGCCTACAAGACTCCAATTGGTACAACGCCTTACCGGATGGTGTATGGAAAGGGTAGTCACTTGCCAATGGAGTTAGCGCATCGGGCACATTGGGCAATTAAGACGGTAAACGCGGATTATGACGAGGCGGGAAAGTTGAGAAAGCTACAATTAAGCGAGATAGAAGAGATTCGAGATGAGGCATATGAATGTGCATCGGCTTATAAAGACAAGCTCAAGAAAGTACACGATGCGAAATTGAGAAAGAAAACGTTCGAAGTGGGTCAAAAAGTTTGGTTGTATAACTCAAGACTCAAGCTGTTCGCGGGCAAGCTTAAAAGCAAATGGATGGGCCCATATGTCGTTCGGAGAGTTGGGAGGTTTGGTGATGTAGATATCCAAGATGAGCACACGCTAAAACAACAAACGGTGAACGGTCACCGGTTGAAGCCATACTTGGAAGGGAACGACATCAATAACTTGGAGCTTGACAAAGCGGGCTACATCTTACGCCCGGTCGATGAGGAACAACTGTGAGAGGCCCAGGTTTAGTAGTGTAAATAGTTAGCATTTCATTTTGTTTGTTTTGTATAGTTTGCACAATTACCGTATTTCCTTGAAATTCGTGTTTGAAACAAGTGTGGGGATATTCAGGTCACGAATTATTCTTACATTGTGTTGAGGACAACACGGGACTTTCGAGGGGGTAGGGTGATTTTTACACGTTTTTGAAAAATTTTAAAAACATAAAAAATTGAAAAACTTGAAAAATATAAAAAAAATGAACCTTAAAACAACATTTTTCAGCAAATCAGGAATACCCAGAAGACACCGTAAATTACGGCCTCACCGTAATTTACGGTGGAAGTGAAAAATAATTGGTCTTTACGGTATTTTGCTCCTGTTTTACGGTGAAAAATTGACTTTCGGGTATCACCGTAATTTACGGTGATACCGTAAATTACGGTAGACCTGGGATTCAGATGGGTCGTTTGGGTTTCGCATTTAATAAAAAAAAACAAATAACAATAAAACATCAGATTACGTGACATAGCCCCAACCACTCAGTCTTTCTTCATCTTTCTCATCCATCTCTTTCACCCATCACTTTCCAAAACCTCCATAGCTTTCTCAACCTTTAATCACCCATAACTTCTTCAATTTTCAATCAAATCAAGTGAAATCGGAGTCTATCTTGGCTAATTTTTCACGCACTTTCTGATTTTGGGAAGAGATTGGTGAAAAAACGAAGTTTTTGGGCTCGAATTCAAAACCCTAGTTCCGAAAATTTTAGGGGTTTTTAAAGCTTTTGTTTCACAAGTGGGTTAGCATCTCCAAACCAAGGTACGGAAGCTTATTTGTTATATTTTGATGCTACATTGTGAAAAGTAAGGTTATTTAGGTTATTTGCCCATACCCACTTGCTTGTTCTTAGATATGGTCATGAAATTGGTTATTTGAACATGGTTATGGTTGTAGATGTGGGATTTGTGATTAAAGTAGTGAACTTTTGGGATGCTCTACATTGTAGAGACACCATGCCCGATTTTTGAAAAATTCTTTATAAATTTTTGGTTCACTAACATCTACAACCATGGTAACAAGCAAGTGTGGGGATATTGTGAGAAAAGAGTCTAATTTTGTTTCATTTGGTTGTGTTGTTTGCTCTAGTGTGTGTAGGAAATGGCACGAACAAAAGAAAAGACCGGAGCTAGTTCATCCTCGTCTTCGAAGGGAAAGGGCAAACAGCCGGAACAACAGCCAAGGAAGAGACAATACATGGGTAGAGTAAGCGAAAGCGAAAGTGAAGAGGAGGAAATGGAGTTGGACCCGGTGGAAAAGCCAAAATGGGATTCGGGTCCATTGGATGACCAAGCAGAGGAGTGGCAACCAACACTCTACCATAACAGTATGAACAAATTGAAAAACAAGGCTGTTGCATTCATTTGTGAAAGAGAGGTTAATGAGGTTCAATTCAGCCCGTTCGGTGTGTTTGATAAATTTCGCGCTCTAGGTTGGGAGGGGGCGCTTAATTGTTATGATAAAGATAAAAACCATTTGTTCATATCCGAAATACAAGAATGGATGGCAACTCTTAAGTGCAACAGATACGAAAAGCCATCACAAATGAAGCTAACGGGTATTGTGAATGGGATTCCGGTGGAGATGTCGTTTGACACGCTAAAGAAGTTGGGGAAGTATGATAGTTTGCATGCTCGTGACTACATGATACCGACACTTGATGACCTTCTGGTTAAACCGGAAAAACATGCTCGATGGAATGATATGTTGGCAACATTATTTTTACCCGGTACATACAGTGGTATTCTATACCGGAGGAACTTAAAAATAGAAGCGAAATTGTTGCTAGCAATCTGTGTTCTCAATGTCATTCCACGAAGGGGGACAAGGAGCAGGTGAGGTACCCGGAGGTACCTGTCCTCTATTCACTAATGCATGGGTCTCCGCGTTTTCCGATACGATATCTGATCATGAACCACTTATGGATTTGCCGGAATAAGTTAGGAAGAGATATCGTCCCGTATTGCCGAATAATCACGGGGTTAATGAAGCAACAAAAGGCAATAACATCTGAAGATAGAGGGGCAATAAAAAGGCATCTGCCATTTACATTAGATAAGTTGGGGATTGGTTGGTCATACACACAGTCGGAGCGGTATCATAAACTTAAGTCTGAGGGGCAGCGATGGAGAGCACTAAAGGTGGGTGCGAGAGATCTTTTACCGGGTGAGCCGGATGAGCCTGAAAGTGATGAGGAGGCGGTTCCAAGTGGTGACGAGGATTATGCGGATGAGCCGCAAGGAGGTGAGAATGTAGGTCAAGGGGGTTATGGTAGAGGTCATGGTGGTATGTTTTACGATTATACGGAGCGATCTTATATGCCGGGTTGGGCTTATGAAGGCACAATGCAAGAAGTGATCGAGAATCAACGTCCTCCGGCACCCATTTTTGAGTCGTGGTCGGGGTCGGAGCGGACGTTATTTGACCAAACCACGATGACGAGTGCAAGCATAGAGCGGTCCTTGAAACAAAACCTTGATCGTCAAGAGGCATGGAATCGCACACATGCGTATCCCCGTGAAGTAGAAATGAATAATCGATATCATGATGATCAAGAAAGGAGATTGCATGCGGACTGGCACGCTGGGCGGCCGGTGGTTGTGGATCCACAACATGTGGATTATGCGTCACTACCACCTTATGATGGTAGTATTTCGTATCCGACCCTGCCGATCCACCATTCACAATGGATTGACCCACGACAACAAGAAGGAGCTCAACAACAACAAAGTGGGAGTAGTAGCGGCTCATTTGCGTTTGGAGAATGGAACGACATGATGTCTTCCATTTTTGGGCCGCCGGGACCGCGCTATTATTAGTCAGGTTGTGTTCTCCCTTTGTATATTTTGTGCATATTAGTTAGTTTGTGATGTTATGTTAGGTTGTGTTCTCCCTTTGTATATTTTGTGCATATTAGTTAGTTTGTGATGTTATGTTGGGTTGGTGCTTGTTGGTGGTGTCATGTTTTAAAAGAAGAAAAACATAAAAAAAAAATATAAAATGAAAAAATCCAAAAAGAAATTTGTAGTTTGAGTTGAAGAACTCTTAGTTGATGTTGAATGAATTTTAGTGATCAAAGCCTCCCAAAACCATACATTGGGGTCAATGTATCCCAAGTGTGGGGATGGGGGGAATTTTTGAGATTTTGAAAAATTTTGAGTCAAGCAAAACATTGTGAGAATTTGAACACCCTAGATTAACCCCAAATTGATGCACCGGCAACCCTTGATATCTTTTTATTCTTGGTGAGAGTTGAAGCCACATTTGTATATAAATAATGCTTATCTTTGATGAGAGTGGCTACGGGTGGGGGTGCATTAGAACTTGTGCTTGAATGCGGTTCGAGGCCTTAGTTGAACATGAATGTAGAAAGGATGAGGGCATTTAGGTAGCCTCGTCATAGTGTGTGTGAGTGTGGGATTTAGGGGGTTGGACCTCATAAGTTATATATATGAGCATGGTTGCGAGAAGGGCGGGGGTTTGGACATTTAGTTGCCCAATTTTGTGCCTAAAAGCCTATCGATTGTTACCCCTAGCTACTTACCTAAAATTTTACCCAATTTGACCCGGTCTTATAGTGTTAGTAGTAGTAGTTTGAGTAATATGATGTAGATATGTTTGATGTTTCATTGTATGTTTGGTTGCTTTATCTTGATAAAAAAAATAAAAAATAAAAAAAATCAGAAAAGAAAAAAAAAGAGAGAAAAAGCAATGAAAAATAATAATAAAAAAAGTGATGTTTAGTTATTTTGTATATATTAGTTAATTTGGTAGTTGTTAGTTTGCTTATTTGTGTAATAAAAAGACCGGGTTAAGTTTTCGCTACTTCATATATATTCCATTTCCTACCCATACACCTAGCCACGTTACAACCTTGGAAGTCCCTTTGATTTACATTCATGTTTGACACTTGTTAGGAGAAGGATCGATTTAGGTACAAGCCTATAGTTGTGCAACCGCCCGTTAGCCTTTGTGTGTCTAGCTCATATTGCTAGTGCTTACTTGTAACCGAGAGGAGAGACATAGTGAGGGGTGCATTAGTTGGGTGTTAAAAAGGGGTTAGTAAAAGGATTGCTTGTTTTTTCTTAGCTTACATTGATCACTTGTTGAGAAATTGATTTGATGAGTTGCTTGAGACAAGCAACGGTTAAGTGTGGGGATGTGACGGGTGGTCCGTAGGACAACCCTTAATCATGTTAAAAGACGAATTAATCCTTCACTTAATCGCGTAATTATCTTGAATTAGATGACTACGATTGCTTATGTTTCAGGTGTGGTTCGGGAGCTTAAAGTGGAGAAAACGCAGCTTTGGACGGTTTGGAGTTGAACGGGTCGAGTTGGGAGCGAAAGATGAAACAAAGAACAAAATTCAGGTTGTCACCGTAAATTACGGTCCCACCGTAATTTACGGTGGACCTGAATCTTGCCTGGATTCCACCGTAACTCAGGAAGCTGCTGCCGTAACACTTTGATGTTCACCGTAAATTACGGTGACACCGTAATTTACGGTGGAGGCGACGCGAAAATTTGTAACTGCTCATTAAAAACAGTTTTATGGTGTCTTTTGGGTTATTCTCATCATTGGTCGGTTAGAGAACACACTAGGGGCGATTTTGGCTGTTCTTGCTCGGTTTGGAACAATTTCTAACATTCGGTTTGTGATTTCGATTCGTATGAACATTGAATTTGTTGCTATGATGATTCACCAAGCTATGTGTAGCTAAAACTTTCGGTGATCATCTTAGGTGAAGGTTTCTCTTGAACTTTTGTGTGTTTATTTCTGAATTTCTAGAATGATAACTTGTGTTTGCTTGTTTATCATGGTGTATGCATAATTGTTTGTAGCGTGTTAATTGATAGTGCAATTTCTAGTCTCAATCGTACGTTCTTGGTGCCGTTGGCAATCGAGATATCACGGGAAGGGTTAGGGTTGGTTATTGATTAATTGATCATCGGGAAACAACCTTGCGTTTATCAATCCGAGTACTTTGTTCCCTTATATCACTTCGATTATTTATGCACGAGTTATGTCTATGTAACTCTTTCTAGTTGGAATTGCACACAATTGTTAAAAGAAACTGAATCCTAAGATGGTCATTGTTCTCCTAATCTGTTTTACAACCAATCTTTGATTTGAAATTAATTAGTTAAGTTTAGTTTTAAAACCAAACAATCCAAGCTATTGATCTTTACTTTCTGCAATTTAGGTTAATTTTAGTTTAAGTGCAAAGCTACATAATCGACATACTTTCCACAGACTCCCTGTGTTCGATACCCTTTTACCACTATCTATAGTTGTTATTGGGATTAAATTTGCGTGTACCATGACAAGCACGTCAGTACCCTAGGGGGATTGTAGAGAATTTGTTAGTGAAAGTGGACAAGTTTGTCTTCCCGGCTGATTTTGTAGTGCTAGATATGGAGGCCGATGATAAAGTGTCGTTGATTTTAGGGCGCCCGTTCTTGAACACTGCTAAAGCGCTTATAGATGTCTTCTTAGGCACAATCACACTTAGAGCGGGCGACGATTCAGTAGTTTTCAAGGTGAATAATGCTAGAGGGCCGAGTGGGAGAGTCGAGGCGATAGCGTCAGTGGGGGAGAATGAAAGGGTTGAGAGTGATGAGAAAAAGGTGGTGAGTGAGCCAAGTTTAGAGCAGGTGATAAAACCTAAGTGTGGGGATCCACCTGATAGGAGAGTCGAGGAGTTGGAAGAGAGATTAATGAGGTTAGAATCTAAGATAGGGATACTGAGTAAGGCTCAGTGTGGGGATAGGTTTCGATATGAAACATCTAGATTCAAACCGCCCGATGACGAATTGAGAGAGTGTGAGAGATATGGGGATAGGAGAGATGCGGGCAATGTTAGGAATGGTAGTGCTACGGCCCGTAAGAGTTGGTATGGAGGTGAGCTGCGCTTGTATGATCCTCCATGAGTGCGTGAACAGTTGTGACCCACTTGTAGAGTTTGTATTTTGAGTCTTTTATTCTGTATCATGAGTCTAATTTAGTAGTATTGAGTCAGTCGCTTGTGTCGAGTCGATATTGCTTTGGTGTTTGCTTGTTTTTGTTTATGCAGGTTTGAATATGTACCACCCGTACTCAATCTCCATTCGGGTGATTTTGGAGCTGCTTTTCAAATTTCAAGGCATTTATCAAGCATGTCAGTCAGTGTCAAAGCCGATCGCGAATGAAATGCTATACGATCGAGCTGGATTGGACGAGAGATTTGGAGATTACACATTATAAAACCAGCTAAGTCCTTTCCGATTTGCCCTTTGTCTTTTATTTCTTATTTATTTTTAGTTTTTTGAGTCGGTTTCCATCCTACATTGAGGGCAATGTAGAGTTTAAGTGTGGGGATGGGAAACTATCGTCTAGTGTCCAGTTAGTAGTGTTTTGAGTCATAAAAAGAAAAAAAATTAAAAATTTTGAAAAATAAAAAAAAAAAAAAAAATTAAAAAAATCCAAAAAAAAAAAAATTGAAAAATTAGAAAATGTCTTTTGAAATAAGAAGTTTGCAAAATAAAAACGGAAAATGATAGAAAAGTCGGATTTTTGTTCGGGTTCAAATAATAATAATATGAGAATAAAATAATCGTGCTTGTGTCTAGTTTGTGATGCGCGGGTAGGCTCGATTCGGTTCTAGGTTCCTTTGATCTTAATATACCTAATTGACGGTCTACTAGTGGGTTCTCATCTAGGGAACGTGGGGAAATTGAAACCGCCAAAAATAGTATAAGGGATGCCGTTATAAGCTAAGATTGTTAGAGTTTTTGGTCATTATCTCGTGAAAAATGAATAAAAAAATAAACGAGCTAGAAACTAAATGAAAGTAGCCATTCATATGTAGTCTGTGGTTGGGGATAGCGACTCTACAGCCGGATTACCGCTAGGGTGTGTGAAATCGACCTTGCAAAATAAATAAAAAAAAGTACCGAAGCCTAAGTAATCCGAGTTGGGGATAGCGACTCTACAGCCGGAATGCCTCTGGGTTAGGGAAAGCAACGTCTACGCTCGTAAAAAAAATGAGAAAAAGTGATGAAAAAAAAAATAGATTTGATTTTAAACTCTCTTGATCTTGGTATAAGGCGGTTAGGAAATAACCCAGTGGTTGTTCCTTTTGTCCTATAAGCTTGAGGGGGGATTAGGTGGACTTGCAATTCTTAGTGTGAGACTCTAGATAGATTGACCGAACTTGAACTAAATTGCATGATAAGGGCTTGGAACCGGGTTGGGTTTAAGAGGATCGATATACTTGCAATCGCGGCTAACACGAGTTTCGGTTTTAATAAAATAAATTAAGCTTTTGTCCCGAACGACTATTCCGACTATGATTCCGTTTTGCATAATTCTTTTTCGGGGACGAAAAAAGGTTAAGTGTGGGGATATTTGATATGCTATAAATTATACATATTTTTATATACATATTCCCTACACTTTTTATTAATTTTAGGGTTTTTTTAATTAAATCTCACTTCGAGATGGTTCATATTTGGATTCTAAAGGTTTAAAGAAAAAATAAGTTAAAATGGGTAACCATTATTTAACAAGCATTAGATTAATTAATTGTATGGTTTTGATAACTTACGTTGAGTTATAATGAAAAAGTTATACATGTAATTAAATGAGTTTAAGTATTGAAGTGGTTTCATTAATTAAATTTAGTTGTTTGTCTAATTCAGGAAACAAGAACGAGAATATCACAATAAATTACCCATGGCATTATAGCCTAATGGTATATTGGTCATGGGTTCGATTCCCACAAAGGGGGTTTTTCCCAGATTTATTGGGTTTCGTCCTGAATTGGTGTATAGGCATTATTGCCTAGTGGAGATGGATATGATCGGGTGGTTCTGCTGGTGGCACGATGATACTTCAGTGGTCCATCAGTGATCCAAATTTGCCGTTCAAAAAAAAAAAAAGAATATGACAATAAATCAAATATTGAAGGTTAGATGGTGGACTTCCAATTTAATGCATCTTAAAGTCACCAAACAAATACAAAGAAGTTGAACGATTAATTGTTGAAGTCCAATGAATAAATTGCAAATTAGAGAATAATAATGGGCTTCACTTGGGCTTTCGGTTGGGTTGAACTGATTGTTATAGGGCCGCCAAATAGAGACTTACTTGGAAAAGGAATTAAAAAGGGGATATATCTTGGACGCAAATCGAACATCAGGATATATATACGACATCGGATCAGACGCACGAACGGCGGACAACAAGACACGAATTTTGGGAGTTGAAAACCACCATTGAAGGCTGTTGGAGCATTCTTGAAGCATTCGGGAAGCTAGGAATCATCGGATAACACTTTAGAGCGCTCGGGAGTAGAGATTACGGGTTTAAACTTCCTGTTTCTTTGTTTTTCGTTCGTTTCACTTTGTTACAAGATGAATTCAGATTTGATTACATTGATTATTATGTTTTTGATCATGTTTTCCGACTAAACTTCATAAACTACCTAGGCTAATGACAATAGTTAAATAAAGTTTGGTTCTTTATTCGATTTTTGGCGTGGTTGTGGATTTTTCTTGTATTGTAAAAGCTTCGGGAATTTAACTTGGTGCATATGCGTGCTTGACGATTATTTTATCACTGTTTATTGCTTCGTTTAATCCTTGGTGACGGTCTTTATCACATAATAGGGTTGTGCTAGGGTTCTTGATTTAGGTGACGGTCTTTATCACGTAATAGATCATTAATCCTTTAGGGTGAAAATCGAGTAAGTAACCTTAGAAGTAATATTCGGTAATATAATAAAATCAAGTGTTCTGCTAAATTTGTCGCTGTGAGGCTCGAGGTTATTAATAGATCTCGGTTTGGTTATAAGTCCTTAACATTCCATTGTCTATTAAACCAAGATTAAAACCCGTAGTTGCTTTAGACGTTCGCGCCGTGAGGTAGAGCGTCTTATATAGGCACTTTCAAGAAACTAGAGGACTGTGAGGAAATCTAGAAAACCGGTGAGCGTAACAGCCTAGGTAGTGCCATAAGAATCACCTTGAGAGTGTTTGAGGGGCTTAGTGGTGTCTTAATAGGTTTAGTATCCAAAGATCCCGGTTCCACACCACAAAATCATCGAATAGAAATCCATTCTGAGTTTAGCTTGCGTCTAGCCTAGGTAGTCTTCATCAGTAATAAAAACTTGGGTTTTATCCCAATGTGTTTATTTATATAAAATGTGGTGTTTTACTCTGATAAAATATTTCCTAACTACGGTCCTGATGTAATTTCCGCTGCCAAATTAATAAACACCGATACCACCAACATTGTTATTCGCGGCCGCCCGTTCCCGGGACAGATAGAGGGCTGGGGTTGCGACAGATATTGTTCTTGTTCACGTCTCTAAATATTCTGTTCATAGCAGCCCAGGCCCAGCGACTTAGGGAAGTTCTGATAAAGTGATGATGTTCGACTGTTCGTTACTCTGATGAGTTTGTTCGTCTCGTCCTTTCAGATTCCAGGTGTACATGAAATTGCAGTCATGTGTTATACTTTTTATTAAAATCATATTAGTATTGGGCCAATAAACCTAATGTGTAGCAGGCTAAATTATAGACCATTAAAAAGTATTTGATAACGGGCCCATATTGGAATTGGTATGTGTTTTAATTTTTTTTTAAATAACAATATATATCAAATTTTTTAAAACATTTCACACCCCTCGAAATCACGTGCCTTGTGCAGAAGTCTTCCCCGCACACCATCATAGCTGCCCCTGTGGGTTAGTTTGATTTTAGTTTTACCGCTTGGTCTTGAACTTTTGGAACAAAAAATATTTTGGTCCAAAATAATGAAATTAGGCCTAACACATTGGACCATATCTTTCGGTAATCAATAACTAACTAATCACTGTAGTCTTAAGGTGGGTTACACTATTTATTAAACTAGGTATATCATCGTCGTCGTGTTGTGACGAATTTCTTTTGTTATTTAGTCCGTATTTACATGTGTTCTAAAATCACTACGAGCGCGTTGCATACAGAATCGCTGACAAGAATAAAAAGAAAATGTAAAAAACACTAAAAGATAACCGAAAGACAATCAACCAAAATCCACTAAAAGATAACAGATAGGGGGCGGGGGTTGCGACAGAAGGTGGTATCAGAGCTAAGCCACTGATTCAGCCACAGAAGTGTTCTGCTGACACCAAAATCCAATTTGTTAGGAAATAAAATACGGGAATACGTGCATAATTGTATTTTCTTGTTATGTGTTATTTGACCATTTGTTAGTTTACAGTATGAGCGACCAAGGACCATCTGACGCGTACCGTCAATTGTCTGGTTCGCCTAGAAGCGAAGGTGCCTCTTCTCAGCCTACCCTTTCAGGGTACTCTGCTGATACTGAAGAAGGAATATTCGTGTTTAAGGCTCAGTCTGAAGAGCCATTCCCTCAGAAAAAGAGAGGATGGTTCAGTAGGGGTGCACATGAGAGTAGAAAGCGTATGAAAAAGTTACAAGAACATAGAGCACTAGCCGCAGCCAAAAGAGAAACCGATGCCTATGCCCAGGACATGCTTAATAGGGGAATAGCCAACATCCACATCTTAGCAACCACTGCAGCTGACCCTAACCTGGAGCAAATGTTAGCACCCCAACCACAACCACCAATTCCTGACCAACCAATGGAAATAGAAAACCCTGAAAATCAAGTAGAAATGCATGATTTTAACCCGGAGGAGATACCTAGGGTACCCGCACCAAATCTCTTAGACCCAAATTACGACCCATGGTGGGACGACAATAGGGACTATGTGCAACGTTACCCGATACACGAAGACATGCCCATCCAGAACCTAGGAGCCTACCCAGGGTTGGACCCTCTAGATCCCTATTACGACAATGATGTATTCATTAGGGAGATTCTAGAAAATCCTTACCCATACCAGGCCCCTATACCTCCATACTAGGAACCCGCACCCCAGATTCCAAACCCAGTCCTAGAACCTACACCCCCAATGAGTGCAGAAAACGTACACGAACTTAGGACATTTGGTGAGGAAATTTTAGAGAACAGTGAAAGGATGAGACAGGTGGGAGAGCGACTTGTTTGGAAGTACGACGAGCGCAATATGGATTTCTGGATGAATCCATATCCTTGAAAATGATGATAGAAATGGTAGAAATAATAATAATAATAATAATAATAATAATAATAATAATATAATAAAATATGTGTGTATGTGTATGAAAAAAAAACTACAGATGCCTACTACTAGTAGTGTAACTTTAAATTTCAGTCGGTATTGTAATTTTAATTTCAGTACTGGTTTGTAATAGATGCATATTATATAAATAGGGTAAAGTCGCAATGATCGACGCTTTTGACCAAAGTGCGTATCATGTGATTGGCTATATTAAATATTATTTTGTGATATTAATGCGTGGTAAATGTTTAAAATTCAAATGGACAACGAAGTGAACCAGGAAAACATGAACAATGAAAACCAGAGTGATAACCACCCGAATAACGATAATCTGAATAATGAGAATCCGAACAACAATAACAATGGAAACCAAGTGGATAATAGTGCCATCCAACACATAGTGGCACAAGGAATCATAGATGCAATGCCATTTATTATTCAAACTGTTAAGAAAGCTGATAATAAAAGTAAGCATAGCAGTAAGCGACCAACTGAACCTGAACACAACATAATCAGTGGACCTATACTTCAAGTGCCCATTCCCAAAAGAATAAGAACCATGCCTTATGGTTGTTCTTATAAAGAATTCTGGTCCTGAAAACCAATAGAATTCTCGGGCAATGAAGGACCCATTGCAGCTCTACGCTGGATAGAAAAGACAGAGGTTGTTTTAAATATACGCAAGTGTGATGAAGAAGACAAGATAATGTTTGCTTCAAATTTATTTAAGAACTCAGCCTTGGAATGGTGGAACACTATCCTCCAGTCAAGAGGAAGTGATAAGGTTTACAACATGGAGTGGGAGGAATTTAAAAATATGGTAGAAAGGAAATTCTGCCCTCCCAATGAAAAAGAACATATAGCAAATAAGTTTCTGAACCATAGGATGACCGGGGTGGATAGTAAGGGTTATACTACCACATTCTTTGAATATGCTCGAATAGTGCCAACCCTTGCATCACCAGAACCAGTGCTGATCTCCCATTATATTTGGGGATTAATTGGGGAGATTAGGCATGTAGTCAAGGCACCTAGACCTCAAACCATAGAAGAAGCTGTAGAACTAGCCAATACCTTGACTGATGAATTAGTACGTACACGAGAAGAAGACCAGAGGAGGAACCTATCTCAAAGGCTTACCCAGGAATTCCGTTCTGGAAATTCCAACCGTGGAAAAAATGTAGGTTCCACATCTGCAACTTATTGCAAGTATTGTAAAAGGAGGCATTCTAGAAGATGCTCCATATATTGCAATTTCTGCAAAATATCAGGACACAAGGAAGAACACTCCAGGAAGAAAGCCAACAACAGGATATGCAACAACTGCAGAGAACAAGGTCATATCAAGCCAAACTGTCCAAAATTAGCTCCAGCTACGAACAACAAGAACACCAAAAATGCTAGAGCATTTGTTCTAACTGCAGATGAAGCCAAAATGATTCCCGACGTGATAACCGGTACGTTTTTAGTTAATGATGTTTTTGCTAAAGTATTATTTGACTCTGGTGCGAACCAAAGTTTTATTAATACTTCGTTTTGCAAACTTCTAAATCAATCATTAACTAAACTCCCACAAGAATGTCTAGTAGAGACAACAAATGAAGAAACAGTTAGGATTTCTGAAATCTTGCAGGGAGCAAGAATAGAGTCTTTAAATCAAAAGTTTATTGCAAACCTTTACCCAATGAATCTGGTAGGATTTGATATTGTATTAGGAATGGATTGGTTAATAGCCAATAAAGCCAGTATTTTATATGATCAAAAGTCAATCCAAGTAAATTTACCAAGGGGTGAAAAGATCACAATTAAAGGAGATAAACCATCCAGATCCACAAAATTCATCTCTGTGATGAAAACTTCAAGCTATATAAGAAAAGGATCATTAGTGTCACACCCAACCGATGGCGGAATCATCGGGGCGTGGCACTGAGCGAAACAGATTGTCCAGAAGTTTCCACAACAATTATCGAAACTATTCAATTTAAATAATACGTCCCATACCGTATCTCAAACAGTCAAATAATTATTACAGACAAACATCAAGACAAATATTCTGTTCCGACAACTCAGATTTTAAATAGACAGCAATTGTTTATCTGCTTCTAGAGACCCCTGATTCGTTATCTACAGACAACTATTTGTTGGGCTCTAAAGCTTTATTCTAGCTTCAATTTCCTACCACATGTGCGTCCTAAGCACCTGTCACATACGTTAAAATACAAGTCAATACATATAATGTAAAGGTGAGCATACAAGTTTGATAATAGCATATAGAGTTCGAATTCGTTTACGCATAACCAACACGTACACATAGTGAAATGAAGCACGTTAGTTATCGACATAGATCCACTGATACCAATGATTGCGGGTTGACTGCCTGAGGCAGTTCGCAATACATGATTACCACCGTAATCCATGCAAGTAAAAGATCCTTAACAACCCCCGTGTGAACGGGTGCTGAGTCCAAACTATAGTACTATCGTTGCTAAGGCAGGTAGACAGCATTCCATGTGTAAACATAACAAACAAGCATTCATAAGCCACGTATAACATGCATTAATGGTTAGCGTTCAAATAGTTTGAGTAGTGTGATAGTTGTAGTTTGAATATTCGTGACGTATGTAACACCCAAAAGTGCTTAAAGCAAAAAGGGATCGAGTATACTCACAGCGATTATGGATTGAAGGGAGCACTTAGCGAGTGCGGTTAGCCTGAATAGATTCGGTAGCATAACGATAAGCGATTCGTAAAACATCACAAAGTATAAAAAGGTCGAATAGGGGTTCGTTCGGATGGTAATTCGATCGAACAGCAATTCGTGCGATTAACAATCCGTTCGGGTGGTCAGTCGATCGGATGGTAATTCGATCGAGTGACGATTCGAGTGGATTGTTCCTTCATATGAGAAGCATGTGTTTGTGTATGATGGTTTGACTTTTGAAGTTTTCGTTGTAGCATTTTGAAACAATGAAGTATCTCTATCTTTCCAGCCGGTTGATCGGACGACTAGTCGTGCGGATGACAATTCGTTCGAATGGTCATCCGGTCGGACGGCGACTTCATGATGAGGTTACTTATTGAAACTAGTTCACTACATAGGAGTCACTCGATCGGATGGCAATTCGATCGAATGGCAATTCGTGTCGTTGAACATGTTGAAAATCGTTAAGTCTTTGAAAGTCTTAGTATCTCATGATCCGAAGAGTAATCCTTTCAAGGGTCGTTCGATCGGATTGTAATTCGTTTCAATACCCAAACTTTAATTAAAGTTATTTAAAGGTGGGACCCAAGTGTAATTCGAGCGGGTGGCAATTCGTTCGGGTAGCCTATCCGTTCGAATGGCAATTCGAGCGGCTGGCAATCCGCTCTGATTGTCCTGTTCGTTCTACACTTGGTCGTTTTAAAGGTTTGTCGTTATGTCGAGCCACTTCGACAACGTGTCAGCCAACAGAACCCTTCGTTCGACCCGGTTGACCAACCTGACCAGGAATCACCCTAGTCCTGCCGGTTGCCGACTCGAGACGGTTGTTCTTGACTAACCCGGAATCGGTAGTCTCGTTAGTAGAATCTAGATCTGAGCCAGCACAACACTAAGGGTGAGTAGGAGACTAGATCAGAACCTGATTCTACGGGTTTTGAGTGTTTTAAGTGTAAAAAGAGTCGAAAGAAAGTTAAAACCATCTTTCAATCCTTTTTCACCACACATGTGTTGAGATCTTTACAAGATCCTTGTGGAAATCGGTTAGATCTAAGTTGTTCTCAGTGGGTTGAGGTCAAAACATGAAGTTCTTGAAGAACACATGATGACGTCACCTTAGAACAAGGATTTCCAAAAGTGGAAAAGATGACAATGACAGGGGTATTTATAGGATGCCAAAAGAGGAAAGGGCTGCTCGGTCGAATGGCACATCGCCTGGGTGACCGTTCGGTCGAATGGCGATTCGATCGAGTGGCACATGTCACTCTTCACCAAGTGGCTATCCGGTTGAATGGCCATTCGATCGGATGGCCCTTGGTTAGGGTGTTTGATGCCATGATTTTTGCTGATTCGATTTCGATTGCGATCGATGCGATACGGTAGATTCTTCTAGTCAATTTACTCTCAGTCCTAAACACTCATATCTCGCATAATCTATTTTCCACCATTTCTAGAGTTCGTTTCACGATTCGAGTTCGATTGCACTTCGATTTAGATTTCGAGTTTCGATTGAGTTCGCTTGCTTATCACAACATAACATAAATAAACATGCACAGGTAACACGTAAGGCACACACACACGTATAATAACAAGTAAAATTTATAGCTCGAGTTGCGGTTAGAAGTCGATTCGATTAGCATAGCTTGATTATTGATTAGTTAACTTTATCGCATTGTTACTTCCTGTATTTCACAGTCGTAAGTCGATTGATTAACGATTAACACACATCGATTATTGCATTAACGACACTTACTCCACATAATACAAATAAATTAAAGAAATTTCTACGAGTCAAGTTGCGCGAAATCGGTCGTTGACTTTGACCTTGACTTTGACTTTCACTTGTGAAAACACGGGGTGTTACAGCCTCCCCTTGTTTAGGGAATTTCGTCCCAAAATTAGACTGGAAGCTGTATAACGCCGCGAATCACATTTGAGAACTTTCCGTTTGGACCGGTTTTGACTTCGAAACGATTGCGGAATCCGTACACGAACGTGACCAAACACACAAGAACGTACTATAATCGGTGATTCTATAGATTGATATGAAATCGTACAAAGCATTAGAATCACAATGCTACTTTCTCTCTCTAGCTTCACTCTTTAAACAACTGCGGGTACTTAGCCTTCATGTCGCTTTCGAGTTCCCAAGTGAACTCCGCGCCTCGTTTGCCTTCCCATCGGACCTTCACAATAGGGACGCGTGAGCGCCTGAGCTGCTTGGTTTGGCGATCCATGATTTCGACAGGCTTTTCCACGAAGTGTAATGTTTCGTTCACTTGTAGATCGTCTAGAGAGACATGTAAATCGTGGTTGGCGAGGCACTTTCGGAGGTTTGACACGTGGAAAGTCGGGTGGACATTACTAAGTTCCTCCGGTAATTCGAGTCTGTAGGCGACTTTTCCGATCCTTTCCAGAATCTTAAATGGTCCAACATATCGAGGCACGAGTTTCCCTTTCTTGCCGAATCAGACCACACCCTTCCAAGGTGATACCTTTAGGAGTACGTGGTCACCAACGCCAAATTCACGGGGCTTGCGCTTTTTATCGGCGTAAACTTTCTGTCGATCCCAAGCTTTCACCAGGTTGTCTCGGATTTGGAAAATTTTGTCTGTCGTTTCTTGTAATAGCTCAGGACCGGTTAGTTGCGAATGACCGATCTCGTGCTATACAATAGGCGATCGACATCTTCTTCCGTATAATGCCTCGAATGGTGCCATTTGGATGCTAGAATGGTAACTGTTGTTATACGAGAATTCGACTAACGGCAGGTATTTATCCCAATTACCCCCGAAGTCTAGGACACACGAACGGAGCATGTCTTCAAGAGTATGAATCGTTCTTTCAGTCTGACCGTCGGTTTGAGGGTGGAAAGCGGTACTTAGATTAAGCGTTGTACCGAGTGCCGTTTGAAACGTTTCCCATAGTCGCGAGGTAAAACGAGCATCACGGTCAGAAATGATGTCACGAGGCGTCCCATGATTACAAATGATCTCGTCGGTGTAGATTCGGGCTAATCGTTCTACCTTGTAGTCTTCTCGTATTGGCAGAAAGTGAGCTGATTTAGTCAAACGGTCGACCACAACCCATATGCTGTCGTGACCTGATGACGTGTGTGGTAGCTTGGTTATAAAATTCATAGCTATGCTCTCCCACTTCCACATGGGGATTGGTGGTTGTTCGAGTAAGCCAGAGGGTCTTTGGTGTTCAGCCTTGACTCTAGCACAAGTTAGGCATTTTCCGACGTAGAGAGCGATATCCCTTTTCATACCCGGCCACCAGTACCTATAACGAAGATCCTGGTACATTTTGTCGGCGCCGGGGTGAATAGAGTACCGAGATTTGTGGGATTCGTCCATTAAGATTTGTCGCAATTTCGTTCACTTGGGAATCCAAATTCGGTCTAGAAAGTGGAATATCCCGTTTGATTTGCTCACAAGTTGGGCTCCATCGTGGTAGATTCTTTCTTTCTTCAAGGTGCGTTCATTAAAACATGCATGTTGAGCGTCGCGGATGAGGGTTTCGAGATCGTGTTGGGCTTGAACATTACGGGTGCTAAGCAGGTAACTCCGTCTGCTGAGTGCGTCGGCAACAACATTTGCCTTGCCTGGGTGATAACGGATCTCACAGTCGTAATCGTTGAGAAGTTCTACCCATCGGCGTTGACGCATATTAAGTTCCTTCTGATTAAAGATATGTTGCAATCGTACACTTGGTACCATACAGGTAGTGTCGCCAAATCTTTAACGCAAAAACAACTGCGCCTAGCTCGAGATCATGGGTTGTATAGTTCTTCTCGTGGATTTTCAGCTGACGAGATGCGTAAGCTATGACCTTGTCCCGTTGCAAGAGAACACAACCGAGACCAAGGTTGGAAGCATCACAGTAGACAATGAAATCATCGTTTCCATCTGGCAATGTGAGGACAGGAGCGTTGCATAGCATGTGCTTGAGGTTTTGGAAGGCAGTCTCTTGTTTGGTTCCCCAGACAAAAGGCTGGTCCTTATGCGTAAGAGAGGTAAGTGGTACAGCAATCTTCGAGAATCCCTCGATAAATCGTCGATAATAGCCCGCTAGTCCGAGAAAAGAGCGGACTTCAGACGGGTTCTTAGGTGTAACCCAGCTCTTGACAGCTTCAATCTTTGCAGGGTCGACGTGAATGCCTTGACTATTTACGATGTGACCTAGAAACTGAACTTCCTCCAGCCAGAATTCACACTTGGAGAACTTGGCATAGAGTTGGTTCCCCTAGAGTAACTCGAGAACCAAACGCAGATGTTGCGCATGTTCGGTTTTCGATTTGGAATAGATCAAGACATCGTCGATGAATACGATGACGAAACGGTCGAGATATGGTTTACACACGTGATTCATCAGATCCATGAAAACCGCTGGTGCGTTGGTTAAACCGAAAGGCATGACAACGAATTCGTAGTGACCGTAACGAGTACGAAACGCGGTTTTGGGTATATCCTCCTCTTGAATACGTAGCTGGTGATATCCTGAACGCAGTCGATCTTTGAGAAACACGTAGCGCCTTGTAGTTGATCAAACAAATCGTCAATGCGAGGTAGAGGGTAGCGGTTCTTGATAGTTAACTTATTCAATTCCCGATAGTCGATGCACATCCTGAACGACCCGTCCTTCTTTTTGACGAAAAGGACTGGCGCGCCCCACGGAGAGGTGCTCGGGCGAATGAAGCCTTTCTCAAGCAATTCCTGGAGTTGGGTTGAGAGTTCGTGCATTTCAGACGGCGCAAGACGATAATGAGCTTTGGCAATAGGGTTGGCTCCAGGAATGAGGTCGATACGAAAGTCGATATCACGACTTGGCGGTAAACTGGGAAGATCCTCTGGAAAAACATTAGGAAATTCTCGAACCACAGGAACGTCCTTCACTTCCTTCTTCTCTTTATTTTCCTTCTCCGCTGCTACTACGTTAGCCAAGAAAGCCCTGTATTCCTTGCGGAGATACTTACTAGCTTGGACATAAGACATAAGTTTGAGACCCTTCGAAGTAGTATCACCATATACACACAATGAGTCACCATTCGCGAGCGAGAATCGAATCATTTTGTCGAAGCATACAACTTCAGCATGGTTTTCTCGAAGAAAGTCCATGCCTACTATAACGTCGAAACTTTCGAGCTGCATCGGAATAAGGTCAATTGGGAAGATATGATTGTTGAGCTCGAGAGTACAATCACGGATAACGGAATTGACAGCGACGGTTCTTCCAGTAGCGACTTCAACATCGAATGCCGAGGAGAGTTGGGAGCATTTACGACTAAGGAGTTTCTCAAATTCGAGCGACACAAAGCAGTTATCGGCTCCAGTATCAAACAAACATGAAGCATAAATACCATTCACAAGGAACGTACCATTTACCATGTTGTTGTCGGCCTAGGCTTGACGCACGTTGAGGTTGAAAGTTCTGGCGCGTGCGGCCTGTTGTTGCTGTTGCTGTTGTTGTTGTTGTTGTTGTTGTTGTTGTTGTTGTTGCTGTGGCTGCTGTTGCTGAGGCTCTTGTTTCACGACCCTGTTTGGGCACATGTTGGCAAAATGGTTCGGGTCGCCACATGCGAAGCAGGCTCTGGCTTTGACTGCGGGTGCCGGAGGAGCTTGTTGACCCAGTGGGGCAGTGAGTAGAGCTTGGTTGGCAGGAGCTTGACGAATACGGCAATTGGCAGTAAAATGACCGTATACGTTGCAATGAGCACAATAACGGCAAGCAATGGCAGTTGGGTGGTGATAGGTGCAAGTAGGGCAGAGCGGGTGTGGCCCAGTGTATGCACGCTTTGCAGGCGGTGCATTGGCCACAGGCGCCGCTACTTGACGCTGTTGGGCAGGTACGGCTTGAACTGGTGCAGCAGTGATCGCACAGTTCTTGTTGTTGGAGCTGTTCTTTCTCTTGTTCTTCCTCTTGTTGCCTGATGAGGTAGGTTCAGCAGTTGGTGCGATAGCAGTAGCTTGATGCAGATGCTTCGAAGTCTTATCCCAGACACCAGCCTTAACCCGTTTGTCATTGATTTCAGCGGCCAGCAGATAGGTTTCCTCGATCGTCGTAGTCTTAGCCGCTTGTACGAAATCAGCAACGCAGTCGGGCAGGGCCCGGATGTACTTCTTGATCGTCATGTCGGGAGTTTTGACTTGATCAGGACAGATAATGCTGAGCTGTTTAAAACGAGCAGTAAGACCAGCATTGTCACCATCCTTTTGCTGGATGTGCCAAAATTCATCTTCTAGCTTTTGACGTTCGTTAGGAGGGCAGAATTCCTCTAGCATAACTTCCTTGAGCTCGTCCCACGACAGACCGTAGGCTGCATCGTTCCCTCGCTTGTTCCTCTCGGCCGTCCACCAGTCTAGTGCTCGGGACTGGAAAACGCCGGTAGCGTTCAGAGTTCGAAGGTCATTAGGGCAACCACTTTGTCGCAGAGTAACCTCAATAGAGTCAAACCAGTGAAATAGTGCAGTGGGACCTCCTTCGCCAGTGAATTCTTTTGGCCCACAAGACTTGAATTGCTTGAAGCTGAAAGGTCTTGCGGCAGCTTTAGGAGCGTCGGTTCTTGATTCTTCAGACGATTTGCTGGCATTCTCACAAACATCACTCACAGCCTTTGCTACGCTTTTAGCGATGATGGAAGCAAGACGTCTGTCTCTCTTTTCCTGACGAGAAAATGCATGACGGGATCCAAACGACATTGTCTGCAATAGACATCGTCACGGAACTCAACACATTGTATTCGAATCTCACCTCACACGTTTACTACCTACTAAAGCTCAGTAACACGTACATCCACGTACACGCATAACACATAGAGCACAAATCACATAAACACGTAAAATCACATAATCACATAATTCCTAAGCATGTAGAGCAAATAATCACATAACGCCTAATCACGTAAAACACAGGAGCAAGGAAGTGCATACGCATTGAGTCACTTAGAAGCAGTCAGAAAACAGAAATCTATTATTCAAAGCTCGCGATCGTTCGAATATAGCGATCGCGTTTAGTATATCGAGTAGCGTAGTATAGCATAAGGTTGTCCAAAATTCGGCGATTTGTTAGCGATTTGAGATGAAAATGCAGTGCGAGTCGTGCGTGTCGATCGAAGTGAAAGTAAAATTGAGTAAATCTTCAAAAATTTAAACACATAAATAGGTAAAGGCACATAAAACACATAAAATCGATGAATTGGAGCGACAACTGTCGAATCCAGACACATAAAATTGAGAATTAGACCGTCTGCGGCTACTAGACGTTGACTACCCAAAGTGATTCGACTATTCTTAGCGGACCTGTCGTCACATTTCGACTTTCAAGGTCGTGTTTCTGCCTCGATTCTTGGGCATTCAACACGTACTCCCTGGGTTATAGTCATGAATTCAGGTCGTTGGAGTTCGTCGAGGCTTTGGTGAGAAGAGTAAAAGTTAGGAGCAAGTTGTCAAGGTTAGGGTTTCACCCCTAGCTTAGCAATTTCTTCCTTGTTTTAGCAAAATTGAGGAGATTATTCATCAAAATATGGATTTCACTCCTGATTTGGTATAATTCTCCTCGTTTGTTATTGGAATTAATGAGGAAATCATCGATAAATTGATAAAATCGGCACTGACCAAGCAATTTAGTTGAGAGTTTGCGGTTTTCACACCTAATCCCAACGAAATCGTCTGATCCTTTTTGAAAATTCGAGTGCAGTGATAACGAGAAATAGCTGAGTACAGCACATAAGTTTGGTCTGTTGGTTCTTAACTATAGTCTAGGTCTTTAAGACATCGACCCGGACTAGGTCGAGTCTTGCCTAAATCCCTATAGTTATGGCTCTGATACCAATCTGTCACACCCCAACCGATGGCGGAATCATCGGGGCGTGGCACCGAGCGAAACGGATTGTCCAGAAGTTTCCACAACAATTATCGAAACTATTCAATTTAAATAATACGTCCCATACCGTATCTCAAACAGTCAAATAATTATTACAGACAAACATCAAGACAAATATTATGTTCCGACAACTCAGATTTTAAATAGACAGCAATTGTTTATCTGCTTCTAGAGACCCCTGATTCGTTATCTACAGACAACTATTTGTTGGGCTCTAAAGCTTTATTCTAGCTTCAATTTCCTACCACATGTGCGTCCTAAGCACCTGTCACATACGTTAAAATAAAAGGCAATACATATAATGTAAAGGTGAGCATACAAGTTTGATAATAGCATATAGAGTTCGAATTCGTTTACGCATAACCAGCACGTACACATAGTGAAATGAAGCACGTTAGTTATCGACATAGATCCATCGATACCAATGATTGCGGGTTGACTGCCCGAGGCAGTTCGCAATACATGATTACCACCGTAATCCATGCAAGTAAAAGATCCTTAACAACCCCCGTGTGAACGGGTGCTGAGTCCAAACTATAGTACTATCGTTGCTAAGGCAGGTAGACAGCATTCCATGTGTAAACATAACAAACAAGCATTCATAAGCCACGTATAACATGCATTAATGGTTAGCGTTCAAATAGTTTGAGTAGTGTGATAGTTGTAGTTTGAATATTCGTGACGTATGTAACACCCAAAAGTGCTTAAAGCAAAAAGGGATCGAGTATACTCACAGCGATTATGGATTGAAGGGAGCGCTTAGCGAGTGCAGTTAGCCTGAATAGATTCGGTAGCATAACGATAAGCGATTCGTAAAACGTCACAAAGTATAAAAGGGTCGAATAGGGGTTCGTTCGGATGGAATTCGATCGAACAGCAATTCGTGCGATTAACAATCCGTTCGGGTGGTCATTCGATCGGATGGTAATTCGATCGAGTGACGATTCGAGTGGATTGTTCCTTCCTATGAGAAGGATGTGTTTGTGTATGATGGTTTGACTTTTGAAGTTTTCGTTGTAGCATTTTGAAACAGTGAAGCATCTCTATCTTTCCAGCTGGTCGATCGGACGACTAATCGTGTGGATGACAATTCGTTCGAATGGTCATCCGGTCGGACGGCGACTTCATGATGAGGTTACTTATTGAAACTAGTTCACTACATAGGAGTCACTCGATCGGATGGCAATTCGATCGAATGGCAATTCGTGTCATTGAACATGTTGAAAATCGTTAAGTCTTTGAAAGTCTTAGTATCTCATGATCCGAAGAGTAATCCTTTCAAGGGTCGTTCGATCGGATTGTAATTCGTTTCAATACCCAAACTTTAATTAAAGTTGTTTAAAGGTGGGACCCAAGTGTAATTCGAGCGGGTGGCAATTCGTTCGGGTAGCCTATCCGTTCGAATGGCAATTCGAGCGGCTGGCAATCCGCTCTGATTGTCCTGTTCGTTCTACACTTGGTCGTTTTGAAGGTTTGTCGTTATGTCGAGCCACTTCGACAACGTGTCAGCCAACAGAACCCTTCGTTCGACCCGGTTGACCAACCTGACCAGGAATCACCCTAGTCCTGCCGGTTGCCGACTCGAGACGGTTGTTCTTGACTAACCCGGAATCGGTAGTCTCGTGAGTAGAATCTAGATCTGAGCCAGCACAACACTAAGGGTGAGTAGGAGACTAGATCAGAACCTGATTCTATGGGTTTTGAGTGTTTTAAGTGTAAAAAGAGTCGAAAGAAAGTTAAAACCATCTTTCAATCCTTTTTCACCACACTTGTGTTGAGATCTTTACAAGATCCTTGTGGAAATCGGTTAGATCTAAGTTGTTCTCAGTGGGTTGAGGTCAAAACATGAAGTTCTTGAAGAACACATGATGACGTCACCTTAGAACACCCGAAATCTAGTGATTTCACGGTTAAAAATTAAGATTTAAAAGATAGAAAGGTGTAGGAGTGTGTGTAGATCAAGAAAGTACAAGATTTAGGACGAGATCTTACCGGAATCGGGAGAAATCTGAGAAAAGGTTGAGTTGAGCGTGCTGGTCGAACAAGGATTTCCAAAAGTGGAAAAGATGACAATGACAGGGGTATTTATAGGATGCCAAAAGAGGAAAGGGCTGCTCGGTCGAATGGCACATCGCCTGGGTGACCGTTCGGTCGAATGGCGATTCGATCGAGTGGCACATGTCACTCTTCACCAAGTGGCTATCCGGTCAAATGGCCATTCGATCGGATGGCCCTTGGTTAGGGTGTTTGATGCGATGATTTTTGCTGATTCGATTTCGATTGCGATCGATGCGATACGGTAGATTCTTCTAGTCAATTTACTCTCAGTCCTAAACACTCATATCTCGCATAATCTATTTTCCACCATTTCTAGAGTTCGTTTCACGATTCGAGTTCGATTGCACTTCGATTTAGATTTCGAGTTTCGATTGAGTTCGCTTGCTTATCACAACATAACATAAATAAACATGCACAGGTAACACGTAAGGCACACACACACGTATAATAACAAGTAAAATTTATAGCTCGAGTTGCGGTTAGAAGTCGATTCGATTAGCATAGCTTGATTATTGATTAGTTAACTTTATCGCATTGTTACTTCCTGTATTTCACAGTCGTAAGTCGATTGATTAACGATTAACACACATCGATTATTGCATTAACGACACTTACTCCACATAATACAAATAAATTAAAGAAATTTCTACGAGTCAAGTTGCGCGAAATCGGTCGTTGACTTTGACTTTCACTTGTGAAAACACGGGGTGTTACAATTAGTGTATTTGATTTCTATAATCACTAACACTAAAGGAAAAGAACTAAAAGACATTCCAGTAGTGTCTCAGTTTTCAGATGTGTTTCCAGAATAATTACCAAGACTACCGCCAGACGTAGAAGTCGAATTCAAGATTCACCTACTGCCATGAACAACACCAATTGCCAAAGCACCTTACCGTTTGGCACCCGCCGAAATGCAGGAACTAAAGAAACAGTTAGACGAATTATTGGAAAAATGATTCATCGCCATGGGGAGCACTGATTTTATTCGTTAAAAAGAAAGACGGATCAATGCGTATGTGCATTGACTACCGTGAATTGAATAAGGTCACGATTAAGAACCGGTATCCATTACCAAGAATCGATGATCTGTTCGATCAATTGCAAGGAGCACGATTTTTCTCAAAAATCGATTTAAGGTCAGGATATCATCAATTAAAGGTACAGGAAGAGGACATTCCTAAAACCGCATTTAGAACAAGGTATGGCCATTATGAATTTACTGTCATGCCATTTGGTCTAACCAATGCCCCAGCCGCATTTATGGACATGATGAACCGAATATGTAAGTCATATTTGGATAAATTCATAATTGTCTTCATAGATGATATTCTCATTTACTCTAAAAGTAAAGAGGATCATGCAAAGCATTTGCACACACTTCTAAGTTTACTAAGAAAGGAAAAGCTTTATGCTAAATTTTCAAAGTGCGAGTTTTGGTTAGAACAGGTACAGTTTCTTGGACACTTAGTCAACCATGAAGGAATTCATGTGCATCCTACCAAGATCGGGGCGATTAACAAATGGAAATCCCCTGAGTCACCAACCGAGGTTAGAAGTTTCTTAGGATTGGACGGTTATTATAGAAGATTTATTCGAGATTTTTCTAGAATAGCCATTCCCTTAACTAAGCTAACCTGTAAATCCTTTAAGTTTGAATGGGGACCAAAACAAGAAGAAGCATTTAGAATTCTTAAGCAATGATTAACCCACGCACCCAAACTAGCGTTACCAGAAGGAACTGAAGATTTTGTAGTATATTGTGACGCTTCTAAGTTAGGTTATGGATGTGTATTAATGTAACGTCAAAAGGTTATAGCTTACGCGTCTAGACAACTTAAGAATCATGAAGAGAATTATTCAACCCATGATTTGGAATTAGGAGCCATAATTTTTGCCCTTAAGATTTGGAGACATTACCTTAATGGTAGTAAGTTTACCATATTCACTGATCATAAAAGTTTAAGGTATGTTTTCAGGCAAAAAGAGTTAAATATGAGACAAAGACGCTGGATGGAGATTCTTAGTGATTATGATTGTAATATCCAGTATCATGCAGGAAAGGCAAATGTAGTGGCTGATGCTTTAAGCCGAAAGTCTCATGAAAAGCCAAAAAGGGTACGTTCTCTGAAATTAAATTTACTAGTAGATTTAAATGATCAAATTAGAAAAACACAAGAAGCAGTAATCAAGGATGATACTGAAAAATTAAAAGAAATGATTAAGGAATTAGAACAAGGAACAGATGGAATTTGGAGATTCCATAAAAAGAGAATGTGGATACCTAAATTAGGGAACCTGCGTCATCATATATTAGAAGAAGCCCATAACTCCAAATATACGTGATCCTGGAAGTGATAAGATGTATCAGGATTTAAGAAAGAATTTTTGGTGGATAGGAATGAAAAAGGACATAGCAGGCTATGTTTCTAAGTGTTTAAACTGTTCACAAGTTAAAGCTGAACATCAGAAACCCTCAGGTTTGCTGCAACCGTTAGAAATGCCAGTATGGAAATGAGAATCGATAACAATGGATTTTGTTACCAAATTACCCAAAACAAGAAAATGTAATGATACAATCTGGGTGATTGTAGATAGGCTAACCAAGTCAGCTCATTTCCTACCAATGAAAGAAACTTTCAGTATGGAACAGTTGGAATGCCGTCTCGGAGAGGGTATTACTAATGTTAAAATGGGTTATTATACTAACACGTGTGCATTTGTGTAAATTATAGATAATTCTCAGGAAATCCTTCTAGAAAACCTAAAACAACAATGTGAGTAATCTCCTTTTTACAAACTGTTTTTACAAAACCTTAAATATTTTACAATGCAATTTAGCAGTGATTGAGTCTTTGTAATTCTACGATTACTGCCGGTATGTTGGGATTTTGTATACAAAATGTGAGACACGTTACCATTGGACGAAGAGTTAGCCAATGTGTAATATGACCCACTAGTCAGGAATGACAGTTTGAATGAGTAATTGGGTAGATGTAAACATTGTAATCGCTCTCAATACTGTTTAAATTAATAAAACTTTTCTTGATTAAACTGGGATTTACTCACCAGTATTTTCCACTGACAAGATGTTTTTAAACGCGTTTCAGGTAACACAATGTGAAAGCCAATTAGAAGCCAGCTGGACAACACTGAAGGCTTGGAAAAGTGGCTATAAAAGTTACCTAAATAAAAGAAGGCGTTTATTTCAATAAAATGAGATTTATCCCTATAAATCAGTTTGTAATAAAAACTTGAGTTTTATCCCAATGTGTTTATTTATATAAAATGTGGTGTTTTACTCTGATAAAATATTTCATAACTACGGTCCTGATGTAATTTCCGCTGCCAAATTAATAAACACTGATACCACCAACACTGTTATTCGTGGCCGCCCGTTCCCGGGACAGATAGGGGGCGGGGTTTGCGACAGATATTGTTCTTGTTCACGTCTCTAAATATTCTGTTCGTAGCAGCCCAGGCCCAGCGACTTAGGGAAGTTCTGATGAAGTGATGATGTTCGACTGTTCGTTACTCTGATGAGTTTGTTCGTCTCGTCCTTTCAGATTCCAGGTGTACATGAAATTGCAGTCATGTGTTATAGTTTTTATTAAAATCATATTAGTATTGGGCCAATAAACCTAATGTGTAGCAGGCTAAATTATAGACCATTAAAAAGTATTTGATAACAGACCCATATTGGAATTGGTACGTGTTTAGAATTTTTTTTAAATAACAATATATATCAATTTTTTTAAAACATTTCGCGCCCTGTGGGTTAGTTTGATTTTAGTTTTACCGCTTGGTCTTGAACTTTTGGAACAAAAAATATTTTGGTCCAAAATAATGAAATTAGGCCTAACACATTGGACCATATCTTTCGGTAATCAATAACTAACTGATCACTGTAGTCTTAAGGTGGGTTACACTATTTATTAAACTAGGTATATCATCGTCGTCGTGTTGTGACAAATTTCTTTTGTTATTTAGTCCGTATTTACATTTGTTCTGAAATCACTAATAGCGCGTTGCGTACAGAATCGTTGACAAGAATAAAAAGAAAATGTAAAAATCACTAAAAGATAACCGAAAGACAATCAACCAAAAAAGTTGTATGGTAATGATGTTGTTCGTATGAAACTCGTGGTCAGAGATGAGCAAACGATACTGGGTACAGGTATTGAATTTCCCAAACCGAACGATCAATTGGGTACCGACTTTAGGCGTCCCTAGTACTGGTATTTTCAGTACCAGTACCGATTCGGTAAAAGCTGGCACCGAGCTCATCCCTACCCCTAAACAAAAAAAAAAATCATTAAAAGTTGAAGAAATCAACAAAAAAAGTTGTACAATACCGTTCTTGTTCATATGGTACCTGTGATCAGGGATGAGCAAATGGTATCAGATAGCAGTACCGAATTTCCCAAACTAAAAGTATTTCAATAGCAATTCGGTACCGACTATTGGCATTTTTGTACCTGGTGCCAGTTTTTACCTTTATATAATATAACGATACCGAACAGCACCGTACCAGAAAAAAACAATAAAAGAAGTTGTCACGTGACAACCAATGAATAGTGTTTGGTCCGATAAGAAGTTATGCAACTTCTTATTGGACCAAGCATTATTTATTGGCTTGGTTTATTGATATATGGTTTATTAATATATTGATGATAATGATAATTATATTAAACTAGTAGGGAAGCCCGCGCTTTGCGACGGGTTTGATACGACCACTTAATATATTTGAAATGAAAAAAAACTACCTGTTCCATCCTTAGAATCCATTTATTTGATCTGAGATCAATAACATCATGGCTGTTCTTTGCTTTCATTGATCTTATAAATCATGGATTTTGATGCAACTTAGGCTTGGCTCCGGTTCATGACAAGCATTGACAATGACACTGGCCCTACCCTATCACCGACCGGGCTTGTAACGAACCACTAAGAGCTTTCAGTTTCTTCAACATCCACCTTACTGATATCATCCATACTTGATTTTTATTCACTAAAGTTAAAACAATTAACTCATACTTTAATAATAGATGGTTTTCTTGACGTCATTGGCGGATCTTGCCCGTTGAACGTGCCAGGGCCGAAAGACACGGGCACTAAAAAAAACCCGGGCAAGCCCGGGCCAAACATAGTATATATAAAAAATTTCGATCGAAATGCGGAAAATTAGCACTACGGCCGAAAAACTTGCCCGGGCCATGGCCCTGCCACAGCCCTATTAAGATCCGCCCATGGTTGACGTTCTTGCTTCTCTTGGGAAACAAATTTTTTTTTCCAATATCCTTGCCATTTCGTATGTTTCAGACGCATGCACTTCTTGTTTGACCACTTTCGCGAAAATAAAGTGTAGATTACCAACATGACTTACTCATGTGATTCTAATTAATTAAAAAAAAAAAAAAAATTAAGAGTACATCTCAAAAGTAGCCACTTTTTCACACCTCTATGGCCATGCCAGAAGAATTTCATGTATACAGCAATGAAATACACGAATTTTTGGTAGTGTATCTACTTTAACTCTAGTATATGCTTTTACTCTCCTATACCTATACACAAATAGGACAAAGATCCGTTAGGAACCACCCTTTATTGCAAGAATCGCGAGAACCAATGTGAACACAACAAAAAATGCCTAAAAATAGCAAAAAAACACAATTTTTTTTAATATTTTTTATAAAAAAATCGCTAGTTTTAGTAGCAAAAATTTAAAAAAAAAAAAAAAAAACATTTTTTTTTGCTACTAAAAGTAGCGATTTTAACATAAAAAATATTAAAAAAAAATTTAGATTTTTTTTTATTTTTTTGGATTTTTTGGGGGTTTAGTTTTTAGCATTTAGCTTGGGGGGGGGGGGGGGGGTTTAGGTTTTTTTTTTGGGGGGGGGGGGGGGGTGGGGGTTAGGTTTTTTTAGGTTTTTTTTAGCTATTTTAGGTTGTGTTCACATTGGTTCTCGCGGTTCTCGCAATAAAGGTGGTTCTCGCATGAACCTTACCCTACACAAATAAATATTATACATATGCGTATCTATATGAGAATAACAATATATACTATATCAATGTAACGACTTGCACGAAAATGTCCTAAAACGCTCCGTAAGTAGAAAACCCGAACCCCTAAAACCCCAATTTTATGAAAAATCAAGAAAAACAAGTTTTCTTACTCGGTCGCGGCCCGCGAAGGAGTTAAGATGGGTCTTCCCAGGGCGCGACAGCTCTGAAGTCTCCGGATAATGATCAAGGCCACGTATCCCACACGTGGCAGGTCTAGGGTGTGACACGGTAGCCCTAGCCATAGCTAGGGTGGCCCTCGCGGGCCGCGAAGGATCTCCCTTCAGGCTGTCGCGGGCCGCGATTAACCTAAATTTCAGCTATAAATTCAACGTTGCATGGCCAGTTCATTTTGCTCGAAAATTTTCACTCAAACTGCTTTCTTTCTGTTCGAAATCAAAATTTAGAGTATTGAGACGCTGCTACGATAACGGGGTAATAACTCGATCACTGCTACGATACAATGTCCGATCGATTAAAACCGATCCGATGGATGTTTAAGTGCTGCCCAAATCCTGGGCTATACTTTGTCATTCGCCGTGAGGGTTTCGATCTCGTGAATTATCGTGAAAGTTGTATTAAGTTACTGACCTAGTTTCGTTTGCATCTTATATTTTACTAGGTTATCGGCTTAATAAGTGGGCAGACTCTGTCCGTTTAAACTTGCAATGTGAGTTATTCTGTTTTTTTTTTTTTTTTATCAAAGTTGCTTTGTAAAACCCTAAATGTTTTCCAGTTATAATTACATGGATTAAGTCTTTGCAAATCTTTAATTACTGGCAGTAAGTGGGGTATTGTGCACATTACTGATGTATTATCACTCTTAGGTGGGCGAGCCTAATTAGTGATACACGTCCTTATTGGGTGACAGGACCCAATAGTGATATGACCACATTCATAGATCCGGTCGAGTGACAACTGTACCAGATAATTATAAGATAGGGGCAATTGTAATCGCTCTTAATACTGTAAATTATGACAATGTGTCGTTTTGTACAAATTGAATGACTCGCCATTATTTCCCGCTGATCAAATTTTTTTAAAACATGTTTCAGGTGATTTACCGTTAACAAGGAAAAGAATGAAGTGACTCAGTAAATAAATAAAACATGTTTTCTGTAACCAGGGAATTTCCCAGTGAAATTCCTTTCTTGTAAAATACGGGGTTTGTCCCGATATTATAAATAAAACAATCTGGTGTTTTCCTTTTAAACGATCCTGTTAAAATTTCCGCTACCAAATAAAGACAAATACCACGGGTTTCTGTCCCGCGGCTTTCGGACCGGGCAAAACGGGTCGGGGGCCGTGACAGAAAAAGGTGGTATCAGAGCCACTTGTTTAAGCCAATTAAGTATTTGAAAAATACTTAAGTTTTCAATTTGCCATTTTGTGATTCTGTGAAATTTAAATTTACAATATTTAAAAATTTTAATTTGGACTTTTGTGTTTCCTTATGTGTGCCTAACAACATGAATGAACTATTGGAAGCCCTCTGAAATTTCACCATCCATACTACTGATATGGAGACTACCGGAAACCAGTCCGGATATCAGGCTGACACCGAGGAGCCAATGGTGTTTCAATCCCAGGAGAAACCCAAACCTAAAAAGATAAGAAGGCTTTTGGACTGGAAACGAGGGAGAAAGAAGAAACTCGCAGCTTAAAGGGTAAAGAAAACTGTGGATCCAAAAGGAAAAGAAAAAAAAGTAGGAGAGAGCTCTGGTCAAGCTCAGGAGCTGCCACCCTGGGAAGAACTGGATAGAAAACTGGCAAACTGTGACCTTATTGGACTTGCTGATGAAACCCTTTTTATTTTCCCGCTCAATCAGAACTTCCTATCAATTTGGAACCTGCCATTCCGGACCTAATTGTTAACCCTCAACCTCTTCCGGGGCAAATGGAAGAATGGTGGACTAGTGACTGGCATTTTTAGAATTTCATGAATAATCCAAATGTGTACTTTCCCCAGTTTGAACATGAACCTGCTCCTTTTCCATCCATGAACCCGGAGAATGTTGCCGAATTACGCCGCTACGGCGAGGAACTGGTGGATGCAGGAAATCGGATTCGAGAAGTGGGGGAAAACATCACATGGAAGTACGACGAGCGGGAGCGTCGTTTTTGAAAAACCGGTTAACTATAGTTAAATATTTGTATAATAATAATAAAATGTGAATATATATATATATATATATATATATATATATATATAAAGTAAATAAATAATAATAATAATAATAAAATAATAACAATAAAATAATGTATGATATTGTATAATAGCACCAAATAAAGTATCTGTAAATATCTGGTTTGTATGGATGCATAAAAATATATAAAAATTTAAATGTCGCAATGTCGACGATTTTGGTTACATGTGCTGACTTAACTGTGTTTGTGATTGCCCTATTGTGTTTAGTTGCTATCCATTTTCTTTTGTGACAATAATTTATATATATTGTTAATTATTCAGATGGCAAACGCAGTAAACCAACCGGCAAATGAAGTTAACCAATCGGAACCAAATAACGAAGACCATTTTCTCAATAGGCAAGATATAGAAAATATAGTTGCTCAGGTAATAGCCAGTGCTATCACAGCAATCGTCTCCGCCGTTAAGAATCCCGTTGAACCTTCCCAAGCTAACCATAGCAAACGCACCCGCGACGATAATTTCAGTAACAGTGTAAATGGGGGCGGTGATAATAATAATGTGATTCAAGCCCCATTATATAAGAAAATGAAGGTGATGACGACTGGTTACACTTACAAAGAATTTCTCGCCTGTAAGCCAGTCGAATTTACAGGCAATGAAGGGGCAACTGCCTTACTACGTTGGTTAGAAAAGACCGAAGCTGTAATCAAAATAAGTAAGTGCGCAGAAGAAGATAAGGTAATGTATGCATCCCACCTTTTCAAAGAAGAGGCGTTAGAATGGTGGAACACGGTGCTGCAAGCCAAGGGAAGTGACATGGCTTATGCCATGAGTTGGGAGGAATTTAAGGAATTGGTAGAAAGAAAGTTTTGTGCCTCCTACGAAAAGGAACAGATGACAAATAAGTTTCTGAACCACCGGATGGTGGACGTTGATTGTCGGGGGTATACTAAAATTGTACCGACTTTGGCCTCGCCAGAACCGGTGCTTATTTCTCGCTACATTTGGGGACTAATTTGCGAGATTCGCGACATAGTCAAAGCTGCGAGACCCCGAACAATTGACGATACGGTCAAATTGGCCAACACCTTGACCGACGGATTGGTGCGTACGAGAGAAGAAAACAGGAAAAAGGAATTGGCTCAAAAGATTACCCAAGGTTTCTGTGGGGGTAATAATAATAGTAATTTCAAGAAAAAGGGAACCGGGCAGGCTTCCGCACCACCATTTTGCGGAAACTGTAAAAGGAAACATTTTGGAAAATGTAAGGAAAATTGCAATTTCAGCAAAGCACCGGGGCACCGAGAGGAGGAATGCAGGAAGAAATCAACGATCTGCTACAACTACGGAGAAGCTGGCATTTTAAGCCAAATTGCCCTAAATTGGTCAAGCCAGCTGATAACAAGGCCAAAACTGCCGAAGGAACTAATAAGAAGAATGCAAGAGCCTTCCAGTTGACAACGCGAGGAGCAGATCTGATTCCGGACGTAATAGCTGGTACGTTTCTTGTTCATGACGTTTACGCAAAAGTATTATTTGACTCTGGTGCAAACCAAAGTTTTATAAATACTTCATTCTGCCAAGCTCTTAAGCAACCTTTAACCAAACTTAGGCAAATTTATACGGTAGAAACGGCAGAAGGAAACTCTGTTAATATAGATAAGGTTCTCCAAGAAGGAAAAATAGAACTCTCAGGCCATAAATTTTCTGCGAACCTTGTACCTATGAATTTAGCCAGATTCGATGTCGTGTTAGGAATTGATTGGTTAGTAGCCAACCATGCTCGAATCCTATGTGATCAAAATTCCATAGAAATTCATATGCCAGCAGGAGAAGTAATTTTGGTTATAGGAGATAAGCCACGTAAACCAATGAAGTTCGTTTCAGTAATGAAAGTTGCTAGTTATGAACGAAAGCAAGGAATAGTGTATATGATTTCGGTAATCATTCACACTAAAAGCAAAGAACTTAAGGAAATTCCAGTAGTATCAGAATACCCTGATGTATTCCCAGAAGAGCTACCTGGATTACCGCCAGATAGGGAAGTAGAGTTTAGAATTCATCTAATTCCTGGAACTGCTCCAATAGCTAAGGCACCTTATCGGTTAGCACCCACAAAAATGTTAGAACTGAAAAAGCAGTTAGATGAATTGTTAAGCAAATGATTCATACAACCCAGTTCATCCCCTTTGGGAGCACCTGTGTTGTTCGTGAAAAAGAAGGATGGTTCGATAAGGATGTGTATCGATTATAGGGAATTGAATAAGGTTACCATTAAGAATTGATACCCATTACCTAGGATTGATGATCTTTTCGATCAAATTCAGGGGGCTAGGTACTTCTCTAAGTTAGATTTGCGCTCCGGATACCATCAGTTGAAGGTGCAGGAAGAAGACATACCTAAAACTGCTTTTAGGACTAGGTATGGTCACTACGAGTTTACAGTCATGCCCTTTGGATTAACGAATGCTCCTGCAACATTCATGGATATGATGAATAGGATTTGTAAGCCGTATATGGATAAGTTCGTAATTGTCTTCATCGACGATATACATATTTATTCCAAAAGCTAGGACGAACATTGTGAGCACCTGCATGCACTCTTAACCTTGTTAAGAAAATTTTCGAAGTGTGAATTTTGGCTACAAGAGGTGCAATTTTTAGGACACATGGTGAATCATGAAGACATTCACGTAGATCCCTCCAAGAGAGAAACAATCACAAATTGGAAGGTCACGTAATTAGCTACCGAAGTTAGAAGTTTTCTAGGATTAGCTGGATACTATAGGCGCTTCATCAGAGACTTTTCTAAGATAGCTATTCCATTAACTAAGCTAACTTGTACATCTGTTATGTTTGAATGGGGACCCAACCAAGAGGAAGCCTTTAGAATCCTAAAGCAAAGATTAACAAATACCCCAATTCTGGCCTTACCCGAAGGAACAGAAGATTTTGAAGTCTATTGCGATGCTTCTAAACTAGGATTAGGATGTGTGCTAATGCAACGTAAAAAGGTGATTGCGTATGCATCAAGACAGTTGAAGAATGTGACAACTCGAGTTTCCAAGATTCCATTTTCGCATTCATTGCACGTTAATTGTTTAGGTTGTTTGTTTACACGACTTGTTTGTTCACAACTGTACACATTTGTAATATGTTAACTAGTATTGTGATTTATATGATTTATATGGTGTGCATCAAGTGTGTATGTAATATATGTTTGGTATTAGTGACATGCTTAATATCAACAAGTTGGAACCTTTGGCCGAAATCACCCCTTAGCCGAAAACACCCTCACTCACGAAAACATTCCCTGATGAAAACACATGTGTGTTTTCGTCCACATGTGGCCAATGAAAAACCAAATGGGCTTCGGCCCAGTAGCTACTTGTTATATATTTTGTTCACAGCCTTTACGTGAATGTTTTTAATTGGCAAACCCTAACTATCATTCTCAAGTCGACGGCAGCCTTCCTTTTATTCGAAGTCAGATCTTTATTGTTTGATCTCTCTGAGTTCGGTTAGTAATTTACTTGTTTAAGTTTGTTTTCATTCTTAATGTATGGTTATATTGTAAACGTGTTCTTGACTGAGATACATATGATTTAAGGAGTTGATTAGAGTCTAGGGTTGGCATGATTAGATTGTTTGACATTAGGTTGTGTGACCTATGTATCATGTGAATAATGTGGCTGCCCACTACATATTTTGGTCCAATAACAACATGAGAACATTTAACAATTGTTGGCCATTGATGTTGGAATTTATAAAAGTAATGATGATGAGCATATAATTTTGAATTGTTTTATATGTTAGGGATCCTCGTAATATGATGATGATATGATCGATTGTGTTGTGTCTATTCATGATTAATGTGATGTTGTAAGGATGATCGTAAAACTGAATGATGACTGATACATAACTAGATCGAATGATAACTGATACATAACTAGATCCTCGTGTATTGTCTGTTATGTTTACTCTTGATGGATATGTGATCGTATATTGCCTGAGTGGATTGTTCCATGATTCGGTTATGGTAAAGCAATGATTGCAAGCTGATATGATTGTTCGATGTGAGTGACTAACTGCTAAACGAAGGATAGGTATTTTGTAATTTGTAACTGCTGAAGATGATCATGTTGTGTGTCGACGAAAACGGTACCCCGACGAAAACACAACCACGACGAAATCACTTTGGGATTTCGTCGCCTGAGTGATTTCGCTAAAAGGTGTTTTCGTCCAAAAAAGGGATTTCGCCAAGTACATGTTTTCGCCATAATTGTGTTTTCGTCGAGCATGCTGCCATTATTACTCTGTTAAGTTGTTTACCCTGTTAGTATGTGACTTTGTTAACTGATGCATTTAACTCTGTTAAGAATGTTATCTCAGTCTAGACTAGTAACTCAGTTAAGTTTAAATTCTATTAAGTCTGGCAACTTTGTGAGGTATGTTAATGTTTATTAACTCCGTTAAAACATGTTAACTCTGTTAAGCATGATAACTTAGTTAAGGAGAGTGCAAGTAACTTGGAACCTTGTATGGACTGACTAACTGTTTATGTGTTACGTGATGTTAACTGTCAAACACCTTGTGATATTGATTGCATGTGAAACTTTACGAACTTGAACTGATTGTGTATACGTGCATACTATAGGACTTGATTGATTTCTTGCGAGCACATAGTTTAGCATACCGAGCAAACCGAGGTGAGTTCACACTCTATCCAAGGCATGGGATTCCCAAGGGTTGGGAATGGGTTAAAGAACTGAACAGTAACTACAAACTTGCGTATTCTCCATACAACAGGATACGTACGATCATAAGACCATCAACTCTATCACTTGAAGTCCCTCATTTATCGACTTAATCGCCGAGGCCTATGGCGAGCGGGTCATTAGTTAATAGCGCTATTAGGTTTAACAAACCTCACACCGTGCCAGTCGGACGGGCGTGTACTAATGGACTATGGGCAAAGGGTCAATGCTGATAGACATTGACTTAGGGCACCTCTTACATTTTCGTAGCAGTCGATACGCGTGGTTTAGTAACACATGGGAAGCCCCCACTAATCTTCGCAAACATGTATGGGAGACCGCGAGACGAATAAATACGATACATTGTTTACAAAATGAACTTATGATTTACGAAACGAATGCTATGACTAAACAACCAACTGTGAACTCGCTCAACTTTGTTGTTGACTCGTTGTTACATGCCTTGCAGGTCGTTAGGTACTCTTGGGAGCTTGCATAGGGAGGCGCAGTCGTTGTGGGACATGGCAGTGTGTGCCATGCTAAAACGTTTACTTTATCTCGTACTTAATACTTATATTGGGTTTTACAATTATGCTTCCGCTAAACGCTTAACTACGTTTTGGTTTGAAGCACCTTTCATATTGTGTGGTTGAATTTTACGTATTACTTGTTATGTTCAATATGATTGGTGGCTTGATCCTGGTCAGTCACACCTCCAAGCGGTGATACTCCGCGTATGGATTTTGGGGGTGTGACAGATTGGTATCAGAGCCATTGGTTATAGTGAACTTGGTTTTCATAAGGGAAAAAGTTTTTGTTAAAACCGGACTATAACCTGAACAGTGCTCAACGATCCACAACGACGCTTCGCTCCACGTGCAAGACTCGACATTCTAGGTGATATGACCTATGTTTACCTTGCCTACTTGCTAGATTACATAGAACTTTGCTCAGGGTATGCTTAGATAAACATAACAAATATTGCTTGAAAACACATGTGTGCTTACTCTCTTCTGTCATCGCACTTTCGCGAACCTTTCTCACTCATGTTTCCTTTGATATGAAGATCATGAGTGGACGCGTTAACATGACTCAAGCCCAGATGGCGGCTTTGGTCACTGAACAAGTTACTGCAGCGCTCGCAGCTGCCCAGGCAGGAGGTATAACCTGCCATCACAACCTACTCTAGGATCTTTAGATCCTACTCTCGTAACCCAACACTTGTGCTTAATTTTGTTTACTCTTACGCACACGACAGGTCAACACGCTCAGCCACCTGTGTGCACCTTTAAGACTTTTATGGACTGTCGTCCTACTACTTTCAGTGGCACTGAAGGAGCCGTTGGACTCCTCCATTGGTTTGAAAAGCTCGAGTCTGTCTTCGAGATGTGTGAATGCCCTGAGGCTCGTAGGGTGAAGTACGCCACTGGTACTCTCGAAGGCACTGCGCTAACTTGGTGGAACGCGCAAGTTCAGATGCTGGGGCTGGCGGCTGCTAATGCCACCCCATGGAATGATTTTAAGGAACTGATCAAGCGAGAATACTGTAACCGTGATGACATCCACAAACTGGAAGTGGAGTTCTTTAACTTAAAGATGACGGGGTCAGAGATAGAGGCGTATACGAAGCGATCTAACGAATTGGCAATTTTGTGTCCAACTATGGTGGATCATCCCATCAAGCGCATTGAGCTGTACCTCAAAGGCTTAGTACCAGAGATTCAAAGCCATGTGACTACTGCTAACCTTGCTACTATTCAGGATGTTACTCGTCTTGCTCATCGTCTCACAGACCAGGCAGTGGAACAGAACAGGCTGCCTAAGCGTATTGGTGCTACTGCTACTACTACTTCTGCTACTCCCAGTGACAACAAACGAAAGTGGGATGGAACCTCTAGCAAGGGTTCGACTACGGTTCAGTCCCAGGCACAGCAGCGAAAGATCGATGACTACCAGAGTCCTGGTCAACAATCTTCTGGTAGTCAAGGGCAGGGTATATATCGAGGAAATCACCCGAAGTGCAATAGATGCAACAGACACCACAGTGGTCAGTGCAACAAGGGTTATTGCCAGAGGTGTCTCAAGATGGGTTATGAAGCCAAGGATTGCAGGAGCTCATGACCTGCGAATCAGAACCAACAACAACAACCACCAGCTCCACAGAACCAGCAGCGACAGCGAGGTAACAGGGGATGCTTTCAGTGTGGTGCTGAAGGCCACTTCAAGCGGGACTGCCCCCAGCTAAATCAAAATCTGAACAACAACAACAACAACAATAATCAGGGCAATGGGAACAACAATGGCGGAAACAATGGTGCCAGGGGTCGAGTGTTCGTGCTGGGTCAGGGTGACGCAAGGAATGATCCTAACGTGGTGATGGGTAAGTTCCTTCTCGACGACTTTTATGTTACTGTTTTATTTGATTCGGGTGCCGATACCAGTTATGTGTCTCTAAAAGTTAGTCAAATTCTTAAACGCACACCAACTCCCTTAAACACCAAACATGTCGTAGAGTTAGCAAATGGTAAAAGTTTAGAGGCCACACACATAATCAAGGGTTGTAATCTTATCCTCGCTGGTCAAACTTTCTCTATCGATCTCAGTCCTATAGTTCTGGGTAGTTTCGACATCGTTATTGGGATGGATTGGTTATCCCAACAGCAAGCTAGATCCTATGCAAAGAGAAGATTGTTCGTATTCCCCGTTCTGGCAAAGAACCTCTCGAAATTCAAGGCGACAAGAGTGGTGCTGTAGTGGGCATCATCTCCTTCCTTAAGGCCCAGAAGTGTTTGCGAAAGGGCCACACCGCTATTTTAGCGCTTGTTACTGACGCATCAATGAAAGAGAAGAGAATAGAGGATATTCCAGTAGTACGCGACTTCCCTCAAGTGTTTCCTGAAGATTTACCTGGGCTACCGCCTCATCGCCAGGTCGAATTTCAGATCGAGCTAGCTCCTGGGGCAGCGCCCATAGCTCGAGCACCTTATCGCTTAGCTCCAACCGAACTAGAAGAACTGTCTAAACAATTGCAAGAACTCTTCGAAAAGGGTTTCATTCGTCCTAGCTCTTCGCCCTGGGGAGCTCCAGTATTATTTGTGAAGAAGAAAGACGGTACTTTCCGCATGTGCATAGATTACCGCGAACTGAACAAGGTGACCGTGAAGAATCGCTATCCTCTCCCACTTATTGACGACTTGTTCGATCAGCTGCAAGGGTAGAGCTACTATTCAAAGATTGATATGAGGCCAGGCTACCATCAACTGAGAGTTCGGGACGAGGACGTCTCCAAAACAGCATTCAGAACACGCTACGGCCAATACGAGTTTCTGGTTATGCCATTCGGGCTAACAAACGCGCCTGCAGTCTTCATGGATCTTATGAACAGAGTGTGCAAGCCTTACTTGGATAAGTTTGTGATTGTATTCATCGACGACATTCTGATCTACTCTAGGAGTCGGGAGGAACACGAGCAGCATTTACGACTCATTTTGGAACTCCTTCGAGCAGAACAGCTGTACGCTAAGTTTTCAAAATGCGACTTCTGGCTTCGTGAAGTCCATTTTCTAGGCCACGTGGTAAACAAGGATTGGATACATGTTGATCCATCCAAGGTAGACTCGATCAAGAACTGGCCTGCACCTCGCACACCAACGGAAATTCGCCAATTCTTGGGTTTGGCAGGTTACTACAGGAGGTTCATGAAGGATTTTTCCAAGATTGCGCAACCTCTCACGTTACTAACGCAGAAAGGCGTCACCTATCATTGGAGTAATGCTCAGGAATCAGCATTTCAACACTTAAAGGATAGGCTCTGTAGCACACCTATTCTCTCATTGCCAGAGGGCACAGACGATTTTGTGGTCTATTGCGACGCATCCATTCAGGGTCTTGGATGTGTGTTGATGCAACGTGACAAGGTCATAGCCTACGCCTCACGCCAACTTAAAGTTCATGAAAGGAACTACACGACACACGATCTGGAGCTGGGAGCTGTTGTCTTCGCACTCAAGATATGGAGACATTACCTGTACGGTACTAAGTGCACCATTTACACCGATCACAGGAGTCTCGAGCATATCTTCAAGCAGAAAGAGTTGAACATGCGACAACGTCGATGGGTCAAGCTATTGAATGATTACGAATGTGCCATCCAGTACCATCCAGGCAAAGCCAATGTTGTGGCTGACGCCCTCAGTCGAAAAGATACTACGCCTAGGCGTGTACGAGCATTAGAACTCACCATTGAATCTAGTCTTCCTGCACAGATACGAGATGCTCAGGTAGAAGCATTGAAACCAGAAAACGTCAAGGTTGAAGCCCTACGCGACTCAAGACAACGATTAGAACAAAAGGAAGACGGTGCCTATTACGTGACAGGACGCATCTGGGTCCCACACTATGGAAGCTTACGCGAGCTTGTAATGGATGAAGCACATAAGTCTCGCTACTCAGTACATCCTGGTTCGGATAAGATGTACCACGACCTCAGAACTACGTATTGGTGGCCTAGCATGAAAGCTCACATAGCAACTTACGTTAGCAAATGTTTGACTTATGCGAGAGTCAAGACCGAATATCAGAAACCATCGGGCCTACTCCAACAACCAGAAATACCACAATGGAAATGGGAGAAAATTTCCATGGATTTCGTTACTGGCCAGCCTAGATCTCAACGTGGGAATGATACTATTTGGGTGATCGTGGATCGACTCATAAAGTCTGAACACTTCTTGGCTATCAAGGAAACGGATAAGTTCTCCACTCTAGCAGACATCTACCTTAAGGAAGTGGTTTCGAGGCACGGGGTGCCAACCTCTATTATCTCTGATCGTGATGCATGTTTTACTTCAGAACTTTGGCAAGCGATGCACAAATCTTTTGGCTCTCGGTTAGACACGAGCACAGCTTACCATCTGCAAACAGATAGGCAGTCTGAACGCACCATCCAAACTCTAGAAGACATGCTTCGGGCATGTGTAATCGATTTCGGCAACGGCTGGGAAAAACACCTCCCGTTAGTGGAGTTTTCGTATAACAACAGTTACCACACCAGCATTCAAGCCGCACCATTCGAGGCATTATACGGGCGTAAATGCCGATCACCTCTTTATTGGGCAGAGGTGGGTGATAGTCAGATCACAGGTCCAGAACTTGTAGTAGACGTAATAGAAAGAATTGCTCAGATACGACAACGCATGGTGGCAGCTCGCGACCGTCAGAAAGCCTACGTAAACAAGCGCCGGAAACCACTTCCAAGTTGGGGATCGAGTGCTACTCAAAGTTTCACCCTGGAAGGGTGTGGTTCGTTTTGGCAAATGGGGCAAGCTCAATCCGCGATATGTCGGACCGTTCGAAATCATTGAGAAAATAGGCAAGGTGGCCTACAGACTGAATCTGCCCGCAGAACTCAGTGCAGTTCACAACGTTTTTCATGTGTCGAATCTGAAGAAGTGTCTGTCAGATGAGACCCTCATAGTTCCTCTGAAGGAGCTCACTATCGACGATCAGTTGCGATTCGTCGAGGAACCAGTTGAAATCACGGACCGAGACGTTAAGGTCCTCAAGCACACCAGAATACCTCTTGTTCGAGTTCGTTGGAACTCCCGTCGTGGCCCAGAGTTCACATGGGAACGAGAAGATCAAATGAAACTCAAGTATCCCCAGTTGTTCGGAAACAGTGCAACCACCACTGAGGCTGAAGCTACTACAGAATTTCGGGACGAAATTCCAAATCAACGGGGGGATGATGTGACACCCCAGGAAAACCAGTAAACAACACAACACAACTAGCTTCCTCAGTAACCACGTGCTAAATTTCAGGACGAAATTTCTTTCAAGTTGGGGATAATGTGACAACTCGATTTTCCAAGATTCCATTTTCGCATTCATTGCACGTTAATTGTTTAGGTTGTTTGTTTACACGACTTGTTTGTTCACAACTGTACACATTTGTAATATGTTAACTAGTATTGTGATTTATATGATTTATATGGTGTGCATTAAGTGTGTATGTAATATATGTTTGGTATTAGTGACATGCTTAATATCAATAAGTTGGAACCTTTGGCCGAAATCACCCCTTAGCCGAAAACACCCTCACTCACGAAAACATTCCCTGATGAAAACACATGTGTGTTTTCGTCCACATGTGGCCAACGAAAAACCAAATGGGCTTCGGCCCAGTAGCTACTTGTTATATATTTTGTTCACAGCCTTTACGTGAATGTTTTTAATTGGAAAACCCTAACTATCATTCTCAAGTCGACGGCAGCCTTCCTTTTATTCGAAGTCAGATCTTTATTGTTTGATATCTCCGAGTTCGGTTAGTAATTTACTTGTTTAAGTTTGTTTTCATTCTTAATGTATGGTTATATTGTAAACGTGTTCTTGACTGAGATACATATGATTTAAGGAGTTGATTAGAGTCTAGGGTTGGCATGATTAGATTGTTTGACATTAGGTTGTGTGACCTATGTATCATGTGAATAATGTGGCTGCCCACTACATATTTTGGTCCAATAACAACATGAGAACATTTAACAATTGTCGGCCATTGATGTTGGAATTTATAAAAGTAATGATGATGAGCATATGATTTTGAATTGTTTTGTATGTTAGGGATCCTCGTAATATGATGATGATATGATCGATTGTGTTGTGTCTATTCATGATTAATGTGATGTTGTAAGGATGATCGTAAAACTGAATGATGACTGATACATAACTAGATCGAATGATGACTGATACATAACTAGATCCTCGTGTATTGTTTGTTATGTTTACTCTTGATGGATATGTGATCGTATATTGCCTGAGTAGATTGTTCCATGATTCGGTTATGGTAAAGCAATGATTGCAAGCTGATATGATTGTTCGATGTGAGTGACTAACTGCTAAACGAAGGATAGGGATTTTGTAATTTGTAACTGCTGAAGATGATCATGTTGTGTGTCGACGAAAACGGTACCCCGATGAAAACACAACCACGACGAAATCACTTTGGGATTTCGTCGCCTGAGTGATTTCGCTAAAAGGTGTTTTCGTCCAAAAAGGGATTTCGCCAAGTACATGTTTTCGCCGTAATTGTGTTTTCGTCGAGCATGCTGCCATTATTACTCTGTTAAGTTGTTTACCCTGTTAGTATGTGACTTTGTTAAGTGATGCATTTAACTCTGTTAAGAATGTTATCTCAGTCTAGACTAGTAACTCAGTTATGTTTAAATTCTGTTAAGTCTGGCAACTTTGTGAGGTATGTTAATGTTTATTAACTCCGTTAAAACATGTTAACTCTGTTAAGCATGATAACTTAGTTAAGGAGAGTGCAAGTAACTTGGAACCTTGTATGGACTGACTAACTGTTTATGTGTTACGTGATGTTAACTGTCAAACACCTTGTGATTTTGATTGCATGTGAAACTTTACGAACTTGAACTGATTGTGTATACGTGCATACTATAGGACTTGATTGATTTCTTGCGAGCACATAGTTTAGCATACCGAGCAAACCGAGGTGAGTTCACACTCTATCCAAGGCATGGGATTCCCAAGGGTTGGGAATGGGTTAAAGAACTGAACAGTAACTACAAACTTGCGTATTCTCCATACAACAGGATACGTACGATCATAAGACCATCAACTCTATCACTTGAAGTCCCTCATTTATCGACTTAATCGCTGAGGCCTATGGCGAGCGGGTCATTAGTTAATAGCGCTATTAGGTTTAACAAACCTCACACCGTGCCAGTCGGACGGGCGTGTACTTATGGACTATGGGCAAAGGGTCAATGCTGATAGACATTGACTTAGGGCACCTCTTACATTTTCGTAGCAGTCGATACGCGTGGTCTAGTAACACATGGGAAGCCCCCACTAATCTTCGCAAACATGTCTGGGAGACCGCGATACGAATAAATACGATACATTTTTTACAAAACGAACTTATGATTTACGAAACGAATGCTATGACTAAACAACCAACTATGAACTCGCTCAACTTTGTTGTTGACTCGTTGTTACATGCCTTGCAGGTCGTTAGGTACTCTTGGGAGCTTGCATAGGGAGGCGCAGTCGTTGTGGGACATGGCAGTGTGTGCCATGCTAAAACGTTTACTTTATCTCGTACTTAATACTTATATTGGGTTTTACAATTATGCTTCCGCTAAACGCTTAACTACGTTTTGGTTTGAAGCACCTTTCATATTGTGTGGTTGAATTTTACGTATTACTTGTTATGTTTAATATGATTGGTTGCTTGATCCTGGTCAGTCACACCTCCAAGCGGTGATACTCCGCGTGTGGATTTTGGGGGTGTGACAGATTGGTATCAGAGCCATTGGTTATAGTAAACTTGGTTTTAATAAGGGAAAAAGTTTTTGTTAAAACTGGACTATAACCTGAACAGTGCTTAACGATCCACAACGACGCTTCGCTCCACGTGCAAGACTCGACATTCTAGGTGATATGACCTATGTTTACATTGCCTACTTGCTAGATTACATAGAACTTGTTATGTTCAATATGATTGGTGGCCTGATCCTGGTCAGTCACGCCTCCAAGCGGTGATACTCCGCGTGTGGATTTTGGGGGTGTGACAAAGAAGCACGAGGAAAATCATACGACTTATGACCTAGAATTAGGAGCAATAATTTTTGCCCTTAAGATTTGGAGACATTATCTGTACGGAAGTAAGTTTACTGTCTATACAAATCATAAGAGTTTAAGATACATATTTGGGCAAAAAGAATTAAACATGAGGCAAAGAAGATGGATGGAAATTTTAAGTGACTACGACTGTGATATCCTATATCACGAAGTGTTGGTGCATATGTCTGTCGACTTCGTCTTGTATCGAGTCTTGTAATAGGTTAGATAGAACAAGACACGTAGTACGAGATAAACGAGAAAAAGGTCAAAACAAGCCAGTCCACACGAACTGACCAGTTCGTGCGAACTGGGATGACTGGTTCATGGGAAGTGGCTGGCCTATAAATAGGTGTCTTGTGTTTTCATTTGTAACATTCCTGATTCCGGTAGCGAAGCTCTGTCGAAGTGTCTCTAGTCATTGTAAAGTCTTCAAATCAATACAAGAGACAGTTTAAGTGATTCTAGTGTGTATACAGCTGAAATAACTTCGATACATCTGATTCCGCCTTTCGTATTGGACGAGATCTCTTCTGAACGACTCGTTTGGTCGTATCAACGATTCTACAAGTGGTATCAGAGCTCAGGAGGAGGAGTTCTTACCATTTCAGCTTGTTTTCACCAAAAATTCTCACTTATTCTTCTACACATTTTCTTCAAATTTCAAAGATTTTACGGATAAAATGACTTGATTTTCACATATAATACGCGAAACACTGTTTTAATCAATCCTTGAAAGAATCAGACCTAAAATCGGCTTAAAACATGATCAATTTTGACAAAAATCAACCGAAAACATTTCAGTTCGTTCGAGATTGTATCAGTTCGTGTGAAATTAGAGGTCCAGTTCGCACGGATTGAGCATAGTTGTCCAATTCGTTTGAAATCTTGCCACTTCGCACGAAGTCGACCCCCACTTCGCACCAAATTGCCCCACTTCGCACCAAATTGTCCCACTTCGCACCAAATTGTCCCACTTCACACCAAATTGTCCCAGTTCGTTTGAGATTTGACTTCAGGTCGTGTGAAAGTCACCAGTTCATTTGAAAGCATATTCAGGTCGTGTGGAATAATCATCAGGTCGTGTGAATCAATCCTCAGCTCGTTTGAACAATCTGTTATTGAAAATTTTTGAAACAGAAACATGGAAAACGAATTCTACAACGCCTTTGCTACTCCGATCACTATTGCTCAGAACGCGACCTTAGAAAATGAAATGGGAACCATGCAAAAACCGCCTAAGCTCATGAATATTGAGGAGTATAGTGGATGGGAGGAGCGTTTTGAAAATTGGGTTCAAGCAAATTACTTAGATGCATGGGAATGTGTTGAACAATGATATATTAGACCGACTGATGATGACGGAGAGAATGTTGCTATTAAAGATCTAAGTGATGATCAGAAAAAGAAATACAAAAGTGAAAAGATGATGATCAGTATATTGCAACAAGCGATTAAAGAAGAAATCTTGATTTTATTACAACACAACGGAAGTGCACACTCAATATGGAAAGCACTAAAAACGAAGTTTGTTGGAAGTAAAGACATGATCAAGTACAAAAAATCTCTTTTGAAGAAAGAATTTGATCTATTTCGTGGATTAAAAACTGAAAACACCAAGCAGATTATTGAAAGATATTGCAATTTAGTGGTTAACATGAAGAGATTAGACATCAAGAAAGATAAAGAAGAATGGATTGAAAAGTTGGCCGATGCGTTGCCAGAAGATGTTTGGGGCACGTATCTTATGATGTTGAAAAATGATGATGAATTTGGAAATCTAACGTTGAGCCAGTTTATTGAAAAACTTGAAGTTCAAGAGATGGAACAACGGAAGATGGCGAGAATGAAGGACTTTAATGGTGAACAAGACATTGGTCTATATTACAAAGGAGGTACTAGTGATAGGACCAATATTGCACCAAAGATCGAAACTGCATTTAATGCAAAAAGTTCTTCTGGAAGATCATCTCGAGGATCGAACAACAATAATGAATTTTCTGCATATCCATCATTTGATCCAGAGTTTTCAGCAACCAGTTCTAAATCGCAAAGCTCATACGATAGTAAAGGTCAAGTGCTAAACTGTAACATTGCATTACATCTTCAGAACGGTCAGAATTTCTCTGAAGAAGTAGCCAAAGGTCATATGTCTTTGTTGGTGACCGTGTTAGAGTCTTATGAGAGTTTAGTTGTAGGAACGATCGGAATTCCAATGTTAACAAAAGAGGATTACGATCAGATCGATGCTGAGGAGATGGAATTAATGGATATTAAGTGGTGTTTAGCGAGCGTGTTGAGAAGAGCTGAGAAGTTTAAACAAATCACAGGAAGAGATGACTTTCGTGATGCTAATGTTTCTACTTTAGGTTTTGATAAATCTAAAGTTACTTGTTTTCGTTGCAGGGAAAAAGGGCATTTCAAGCGAGAATGTACAAATCGCGAAGCAAGTGGAGCTCAAAATCCATTCGGTAATAATGATTATTATCGAAAAGAGATTTATCATCAAGTTGCTCAACAGCCGCATCAACAACAACAGCCACAAATTCACATGCTAGAAAGGAGATCGAAGAACCATCAAAGAGAGCTTGTTATGGTTGGATAGATCAAGATGATGAAAGATTGCCAGAAGGTTTTAGTTGGGAGAATTTTAGTTGGGATAATTACGATCCTAACAGAACTTCAAAAACTAAAGCATTTGTTGCTCAAATTTTTGAAGATACAACTGCTGAAGAAGAATTCAGTCCGAAAAAGAAAGAAGAAGATTCAGTTTCAACAAAAAAAGGTTTCAAGAAAAGCACCAATTTTTGAAGAGAGTGATGATGATGCCGAAGAAATTCGAAAACTTAAATATTATCAAAGAAAATTTTCAACTGATAGTGATGATGATTTGTTTTTTGCAGGTAAAACGGAAAAGATAAAAGAAAAACAAACTGCGAAAAAGAAGAATCATAAAGCAGCAACTGTTAAAGAAAAAGATGATAGTGATGATGATAATTCGTATTATGCAGGCAAAATGAAAGAGAACAAAAAAATACAAGCTGCGAAAGATGACAGTGATGATGAAAATGTTCGAGTGAAAAAGAAGCAGGTTAAAAAACAAGATGACAGTGATGATGAAGATGTTCGAGTGATAAAGAAGTAAGTTAAAGAAATTCCAGCTTTCAAGGTTGAAAATGAAGCTGATTCAGAAAAGATACCTGAAAAATGTGAAAATTGTGATACTGTGAAAAGGCACAACAACAAATTGATTCATAACATGAACAGACTGAAAGAATCTTATGATGTTTTAAACAAACCTATGAATCAATACAACAAGTCAAGTAGTGAACAAGCGTTAGCTATGAAGACACTCAATGGAGCGTTCATGACAAAGCAGAAAATCATCAATAATTACATTGAGAAATGTGCTGTACTTGAACAAAAATTGGAAACCCAGAGGATAGAAACTGAAAGGGTAAATAGGTTATTGAGAAGTTACTCATGTGATTCTTATGTGATTGACAGGATTTATCCTACAGTAGAAGGTATGAAAGCGTTTGAAGAAGAGGATACTGAAGTAAAGGATACTGGTAAGAAACATAGTACTGATTATACCAAGTGTCCACCGCCGCTTGAAAATGGATATTCTGCACGAAATCCTAATTCAGAAAGAGTAAAAAAGGCAACCAATTTAAAGTGGGAAAATGAACCTTCATATGGATTGCCAGATAACATTGACGTCATATTCACATCGTCTGACACTGATCATGAGTCTGAGTTAATAAAGAAAGTGGTCGATCAGGTGTTGGATAAGGATGAAGGGTCAGAGTCAAAGTCTGACACGTCAAGTCCAACAGTCGAAAAGGGCAAAAGGGTTTACAATAAAGATTTTCTGATGTCAAAGAATAATTTGAATGACGAAACATTTAAAGTAGCATATACTTTGAATGATTCTGACAAATTATTTTCTGATAAGGAATTTCCAATAAGAGGTGCTAAAACTGAAATGATCAACAAGGTTTTTAAACTAACAGAAATTAATATTTCTGAAATAAAAGATGTAAATCTTTCTGGAAAACCTAAAAAGTACACCTTAAGAGTTCAACAAAGGTTAAACAAGAAAAAAGGTTACAGTTCTGGTTCGAGTTTTCAAAAGAAACCAAACCACAACGGTAATTTCAAAAAGAAAGGTCTAGGTTTTATTCCACCAGAAAATCATAAAAATGAGAAAATTTATAAACCAAAAATTGTTTTTGTTTCAGGAACATCTTCTGAAGAAGAAAAAGTGACTTTGTTCAAGAAACAGACGAACAAAGAATTCCTTGCTAAGAAGCAAGAAGGAATGAAGAATGAAGCTGCTCAGAAGAAGGAGACAAGAACCTGTTATCAATGCAAAGTAGTTGGTCACATTGCCTTGAACTGTCCAAAAGCAACTAATACAAAACAGGGAGTCTCTGAAAAACTGAAAGAAAAGATGGTTGAGAATGAACCACCAACCAAACAATTAAAGTTTTCAAAAATTCAAAATTTGAGGTTGGTGAGTGTTCAAAAAAGTTTTTACAAAAGAAAAGTGAAGCTTAACAACCAAAAGTGGGTTGTTAAGAACTCAGATGTTAGTTCTGGCGATGAATCTGACTCGTCAAAGTCAGAGGAGCCACAAGTTGAGCTAAAAAGTGAAAATTATGTTCCGCCAATGGATGACGCAAACTTTCCACCATTGCGGACTGAAAATTATAAACAAAAAGTTGGCAAAGTTGAGATTTCGAATCAATTCTTTTCTGAAAAGAAAGAATTTGATGTTGAAAAGGCGTTTAATGGAAAAGTAAAACATATTTTTGGAAAGATGGTTGACGAGAAGGTCAAAGGGGTAAAAGAATTCTATGAAAAGAAAAAGAAAAAGAAAGGAAAGAAACCGAGTGACAATGACTCGGAAACTCCCAAGGACCGTCAGGCTTGGGAGAATCTCTATATCTGAAAAAACTTGACTTGCCGGAGCTCCCAAGTTGGTAATCGTGGAGCATGAATCGGCATCTTTCTCAAAATTGAAAACTGTCACATTTCGACTTACAAGTGATATTTTTGATGAGAACCTACAAGTGGTTAATCAATGTCATTAAATTGAACTTGATTTAACTTTCATTCAAGTGGTTAAAGAAAAGGAAAAGTGTTTTTACAAGTGATTAAAAAGAACAAAATGATGAATTAAACCCCGATCTTACAAGTGGTTTCAACAAAACTAATTTTCCTGAAAAACCATTTTGATTAAAACAAACTTAAGTGTTTTGAAATCATAATGGGAAAATAGTTTGTTGTTAGGGGGAGTTCTGATTGTTTATGCCAAGTGAATGGAGAATTGAAGCAATTCACATCGGTTTGTCAAATTTTCTTTAAATGATTTTGAATTTTAAGGGGAGTAAGAAATTTCAGATTTCAGAAAATCCAAAAACATTAGAAAATTTGAAAAAGCCAAAAACATGATAAAATCTAAAATCCAAAAACATTGAAAAATCAAAAATGAGTTTTGTTGTGAAAAAAAAGGAAATGATAGTACATCAGTAGACAATCATAGCATGCTAAAGAATTGGAAAGTCTAATGCGATAAACGGTCTCACTGATGATATGCCAGTAGGTTTTTACTCATTCAGTAGATTGTTTTCGAGATATAAACCTAAATATCAAATACTTACTTATCTCGTGGGGAACATCTCTCGGATATATGGGTAACCCCTGAAATCTTGTTTGAAGGGCTTTCTATTTTTGACATACTAGGTCTTTGTGCGTGATGATATCTGGGGTATTATACCAGGACTTCTGATTTTGCGGAAGCAATAGCCTAGTCCTCGTATAATACTTTGCACTGCTTTAATCATAAAGCTCACCCTCAGCATAAAAAATGATGAAACATTGAAAAATGCTAATCATGTGCTGTTGAAGAAAAGATCCCCAAACGGGACACACCTAAAGACGAGCCATCATCTCTTTGTCTGAACGGAAGTTCTAACCTGAGCTCTCATGGTCTCGCATTACCCGTTTACAGATATCATTAGTGTACATTCACCTATAAAACTGAATATAGGAGTCTGGATACGGGATTATATTATGAGGTGGGACACGCGAATAAGTTTAAGTCTTTAAAACACTAATTCTCGTATCTCGAAACAATTGAACTTTGTGTGAAAATTTAAGTGGATCAGTATACTGACAATCTAAGGGAATCGTTTAGAAATTAAAAGGTTTAAAGCTTAACGGTGCTAGTGATTTGTCATAAACTGATATGATCCTCTTACACAAACTCACAAAAATATTGTCTGTAAATATTTCTTTACTGCTTTTCATTAAAAACAAAATCCAAAAAGAATGTGTTTTAGTATAAAATTTTTGAAAAATTCAAAAAGATTCTATTTCATCTTATTTTCGACAACTGATGTTGAAAAGCTGATTTTTCAAAATTCCAAGTGCTAAACATGATGGACAACAGGTTTGGGAGAGTTTGTTTAGAAATAAGAAAAATGGTATTCTTACAAGTGGTCATCAGAGATTATAAATGTTAAATCATTTTGAATGATATCTACAAGTGATGGTTTGAGTTTGATTTTATAAGTGGTAAGCAAAGATTAATATTTTTATAAATAAAAATCTTACTTTTGGGTAGAGATTGTGCAGGTAAAAGCTTTGAAAGAGCCAGGTTTCCGATCCAAAGCCTGTAGATTGTGAATTCCAGACTGCGATCCCAGCTTATCGATAGGGGGAGTCTGAAGACATTAAGGCCAAGTTCGAATCTTATCTGCTAATACTGAAGATTTTGGATCAACATCCAAGAGGGAGTCTGAAGATGTAAAGAGCCAGTTTCTGATCATGAAACTGTGTTCAAGATAGAAGCTGCTGATGCTGATAAGCGAGAGAAAGATAGAGATTGAGGATGCTTACAATGTCAAATACTTTGGAGAGAGCGAGAAGACTGATAAAGACTGAAGATTTGACATACTTAAGACTCGTACCGAAGACTTCGTCAACATCCAAGGGGGAGTCTGTTGGTGCATATGTCTGTCGACTTCGTCTTGTATCGAGTCTTGTAATAGGTTAGATAGAACAAGACACGTAGTACGAGATAAACGAGAAAAAGGTCAAAACAAGCCAGTCCACACGAACTGACCAGTTCGTGCAAACTGGACAAGGCCAGTTCGTGCGAACTGGGATGACTGGTTCATGGGAAGTGGCTGGCCTATAAATAGGTGTCTTGTGTTTTCATTTGTAAGATTCCTGATTTCGGTAGCGAAGCTCTGCCGAAGTGTCTCCAGTCATTGTAAAGTCTTCAAATCAATACAAGAGACAGTTTAAGTGATTCTAGTGTGTATACAGCTGAATAACTTCGATACGTCTGATTCCGCCTTTCGTATTGGACGAGATCTCTTCTGAACGACTCGTTTGGTCGTATCAATGATCCTACACGAAGGAAAGGCAAATGTAGCAGCAGATGCCTTAAGTCGTAAGTACCATGAGAAACAAAGAATAGTTCATGCTCTTAGACTAAATCTACAATTAGATATAACGGAACAATTGAAAAATGTTCAAGAAACAGCGATCCAGGATGATGCTGAAGGAATGAAATGACGAATAAAGGAATTAGAGCAAGGAATTGATGGAATTTGGAGATTCCACAAGAAAAGGATTTGGGTACCTAGATAAGGAAACTTACGAGATAAGATATTAGAGGAAGCCCTTAAATCTAGGTATACGATGCATCCTGTTAATAACAAGATGTATCAAGATCTAAGAAATAACTTCTGGTGGATAGGAATGAAAAAAGGACATAGCTAGATACGTTTCTAAGTGTCTAAGTTGTTCGCAAGTTAAGGCAGAACACCAGAAACTTTCAGGTTTACTTCAACAATTAGAAATGCCTGTTTGGAAATGGGAATTAATAACAATGGATTTTGTTACTAAGCTACCCAAAACCAGGAAAGGTAACGATTCAATCTGGGTGATTGTAGATCGATTAACCAAATCAGCTCATTTCCTACCAATAAAGGAAACTTTTAGCACGGAAAGATTAGCTAAGTTATACGTGGACGAGGTAGTGTCCCTACATGGAGTTCCACTCTCCATTGTGTCAGATAGGGATAGTCGTTTCACTTCGCATTTCTGGACAAGTTTCCAAGAAGCAATGGGGACACAATTAAATTTAAGTACTGCATACCATCCCCAAACAGATGGACAAAGTGAAAGGACGATCCAAACCCTTGAAGACATGCTCAGAGCATGTGTAATCGACTTCAGTGGAAATTGGGATGACCACTTACCACTAATAGAATTCTCCTATAACAACAGTTATCATACAAGCATCAGGGCTGCCCCATTCGAAGCACTTTATGGACTAATGACGTGACATGTTCGTATACATTTATTTACAGTATTTTCACATGCAACGAAATGTGTTTTAAATTTATAAAAATGGTTTATACCTTAACATTAAAACACACACAACAAAGGACAAGTGTATCCCGTCATATATGCAGTAAAGTATTGGTAAGAGCCAGATATCGATCCATGGAACACGGGCGTTATAATGTACTAAATCTTTGTCATTAATTTACCAGATAAAAAGATAGGTGAATGGTTGTTTAACTAAGTTATCTAAATTATATCTAAAACATAAATATACTATTATCTTGTTTCACAAACAACCTAAACATGTTATCTATCAGATATGTCAAAAAAGCACTTAATCAATTTTCCAATTTTAAGACACTTAGTCATCCGCTAGGAGTTTTCTAACATGATGATTCTTCGGAAAGTTAACGCGATAAACACACATTAACCACCTAAAATCCTTCTTTAGCGAGCTATTGATATTCATTCATGTAAACCTTTAAAGATAGATTAGTCATCCACTAGGATTTTTCTAACCTCACTTATCAAAGAAAGCAATACCGATGGTTACAATACAGCCACGAGGATAAGCATTTAAGTAGATCATATAACAACATATTTCACCTTTACAAGTCTTGAATACAAATCTACCATGTCAGCAATTTCAGACCAAAACCACTAAACAAGGATCATAAACCACATGCAAGAACATGTAATCAACACCATATAATTCGTTAGAACCCTTACGTGCATGAAAGTATTCCTTATCACAATAAGATATATCTTGTATAAAACCAATACCCCTCTCGAGTTTCATGGTGTAAACAGGTTTACAAATAAGTGATTAATCAGGATATAGTTACCATCCCACTAACCACAGATTCATTATCCAAAATAATCAAACATAATCAGGAACTCAACATCAATGAAACGTTCATTATATAATCATGAAGATTCAAACATGAAAAGTACTAAAGTTCCATATAAACAAGATTACAACATAAAGATTATTCAAGAAACAAGTTTATAACTATTATTACATAAGCTACATTAAATATAAACTAACATCAGCTCATAACTTGCAAAATGATCAGAATACATGTTCAAGAACAAGGAATCGAACCATAAACAAGCAAGGAATTGATGGGATGGATCGATTATGCTTCCACTCGATCTTTAAGCTTCAAATGGGTCTGATCAGGACTGCTTCGGAACCCAGAAATCGCCCAGAAACATGGAGAAAAACCTAACATTTTGATCAGTAGCGAATGCTGCTACTTATAGGCAATTTTTAGTTTGGCACGTCTGTGCCGATGGGTCGCACGACCGTGCCGATGGGTCGCACGGCCGTGCGGTCAGGCCTTGTCGGGTGACGTCATTTTTTGTGATCCTGGGTCAGCCAAATGGACTAGTGGACAACTTGTCTAGGTCACTAGATCGGCATGGTCATGGGACTGGTCGCACGGTAGTGCGAGGTCATCAGAATCGTGATCAGAAAGTATGGTCTAGGTGGTGCACGGGGGTGTGGTTGGCTCACACGGCCGTGCGGTTCGAGTAATCAGCGGCACCATGAGTCGCACTGGCAGTGTTTTCGAGGTCGGAGGTCTTGCACGGTAGTGTGGTTGGATCACACGGTAGTGCGACACCTGGCAGTCATCAGAATTTTGCTATTTTTATCAGAAATGCATCAGAATTTGCCCGTTTTCATCAGATTTGTCTTTTGTACTTCGTTTAAGACCTGAAAATATAAAAGTACCAGATTTAGTACCTAAGCATCGCGGTTTCGGTAAAAAATGCTTAAAACGGAAGTGTTTTAGGGTATAAAAACATGTATAATTTAACGTATATCAAACATCCCCACACTTGAACTTTGCTTGTCCTCAAGCAAACTTAAAGTAAAAACAAGGAATCAAATCTGAATATCTACAAAGTTACTAATTTGTTTGGTGGTCAAATTGGTTTTCAAAAAGTCATCATCAAAGATTTAAAATAAACAAGCTTAGTTGGATGTATGAAAGGATAATCATAAAGCAATGATTCTACGTTCGATTGACTTAGCATTAAAATCTTTACATTTCTCACAATGTTCACACACACTCGGTTAAATTTCTGAATCATACATATAATGTGTATGTAAAACACTCAATGTCTAGTCAATGAATCATGCAATATTATAAGCTTGTCAAAAGATCTAATCTCCACCAATTAATATGTGAAAAACATAAATCAAGAGGTCTTTGATGGGTTGTAATGATAGGCTAAGGTTAAGGGTATGGAATGGATATTTGAAAGTGGCTAAACGGTTAAAACTCAGCGGTTATTTGTAACTAGCGTAAATGAATCAACAACTATACATAAATAACGCTTAAAGACAATTTTACCCTTTTCGAGCTATACAACATATCTTGTACTATTTAGCGCTTAAAATTGTTGTAATTTGATCGTCTTTATTCTGTTTTTCGATCTCTATTTTCTGGGTTTTTTTTACAAGGAAATAATTACAAACAAGCTAGTTGGATAATAACTTTGGCCGAGTTTTAACACAAAGGTTTAAAAATAAAAAAGGCTAAATTTGGTTAAGTAGGCTAAATAGTTGGGTAAAATTTGAAAAACACGGAAAATAGGCTCAACATGACGAACTAATGGATAATGTTGGGTGCAGGATATAAACAAAGAAAAAGGCTAACACAAAAGGGTATCCTAAGTGCCTCCATCATTTTCATGCAATTTCACATATTCATGATCTTGAAAAGTATACAAATGACAAGTTCTAAATTACATGAAACATCCGGCTCACTCATTTTCCGCAAAAACAAAGAAGCATTGAAGAAAGCAGTAAAGGCTCAAAAATATGCTCACGTAAACGGAAAGAATGGGTTTAAATATAAAGATAAACATGTAAGTGTTTCATTTTGTTTTATCACGCTCTTTAGTTATCTTTTTCAAACATGAATTTGGCTTGTCGATTTTTATCAAATTTGATGCTTCCTAAAGAACACAAACTGACCATTTTTGTTTTATTTTTCGAACATATGTACAGAAATGAGGACAATTAAGGACAAACAAAGTTTAAAACCTTTTAACCCCTCCCCACACTTGAACCTCACATTGTCCCCAATGTGAAATACATATTAGTTAAGCAATTATGAATAGCTAAACTAATAATGTGAAAAGGGAAAGAGGTACTCCCCCAGAGTTGGAGTTGACTTGTTTGAGTAGACTTTGTTTGAAGTCGTCTCCACTCTGTGTGCATTTCTTTTCAAATATGCCAAGTATGTTACTTGCTAAAGCAGTCAACATTACCTTTGATCAAAATGTTAGATAACCAAACCGTATCCATTATTCAAACAAACAAACAAACTACTTAAAACATTAAACAAACATAAAGTTTAATAATATCCCAAACAAAAAGTACTAAATAGAAATAACATAAACATAAGTTTCTGAACTATTTCACCCTACCTCCTCCTACTCCTCATCATCATTACCATCATGGTGGCGTGTTCCAGATGAACCCGCCCCATAGGTACATGTGTCTCCAAATGGAAACTGTGGAGGGTTGCCGAAATGGCCTGGATATACATCTTGTAGCCCTCCAAAGATGTAGGAAAATCCTGCATACATTTCCTCCCGCATGGTCTGTTGAGATGCCCGCATAGCTAACTGGTCGGCTCTCATAGCGTCTTAAGTAACCAGCATATGCTGGAACTGCTGGTACAACTCAGGGTAGGAAGGTATACCTGGAGGCCAGTTTTGTTGGTGTTGATACTGATGCTGGTGCTGGTGCTCCTCATGTTGTGACTGATCGTGTGGTGGTGGCTCTAGGGCCGGATTCTCCTCCATGTTGACGTCCTCGCCCTGCGGTGGTAGCGGTAGTGGATCCCATATTTCCCCATTTAGACCCCTCAGTCGCGGGCCATTATCTGTATCTACTACCAGACCCATCGCTTTCAAAGACTTCATATCCACATCTCCTCCTGCGTGAACCACTGTGAGACCACTGACTACATCATCTGTCATAATACCTAAGTTATATGCCAACTGAGTCACATATTCACCACCATGTATTTCACTGCTTGTAGTTCACCCCGCGCTGTTTACAAAGAATTAAGTCATTCTAGCTGCGAGGTTGACATGCACTCCAGTCACTAAGGAATATAAGAAAAGAAGATCTGGAGTGGGACAGTTTCCTGCACTTTCCATGCATCCACAGATGGTGTGACTCATGACCTGATGAATGACCCTCAGAAGCAGGTCTCGTAGTCGTGAAGCTTTAGCTTTTCTAGCTTCATAAGGTGGTCCAACTGCCACTTGTGCCCAAAAGTTGGCCCGTTGCTGATCATTATCAATCTTGTAGATATTGGTGAAAAGTTCCGAATTGATGTCTTCAGCTGAGTATATGCCCAATCTTCTTCCAAGTCTAGCAACTGTCCACTTATACCACTTTTTTCCCAACCCGAACTGTATTGTCTCCGTATTTTTAAAGTCTGGATTTTCGCTTCTCGGTTTTTCATAAGTGTATGAAGCGAAAAATTCCAATGTTAGCTCAAGATAAACGGGCCGTGCAATGTTGAACAACCTTGACATCGGATGTGACATCATGTTGGATAGCCTCTCTTCTTGGTTTAGGGTTGTCAAAGTTTCCCAGTTGATCCTTCTCGGTTCACCGATTTTTCCCCGTCTATTCCATAAGGCTTGTAATCTTGCAATACAGGGCTGTTCTTTCGCCTTGTTCTCGTTGAACTGGAGGAATCTGTGATTCATCAGTACACAGGAATATAACAAAATGAGAGCAGAATATAAAAATTTCACTGCTGCCACCGAAACAGGCTGTTTACGAGCTTCTGTTTCTGTTTCAGCAGTCGCACGGTCGTGCCAAAGGTGGCATTGCCGTGCCATTTCGAATCGTTCAACAGCGTGATTCCGGTAACTTGTGTCGCACCACCGTGCCAAATCGGCACTGCCGTGCGACTCGGCATCGTAGCTTTAAATCAGTGACCTGAACTTGATTTTTGTCCGGCACTGTCATGCCCTTTAATCGGCGTGACCGTGCGACAGTATATTTCATCAGAAAATGGTTTAATTCAACGATTTTAACTTGTATCTTTCAAGATTTGACTTGTAATCAGTGAATAAACTACGAATCAAGTACCAGAACTACCGATTTAACATTAACCAATCAAGAACAAGGGTTTATTTGGCTTTTATGAAGAAAACCCCAAAATTTCTTGATTCAAACATCAGATTTTCATCAGAAACTAAGTTTAATGTACAAAACAAGTAGGAAACATACCTTTGAAGATGATTGAAGCGAAATCTAGGCAAAAATTAGGTGATTTTTGGGTGGAGGCGACCTGGAACTCCCGTGCGGTGCTTAGGGTTTCGGAAAAATGAAGTGTTTTTACTGCAGATTCGTTTAAATACCCTAGTTTTTACTGTTTGGTTTTCGAGCCGCACGGTCGTGCCGTTCCGGATCGGTGTCCTGGTTCGACCTTTGTTACCGAGTTGCATGGTAGTGCAGCGGTCGCACGGTAGTGCGATCCGATGACTGCCCTGTGTACGAGCTACTGATCAGTTTTGACTAAGGATTGCATGACCGTGCTGATTTGGCACGACCGTGGGGTACCTGGGCCTTTTTGTGTAATATTTCACAGTAAGCTTTTTACTCCGAATTTTCACCAAAAATTTCCATTTTTGCACTATTTCATATATTATAATAATTTTTCAACTTCAAAAATCCAAAAATCATGGATCAAGCTCGTATGCTCCTATGTTTAAAACAGAAAAATTAACGAACTAGAATTTAAATATTAAAAACTAATATATACAAAATTATCCTTAGCGTGTGAAAACACGCTCGCTAAATTTGTCAGCGAGTCGATAGCTAGACTCATTCTCCCCACACTGGTTTTAAGTGTGCGGGACGTGGAGTTCGAGAATTTCCTCCACCGGGTCAACCGGTCCATTGATGTAACGTTTTAAACGATGACCGTTGACTTTAAATGTCTCCCCACTTAAATTTTCGATGGCCACGGCTCCGTATGGAAATACTTCTTTGATTGTATAAGGACCCGTCCATCGAGATCTTAATTTCCCGGGGAATAAACGCAGTCGTGAGGAGTACAACAAAACAAGATCTCCAACGCGGAAATCTTTATGTTCTCTTATTCTTTTGTCATGAAACCTCTTGACTCGCTCTTTGTACCTGCTAGAACTTTCATAGGCATGGTTTCTTAGCTCCTCGAGCTCGTGAATTTGCAGAAAACGGGCTTCATCTCCGCTCTTCAAATCCATGTTTGCCGTTTTCAAGGCCCAATATGCCCTATGTTCTAGCTCGACAGGTAGATGACAAGTTTTTCCATAAACCAACCTAAAGGGTGTGGTCCCGATAGGTGTCTTGAATGATGTTCTAAAAGCCCATAAAGCGTCATCTAGCTTGTTTGACCAATCCTTGCGGTTATTATTAATGGACCGCTCAAGGATTCTTTTCAAACCCTGATTTGTGACCTCAACTTGCCCGCTGGTTTGAGGGTGATATGGCGTAGCCAATCTGTGATGAACACCATAACGGGACAAGGCTCGTTCTAACTGCGCATTACAAAAATAAGTTCCACGGTCACTGATTAGTGCTTTTGGATCACCAAATCAGGCAAATAAACTTTTTAAGAACCTCACGATTACCCTAGTATCGTTTGTAGGCAAAGCTTGAGCTTCGGCCCATTTTGAGACGTAGTCTACAGCAACTAGGATGTATTTGTTACCTCGTGAGGCTGGAAATGGTCCCATGAAGTCGATACCCCATATATCAAAGACTTCACAGACTTGCATTGGATACTGAGGCATTTCATTGCGTGCGAAGATATTTGTTGCCCTCTGGCAAGCATCACACGCTCTAACCCATTCATGCGCATCACGAAAGATTGTGGGCCAGTAAAATCCAGAGTCTAACACTTTCTTTGCAGTGTAGTTTGCTCCATGATGACCTCCGGTTGGCCCCTCGTGACAGTGGTGCAGAATGCTAGCTGCTTCTTCTCCAAACACACATCTTCGGATCACCTGATCGGCTCCGATTCTAAACAAGTATGGTTCGTCCCAAATGTAATACTTCAGATCTGCAAAGAACTTCCTCGTTTGCTGATATGAAAATCCTTTGATAAGGATTCCACATGCGAGGTAGTTTGCAAAGTCGGCGAACAAAGGTGACTCGTCATTTATCTCGATACTTAAGAGGAATTCGTGGGGGAAATTGTCATTTATTGATTCCTCCAACGAATTTTCAGAACTGCCCTGCTCAAGTATCGAGAGATGGTCGGCTCCCTTTTTGTCTTGGATCTCAATGTCAAATTCTTGTAGTAACAAGATCCATCTGATAAGACGCGGTTTTGCGTCTTGTTTGCTAAAAAGGTATTTGATTGCTGCATGATCCGTATACACAATTGTTTTGGACAACACAAGGCACGACCTGAATTTGTCAAAAGCATATACTACTGCCAAAATCTCTTTCTCTGTAGTCATGTAATTTTCCTGAGCATCGTGTAGAGTTTTGTTGGCATAGTAAATTGGATGAAAATGCTTCTCCCTTCGCTGTCCTAAGACTGCTCCTATTGTGTAATCACTGGCGTCGCACATTATCTTAAATGGCAATGCCCAATCTGGTGTAACTAAAATAGGGGCTTCGATAAGCCTTTGTTTAAGCTGCTTGAATGCTTTCATGCATTCGTCTGAGAACACAAATGGAGTATCTTTCTCTAATAAACGGGTCATAGGTCTTGCGATTTTTGAAAAGTCTTTTATGAATCGCCTATAGAACCCTGGATGACCTAGGAAACTTCTAATTGCTCTGACCGAGGTAGGGGGAGGAAGTTTAGAAATGATATCTACTTTTGCTTGATCAACTTCCAACCCTGCTTCAGAGATTTTATGTCCAAGAACTACCCCTTCCTTCACCATGAAGGGTCATTTCTCCTAGTTAAGCACAAGATTAGTTTCCTCACATCTCATTAACATTCTTTTCAGATTTCCAAGACATTGATCGAAAGAACTCCCGAAAACAGAGAAATCATCCATGAATACTTCCATGGAGTCTTCAATCATGTCATGAAAAATAGCTACCATGCAACGCTGAAATATGGTAGGTGCATTACATAGCCCAAAAGGCATACGCCGGTAGGCGAATGTGCCGAAAGGACATGTGAAAGTAGTCTTTTCCTGATCCTCAGGAGCGATAGGAATTTGAAAATATCCAGAGAACCCATCCAGAAAACTGAAAAATGACTTCCCCAACAGACGTTCCAACATCTGGTCGATGAATGGAAGCGGGAAGTGGTCCTTACGGGTGGCATCGTTGAGTTTGCGGTAATCGATGCAAACTCGCCATCCGGTGACGGTACGGGTAGGAATAAGTTCATTCCTATCGTTTGGAACTACAGTAATACCACCTTTATTGGGTACTACTTGCACTGGACTTACCCAAACAGAATCAGATATACGATAAATCAGCCCTGCATCTAACAACTTAATTACTTCTTTCTTCACCACGTCTTGTATATTAGGATTCAAACACCTTTGATGTTGTGCACTAGGCTTGTAATTGTCTTCCATTAGAATCTTATGAGTACAAAAAGAAGGATTAATGCCTTTGATATCCATAATCTTCCACGCCTTGGATTTCTTATGGAGCGTTAGAACTTCGAGAAGCTGTCTCTTTTCTTCCTTTTCTAAGGATGCTGAAATGATAACTGGTAAGCGACACTCCTCGTCTAGAAATGCATACTCGAGATGCGGTGGGAGTTCTTTTAACTCCAACGACGGTGGATCTTCAACCGAAGGTTTTGACTTTTCTTCAACTTCACGATCAATTTCCACAAATTGATCTGGACCTTGAGAACCATCATCATCGATTTGGCAGACTGGCTGCTCCTGTGAAATGTCGTCTTGGTTCTCACACAAAAGAGGTGTGTCCATATCAATTTCTTCTATTGTGCCTTTGAAATGAGAGCTTACACAAGTATCGACAATGTCGACATAGTAAAGCATGTCAACGTGACTTTGCGGATGTTGCATTGATCTTTTAATATCAAAAGTCACGTGCTCGTCATTTACTCGGAGCGTGATATGGCCAGCTCCTACATCAACGATCGTCCTCGCAGTATTGAGGAACGGCCATCCAAGTATTAATGGCACTTTTGAGTCTTCGTCCATGTCGAGAATAACAAAATCCACGGGAAAAACGAATTTATCGATTTTAACAAGCATGTTTTCAACGAATCTACGCGGATACTTGATTGAACGATCTGCAGGTCGAATGCTCATTCTAGTGGGTGAAGGCTCACCCAGATCTAATTTAGCAAAGACCTTATATGGCATAAGGTTTATGCTAGCTCCTAAATCGGCTAATGCGTGACTGACAGATATGCTTCCAATGAGACAGGGAAGAGTAAAACTGCCCGGATCTCCCATCTTTTCAGGTAGACGGTTTTGGAGAAGGGCTGAACAGTTTTCATTCATCAACACACAAGACAAGCTTTCGAGCTTCTGCTTGTTTGTGAGGATGTCTTTTAAGAACCTTGCGTATTTAGGCATTTGAGCCAATGCCTCAACAAATGGTATGTTTATGTGTAATTGTTTAAACATTTCTAAAAACTTACCATGTTGTTCATCGTTCTTTTGCTTCTTCAGTCTGCTCGGATATGGGACAGGAGGAATGAAATCTTTAACTGGCTCCTGGAACTGTGCTGTACTTGCTGGGACTCGCCTAGCGTGCACCTCGTCTGAAGCGTCAGTTTGGACCGTATCAGTGATCGGTGGTGAGTCCGATTTGTCAGGTCCCGTGTTCTTACCACTCCTCGTCATTACTGCATTAACATGCCCTCTCGGGTTTGGTTCAGTGTTACCTGGAAGACTACCTTGGGGTCTTTCAGACAACATCTTGGCCAATTGGCCGACTTGATTCTCTATGGTTTGTATTGAAGCCTTCTGGCTCCGCATTTCCCCTTCCTGAGCCATGAAACGCTCCTCATGCTGCTGGTATCACTTTTCAGATATTTGGTTGGCATTGTTGGAGTTGTTTAACAGCTGCACCATCATATCCTCTAGTTTTGAGTTGGTTTGAGAGGTTTGAGGCTGGGAAGTGCTTCCTGAACCTAAAATATTGTAACGTGGTTGAAAGGTTTGCCCTGATGGCTGAAAACATTGTCCATGGGGCTGAAAGGATTGCCCATGAGACTGTTGTGGTGCGGGAGCGCATTGAGCATACCCGAGTGGGTTTTGGTTATTGGAATTAGCCTTCCACCCAAAGTTTGGGTGATTCCTCCAACCTGGATTGTATGTGTTGCTATAGGGGTTATTTTGGGGCCTAATTTGATTGCCCAAATAGTCCACCTCTTTGTGGCTTGTAAACACAACACCCTGCTCACATGTACCTGGCTCGTGTGACACTCCACACAGCTCACATGATGTTTGTACTTACGAAACATTCTGAGCTTGATCAAATCTTGCTGCCAAAGCTCCAATCTTTGATGCTAGAGCCGTATATTTATCCACTTGGTGAACTCCAGTAATAGATGATGCTTTATTTCGCACTCCACCGTGACAAGAACTCGACTTCAAGGTAGCATTTTCTATAATTGTGTAGGCTTCGTTGGGTGTTTTTGTTCCAAGATCGCCTCCTGCATATACATCTAAACGCTCTTGTGAGTCATAGTTGAGTCCTTGGTAGAAGTTCAACACGAGTTGCCTTTTGGACAACCCATGATTTGGAACATCGATCAGAAGATCTTTGAACCTCTCCCAAGCTGCGTGTAGAGATTCTCCTTTGTCCTGTTTGAATGTCATAATACGATTCTTAAGCTTAGCTGTCTTTTCTGGCGGGAAATATTTTTGCATAAAAAGATCCGCCATCTCGTTCCAAGTCGTGATGGACCCTGCTGGAAGTGACAAAAGCCAAGATCGGGCTTTGTCTCACAAGGAAAATGGAAAGAGTCGCAAACGAATTGGGTCTTCAGAAACGTCTCTAATTTTGAAAGTCGAGCACACGTCGAGAAATGATGCGATGTGTCGACCCGGATCCTCGTGATCCTTTCCATCGAACTGCACAAAGTTTTGTAACATGTTAATTATACTAGATTTAATTTCAAAACTTGGTGTTGCTATCGTAGGTCAGGCAATGCTCGGTAGCAAGCCCTCTCCTCCTGGACGGCCGGTCTCATTCAAAGGCTGGTCGTCCTCTGCCATAATGCTTCCTGTGTCGTCCTCTGAACTCTCGCTGTCAGAAAGTATCACTGGTTCGTCGACTGCGGCCGCAATCCTTTGTACAACAACAAGCGATCTTTCGCGAAGCCGCCTACTTCTTCTTAAGTTATTTTCTGGTCGTTGGCTAGCTCAGCGTTAGCGGGTGCATGGGGCGTGGACATTAGCCTGCACATAAAAAGGAACGCATTATACATAAAAAAGAACATAATAATATAGGAAATAAGTAATAATAACAATACTAATACATAATATACATATATATACGGGTTATTAAACAAATTTATTTAAATATTTACTGAATTATTTGCTTATTTACATCCGAGAACTGTTTTTGTTTGTTTACCAGAATTTCTGATGAAAATTGTCAAAAATCTGAGTAAACTTCGTTTTTTTATATATATCAGAAAATCTGATAAAATTCTGATAAGATCTGATGAAAATTTTCGTTCCATCAGAATTTCTGATAAATCCATCAGAATTACCAGAAAATCTGGTAAATCCATCAGAAATGTAAATTGTTGTTTTTAGAACATCTAATGGGTTTATCAGAATTCATCAGAAAATCTGATAAATTCATTGGAATTCATCAGAAAATCTGATGATGTTATCAGAAAGTTATTCTTTATTTTTGTAGAGTAAATAAATAAACAAATGAGTACAATAATTAAATAAATGAACGGTTAATTTAAATAAATAAATGGACATAAATGAAATAACTGAAAGACTGAACGTAAATAAATTACTGTAAGTAAATGCAGAAAAGAAATAAATATAATATATATAAATATAAGCGGTTCGACGTGCGAACTTGAACATAAATATAAATATAAACAGAAATGAAATAACTGCAATGAAATAAATGAAATACTGAATTAGAAATACTGGAATGAAATAAATAAAAGTAAATGGTTTGATTCCGAACACATTACTGAATTAAATAAAATGAAATAAATGTTAGTCGATTAATAAAATAAAAAGTTAGAGTGTTAGTAAGGTTGGTTTGTTAGCACCCAGCTGGTTAGTAAAACAGAAAAAGTTAGTCAAAAGGTTAAATATTAACAAGTTAGTGAAAGAAAATAAATAAAAATTTACAAGTATTCACAAGTATTAACAGATATCAACAGTTTGTACACCGGTAGAATAATGACTCGGATTGTTCCATTAATTTCTCCGTGGTCCTCGGCAACGGCGCCAAAAACTTGACGTGACATGTTCGTATACATTTATTTACAGTATTTTCACATGCAATTAAATGTGTTTTAAATTTATAAAAATGGTTTATACCTTAACATTAAAACACACACAACAAAGGACAAGTGTATCCCGTCATATATGCAGTAAAGTATTGGTAAGAGCCAGATATCGATCCATGGAACACGGGCGTTATAATGTACTAAATCTTTGTCATTAATTTACCAGATAAAAAGATAGGTGAATGGTTGTTTAACTAAGTTATCTAAATTATATCTAAAACATAAATATACTATTATCTTGTTTCACAAACAACGTAACCATGTTATTTATCAGATATGTCACAAAAGCACTTAATCAATTTTCCAATTTTAAGACAGTTAGTCATCCGCTAGGAGTTTTCTAACATGATGATTCTTTGGAAAGTTAACGCGATAAACACACATTAACCACCTAAAATCATTCTTTAGCGAGCTATTGATATTCATTCATGTAAACCTTTAAAGATAGATTAGTCATCCGCTAGGAGTTTTCTAACCTCACTTATCAAAGAAAGCAATACCGATGGTCACAATACAGCCACGAGGATAAGCATTTAAGTAGATCATATAACAACATATTTCACCTTTACAAGTCTTGAATACAAATCTACCATGTCAGCAATTTCAGACCAAAACCACTAAACAAGTATCATAAACCACATGCAAGAACATGTAATTAACACCATATAATTCGTTAGAACCCTTACGTGCAAGAAAGTATTCCTTATCACAATAAGATATATCTTGTATAAAACCAATACCCCTCTCGAGTTTCATGGTGTAAACAAGTTTACAAACAAGTGATTAATCAAGAAATAGTTACCATCCCACTAACCACAAATACATTATCCAAAATAATCAAACATAATCAGGAACTCAACATCAATGAAACGTTCATTATATAATCATGAAGATTCAAACATGAAAAGGTACTAAAGTTCCATATAAACAAGATCACAACATAAAGATTATTCAAGAAACAAGTTTATAACTTTTATTACATAAACTACATTAAACATAAACTAACATCAGCTCATAACTTGCAAAATGATCAGAATACATGTTCAAGAACAAGGAATCGAACCATAAACAAGCAAGGAATTGATGGGTTGGATCGGTTATGCTTCCACTCGATCTTTAAGCTTCAAATGGGTCTGATCAGGACTGCTTCGGAACCCAGAAATCGCCCAGAAACATGGAGAAAAACCCAACATTTTGATCAGTAGCGAATGCTGCTACTTATAGGCAATTTTCAGTTTGGCACGGCCGTGCGGTCATGCCTTGTCGGGTGACGTCATTTTCTGTGATCCCGTGTCAGCCAAGTGGACTAGTGGATAACTTGTCTAGGTCACTAGATCGGCACGGTAGTGCGAGGTCATCAGAATCGTGATCAGAAAGTATGGTCCAGGTGGTGCACGGGGCTCGCACGGCCGTGCGGTTCGAGTAATCAGCGGCACCATGAGTCGCACTGGCAGTGCTTCCGAGGTCGGAGGTCTCGCACGGTAGTGCGGTTGGATCGCACGTTAGTGCGACACCTGGCAGCCATCAGAATTTAGCTATGTTTATCAGAAATGCATCAGAATTTGCCCGTTTTCATCAGATTTGTCTTTTGTACTTTGTTTAAGTCCTGAAAATATAAAAGTACCGGATTTGGTACCTAAACATCGCGGTTTCGGTCAAAAATGCTTAAAACGGAACTGTTTTAGGGTATAAAAACATGTATAATTTAACGTATATCAACGAAAGTGTCGAACTCCATGCGCTCCGGGAAAAAGTCTCGGGCAGGGCAGAAATACGAGAAAGTCAATTATTAGGTCCCGAGATTGTGCAGGAAACAACCGACAAGATAACTCAAATAAAGGAAAGACTAAAAACAGCTCGAGACCGCCAGAAGAGTTATGCAAACAATCGACGTAAGCCGTTAGAATTCAAGTTGGAGACAAGGTACTATTAAAAGTTTCTCCTCGGAAAGGGGTAGTTCGATTCGGTAAGAAAGGAAAGCTAAGTCCAAGGTACATAGGACCATTTACAGTTACCCAACGAATAGGACCAGTTGCCTATCAATTACAACTACCAGAAGAGCTAGCCGAGGTACATGATGTATTTCATGTATTTCATGTATCTAGTCTCAAGAAGTGTTTATCTGATGAATCACTGGTAGTACCTCTTCAAGATATAGAGGTAAATGAACAGTTAAAATTTGTGGAGAAACCTCTTCAAATCGAAGACAGAAAGGTCAAACACCTCAAACACAAGAGATTGGTGCCGGTCAAGGTAAAGTGGGGTTCAAAAAGAGGACCTGAATATACATGGGAACTAGAGTCGGAGATGAAAAGAAAATATCCTTACCTGTTCCAGTAAATCTCGAGGACGAGATTTTAAACAAGGTGGGGAGGATGTAACGACTTGCACGAAAATGTCCTAAAACGCTCCGTAAATAGAAAACCCGAACCCCTAAAACCCTAATTTTATGAAAAATCAAGAAAAACAAGTTTTCTTACTCGGTTGCGACCTGTGAAGGAGTTAAGATGGGTCTTCGCGGGGTGCGAAAGCTCTAAACTCTCCGGATAATGATCAAGGCCATGTGTCGCACACGTGGCAGGTCTAGCGTGTGACACAGCAGCCCTATCCGTACCTAGGGTGGCCCTCGCTGGCCGCGAAGGATCTCCCTTCAGGCTGTCGCAGGCCGCGAGAAACCTAAATTTCAGCTATAAATTTGACGTTGCATGGCCAGTTCATTTTGCTCGAAAATTTTCACTCAAACTGCTTTCTTTCTGTTCGAAATCAAAATTTAGAGTATTGAGACGCTGCTACGATAACGGGGTAATAACTCGATCACTGCTACGATACAATGTCTGATCGATTAAAACCGATCCGATGGATGTTTAAGTGCTGCCCAAATCTTGGGCTATACTTTGTCATTCGTCGTGAGGGTTTCGATCTCGTGAATTATCGTGAAAGTTGTATTAAGTTACTGACCTAGTTTCGTTTGCATCTTATATTTAACTAGGTTACCGGCTTAATTAGTAGGCAGACTCTGTCCGTTTAAACTTGCAATGTGAGTCATTCTGTTTTTTTTTTTATCAAAGTTGCTTTCTAAAACCCTAAATGTTTTCCAGTTATAATTACAGAGATTAAGTCTTTGCAAATCTTTAATTACTGGCAGTAAGTGGGGTATTGTGCACATTACTGCTGTATTATCACTCTTAGGTGGGCGAGCCTAATTAGTGATACACGTCATTATTGGGTGACAGGACCCAATAGTGATATGACCACAGTCATAGATCCGGTCGAGTGACAACTAGACCAGATAATTATAAGATAAGGGTAATTGTAATCGCTCTTAATACTGTAAATTATGACAATGTGTCATTTTGTACAAATTGAATGACTCGCCAGTATTTCCCGCTGGTCAAATCTTTTTAAAACATGTTTCAGGTGATTTACTGTGAACAAGGAAAAGAATGAAGTGGCTCAGTAAATAAATAAAACATGTTTTCTGTAACCAGGGTATTTCCCAGTGAAATTCCTTTCTTGTAAAATACGGGGTTTGTCCCGATATTATAAATAAAACAATCTGGTGTTTTCCTTTTAAACGATCATGTTAAAATTTCCTCTGACAAATAAAGACAAATACCACAGGTTTCTGTCCCGCGGCTTCCGGACCGGGCAAAACGGGTCGGGGGCCGTGACAATCAAGGTTGCGCATCTTGTTGTTATCCAGCACCATCATTAACGCCCTTCGGTTTGCATCTTGGCTTCTACATAATTGTTTTGTTGCATTAATGCCCAACACAAAATCCCCTACAAAAATTCAAAGGAAAATATATGATAAAACGATTTTTAAAATCAAAATCCCAATTCCATTACGAAATACTCCATGATTGTTGTTAGTTCTTACCAGCAGCCGAGTTGCCTCCTGCTCGATCGAAACATGAAAGTTCTTCCCTTGTGATCTTGTGGTTTTCTTGAGCCTTATCCGAACATATTCTTCGCAAAAACTTAATCAATTAAACTGCTTCTTCGACTCAATTCTGTTGTTTCATAACAATTAGTGTGCTATCAACGCCCTTTCCGCATCCTTCTCAACCAACTACACAACCAATCATCAATCCAATAAAATCTTTAAAAACCAAAATTTAAAGCTGCATATTTATAATCATACCTAAACATTTTTGGCTCTAACATAAGGGGAATACGTTTTCAAATGAAGCAGGACAATATCTTGATTGTTTCAACTTAATATGGTGATTGCTGCTGCAAATTCGATTGTAATAACAATGACTCAGCAATTCAGCTGTAACTATGTAACAATTTTTGAACATATTTGGTACACTACATACCTCATGCTATTATAGCTTAAGTAATTGTAACTCGTGTATGGACATGAGAGCTTAAGGGAACATACACAGTTCTACAAAAATAATACAAATACAGCACCTGCAAGTGTTTTGAGTTTGCAAATTCATTCGGTATATCAAAGTAATTAAATGTAGTAACTAATTTGAAAAACAGAGCAGAAGAAAGGGGTTTCACCATCTGAGTCAATCAACCACCATAGTGGTCACCATCAATTGCCATCGTAGTAACTGCCAAACCTCAAGTATTTTTACTGGAAAACGTACCTTTACCATAGTTGACCATAGGATTCATCTGCTGGAATCCTAACAACCCCCATACTGAATTGTGACGGAACCCTAAAGCCACCGTTGTTGGGCCTTCTCTCTATCCACCACGTACCACCTACATCGCTGATCCGTCTTCATGTCTGGACAACTTCTTAATACATGGGGTGGCTGGAAAAAGACAGGGCCATTGAAGGAGGAACAATTGAATTAAAGAATCTGATAATCAAATTGAAGAAGGAACGATTGAGTTGGATAACATAACAACACTGAAGGAGTAGTGATTTGATTGAAGAAGAAGAAGATGAATCGTACAGAATTAAATGGGATAGGGCGGTAAGATAGGGGTAGGCGACTGATGGACGATGATGAGAGTGAGAGGGGAGGGCAAGATGGAATAAAAGCGTAAAGAAAAATGGATTTGTTCTGGAGTCTTTTCTCATGCCATCTTAAAATTAATACAATTCATTGGTTCCCTGGCTTTTATGGAGTTTAATATGAATTAACTTTCTATTCATATTTTTTTAATTAAATTTAGAAAACTTTATAACATCTTATTACTGTGTAGTTATTTTGTCCACTTTTCAAAACATTTTTATCACCAATTTTTCTTCTATGACAGTCTTTTAAACAATTATATAAACTAACAATTTTGAAATTGAAAGCAATTTGATTGACATTTATAAGTAAAATATATAAACAAATGAACATATGGATTAGCATTATCTAAAGTTAAGCCACTTACAAGAACACTGATAATTGATAGATCACAAACATATAAAATTTGATAAAAAAACCTCACCTCAACTCTTACTTTTTAAATTGCAAAATTCATGTGCATGCATTCTAATTTGTGGAAATTACAATAAATTTAATCAATAATCAATTAAGTTAGAGTCTTCACATGTCAAATTAACATTATAGGTTACAAAGGTGCCAAAATCCTAAAATACCCCTAAAGTGTCTTAAATTTTTGGACAATGGGCAAGTTTAGCCCCTCTAAAATAGCTTGCCTCTTTTGTACATGTTGTTTGAAGATGTGTACACAATGTAAAATTACCATAAGGGTAGGAAACCTAGTTTGCTTAATAAGATAGTATAGATTACTTAACATTTAAAATTAAAATAAAAATCCATAAACCAGTTCGGTTTGGTTCCTTTATGGTTTAATTACATGCAAAATCAAAACCAAACCAAAAGTTCGGTTTTTACGAAAACATAAAACCAAACTGCCGGTTTTAGTTTGGATTCAGTTATTTCGGTTACAAATCGCTTTTTTGTTTTCATGCACACCCTTTGCTGCTGCAAAGCCAATTATATTTTTTATTTTAATTTCCTTTACTTTCTCTATGACTATTTTCATTTGTTTTCATTTCATTCAAAGTATTCATTATGTGAGTGAATTTTCTTATATTACGAGGAGTGTTTTTGAGTGATTGGAGTGGAGAAAAGAGAAAATATATGAGAATATATTACTGTTCATCTGTAAATATATGGAAAAAATATCTGGAGAGAGAAAACCTTATAAATTTTATAATATTTTTAGAAATGGTTGTCAGTAGAGGAGAGAAAAAAGATAATGATAAAAGTAAAAAAAATATTATTTAATTGAAAAGATGTGAGAAAGAAAAGCAGCTATTTTTTTTTTTTGTATGTCTAAGTTAACCATTTACGCTATATATATGTATATACTTGGTTATAATTTCATGTATTACACGGGTTGAATAAAGTAGAGTTATATGCTTGGTAATAGAAATATTATGTCTTTAAAAAACTTGGTTATTGTACGAGTTAAGTAAAACCATGTATTATATGCGTTGAATAAAATACATATGTCATCTGTTAACACATGCACTCGTAAACACGTGAAATTTATAGAATATGTTTAGTTAATTTTTAAAACATTATTTTCAAGTATGTATTAAGTTTTTTATGTAATTGATAATTGTTAATTCAACTAAAGTTGTTAGATCTTTAAACATCATTTTAACTATGTTAAGTTAATTTAACTTACATTACAATTATAAATATATAGAGACATGAAAACATATTAAAGACTAAAATTTTGATTTTTTTAATATGATCTATTTTTATTGTTATTTGACATATTTTTACCATTCAAATTATCCAATCATGCACATTAAATATATGAAAATCTTTTATAAATTACATATAAAAACAATTATTATCATTATTCTTCTTTTTTTATAATATTTTAACGAACAAAGTTTTAAATTTAGTAATATTTGGAGACTTAAAAATAAGTTTTTTAAATAAAAGTATATATATATATATATATATAGGATTAGGTTCAAGAGTGAACACTAGTGTAGCTTGCGAACTGAGTGAACTAATCCTGGCCATACACGTGTGTAGATCAATGACCAAGATTTGATGTTGAAATACACTAGTGTATTTTACGATTTGATGATGAGATCATGGCCATACACGCGTGTAGATCAATGGTCAGGATTTGTTCACTCAGTTCGCAAATACACTAGTGTTCACTCTAGAACCCCACCATATATATATATATATATTCCTATCTTGTATTGGAGGCCCAAAGCCACCCTTGGGCCGGCCCTGGTTCAAGCCTAGTAACACTTCACGAGTCGGAGCGGACATTACCCACCACGGGAGAAGTACCAAAAGCTTGAATACCTTATCTATAAACTACTATTAAAACTTTAAACCAACCCTGCGATGACTGTATCCCTGCTGACTCAGACCAAAGGGTTGAGGGTGATCACTGCCAGGAAGGGGGCTCACCACTTTTTCATTAATAACTTACTTAATTATCTTTCAATAATCCGACCTAGTGGGACTGTATCCTTGCTGACTCAGACCACTAGGTTGAGGGTAACGTCGCCTTCACAAGAGGGGCATACTACTATAACTAAGATAATCTCTTAAAATGCCCAAAGTGCGGAAATCATCAAAAGGGTACATGAAAGATAAGTCGGAACCAAGTGATTCTTTCTTGTCTATCTGTTTTACTTTTATTTTATTTTTGCTTTTTAGTTTATCTTTTTATAGTTTTAAAAATCTTTTCTCAAAGTTTGGTTCGATTAGACGTTGACGATAAGCCAGTATTAAAAGCTCCTGTTTCCTTAGACGACCTCGGTATCTTGCCATCACTATACTACGTCCACGATGGATGCACTTGCCCTAGCGTGTGTGTAGAATGATAGTGGAATATCGTGTTTTATAACTTTAAAATTTGAATTGGCGGGTAAAAAGAGCTAAAAATATATCAAAAAATATATACAGCTTCACGCACGTCAGACGTGCTTATATTTATCAACGTTTCGACGTGATTTTTTTTGTGGGATGAATACTAAATTACTAATGTATAAGTCGTCGAAATCGAATCTTACATTTAGTCATCGAAATCGAATCGAACATTTTAACACCACCGCAGTGCGCGGTTTAACCACTGCTATAATTAAAAGTAAGAGATTTCGAGGGTGTTTGGGATTACGTTTTGAAGTGATTATTTGATTATTGCGTTTGTAAAACATAAATAATCTAAAAAAGTGTTTGGATGAAAAAGTGATTATCTGCCTCCAAAACGCAGTTTTGGAGAAGCATGTACCTACATGCTTTTTCAAAACGCAAAATCTATTTTGAAAACGCATAATCTATTTTGAAAAGGCAACACCAAACACCCCCTTCATATGATACCCAAGATTGCCTTTGATTACTACATACATTTTTACGGGAAAATAGAATCATTGATTAGTTATTCTCAGTGATTCCAAATTTATTTAGTTTGGTGTAAATGATAAGGGTAAATTATATTTTTCGTCCTTTATGTTTGTACTAGGTTGCAACGGATAGCATTTAACTTCAATAATTACAGTCACAATCCTTTATTTGTGAAACCCGTTACACTCTACGTCCTTTAGTACTAACCAGATTAAAATTTTCAGTTAATTTTATTCACTTAAGGGTATTTTGGTCAATTCATATTTTTATTTAATTGTTTAATAAATAAAAAACAAAAAAAATTCATATACACTCCATCTTCCCCAATTTTTTAGCCCTAAAACCCTAACCACCACATCTTGCTACCACCACCACATCCTACTGCCACCACTCTGACCACACCCACCGCCCCTAACCTCTCAACCAGAAAACAAATCAATAATCACTTACATATGATATGATCAGATAAATTGTAGAAGAAGATAAACTGCACCGATTCACCGAAAATCAAAGAGAAATGGTGCGAAGAAGAACAAACTACCCGAACGCTATCGTTTCGTGATCCGACACATCGACGTCGTTGAATTACTACTACGCCTGTTAATGTCGACTATAGAAGAGTCTGTACCCTTTGGAAGTTAAAGTGACGTATGGTAAAATGTTCTAGAAGGTGCACAAGAAATAACTGATGTGTGGGAGTGCCACGTGTACATGTGGTTATGGGTGGAACGTGTTTGTGAGTTTTAGTGAGGGTAACGGTAGGTGGGATTAACGTCTCTCACTAAGGAAGGAATATTGACGATGGATGTGATGAGGTGGGAAAAGTAACGAGAGAATCCTGGTCGCTGATTTCGGCACCATAGATTGGTTGATTGGATCTGCTGAAAACCATGAAACTTGTGTTCAGTTTAGGGACGGTGGGTGAACTATTGAGGGTTTATGATGGTAGGAGTGGTGGTGGTAGGATGTGGTGGTGGTGGCGGTAGGATGACATAGTGTTGGCAAGATGTGATGGTTAGGGTTTTAGGGTTAAAAAATTGGGGAAGATGGAGTGTATATGAATTTTTTTGTTTTTTATTTATTAAACAATTAAATAAAAACATGAATTGACCAAAGTACCCTTAAGTGAATAAACTTAACTGAAAATTTTAATCTGGTTAGTACTAAAGGACGTAGAGTGTAACGGGTTTTGCAAATAAAGGATTTTGACTGTAATTATTGAAGTTAAAGGCTATCCGTTGCAACCTAGTACAAACATAAATGACGAAAAGTGTAATTTACCTAAATGATAATATTGAAAATAACAACAATAATATATATTCGAGCTTCTTGCAGAGCCGTTCCAATGTTTATAGAGTCCCTAAGTGAACTACAAAGTGTGGGCCCTAATTTCACCGATAAACTCTCCTCCAATCCCGATATACCCGTTACCATGGGTGATTACCGTTACTTTTTTTTGTCTCGTGATAGCCGATAGCGTAGAAATTAAAAGCAGCTTGCGATGGGAAGTGGAAACGACGATTGCGGCTATATTTTAGGAGGCTTAAGACCGTTGAATAATGATAATTAGGTCAATGGTTGTGTTGTAATAGCTAGAAATTAATACAAAATAGGCTTTGAAACTGGGCCTTTTTTTGCTAAAAATATTTTCTTTGAGATCTTTCATTGAAAAACTAGTTTAGTATTGAAATAAACGTATATATTTGGGCCTAATAAATATACTATATATAGAGATGAGCATAATACACGGTTCCAAACCCGACCCGGTAGAACCGACCAGGAACCGGTTCCAGTTCCTACCCGCTGTATAGACGAACCGATTCCGGGTTCAAAAAACGCGTAGGTTCTTATCCGTTTCCACATTTTATAAAAAAATAGGGTCGTACCATGTTGCTACCCGGAACCGGTTTCTCCGTAAACAAAAAAAAAAACCGATGCATTAAATTCTTACCTTTATTGATTTTATTACCGTTGGAATCGATTCCTAGCCGTTGGAATCGATTCCAGTAAGTATAAATAGTGACCAAGAATCAATTCCTCACACCATCTTCATCTACTTCTTGATTATTCTTCGGAAAGTGCGTTTTCTCTTAGTGGCAGAGTATTGTCCATATGAAGAACAAGACTAAGGGGCTGTTTGGCAACATCTGAACCAATAAGTGCTGAATGAATAAGAGGTCTGAATGGGTAAGAGGGTCTGAATGGGTAAGTGCTGAACCAGTAAAGTGCTGTTTGGTTCCATATCTGAATGACAGTGTAAAATGACATTTTTACCCCTCCCCACAAAATAAACCCACTATAGATTTTTTTTCTATAAAACTCAATATCTTGATTATCTTCATCAGTATTCATCATCACCCACCCCCACCCCCTTCCCCTTTCATCAGTATTCATCATCACCTTCCCCTTTCTCTCCCCTTATTCTCTACACAGACATACACTGAATTTAGAGAGAGAATCGGAGAGAGAATCGGAGAACCAGAGATAGAGAGAGCCGGAGAGGAGGAGGAGGGCGGCCTGGTGGCGCGACACGGCGGCGCACGGAGGTCCGACAGCCGCACCCGGCGGCGTTTGAGGCTAATCGCGGTGGCAAGTGGTTGTTGGGGAGGACTGTGATGTTGTGTCGGTAGGGGAAGGGTTGTTGATGGCGTGTCGGTAGGGGAAGGGTTGTTGATGGCGTGTCGGAGACGGAGACGGCGTGTCGGAGACGGAGACGGAGACGGCGGCTGTTGAAGATGGTGGAGGAGGTCGATGGTGAAGGAGGAGGTCGAAGGTGGAGGAGGTCGATGGTGACGGAGATGAAGAAGTTAGGATATGTTGCAGGTCCGATGGTGGCTTTGACGGTGGAAGAAGATGGCGGCGCTGCAGAGGGGTAGGATATGTTGCAGGTCCGATGGTGGCTTTGACGGTTGAAAGGATTGGTGGTGCAAAGGAGGCTGCTTGTTTTGTCATGGCAAGAAAGGGGTATGAGTGTCAAAAGTTTCATTCAGAGTTTAAAAGTTGCTGAACCATTCAGTCTGAATGGAACCATTAAGAGGTGGGCTCTTTAGTGAACCAAACACAGATGCCTCTGACCGATTCAGAGGTGCACCTCTTAATGAAATCATTCAGAGGCAAACAAACAGCCCCTAACACCGGAATCAATAAAGATGGCAATTTGCCTAAAGGATCATTTGGATGCGGTGGACCGTATTCAAGATAAGACAAGTCTAGAATACGAAGTGGAATTAGAGAACAAGATAGTTGATGAAGAAGTACAAACTAATGATCCGGAAGACGATTGTACAGAAGTGCCACAAGTCAAATGGACGCATCCACGACAAGTAAACGGTCAAATAAATAAACCGGCTACAATACAATATGTTTGTATGTTTTTTAAAATTGTAGTATTTTATTCAATATAAGGAATTTTTTTAAGAACCGATTCCACAGTAACATTTCAGCGATTTTTAAGGACTTACCCGATGGAACCGGTTCTTCAGAGAACCCGGTTCCAATCTACCCGGGATCGGTTACTATCGGTTCCAGTATTAAAGCTCATAACCCGGTTAGAAACTGGACCCAGTTCCTACAAGAACAGGTTCCCCTACACTCTAACAAGAACTTGGTCCGGTTAGGAACCGGTTCTGGGTACAAAAAAAACCCGATATGCCCATCTCTAACTATATATAAAAACTTTTTAAAAACTTGGAGACCCTTATTTTTTGTAACCCTAGATCCGTGTCTAGGTTGGCAAGCCTATAGAGCCGGCCGTGGCTTCTTGATATCATTGATTAGTTATTCTCAGTAATTCCAAATTGATTTAGTTTGGTGTAAATGATAATATTGAAAATAACAACCATAAATTCGTGCTTCTTACCAGAAAGGAAAACAAATATTTTGTGAAAACAAATTGATTCAGGTCAACAAGAGCTTTTTTTATTATTATTATAAATAATATTAAGATATTTAGACGATGTTTATTTGATTTTAGTTAACCGAATACTACCAATATCTAACTCGATTAGATGTCAATATTGTTTGTTGAAAAAAAGCCTCTCCTAACGGGTGCTATTGTGCTATCCATATGTTATGTTCAATTACAAAGTCACCACATGATATGTAATCAACCAGTGATAAATATACGTTTGTAATTAAGGGGCTGTTTGTTTATCTCTTAATTAGACTCTTAATTAATGGTTCAGACCTCTTACTAGACCTCTTACTGGTTCAACACTTAATGGTTCAGACTGTTTGTTTCATGAACAGATGTCTGAATGGTTCAAACATTTGCCTCTGAATGGTTAATATTTATACAGAGTCTAAATGGTTAAGACCTCTAATCTGAATTAGTCAGACATTTGCCTCTGAACGGTTAAGCATTATACAGGCTCTTAATGGTTTAGACCTCTTACTGGTTCAGCACTTAATGGTTCAGACCTCTTACTGGTTCAGCACTTAACCTCTGAACGGTTAAGCATTATACAGGCTCTTAATGGTTCGAACGATGTTGATTACGTCTTTTCGAACGTTTTCCATGTAAATGATTTAAGCCATAAACATGTGAATTTTCAGTCAGAATACATTTTTGATAGTCATATTTCAGTTGAATTTAAATTGGAATATTATAAGATAATAAGTTTTCATTTAACATTAATTAATTTATGAGATTAATTTGCACCCTTAAACTACAGGGGTTACAAGAGAAAACTTTTGTACGAAGCATACCAAGCTCCTCAGCCATTGATCAATAGCTATAAATAAAACATTGACATAAATCATTCTTCCATGATTTTTAAACGGCTACAACTTTTTCATATGTTAATCTTTTTTTTTAAATTACATCGTATTAACGAATATTTAATTTTTTTTTTAATTCGAGCAGCCTATTGTTATAGTATAGATAGATATATTGCAAAAGGTTGTGGTAAAAATAGGAACTCATTCTTATTGAGAAAACACCTGAAAATCCTAGATATATTGCAAAAGCGTGTGGTTAAAATAGGAACTCATTCTTATTGAGAAAACATGTGAAAATCCTATGTAGCAAACTTTTTTTATAAAAAAAATTAGGGTACGTAAGTAACATATTTTCAAGCCAGGAAAAATATAAAAACAAAAAAGCTAGAGATTTTTTTTAAAATAAATAAAATTCTTGCATAACAAGTGTGTAACAAGAAATAAAGCGTTGTTACATATTTGTTACGTTCCCTAATTTTTTTATTAGTTCCTTCGGCGCTTTTTTGACTTTTTTTTTTGCCTCAAAACTCTTAAAAATATGTTACTTATATGCTCTATTTTTTTTTATAAAAAAGTGTTAAATAGGGTTTTCATGAATAACATTTTATTTATTTATTTATTTTGAACGGCTAATTTATTTTAATCCTCGGTATTCTCCTATTGCAAAATACCTCTTTTTTTAACACGTAAGCCCCAGGGACCAAAGAGATTGATTTTGTAGCAAAATTATACAAAAAAGAACAGTAGACTAAGTCTAAAACAGTAAAGTACGAACAGTCCAACGAAAACTAACATTTCTTTCATAAAACAGTGAAACACAGTCTCGCGGGTTTTCTTGCATTATGATTGATCACTTCATGTACAAATGCATACTTCCAAATCCATATTAAAAAGGGTTTAAATATTCACCCAACACAAGTACAACCACAAATTGTGAATGAAAAATGCATGCATTCCATCTAGGTATTGTTCTATCTTCCCTCCAAAATTAAACCTTTGTTCCAATTCATCATCATGGACTTGAAGCAAAAGAAGCAAACCAGGTTAAATTCTGCCATTTTTCTCTTAGTTTAAATCGTATATGCATTTTCTACATTCATGTTTTATAACACCAGTAAACATTTTTAAAACATAGAGGACGTGATCGGGGATAAGAGTTCTTTATTTATTAGGATTTAAGTTACGGACTTCTAGTGGTTATGGACTTCTAGGGGTTATGGGCTTTTAGGGCGTTAGCGTTTATTTTACTATAGTTTTGTTTTTCTTAGCGTATAGATTTTTTTTAGGCGGGTGTATAGGTACTTTCAAGGGGTTAGAGCATTCTCATTGGAATCTTGGTCTCCATATTTGAAAAAAGTTACTTTTCTCTAAATTTATCTTTAAGTTTCGTTTACTTTTTAAAACCTTCTCATATCCCATTCTTCATCTCTATCTCTATATTCGTTTTTTTTTTTCTATAATTTCTTTCTTTTTCTTCCATACTTTGTACTAGGGATGTGCAAATACCGATACAGTCCCAATACCGTCCCGATCCCGACCAATACCGATCCCGAATTTTGTGTAAACTTGGTACCGATACCGGTACCGAAATACGTCGGTTCGGGACGGTATCGGTACGGTATCGGTATTTTAAGGGTAAAAGTCGGTATTTTACCGATACCGTACCGTACCGTACCGATACCGAAAAATCACAAAAGTGGATACCGTTTCCGGTACCGAAAACGGATCGGGATTTCGGGATCGGGATGGGATCGGGACGGTATTTTATACCCTTTGCTCATCCCTACTTTGTACACACCGAAATGCTTGAGGTGGAATATTTAAATTTTAGAGATGTGAATGTTGAATATATTGAGATTCATTGTGGTTCGGCATTTAAATTTTGGAGATAGAGATGGAGATTTTGATGGAAAAGCAATAGATGAAACACTCTAAATTTCAAGATGGAGACAGATGGAGATGGAGAAGGAGATGGCGACTCCATTTTGCTATTAGCTATACATTTTATTTGCCTCTTTGATCTTTTGTCTGCTGCTATTGTAGTTTACTCGCCATGCTAGCAATCATTTACTATTATCATTAGTACTTTTGGTGGATTGTGCTTTGATTCTCTTAGCTACTAATATGATATCTGACATTTGGACTACAAAACTTTTGCTTAGTTTTACTTAGCCACATCATTTAATATTGTTGTTCTTTATTTTTTAGAGTCGGGGTCTCAGTGGGAGCAACCTTTGCCCTCTCTGTTTCTTGGGATAGAGGAAAGGGTTGCCCCTCATCCCACCATCCCCACACCCTACCGATAACTTTTGCTATAAGTGGGATTATACTCGTTACATTTGTTTGCTTGTTTATTGCTGAAACTTCAAATTAATCCTACAGGTTTCGCATCGGCGAAAATGGAAAGTCAAAATCTGACCGTTCATTGCACATTCCTGGTAACGAACGGCCAGAAGACAAGATTTCAGTCCCATTGGATAATGTTGGTAAAGGTAGAACAATTCCAAGTTCAAGTCATGTGGGTATCAAATTAGGGGAATCCAGAAGTGATCTAGATGAAAATAATGGGTCAAAAGGAAAAAGGATACTGGATCCTGGAAGTGAGGTTATCCTAAAATGGAACAGAATTTTTCTTGTTTCTTGTATAGTGTCACTTTTTGTGGACCCATTGTTCTTTTATGTTCCTTATGTAGAAGCTATGGGTAGTTCTCAGTGTATGATGCCTGATTTGGTTGTTGGGATTCTAGTTACATGTTTGCGCACTATTGCGGATATATTTTATATGTTGCATATAGTTTTAAAGTTCAGGACTGCTTATATTTCACCATGTTCAAGATTGTTGGGTAGAGGTGAACTTGTTACGGATCAAAAGAAGATTGCACGTCGGTACTTGAAGTCGAGTTTCTTTATTGATCTTGTTGCAACATTGCCCTTACCTCAGGTATGTCTTTGTTTTCTCCTCTTTCAAGTTCATCCTATTTTTTTTTTTTTTTTTGCTAATAATACATACTTCATTGGTCGCGTGAAAGTGGACATGTTTTTACATAGTAATTGTGTTTGGATGTGCGTTTCGAAAGTGATTGTGTGATAATGGATAACTAGAGTCATATTATTAGTAGTACAATCTTTAAGAGAGTGGCACATTGGTAAGCACCTGAGAGGTCTCAGGTTTGAATCCAACTTTCACTGGTTTTCCATTAGTCCTTCAAGGTCACTTGCTAAATGCAAGATGCACTTTACAGGGTATTGATGGGCCCTTGGGATTTTCCGTTCAAAAGCACTTTGGTGATCTCACAGGTTTTCATGATTACCCCAAGAGATACCGTTTGGATGTGCTTAGGCTTCTTGAAATTGTAATAATCGCTTTAAGAAAGCGAGAGATAATACAAGGGTATGCAAATATTTTTTTTAAAGTTTTGGTGCAACTAGTATCAAGTTGATTATTTGTCACACTCTAATAGCTGAATATGGATTATTACAACTAGGGCTGCAAACGAACCAAACGTTCGGCGAACAGTTCGTGAACCATTCGGCGGGAAGTTCTTTTGTTTACTAAACAAACGAACACGAACAAGAAATTTTGTTCGTTTAGTTAAATGAACAAACATGAACAGAGATCGTGTTCGTTCGTTTATGTTCGTGAACGTTCGGTAACGTGTTTGTTTGTGTTCGATACTTCATTAGTGTTTTTAGTTTTTATATTTATTTAAATACTTCAAAGTTCCGAAAAATTAAATGTCTAATAAGTGTCAGTGTATTATATATTCTATTCTTGAATGATTGTTTGCGTTCATTTGTTTCCATATGTGTTCTTGAACATTAGTTTGTGCTCATTTGTGTTCGTCAACGTTCGTTGCCTAAAATTAACAAACAAACACAAACGAACAAGAACATAAAATCTTGTTCGATAAGTGTTCGTGAACGGTTCGCGAACACATATACTTCTTAACAAACGAACACGAACAAGGTCTTGTTCGTGTTCGTTCGGTTGTTTGCAGCCCTAATTACAACTTCAAATAACATAAGCACATCCAAACACTATCCTATCGCCATTTAGTTACCACTAATTAGGTAGTTCTTATCATTAAATATCATATATAAAGTTTCAAAATGCACATTGTAACACCTTTGTAATCCCTTTTAAAACACACGTCCAATAATTTCTTATTGTAGCTTAACAGAAGCGATAAATTATCGACTACATGTCTAAACTACCCTCCAACGAATGATGTACTGTATCAAGGGCGTAGCTTTCAAGGGGCCGGGAGGGGTGCCCGACCCCCCGAACTTTTCGCTCAGTAGTGTTATGTATGTATGTTTCGTGTAGAATTTTTTAGGTATATACGTTTTCGACCCCCCGATTTTATAAAAACATAAATTTACTTATATAGAATTTTTAGGTTCGGTGACTTCCAACCCCCCGGTGGAAATTTTCAAGCTTCTTGCGAGCTTTTTGTTACCCAACTTTTTCTTATTACAATACAAGAAATCAGGTAAAGTTAAAACTTGAAATGGGCCAAACAAGAAACATTGTAATTCATGGCACATTTGGATGCAACCATTTGGGTGATCATATTCATACTATCGTCTACATTGGATCCAACATTAAGTATATACAAGAATTTACCACCAAACAAAAATCAAAATATATGTTTGTATACAGGGGTGGGCCTATGTGGTGCGTTAGATATGCCTACGCATACCCGAAGTTTTTTTCTTCTTGGTGTTTCAATAGTGTTAAAGGAATGTAAATTAAAAATAATGTTATTTGACACATCTTACTCACATACTAAATACAGGTTTTCTAACACATACTAATGGAAATGAGAAGTTTAAACTCACATTGTGTTGTTCTTCAATTTCACTCAGATTGTCCTATGGTTCACTCTTCCAGTTATCAGATCACCAGATGAAGATTGCACAACCAATGCTTTAGTACTCATTGTCCTCCTCCAATATATTCCAAGACTTTATCTTATTTTTCCTTTGAGCTCTCAAATTATAAAAACTACAGGAGTCGTCACCAAAACCGTTTGGGCTGGGGTTGCGTATAATCTTGCGTTTTACATCTTAGCTAGTCACGTAAGTGTTCGTTTTTAATCTTTGAATCCTTAAAACCTCTATAAGTTTTTGTTTTAGCAGTCTTTATCTAGCTAACTCATGGTGTGTATGTTATGTAGTTTGTTGGAGCATTATGGTACTTGTTGTCAATTGAAAGGCTTGCAACATGTTGGACATCTACTTGCAGACATGAGGATAATGCAGTGAGATGTTTACCTCATTATTTGAAGTGCGAGGATCTACACGACCCTGCACAGAAGAGATGGGCCAATAGCACACGACTTTTTAAAATTTGTAGCAACACTACAAGGTTTAAATATGGGTTATTTGAAGATGCTGTTGCAAAAGATGTTTTTTCTTTCAATCTTTTTCAGAAGTGCAGCTATTGCTTATGCTGGGGCCTACAGAACTTAAGGTGTGGCTCTACCTTGTCCCTTCAAATAACTGAATTTAGTTACGTAAGGTCGAGTAGAGGTGGCAGTTTTGGCTAATTTACTTATGAAACGGTTGATTTGGATTATGTTTTTATCTTTATAAGGTCAAATGAAAAAAAAAAAAAAAAACAAACAGAAAAGTCTCGCTAAAGAGTAAACGGGTTGAAAGCTGCCGAAAGTGTATTTTTAATCGTACAACCTCATACAAATTGACATTACTTTATTCAATAAATAAGATCATTATCGTAGTCATTTAGTTTTTACTAAACAGTAATAATTTTCCACTAATTATGCATAAAAAGAATTAGATAACACGTGTTTTTGAGTCCATCCCCCCCCCCCCCCCCCCCCCCCCGGCTTATTATCCAACAATGGGGCGGGTCAAAATGGGCTGCATTGATCCTGCAACACTTCCTTTGTCCGTTTTTGAACTTCAAAATACGATAACATAAGTAACAGTTTAGGAGGTTGTAAACATTTAAGTATTCATGGGTGACATTTTAACTGCTTACCATTTACCTTTTAAGCTAGGTTTTCTAGTTTTTACTCATTTGAGATGTTAGCAATATGGTCTTACCATTCTTTTTTTACTACCTGCAGCTCATATGGACAGACCTTGTCGACAACCACATTTATTAGAGAAACATTGTTTGCCATACTCATCGCCGTTGTGGGACTTGTATTGTTTTCCCATTTAATAGGAAATATGCAGGTATGTAGCATGCACATAATGTTTTTTTCCCAGTTTTTTGGTGACCAAAAGACCCCTGCTAACGACTCGGTAAAGCGCATCTTATGCCGGGCAGGTAGCCTTCAAGGGTTCACAAAATCATACTAACATATATAAATCATCTTATAGTTATAAAAGCATGAGCTCCAAATATTTCTCAATGTAACTGTATAACCACATTGTAATTTATTTAACCACCTTTTACATTCTTGCAGACGTACCTAAAATCCATCACTGCAAGGCTGGAGGAATGGAGGCTTAGACGGCGAGACACAGAGTCATGGATGAGACATAGACAACTGCCTCGTGATTTGCAAGAACGCGTTCGTAAGTTTGTACAGTACAAGTGGCTTGCAACTCGTGGTGTTGATGAAGAATCTATTATATGTAATTTGCCGAAAGATCTCCGACGAGACATCCAATGCCACTTGTGTCTTGATCTTGTTCGACGTGTAAGATACGAACCTGTCTTGTATAAATCTATGTTGGATTTAGTTGTTGCAAAACGAGTTGGGTCAGGGAATTTATTGCTAACAAAATTGTGTTACATTTTTTTTTTTAGTTCAACAATTTTATGGGTTGTGTGCATTAAAAACACTAAAACGACTTTCGACCCGTTTGACCCATTTTCTTTTACCTAAAGTTTTTCAGCTAATTCTACAGGAATAAAATATAGAATTGAAGGAATTAATAGTTTGACCTTTTGAAGGTGGCAACTTTGGCCCATTACTTACCAATGGGCTGATTTACGCAATGTTACATGTCCAACGGATAAGATAAAAATATATCCATAAAAGTAAATAGGTGAACGTAGTTAAATGGGTCGGAACAACTAACTACAATTAAAAAGCTAGACAAAAGTGTTATCCAACCGATCTGTTCTGAGTTGTACCACAAAGTTTTAACTTAACTATTACTTTTCAGGTCCCTTTTTTCTCTGAAATGGATGGTCAACTACTGGATGCTATATGTGCACGTTTAGTGTCATCACTAAGTACTCAAGGCACATACATAGTACGAGAAGGTGATCCGGTTTCAGAGATGCTTTTTATCATCAGAGGAAGACTCGATAGCTCCACCACCAATGGAGGTCGAACGGGCTTTTACAACTCGATTACTTTGAGGCCCGGTGACTTTTGTGGAGAAGAGTTGCTCGAGTGGGCCTTACTACCAAAATCCACTCTTAATCTACCATCTTCCACAAGAACAGTTAAAGCATTAACTGAAGTTGAAGCTTTTGCTTTAAGCGCGGAGGATCTAAAATTAGTTGCTAAACAGTTCAGACGGTTACATAGTAAAAAGCTTCAACATACATTCCGTTTTTATTCCTACCATTGGAGAACATGGGCTGCGTTTTTCATTCAGGCGGCTTGGCGACGTGCTAAGAAGAGACGAATGCAATGGAGCCGCAGCATTAGTGAATCATCGCATCATGATCATGAAACTGAACATCATGACAATGCATCATCGTCCAGTTCGAATTCGCTTAATGTCACGATGTTAGCTTCAAGATTTGCTAGAAACACGAGGCGTGGAATCTTGAAAACAAAAGATGTAGAATTGATCAAGCTACAGAAACCAGAAGAACCTGACTTTTCTGCTGATCCTGAGGATGACTAGTTTTAAGTCACATGATACATATTACATAGTTGTAAGTTGGTATTGACATATCAATTACTTTACTATATATAGTGTGCCTATATGTATGTGTGTAAATAATTAAACCCATTTTAGAACTAACCTAATGTATTTCAGCGATTTTTTAAGGACTTACCCGATGGAACCGGTTCTTCAGAGAACCCGGTTCCAATCTACCCGGGATCGGTTACTATCGGTTCCAGTATTAAAGCTCATAACCCGGTTAGAAACTGGACCCAGTTCCTACAAGAACAGGTTCCCCTACACTCTAACAAGAACCTGGTCCGGTTAGGAACCGGTTCTGGGTACAAAAAAAACCCGATATGCCCATCTCTAACTATATATAAAAACTTTTTAAAAACTTGGAGACCCTTATTTTTTGTAACCCTAGATCCGTGTCTAGGTTGGCAAGCCTATAGAGCCGGCCGTGGCTTCTTGATATCATTGATTAGTTATTCTCAGTAATTCCAAATTGATTTAGTTTGGTGTAAATGATAATATTGAAAATAACAACCATAAATTCGTGCTTCTTACCAGAAAGGAAAACAAATATTTTGTGAAAACAAATTGATTCAGGTCAACAAGAGTTTTTTTTTTAATTATTATAAATAATATTAAGATATTTAGACGATGTTTATTTGAGTTTAGTTAACCGAATACTACCAATATCTAACTCGATTAGATGTCAATATTGTTTGTTGAAAAAAAGCCTCTCCTAACGGGTGCTATTGTGCTATCCATATGTTATGTTCAATTACAAAGTCACCACATGATATGTAATCAACCAGTGATAAATATACGTTTGTAATTAAGGGGCTGTTTGTTTATCTCTTAATTAGACTCTTAATTAATGGTTCAGACCTCTTACTAGACCTCTTACTGGTTCAACACTTAATGGTTCAGACTGTTTGTTTCATGAACAGATGTCTGAATGGTTAATATTTATACAGAGTCTGAATGGTTAAGACCTCTAATCTGAATTGGTCAGACATTTGCCTCTGAACGGTTAAGCATTATACAGGCTCTTAATGGTTTAGACCTCTTACTGGTTCAGCACTTAACCTCTGAACGGTTAAGCATTATACAGGCTCTTAATGGTTCGAACGATGTTGATTACGTCTTTTCGAACGTTTTCCATTTAAATGATTTAAGCCATAAACATGTGAATTTTCAGTCAGAATACATTTTTGATAGTCATATTTCAGTTGAATTTAAATTGGAATATTATAAGATAATAAGTTTTCATTTAACATTAATTAATTTATGAGATTAATTTGCACCCTTAAACTACAGGGGTTACAAGAGAAAACTTTTGTACGAAGCATACCAAGCTCCTCAGCCATTGATCAATAGCTATAAATAAAACATTGACATAAATCATTATTCCATGATTTTTAAACGGCTACAACTTTTTCATATGTTAATCTTTTTTTTAAATTACATCGTATTAACGAATATTTCATTTTTTTTTTAATTCGAGCAGCCTATTGTTATAGTATAGATAGATATATTGCAAAAGGTTGTGGTAAAAATAGGAACTCATTCTTATTGAGAAAACACCTGAAAATCCTAGATATATTGCAAAAGCGTGTGGTTAAAATAGGAACTCATTCTTATTGAGAAAACATGTGAAAATCCTATGTAGCAAACTTTTTTTATAAAAAAAATTAGGGTACGTAAGTAACATATTTTCAAGCCAGGAAAAATATAAAAACAAAAAAGCTAGAGATTTTTTTTAAAATAAATAAAATTCTTGCATAACAAGTGTGTAACAAGAAATAAAGCGTTGTTACATATTTGTTACGTTCCCTAATTTTTTTATTAGTTCCTTCGGCGCTTTTTTGACTTTTTTTTTGCCTCAAAACTCTTAAAAATATGTTACTTATATGCTCTATTTTTTTTTTATAAAAAAGTGTTAAATAGGGTTTTCATGAATAACATTTTATTTATTTATTTATTTTGAACGGCTAATTTATTTTAATCCTCGGTATTCTCCTATTGCAAAATACCTCTTTTTTTAACACGTAAGCCCCAGGGACCAAAGAGATTGATTTTGTAGCAAAATTATACAAAAAAGAACAGTAGACTAAGTCTAAAACAGTAAAGTACGAACAGTCCAACGAAAACTAACATTTCTTTCATAAAACAGTGAAACACAGTCTCGTGGGTTTTCTTGCATTATGATTGATCACTTCATGTACAAAATGCATACTTCCAAATCCATATTAAAAAGGGTTTAAATATTCACCCAACACAAGTACAACCACAAATTGTGAATGAAAAATGCATGCATTCCATCTAGGTATTGTTCTATCTTCCCTCCAAAATTAAACCTTTGTTCCAATTCATCATCATGGACTTGAAGCAAAAGAAGCAAACCAGGTTAAATTCTGCCATTTTTATCTTAGTTTAAATCGTATATGCATTTTCTACATTCATGTTTTATAACACCAGTAAACATTTTTAAAACATAGAGGACGTGATCGGGGATAAGAGTTGTTTATGAATTAGGATTTAAGTTACGGACTTCTAGTGGTTATGTACTTCTAGGGGGTATGGGCTTTTAGGGCGTTAGCGTTTATTTTACTATAGTTTTGTTTTTCTTAGCGTATAGATTTTTTTTAGGCGGGTGTATAGGTACTTCACTACTAGAAATCTGGCAATTTCTGACCAAAATTTCCGACAAAACAAATTTGGTCGGAAAATTCCGACCATTTTCCTACAGAATACCAACAAAAAGAATAAACAAATTTTAGCGACTGCTTTCCGACAATTTACCGACCAATAATAATATGGTCGGAATTTTGTAGGAAAGTTCCGACGAAGTTCCGACAAAAAAAAACAATAAAAGCAAAAAATAAGTGGTCGGAAAATGGTCGGAAAACTTAAATAAATAAAAAATAGAAAAACGTTTGTTATACTACCGATCCTAATAGCATACACATACGTCCGTATATGTATAATACATATAAGTTGGTAAAATAAAAAATGTTTCATGTATAGTTATGGTGCGCAAAGGGGGAACCAAAAAATAACGTTTAAAACTCGAAAACGAAAATTAAAAAAACAATGGTCGGAAACTAGTCGGAAACTTCCGACCATTTTCCGACCAAACATTTATATTATTCTTAATTTTTGGTTTTTTTTATAATGATTGATCTTGATATCATACACATACCTACATATATGTATTGTGTGTGAATGTGTGCACTTGTATCTATGTGTATGTGCGTGTGTGTATAGGTATGCATGTGTCTCAACGTATACACACATGTATAGTGAAACAGACAAGTTTAAGTAACTGATCCCGATAGTATACACATACGTTTGTATATATATATATATAATACATATAAGTTGGTAAAATAAAAAATATTTGATGTATAGTTATGGTGCGCAAAAGGGGGAACCAAAAAAATAACGTTTAAAACTCGAAAACGAAAATTAAAAAAACAATGGTCGGAAACTAGTCGGAAACTTCCGACCATTTTCCGACCAAACATTTATATTATTCATAATTTTTGCTTTTTTTTATAATGATTGATCGTGATATCATACACATACCTACGTATATGTATTGTGTGTGAATGTGTGCACTTGTATCTATGTGTATGTGCGTGTGTGTATAGGTATGCATGTGTCTCAACGTATACACACATGTATAGTGAAACAGACAAGTTTAAGTAACTAATCCCGATAGTATACACATACATTTGTATATATATAATACGTATAAGTTGGTAAAATAAAAAATATTTGATGTATAGTTATGGTGCGCAAAAGGGGGAACTGAAAAAATAACCTTTAAAACTCGAAAACGAAAATTAAAAAAACAATGGTCGGAAACTAGTCGGAAACTTCCGACCATTTTCCGACCAAACATTTATATTATTCTTAATTTTTGGTTTTTTTATAACTCGAAAACGAAAATAAAAAATTCAATGGTCGGAAACTGGTCGGAAACTTCCGACCAAACATTTATATTATTGTTAATTTTTGTTTTTTTTCAGGTTGGGCCGGTTATGATTTAGCTTTTTTTTTTTAATTGATGGAAACATAAGAAAGCCTAATCAATCACTTATAGGGGTGTCCAAACTGCTCGGCTCTCGAAGATCGTTCGATGATCGTTCGAAAAAGCTCGGAAATATACTCGTTCGATTCATTGGTCGGTGGACATGCATTTTTAAAATTACATATATAAAGCTGAAGTAGTTAATGGGCTCATGTCACCTTTGAGATTTAGTTTGAAATCTATGTAAATCAAAGGTAACTTATAAACTTGGGCCGATGCTGAATATATCTTTTAATATGCATTTCTCTTTGAGTTTATAACTCATAAATAAATATTAGCAAAATCAGCGTCGTTTGTTTTTAAATATAATAAAGATGTAGGAGCATATTCACATTCCAGCCCCTAAATCCTCACCTCACGTCTTCTGGTCTTCATATCTAGTTCAAAAAAAAAAAAAAAAAAAAAAAAAAAAAAAAAGAAACAAAACCCTAATCTCTTATCTCTCTCAACTCTCAAGCCGCCAACCATCCAGTTCCACCAGTCGCTTCCCTAGTCCGCCGGCCACATCCCTCATCCGCCGGCCATTCACCATCCGTCGGCTATCAACCATCAGCCGGTCATTCAAACGCACAGCCTCAAGGTTTGATTTTGTAGAATATTCTTCATCAAAGTTTGATTTTTTGTTGATTTTCTGTTTACATTCAGTTTCTCGCATGTTTAATGGTTACATGAGCAGATTGAACCGTTCAATTTTTGTATTTAGTTGATTAATTGTTGTTGTTGGACCTGAAATTCAAAACACGCCTCCACCAGTCCACAGTTCTTTGTACGCAGCTTCTTGAATCTTGACCTTCTTCTCTCATTCTCCAATCCAGGTTCTGATCGATCACTCATCTCCATCATCGATCCTCAATTCCTCATCCTTTCAGCTTCTCCATCATTGATTCTCTGTACAGTTGATTCTCCACAGGTATGCGATTTCTGTCTATTCCTTTCAGGTCCGATTCTCTGTTAAATATTGTTCTGTTTGATAGTTAGTTCAGTTGATTCTCAGTGTTAATTAATCTTGGTCTCGATTCTCTGTACAGTTGATTATTGTATGCATTTTCTCAATTCTCTGTACAGTTGATTGTTGTGTTTTATAGTTAGTTCAGTTGCAGGATTTGTGTTTAAAAGTGACAAATTTCTCGATTCAGTTTCTGTTAAATCACTCGGTTGTTGCAGGATTTGTGTTTGATAGTTAATTGAAGTGAATTCGATATGTTTGTTTGAATAATTTGTGTAAATTTGTGAATATTTTGTTAGCATACTGATCTTGAGTTAGTTATTTAACTTTGTGCAAAATTACACTATATGTCATGAGATATTGTAATTACAGTATATAATTATTTGTTTTTTTTTTTACAATACACTAAGTTATATATGTGTATGTATATTAAATATCGTGATTAATTAGTTGTATACCTCTAGTGTAAGTTCTGACAAATTTGGGAATTTAGTTATAGATCCATAAATATCATGTCATCTAATAGAGATTGGATGTACAAGACAAGAGCCTCTAATGGTCTTTTCAATCCGGCATTTGAATCTCATGTCACTTATTTTTTGGATTTTGCGTATGAGCGGGTTTCTTGTCTTAGAGATAAATACTTTGCTGATTGGTTTACAACATGTGTAAGTAAAACTAATTAAATCTTAATGATAAATGAGTGCATCACTAGCCATAACAATGCGTGTGTGTTCTTCAATGTAGGTAATGACAGGCTCATTTGGTGGAAACGCCAAACATCTGGAAGTTTTAGCAAGGAAACCATCATTTTACACTCAATCTCACAATGGGTACTTTGTAAATGGCTTTAAGTTCCACACGCGGGAATATGCCAAGGGGCGTGTGACCAACAACTGCGGCGTATGTGTGAGAGGGGAGACATATAACGCCCAAGAGTATGACTACTACGGCTTATTGGACGAGATACTAGAGCTTCAGTATTATGGACACGGGCGTTCAACAGTTGTACTATTCTACTGCTCTTGGTTTGATGTTGAACGAGATGTAGTGGTTAACAAAAATAAGTTGGTAGATGTGAAATCCAAGTCCAAACGACTAATTAACGACCCATTTGTCTTAGCATCACAAGCGGAACAAGTTTTTTATACATCATACCCTTCTGTTAAAAGTGATGTAAAAGATTTATGGGCGGTTGTCAAGACAAAATCCCGACACATTAGTCATTGTTTTTACTTTAAATTATGTTGTTATTATAGGAACGGGCATTGGGCCGGCCACCCACATTTAGGGAACTCTTCCTTGCAACCCACCTTACCAAAGAGTCCAAGAAAAATTTTTGGGACGGATTGTATGATGAAAGCTTGGACGGGGCGGAGTTTTGTACTGCTCGATCTAGAAAAGCATATGTAAGATCCTGTATCATTTTTGTGTATTTATTGTATCAACTTTTAGTATAATAGCAACCGTGTTTCTATATATTGTAGGAAGCATATGAGAGTTCCATGCTCGAGAAGTATGGGGAAGACGTCACGCTACATCCGGTCGGTGATGCTGACTTGTGGGAACGTGCGCAGGGAAGGAGAGGATTTGGGATAGGATCTTCGGATCCTAATTTCATCGTTAACGGCACACCATCTTCATCGTCGGGGTCGGCGTCATATGCGGACTACCAGCGCTCACAAGAGCAGGTATTATTAAATATTCATTGTTCCCTGGTTTTAAGTTTTAACATTTAGTTTTCAGTCACGAACCACTGACCATTCTTTTGTTACTTGGTTCGAACTAGGATTTCATTTATATGAAACCTTATATGAGATGCACTGGTAATAAATTTAAAAGATGAGTATAAGAGATAAGAAAAGCATACACTCTTTTTAACTTCATTCCCTGACTTTTAAAAGGTATTTGATAGTTGTAACAGGATGTGAAGGTTGAAGTATAACACCTACGGGCGTGCACAACCGATTCTAAAATTTCACGAATTAAATCATCAATAATCAAAGAAGTATTTAAATCGAAAATTGAACGAAACACACAAAGAAACAAATAAACTTTAACTTTACAAAAGTCAAATTGGTTTTAATATCTTCCTGTTGAGGAACGATTTGAACTCAATTTGATCAAATTTAATCCTCTTCTTCACCAATAATTTTGATTAAATTTATTTTTAAAATACTAAACAACACTTACGTGATTAAAACCGAGATCATGGTTCGCCCCAAAACTTCTTGGCTTGGTATGAAACAAATGGATCAGAAATATTAATAAAAAAAGGATTTTGATAACAATTGCTTAAAAAATATTAAAAACCAATTGATCAGACACTTGTATAAACATCATAAAACCATCCCTAATAATTAACTCAAAATTCTACATGATTTTGTAGAGAATGTAAGGTTTCAATCGGAATTCCATCAACTAAAATAAAATAACATAAGCGTATATGAAGAGGCATGCGAATCAATAAACATGCGGCGAGATCTAACCGATTACCTGATATGAAATCATTGCAAACAACGAATGCTTTCAATGTTTAATCAAATTCAATCCATTTATTAAACTCCGAGAATTTAGACTAAATGTTCATCAGAACCGGGATCGTAGTCTCTTGCCGAACTTTTCCTTAAAGGTCTGATAGAATTTGATTAAAGTTTTATGAATGTGAGTTCAGTCTCTATTTTAATTTCAGAATCTACAAACAAAAATTCACATCCGTTCATATCATACAAAGAACCGAAGTAATAAAAAACAAACCAAAATAATCAACAGAAAAAAAATAAAACAATTGATGAATCAGGAATCGAAAATCTGAACCGAAGTAATCAAAAGCGAATATATAAAACGATTAATAAACAGTGAAAACATACCAAATCAGGGGCGAACCGAAGTGAAGATTGGTAACAGCGGAAAATTAAGGCGAGGGAGAATCGGTGGGAAAACATTGTTGGCGCTTACTGCTGGAACTGTATGGCGTGCGTGGTTGTTTGGTACTTTTGTGGTTGCAAAATAGATTGTTTTAACTTCATTCCCTGCAAAATACTTGGTTCGGAACAGACCATATTAAAACGATGATTATTTTCGGTTGTCCGTGTCAGACTAGTTTCAGGTCAGAAAGGGTTATATTGGGCTGCAAAATAGATTGTTTAGGAATTTTTCGTGGGTTATATTGGGTATGGGTTCGGTCATTTGGGTCGGGTTTGGTTATTGGGTTCGGGTAAAAACGGGCGGCCCTACCCATCATGCGATATAGATTAAAAAAACAAGACCCAAAATTAGTTACTTGTGATTGTTTTGACATCTCAATTTGTTTACTAATATCATGTATACTAAACATTTTTTAGGTGAAAAACTTGCAAGCTCAAGTGGATATGTTGCAAAACCGTGTTGAAGAGGCTCAACAACAAGTGAGAGAAGAAATGAGAGAAGAAATGAAGGAAGAAGTGCAACGACAAATAACCGAGCTACTAAAAAAATTTGGTAATCCAGGCAATCCGTTGTAGTCTAGTTTAAGTTTATCATCTTTTGTGGTTGAACTTGTAGTTTGATAACCGTGTCGTATTTTTGTGGGAAACTTGTAATTTGACAACGGTATCATATTTTGTGGGTAAGCTCGTAATTTGATAACAGTGTTGTATTTTGTATTGAAACTTTTGAACGGAATGTGATAATCGTATCTTAGTTTGTAGATTTATGGTTTAAACATGATTTTTATAGTTTTTTTCTGCATTTTTAGCAGATTTTATTTTTATTTTTTATAATTAAAACTGTTTGGTCGGAAAATAGTAGGAAACGTAGCTCGGAAAATGGTTGGAAAAGTAGAAAAGAAATAAAAAACTAATTATTAAAACTACTCGGAATTTTGTCGGAACTCTGAACATCGTTTTTTGTCGGAAACATGTAGGAAATAGTCGTCGGAATGTTGTCGGAAAAATGTAGTCAGAATTTACTTGGAATTTCGTTGGAACTTCTAGTATCCTTTTTTGTCGGAAATATGTAGGAAATAATCATCGGAATGTTGTCGGAAAAATGTAGTCAGAATTTACTCGGAATTTCGTCGGAACTTCTAGTATCCTTTTTTGTCGGAAATATGTAGGAAATAATCATCGGAATGTTGTTGGAAAACTTTACCGACTAGATTTTTCCGAGAAAAGACAGTTAGTCGGAAATTGGTCGGTAACGCCGTTTTCCGACCAATTTCCGACAAAAAACTTTGTCGGAAATAGGCGTGTTTTTTAGTAGTGCTTTCAAGGGGTTAGAGCATTCTTATTGGAATCTTGGTCTCCATATTTGAAAAAGTTACTTTTCTCTAAATTTATCTTTAAGTTTCGTTTACTTTTTAAAACCTTCTCATATCCCATTCTTCATCTCTATCTCTATATTCGTTTTTTTTTTCTATAATTTCTTTCTTTTTCTTCCATACTTTGTACTAGGGATGTGCAAATACCGATACCGTCCCGATCCCGACCAATACCGATCTCGAATTTTGTGTAAACTTGGTACCGATACCGGTACCGAAATACGTCGGTTCGGGACGGTATCGGTATGGTATCGGTATTTTAAGGGTAAAAGTCGGTATTTTACCGATACCGTACCGTACCGATACCGAAAAATCACAAAAGTGGATACCGTTTCCGGTACCGAAAACGGATCGGGATTTCGGGATCGGGATCGGGATGGGATCGGGACGGTATTTTATACCCTTTGCTCATCCCTACTTTGTACACACCGAAATGCTTGAGGTGGAATATTTAAATTTTAGAGATGTGAATGTTGAATATAATGAGATTCATTGTGGTTCGGCATTTAAATTTTGGAGATAGAGATGGAGATTTTGATGGAAAAGCAATAGATGAAACACTCTAAATTTCAAGATGGAGACAGATGGAGATGGAGAAGGAGATGGCGACTCCATTTTGCTATTAGCTATACATTTTTTTGCCTCTTTGATCTTTTGTCTGCTGCTATTATAGTTTACTCACCATGCTAGCAAAAATTTACTATTATCATTAGTACTTTTGGTGGATTGTGCTTTGATTCTCTTAGAGCACCCGTAGTGGGGCGTTTTTTAAAAAAAAAATTGAAAAAAAACGCCTAAAAACGCCCATCCCCCCATTACATGGGGCGTTTTTTTTTAAAAAAAATTCAAAAAATCCTTTCCAGCGTTTTATTTATAACGCTATGTGCAAATTGGTTTAACCAATCAATGTTGATGAAGGTCTGACAACTTCCCACTTTTGCATGCGTACAACTTTGACTAGCCAATCCCATCTCTTTGCTTTTTGTTTTTTTTTTTTTTTTTTTTTTTTTTTTTAATGATTGTGAAATGATTGAATGGGGGTTATTGGCATAATGCCCCACTATGCCACTTTTGCTATAATGCCCCATCGCTGACTAGGACGCCACGTGTCGGATAATGCCCCATGGTGGGGTCATTATAACACATTACCACTACACATGGTCTTAGCTACTAATATGATATCTGACATTTGGACTACAAAACTTTTGCTTAGTTTTACTTAGCCACATCATTTAATATTGTTGTTCTTTATTTTTTAGAGTCGGGGTCTCAGTGGGAGCAACCTTTGCCCTCTCTGTTTCTTGGGATAGAGGAAAGGGTTGCCCCTCATCCCACCATCCCCAGACCCTACCGATAACTTTTGCTATAAGTGGGATTATACTCGTTACATTTGTTTGTTTGTTTATTGCTGAAACTTCAAATTAATCCTACAGGTTTCGCATCGGCGAAAATGGAAAGTCAAAATCTGACCGTTCATTGCACATTCCTGGTAACGAACGGCCAGAAGACAAGATTTCAGTCCCATTGGATAATGTTGGTAAAGGTAGAACAATTCCGAGTTCAAGTCATGTGGGTATCAAATTAGGGGAATCCAGAAGTGATCTAGATGAAAATAATGGGTCAAAAGGAAAAAGGATACTGGATCCTGGAAGTGAGGTTATCCTAAAATGGAACAGAATTTTTCTTGTTTCTTGTATAGTGTCACTTTTTGTGGACCCATTGTTCTTTTATGTTCCTTATGTAGAAGCTATGGGTAGTTCTCAGTGTATGATGCCTGATTTGGTTGTTGGGGTTCTAGTTACATGTTTGCGCACTATTGCGGATATATTTTATATGTTGCATATAGTTTTAAAGTTCAGGACTGCTTATATTTCACCATGTTCAAGATTGTTGGGTAGAGGTGAACTTGTTACGGATCAAAAGAAGATTGCACGTCGGTACTTGAAGTCGAGTTTCTTTATTGATCTTCTTGCAACATTGCCCTTACCTCAGGTATGTCTTTGTTTTCTCCTCTTTCAAGTTCATCCTATTTTTTTTTATTTTTATTTTTTTGCTAATAATACATACTTCATTGGTCGCGTGAAAGTGGACATGTTTTTACATAGTAATTGTGTTTGGATGTGCGTTTCGAAAGTGATTGTGTGATAATGGATAACTAGAGTCATATTATTAGTAGTACAATCTTTAAGAGAGTGGCACAGTGGTAAGCACCTGAGAGGTCTCAGGTTTGAATCCAACTTTCACTGGTTTTCCATTAGTCCTTCAAGGTCACTAGCTAAACGCAAGATGCACTTTACAGGGTATTGGTGGGCCCTTGGGATTTTCCGTTCAAAAGCACTTTGGTGATCTCACAGGTTTTCATGATTACCCCAAGAGATACCGTTTGGATGTGCTTAGGCTTCTTGAAATTGTAATAATTGCTTTAAGAAAGCGAGAGATAATATAAGGGTATGCAAATATTTTTTTTTAAGTTTTGGTGCAACTAGTATCAAGTTGATTATATATCACACTCTAATAACTGAATATGGATTATTACAACTTCAAATAACATAAGCACATCCAAACACTATCCTATCGCCATTTAGTTACCACTCATTAGGTAGTTCTTATCATTAAATATCATATATAAAGTTTCAAAATGCACATTTTAACACCTTTGTAATCCCTTTTAAAACACACGTCCAATAATTTCTTATTGTAGCTTAACAGAAGCGATAAATTATCGACTACATGTCTAAACTACGTACCCTCCAACGAATGCTGTACTGTATTGGGAGCTTTTTGTTACCCAACTTTTTCTTATTACAATACAAGAAATCAGGTAAACTTAAAACTTGAAATGGGCCAAAACAAGAAACATTGCAATTCATGGCACATTTGGATGCAACCATTTGGGTGATCATATTCATGGGCGTACCCGGGTAGATTGGAACTGGATCCAACATTAAGTATATACAAGAATTTACCACCAAACAAAAATCAAAATATATGTTTATATACAGGGGTGGTCCTATGTGGTGCGTTAGATATGCATGGGCGTACCCTAAGTTTTTTTTTCTTGGTGTTTCAGTAGTGTTAAAGGAATGTAAATAAAAAAAAAATGTTATTTGATCACACATCTTACTCACATACTAAATACAGGTTTTCTGACACATACTAATGGAAATGAGAAGTTTAAACTCACATTGTGTTGTTTTTAAATTTCACTCAGATTGTCCTATGGTTCACTCTTCCAGTTATCAGATCACCAGATGAAGATTGCACAACCAATGCTTTAGTACTCATTGTCCTCCTCCAATATATTCCAAGACTTTATCTTATTTTTCCTTTGAGCTCTCAAATTATAAAAACTACAGGAGACGTCACCAAAACCGTTTGGGCTGGGGTTGCGTATAATCTTGCGTTTTACATCTTAGCTAGTCACGTAAGTGTTCGTTTTTAATCTTTGAATCCTTAAAACCTCCATAAGTTTTTGTTTTAGCAGTCTTTATCTAGCTAACTCATGGTGTGTATGTTATGTAGTTTGTAGGAGCATTATGGTACTTGTTGTCAATTGAAAGGCTTGCAACATGTTGGACATCTACTTGCAGACATGAGGATAATGCAGTGAGATGTTTGCCTCATTATTTGAAGTGCAAGGATCTACACGACCCTGCACAGAAGAGATGGGCCAATAGTACACAACTTTTTAAAATTTGTAGCAACACTACAAGCACTGCAAGTTTTAAGTATGGGTTATTTGAAGATGCTGTTGCAAAAGGTGTTTTTTCTTTCAATCTCTTTCAAAAGTGCAGCTATTGCTTATGCTGGGGCCTACAGAACTTAAGGTGTGTCTCTACCTTGTCCCTTCAAATAACAGAATTTAGTTACGTAAGGTCGAGTAGAGGTGGCAGTTTTGGCTAATTTACTTATTAAACGGTTGATTTGGATTATGTTTTTATCTTTATAAGGTCAAATGGAAAAAAAAAACAAACAGAAAAGTCTTGCTAAAGAGTAAACGGGTTGAAAGCTGCCGAAAGTGTATTTTTAATCGTACAACCTCATACAAATTGACATTACTTTATTCAATAAATAAGATCATTATCGTAGTCCTTTAGTTTTTACTAAACAGTAATAATTTTCCACTAATTATGCATAAGAAGAATTAGATAACACGTGTTTTTGAGTCCATCCCCCCCCCCCCCCCCCCCCCTGGCTTATTATCCAACAATGGGGCGGGTCAAAATGGGCTGCATTGATCCTGCAACACTTCCTTTGTCTGGTTTTGAACTTCAAAATACGATAACATAAGTAACAGTTTAGGAGGTTGTAAACATTTAAGTATTCATGGGTGACATTTTAACTGCTTACCATTTACCTTTTAAGCTAGGTGTTCTAGTTTGTACTCATCTGAGATGTTAGCAATATGGTCTTACCATTCTTTTTTTACTACACGCAGCTCATATGGACAGACCTTGTCGACAACCACATTTATGAGAGAAACATTGTTTGCCATACTCATTGCCGTTGTGGGACTTGTATTGTTTTCCCATTTAATAGGAAATATGCAGGTATGTAGCATGCACATATTGTTTTTTTCCCCTTTTTTTGGTGACCAAACGACCCCTGCTAACGACTTGGTAAGGCGCACCTTATGCCGGGCAGGTGGCCTTCAAGGGTTCACGAAATCATACTAACATATATAAATCTTATAGTTAAAAAAGCATGAACTCCAAATATTTCTCAATGATTTATTTAACCACCTTTTACATTCTTGCAGACCTACCTAAAATCCATCACTGCAAGGCTGGAGGAATGGAGGCTTAGACGGCGAGACACAGAGTCATGGATGAGACATAGACAACTGCCTCGTGATTTGCAAGAACGCGTTCGTAAGTTTGTACAGTACAAGTGGCTTGCAACTCGTGGTGTTGATGAAGAATCTATTATATGTAATTTGCCGAAAGATCTCCGACGAGACATCCAATGCCACTTGTGTCTTGATCTTGTTCGACGTGTAAGATACGAACCTGTCTTGTATAAATCTATGTTGGATTTAGTTGTTGCAAAACGAGTTGGGTCAGGGAATTTCTTGCTAACAATATTATGTTACATTTTTTTTTTTTTGAGTTCAACAATTTTATGGGTTGTGCGCATTAAAAACACTAAAACAACTTTCAACCCGTTTGATCCATTTTCTTATACCTAAAGTTTTTCAGCTAATTCTACAGGAATAAAATATAGAATTGAAGGAATCTGTAGTTTGACCTTTTGAAGGTGGCAACTTTGGCCCATTACTTACCAATGAGCTGATTTACGCAATGTTACATGTCTAACGGATAAGATAAAAATATAACCATAAAAGTAAATAGGTGAACGTAGTTAAATGGGTCAGAACAACTAACTACAATTAAAAAACTAGACAAAAGTGTTATCCACCCGATCTGTTCTGAGTTGTACCACAAAGTTTTAACTTAACTATTACTTTTCAGGTCCCTTTTTTCTCTGAAATGGATGGTCAACTACTGGATGCTATATGTGCACGTTTAGTGTCATCACTAAGTACTCAAGGCACATACATAGTACGAGAAGGTGATCCGGTTTCAGAGATGCTTTTTATCATCAGAGGAAGACTCGATAGCTCCACCACTAATGGAGGTCGAACAGGCTTTTACAACTCGATTACTTTGAGGCCCGGTGACTTTTGTGGAGAAGAGTTGCTCGAGTGGGCCTTACTACCAAAATCCACTCTTAATCTACCATCTTCCACAAGAACAGTTAAAGCATTAACTGAAGTTGAAGCTTTTGCTTTAAGTGCAGAGGATCTAAAATTAGTTGCTAAACAGTTCAGACGGTTACATAGTAAAAAGCTTCAACATACGTTCCGTTTTTATTCCTACCATTGGAGAACATGGGCTGCGTTTTTTATTCAGGCGGCTTGGCGACGTGCTAAGAAGAGACGAATGCAATGGAGCCGCAGCATGAGTGAATCATCGCATCATGATCATGAAACTGAACATCATGACAATGCATCATCGTCCAGTTCGAATTCCCTTAATGTCACGATGTTAGCTTCAAGATTTGCTAGAAACACGAGGCGTGGAATCTTGAAAACGAAAGATGTAGAATTGATCAAGCTACAGAAACCAGAAGAACCTGACTTTTCTGCTGATCCTGAGGATGACTAGTTTTAAGTCACATGATACATATTACATAGTTGTAAGTTGGTATTGACATATCAATTACTTTACTATATATAGTGTGCCTATATGTATGTGTGTAAATAATTAAACCCATTTTAGAACTAACCTAATGTATTTTATATTTTTTGAATAATTAACATATTAATGTTATAAATGTTTTGTTATAAGTTTTTATTGATAATATATTACTAGTTTCCTCTTTATTTAGAAGTTAAGAGACTTACAATTTAATTTTGTTTGACTATAAACCTAAGTGGATTTATCTACTAAAATGAGCTTGTATTCAATCAATGTAAGACCTTAGGCAAATCCCACATTGGTTGTCGACATAAGAGATTCTTGGTTCATAAGAAGTGCCCCATCTCAAATATTACCAACGTGATTTGGGCTTAATGTTTATGGATGAGATCTTCTGGGAAGTCTTTATCAAGGCAACTAAAAACATACATGTAAGCTCTTCATCGACAAAGAGGACAATATTGGTGGTACGAGAGACCATATGCTACCAATGGTATCAAAGCCAATCCAATGTCATTCATGTGACAAAAGATTTGTTTTCTTTTAAATGCATATGGTATAAATAGAGGAAACAACATTTGTGAATCAAAACCAGAGTGCACCATCTATGGTTAGAAAAACCATGTGACTTAGAAATGTTTTTATCTTAAACCTTATGACATCAGAAGAAATAAGGTCAAAGATAAAACATCTGTTAGTCAAGGAGTTGGTCCTATCAAAAGGAAACCACAATCAACTCCGGAGAAATTTGAATCTGTCCAGACACCTATTACTAGGGGAAGTTCAAGTCACAAATGCACCACCCTCAAATAAATATCCAAGAGGCTATGGGCAGCCAACTTATCACATAATGCCTTATAGGTATGATAAGTCTGTGAAAATGCCTCAAAAGCCAATGATAAACAAACATCCTCATGGATATGGTCAACTCATTAGAAAGGGTCAAACAACTATTTACCAAAGTGTTCAAGCACTTGCAAATGGTCAACAATACCTAATGGGAATGTCTAAAAACTTATCCACACAAAAGACCATTCTCAAAGAGTTGATTATGTGGAAGAATTAGTCAAACCAAAGCCAACAAGGTTTTGGATTATCCTCAAAACTGATGACTTTTGATGTGCACAGAGCATCTGCATGCTTAGAAAAATGTTACAGTGGAGGTGGTGTCGTGATCCGGAGGGGGTTACCACTAGCTCGGTCGCATCTCAGGACACGACGACCAACAGTTACAACGATGATATGATGGTTTCCCGGCGGCCCTGTGTTGCTACAGGGGTGACTCATGAGGCTGAATTTGCAATAAGAGGTCCAATAAGATGTAAGCTGTTGCGTGGTGAAATTGTTGGGGTTTGTGTTTTTTATTTTGATTTGGGATTTAATTTAGTTTGAATGTTATTATGCTAATCTAGTGAATTATATGGAGGATTTGATATAAATTTTGATAGAGGAATTGATATGGGGTGGTGCAGTGGTGGTGAGGGTAGGAGCTTGTCCTAGATAGTGACAGAGAGTAGAGAGTGTGGGTGTTTTAGAGAGAGAGACTATGGAGAAAAAGTGTGGGTGTTTTAAATCCGGCGAAGTTATAGGTGCAACGGGGGAGGTTGTGGTTGCAGGGGAGGCATTGATGGACTGCGGGTGCAGGGGGAGCGGTGATAGAAGGTGGGTTGCAGGGGGAGGCAGTCAGGCATGGGTGGTGGTGATGGTGGGTACGGTGGTGATGGTTGGTGCAGTAGGGTTGGGGTGGTCAGTAGGTAGGGGTGGAGGCGGTGAATGCTGAGATGGGGTGGGTGGCGGCGGTGAAGGTTGTGGGGTGGTGGTGGTGGTGGGTGAGATAGATTAAAGAGAGATTGGGTTGTGGTGGTGGGTTCGAATTACAGAGAAAGAGAAAGAGTTTAATTTCTTTTCATTTTTCAGTTTTGTAGATATAGCCTCTCAATAATAAGTGTTTACAAAATAACTACTGCGAATGTGAAATGACAAGTATGCCCTCATGTGCAAGGCCCATGACCATACTTAACCAAAATATCTGACTGAGTTAGGCTCAAAGGACAAACCGTGCAAGATTTTGAAACATAAAGTACAAACTCGTCAACTTTTACGCTAAAGGACAACACCTGTAATTTGGTGTAAACATAAAGAACAAAACTTGTAATTTACTCTAAATATATTATGTAATATATCACATCCGTACATATACATCTAGCTAAAAAAAAATATTTCATGAAAAACACATTGTTATTCTTTCAAACAATATTCCTTTAATATTGTATTAACATTACGTGAAATCAATTACAATAACACGTAAAAAGAATAACAAAGAGACGAAAGAAGAGTGTTGTAATATTTTTTGCGTTAATAGTACATATCTATTGGACCATTCTGTAAATTGTTGTTTTTTATGCTTTCTAATTAAGATACAAATGGTTCTTGTGGTTCTTATCTTAGAACCATCGGGTCGGAACCAACCAGACCCGGAACCGATATTTCATATAAATCTAGAACCGGGAACCAACCCATATATTCAAAAGGTTCGGGTCCAAGGTTCTCCCTTGTCGGAACCGCGAAACGCTCACTCCTAATTATAAGTGTTGCACTCTTTTTCCCTTTACTGAGTTTTGTCCCACCAAGTTTTCATAGTAAGATTTTTAATGAGACAACACACCTGCTCCAGAAGTATCAGGGGGAGAAAGTATGCGCTGCACTTTTTTCCCCTTAGCTATGTTTTTATCCCACGGGGTTTTCCTAGCAAGATTTTTAACGAGTTAGCATCACCAATCTTATTAAAAGAACCATGCACTGCTTTATTTCTTCATGTTAATAGTCAAGGAGGAGTGTTAATTGGTATGATACACTCAATGAAAAAAATTGCATTTCTCTATTTCTCTCTATACCCATATAATCCTTGTTCTTGTGTATATATAGTTTGTATGTTAGTTGCTAGTAGGCTATTGTTTTACAACAATAACTTATTATTTTACGGCACAACTTGATACATCATACTAAGGGGTTGTTTGTACACCACCACCACCCACCGTCCACGTCTACCACCCACCACCACCGTCCAGCACCACCACCACCACCACCTACCACCACCGTCCGTACACCACCACCAGTTTATTTTGGAAGTGTACATACGTTAAAAAACAAAAAACCCTCTTCTTTCAGACTACAGAGGTTTGATCAACTCTTTTACAGATCTGCAGATGTGGTCTCCAGACTTCAAATATTTTACCTCTTAAAAAACAAACCGCACCTAAATGTTTAAAAGCTTTGTATTTACCAATAGACCATCACCCCATTAGTTAACATTTTTATTTTTTTTATAATAATTCTTAGTAGGTAAATAAATCTAAAAACACGACTTTGTTTTATTCTTTTTATCTTCATCTCGATATAAATTTGATTAAAACCCTAGTATTAAAAATAAGTATTTTGTCATATTTACAAGACCAATAATAATTTGTTTTTTGTTAAATCTCGGTTTTCAAGTATCAAGACGTATTCAAAATAAAATTAGACAAACTTTGAGTTTATTTTTGCAAAAGAAATTAAATATCAACCAAACACAAATCACACAATCAAAATTATATATTATGTTTTTTTCTCTTTTGGCGCAACATGATGCATCTGCACATCGAACATGTTTCATGTGAACATACTTTGTTTGACAAACACGTTTATTTGAGAAACATCGTTTGCCATACTTATCGCCCTTGTAGTCCTTGTATTATTTTACTGTTTATATCAGGGCATATAGCATCCAAATAATGTTTGTTTTTTTTTCCAAAAAGATTCAACATGAAAGCCATTGGCGGAGTTTGCCTATACGTGTCAGTGTCAACTGTCAACCCGATACAATTCTTTTTTTACATCGTTCGTCATCGCCCTTGTAGTATTTGAGCCAATTTTGTAATATGATCAATGCAATTGGTTTTGTAAAAAAGATTGGCCCATTTCCCAGTTGTTCTTTTGAAAAAGTTATATATGTTTTTAACCGATAAAAAAAACTATATAATGTTTACCAAGTATAAAAAAGTTATAGTTTATAATGGATAAAGTTATGCTACAAAGTTTCTTATGAGAAGGATAAAAAGTTATATATATTTTTACCAAACTGAAAAAAACTATATAAACGTTTACCAAGTATAAAAATATAGTTTATTAAATATGGTAAAATTATCCTATAAAGTTTCTTAAAAATGAGAAGCGTATAAAGACACAATGAATTGCAAAATATAACAGAATGTCGAGTACAAACGACACAATATTGAAAAGACAATACTAAATAAAAAGACACAATGATCTAAACAAAATTCTAAAATTTAAAAGCGAAAACCTAAAATCTCATATTGTAGAGTTCAATAAAACGGTTTCAATGCAGCTTGAATGAGATCAATTAGAATCCCTTTAATACCAAAATTCTTATTAATTCAAATAAAGCCCATTTTTTACCAATTAAATAGCTCATTTAGTTTATTTACCCAATAACCCATTACCCAGTTGTTAACCTAAATTAAAAGAAAAAATAATAAATAGGCCAACTAATCAAATGGCGAACCAAGCAACGCAGGGCCTGCCTAAAGGGTGTGCGGGATGGGCGACGGTGGCCCAAACCAATCAAAGGCTCAATTTTTTTTTATTAATTTTACACTGTAAAATTAGAATATATATACATAATGAATCGGAAAAATGTCATTGTGAAACACTTGGTTTGGTGGTTAAAGTCACTTTAATAATAAGAAGACACAGGTTCTAATCCTGACGTCCCCAATTTTTTTTTCTTTTTGTTTTCTATTTATTTATTAAATGCAAATGACAATAATTGCCTAATTTTATTAAGTTACATTAAATGATTGTTGTTGATTCAAATGACGTTAATTAATTTTCATATGTTTAATTATATATATAGTGGAGAGTTCAAATGAGAAGAAATTTTTTGTAAGAAGAAAAAAGAAGAAATTTCAACCAATAGGAATGCTTCATTAGACTTCATTTAATATTTGTACTTAATGTAAATATAAGGGTATATTAGTAAACTTACATACATCATTAATTGGTAGTTTCATCTTTAATAACTAACTATATTAAATTTGTAACTTATTTTTAAGATATATATTTTTCACAAAAAATAAAAATTCATTTAAAGTGTAGGATAAATACAAGGCGTGTAGGATAAATTACGAGTTGGGTAGGATAAATTTCAATATGTGTAAGATAAATTTCGAAATGTGTAGGATAACTTTTGATGTGTGTAGGCAAAAATATTTAGTGTGGAGGATTATAGTCTTAATGACTAATTAATTAGTCAAACATAATAATAAATGAGATGAGAAAAAAAAACTATTTAATGTTTTACAATTATATCCTTTTATTTTTTTTCTTCTCAATAAAATTTTCTTCTCAAATAAACATTCCCATATATATATATATATAGTGGGTTAATGTCTGTCACTATTTCTCATGTTAATCACATTATACAACAAAATAATTATACAAATTTATGTCTTAAACATTTGAATGATAACATGCAAGAAATAAATAAAAAAATTGAAAAGGTTTTAGAAAATCAAAATAAAGAAATTGGAGAGTCTAGTAATACTAAATCGTCTAAATCAGAATCAATTATATTAGCTAAGGCAACGATTCAGCCTCCGCCAAAAATAGATAATTATAAAGTAAAACCTGAAGAATAGCTTAAGTCAATGGATGACTTAATAGAAATCATAAAAGAAAAGTTTTCAAAAGTTCAACTTAATGTTTTGAGTGATACAGAAAACATGGATAATGAAACCTATGAAGCTTATGTTACTGATTCTATAAATAAATTTGGCCAAGGGAAAAAATATAAGAGTTATGATAATAAATATTCTGATAAACCAAGACAGAGATTATATTATTATCCTAGGCCTACTCCTCATGATGTTTTACATGAGGAACAAGAATTAGAAATAAATAATTCTTATAGTGGAAAAGCCATTTATGAATGGAATTTAGATGGTTATACTGATAGACAAGTTTATACTATGACACACAGAATGTTGATGTATGCCACCATAGCAAAAAATAATAAAAATACTGATGAAGTAGTCTGTCAAATGATAACTGCAGGCTTTACAGGTCAGTTAAAAGGATGGTGGGATAATTATATAGGTGATAAACAAGAACAGATTTATAAACATTCTAGGCAAGAAGGTGATAATAGAATTTCTGATGCTGTTTACACTTTAATTTTAACTATTATAGAACATTTTACAGGAAGATGGTCTGATAATTCTGAAACCATTAGAACTTTGCTTAATGGTCTTAAATGTCATACTTTAACCTCTTTTAGATGGTATAAAGATGTATTTTTAAGCAGAGTTTATGAGCTCCCTGAGAATAATAGTTCTCATTGGAAGTCCAAATTCATTGATTGTCTTCCATCCTTATTTGCTGAAAGAGTAAGGAAAGTCCTTAGGGGTAATAATATTCAAATTCCGTATTGAAGGGGTAAGGTCCCAAAAACCTCATAAAAAGGATTTGAGACCATACCACAAACCAACCTTTTAGCCTTTTGACCTTGCGCGGCCGCGCATTGGTCTTACAAGAGGAAGACAAAATCAGCGATCTATAATCGCGCGCCCAAAGGAAAACATAAATCCTTGCGCCTTCCCCATTAGCAAAGGATAAAAATCCTGAAATCAGTACTTCCGCCCAAATATCCAGACTTGGATATCATTTTACCCAGACTTGGGATTTATTCGTCTGTGTCCACACAGCAAGGTGTCACACTAGATTACGGCAGTAATCTTCTAGAAAGAAATACAATCGTGCACCACCCAGACGGTTATAACCGTCTGGACACGTGTCATTACCACAGGCAACCCTGGAATCACAACGAAGGCATGCAATTGGAGAATAATCTCCACTTAATCACTTTCCACGTGGCAACTCCCCAGCCATAGATCAAACCACGATCCGTGTGCATTCACATCGGATCGAGACAACTTAACGGAAGAAAGGATAACCGCTACGGCGTTAGCATCTTCCGTCATCTTTTCAATAACAGGTTTTCCCTCCCAAACTCCCGGTTATAAATAAGAGAACTTTTCAGGTATAAACTCAGATCACACTCACTTCTCAAATACTTATCTTCTCCATTACCAATACTTATTCTCACGCCGGAGTCGGGTCAAGGAGAGAACCCTCTTCTCCCCTTGACGAGGCTAACGGTGTTCTTTTTTGCAGAACCACCGGAGAAGAAATCCCGTTGCAACTGAATCAACCGAGAGAGAGCTAACCCTTTTATGCGGATTCAAACCCCCTAACTATCTCGGTTCCGACCATTTAGTTAGTGTTTCTTCATTGGCGCCCACCGATTCCTCTGTTCTCTAGTTTTTATCTCGTTTCGATTCGATTCAGTTCATTTCATTTTCTGTTTTACACATGGCAGAAAATTCATCATTTCACCGGCAACCTGGTCCTCGACCAAACGTCGGAAACAATTTCCAAATAGAAGGATCCCCAGAACATTGGTTTAACAGATGCCAAGCTGCTTTAGACACAATCGTTATACAAATCGCCAGATCTGATTTCCCAAACATCAGATCTGGAGAAGAAATCAACACTACAGTATTGGACCCACCAACACCACGTCGGGGGGATATCTAATCCAGTCGTACCATTAAAATACAATCCAGATATAGCAGTTATCAGAAACCTAAACAAATACACATGGTTCAAGGAGGTCCGTCACGAAGACCAAATAAACAAAACTATGATCAACATTGGAGAGAACAGCAAGTTGTGTTTCCTGTTGTTCCTGGGGGCCCTCAGGAAGAACGACCAGTGATTATTACTGGTATCTTCGGACATTACCGGACGGACTATATGTTTCCAGCATAATTTATCCAATTACGTACATGTACAACCTGAAAAGCATGTTCTACAACAAACTGCTGCACAAAAGCGCAGGGAGTTCATAACCGTTCAGATCTATTCATGGAGAAAAACTCCAGAGTACTGGTTCAACAGGTTCCAGATCGCCATGAACCAAATTTTGCACAAACACTCCAGAGTTGGGGGTTTCATTTAAGCTCTATGATCAACGAAGCTGCAGATCTAAGGTCGCACAACGCATAACTTCCGGAGCTTTGCTTCTTGGGCTATAAGCCTTGACTAATACGGTTTTCGTCAAAACCTAGGTACTACAAATTCCTCTGAAAGTTCCTTTTGATTTTTCCTTAAACAAAATGAGGGAAAAAGAACAAATCCCAGAATTCTTTTACATAACGTGAACACCTTCTAGTATACACTAAACAGTTGGTGCTATTACTTATAAACATTTAAACTGGCACTTATGCTAATTCAAGTGCCATGACTTTTCAACATGAAAGTGTTACAACCTGACACTTATTTAAACGGATATATATGCACAAGCTTAAGAGCACGTCAGTTTCCATGCGGGTCGAATGTTCCTTTACAAGCACGAAAGTCGCATACGCGCATGCTTCTTTACATTTGAGCACGTAAGTCGCCATCCGCGCTTACTCCCCTACATACAAGCACGTAAGTCGCCATACGCGCATGCTTCTTTACATTTGAGCACGTAAGTCGCCATCCGCGCTTGCTCCCTTACATACAAGCACGTAAGTCGCCATACGCGCATGCTTCTTTACATTTGAGCACGTAAGTCGTCATCCGCGCTTGCTCCCTTACATACAAGCACGTAAGTCGCCATACGCGCATGCTTCTTTACATTTGAGCACGTAAGTCGTCATCCGCGCTTGCTCCCTTACATACAAGCACGTAAGTCGCCATACGCGCATGCTTCTTTACATTTGAGCACGTAAGTAGCCATCCGCGCTTGCTCCCTTACATACAAGCACGTAAGTCGCCATACGTGCATGCTTCTTTACATTTGAGCACGTAAGTCGTCATCCGCGCTTGCTCCCTTACATACAAACACGTAAGTCGCCATACGCGCATGCTTCTTTACATTTGAGCACGTAAGTCGTCATCCGCGCTTGCTCCCTTACATACAAGCACGTAAGTCGCCATACGCGCATGCTTCTTTACATTTGAGCACGTAAGTCGCCATCCGCGCTTGCTCCCTTACATACAAGCACGTAAGTCGCCATACGCGCATGCTTCTTTACATTTGAGCACATAAGTCGTCATCCGCGCTTGCTCCCTTACATACAAGCACGTAAGTCGCCATACGCGCATGCTTCTTTACATTTGAGCACGTAAGTCGTCATCCGCGCTTGCTCCCTTACATACAAGCACGTATGTCGCCATACGCGCATGCTTCTTTACATTTGAGCACGTAAGTCGCCATCCGCGCTTGCTCCCTTACATACAAGCACGTAAGTCGCCATACGCGCATGCTTCTTTACATTTGAGCACGTAAGTCGCCATCCGCGCTTGCTCCTTTACATACAAGCACGTAAGTCGCTATCCGCGCTTGCTCCCGTACATTTAAGCACATAAGTCGCTATCCGCGCATACTCCTTTAAGTCGCCATACGCGTATTCTCCAAGCAAACACACATACACTTGCTCCTTCATAAACGCGCAACCCTGACAATCCATGGAAATACGCTAGTACAACCAATCAACGAGCACCAAGTTAAAAGGACACAACTAGCAACTATTCCTCACACCGGGAACGCGCAACAACTAGCCAAGCTATTCAACAAGTCAGACTTATACAGGCAAGGTATTTTTTCACTTTATGGGGCCCACACCCTATTAATGCAAAAATTATCTTTACATGTTATTGTTTGTTACAAATTGCATGTAATGCCTTTGGTATACGCGAAAACAGTATGGTGAACATTGTAAGCCTCATGAACGGTCTAAAAAATAGCAAGCCTCGTGCACAGTCTAGACTTACGTTCGCACATGAGCACAATACCATTTTCATTCGCTATACCTAAACAAAGTAATTATACACATGCAACATATTGTAATTCAAACATAAACACAAAACATGAATGCATAACATTGCATCAACAAAGGAAAGTTACTAGTGCAGCAAGGCACCTTTAGCAGCATTTACAGTAGCAAAACATCAAAACATTCTTTACAAAATAAACGCCAAAAAACATAACTGAAGCCTCATCAGAGGTATACAGTACCCCCTCGAACACCCTAACAAAGGGGAACAACAGCCAGCTCAATCTCCCCATCAACAACTGGTATCCCTTCATTCCCAAAGGAAGGATCAGAATAACACCTGTTTTGACGTCGCCGGTATGCAAGCAAAATCTTTCCAGTTAACCGGAAGATACTCCTTCAAGCAAAGGCTGATCTTTCCAGATTAACCGGTACGCCAGATCATGACGAAGTAGGTCAGAACAAAGGAAAAAAAATCACAAGTTTTCCCCAAAGATTTATCGAAAAAACAAAAGATAATGCGCAAGAGTATTTTCTCATAAAAAATTCTCCACTTTCGCGCCAAAAACCCTGCAGCAAAAAGCATTTCTCTCTCATAGTCCAGTGCTCCACTTATTTGCTTAAGAGCAACACTAGACTGGGGGGACTTGAAGGGGTAAGGTCCCAAAAAACCTCGTTCCGAGCGTTTGGACCATACCACAACCTCGATTTCCTAACCTTCTTTAGACCTTGCGCGGCTGCGCACCGGTCCAATAGAGAAGACTTAAGGGAAAAACCACAACTTCATCTTTAATCCTCTTTAGACCTTGCGCGGCCGCGCACTGGTCCAACAAAGAGGACACAGAAGAAACAAGCAGCAGGAAAAGTTAATATCAGAACATACACGCGTTTAAACGTGCACATGTAAGACACGGACAGTAAAAAACAACTGACAATGACAGGTTGTCAAAATCAATTTACTGCACTAGCTTCAAGTCAAAGATTTTCCATAAAAAATCTTTACAAACTCAACAAATTCAAATCTTCTCATAGAAGCTTTCTTATTTTTTCGTGCCCAAAAACATTTCCCTCTCATAAGTCCAGTGCTCCACTTATTTGCATAAGTACAACACTAGACTGGGGGGACTTGAAGGGGTAAGGTCCCAAAAACCTCATAAAAAGGATTTGAGACCATACCACAAACCAACCTTTTAGCCTTTTGACCTTGCGCGGCCGCGCATTGGTCTTACAAGAGGAAGACAAAATCAGCGATCTATAATCGCGCGCCCAAAGGAAAACATAAATCCTTGCGCCTTCCCCATTAGCAAAGGATAAAAATCCTGAAATCAGTACTTCCGCCCAAATATCCAGACTTGGATATCATTTTACCCAGACTTGGGATTTATTCGTCTGTGTCCACACAGCAAGGTGTCACACTAGATTACGGCAGTAATCTTCTAGAAAGAAATACAATCGTGCACCACCCAGACGGTTATAACCGTCTGGACACGTGTCATTACCACAGGCAACCCTGGAATCACAACGAAGGCATGCAATTGGAGAATAATCTCCACTTAATCACTTTCCACGTGGCAACTCCCCAGCCATAGATCAAACCACGATCCGTGTGCATTCACATCGGATCGAGACAACTTAACGGAAGAAAGGATAACCGCTACGGCGTTAGCATCTTCCGTCATCTTTTCAATAACAGGTTTTCCCTCCCAAACTCCCGGTTATAAATAAGAGAACTGTTCAGGTATAGACTCAGATCACACTCACTTCTCAAATACTTATCTTCTCCATTACCAATACTTATTCTCACGCCGGAGTCGGGTCAAGGAGAGAACCCTCTTCTCCCCTTGACGAGGCTAACGGTGTTCTTTTTTGCAGAACCACCGGAGAAGAAATCCCATTGCAACTGAATCAACCGAGAGAGAGCTAACCCTTTTATGCGGATTCAATCCCCCTAACTATCTCGGTTCCGACCATTTAGTTAGTGTTTCTTCACGTATGATAGTTATACTTATGGTAGACTAATAGGAGTCTGTGTGCAAGAAGGTTTAGCTTTATGTATTGAGTTAAAGCTAAATCAACAAATTAAAAAGCAAAGTCTAACTGAAAAAAGACAGTTAGGAGAATTTTGTGAACAATTTGGTATGGATTGTACCAAGGATAAGAATTTTGATAATGAAAAATATTATAAAAAGTATAGAAAAGCTAAAAGGGAAAAATATTTTCAGAAACGAAGGGAAAAAAAGGAAAGGAGAAAAACCCAAAGAAAAGAAAAATGGGTTCCTACTTGTTATATTTGCAAGAAAAAGGGTCATAAGGCTAATGAATGTAGCCAAAAATTTTTTTAAAAAATAAGGTTAATAATCTGGACATAGATGAAAATGTTAAAAATGAATTATATAAAATTTTTGATACTGATACTGATGAATCCTCAAATTATAGTTCAGAGGAAAGTTCTTGTTCTGATAATTGTCAAGAAAATTGTTGTAATAAAATTGGTTCTGATAATGAAATGCTTTATAAAGTCATGTCACAATTTCAGGATAATAATTTAAATGATAATGAAATTAATGTTCTAGATAGTAATATTTTAGAAAATATTTTGGATAAAATTAAAAATCCAGAAGAAAGGTTAAAAATTCTTCACATGTTATACAAAAATGAAGAATCTCAAGAAGTAAAGAAGGATACTCGAATAGAGGAACCTGAAGGTCCCTATTCCATGAAACATGTTCATAATATTTTAAATACTAGAAAAAATTCCTCTACTTCAGAAGATTTAAAAATGGAGATTGCTAATTTAAAAGAGGAAGTAAGCTATTTAAAAAAGAAAAATTCTAATTTTGAAAATAGGATTACAAATCTTGAAGAAAAAATTATAAATAAAACTTTTTATAAATCTTATGCTCATGAAATAGGAGAAACATCTAATAAAACCCCTTCTCCTATTGATAGTCCTACTAAAAATTATAATAGGGATTTTCCTCCTTTAATTATTAAAAATAAGGGGGAAGAAGAGTATATTAATAAAATTGAAAAATTTATTTCCCAAAAATGGCTAGTCAAAGTGACTTTATTAATAAAAAATACTTTTAAAAAGAATTTTATTGCTCTTATAGATTCTGGAGCAGATTTAAACTGCTTAAGGGAAGGGTTAATTCCTACAAAATATTTTGAAAAAACTACTCATATTCTTAGAGCAGCTAATAAGCAAGATATGGAAGTAGAATATAAAATTCCAAATGCAAAGATTTGTAATAATGGAGAATGTATTCCTTTATCTTTTGTCCTTGTAAAAAATATAACAAATGAAGTTATATTAGGGACTCCATTTCTTTCAAAAATATTTCCGTTAAAAGAAGTTAATAAAAAAGGTTTTAAAGCTTTTTATAACAATAAAGAATTATATTTTGAGTTTATAACTCAGCAAATTGAAAAATTTTTAAATGAATTCTTGATACAAGCTAAAGTTAATCAAATTAATTTTCTTAAAGAATAAATTAATATTTCTACAATTGAGGAAAAATTAAAAAATCCTAAGTTAATATTAAAAATTGAAAACATAAAAAATCAATTTAATATAGAAATATGTAATGATCATCCAAATGCTTTTTGGAATAGAAAACAACATATTGTTTCTTTACCTTATGAAGAAGATTTTATAGAAACTAATATTCCAACCAAGGCAAGACCTTGTCAAATGAATTCGGAATATTTAGAGTTATGCAAAAAAGAGATTGAGTCTTTACAACAAAAGGGATTGATATGTCCTTCAAAGTCTCCATGGTCATGCACTGCATTTTATGTTAATAAACATTCTGAGATTGAAAGAGGCGTCCCTAGATTAGTTATAAACTATAAACCTCTGAATAAAGTTTTAAAATGGATTAGATATCCAATTCCTAATAAAAAGGATTTACTAGATAGATTATATGATGCTTTAATATTCTCAAAATTTGACTTAAAATCTGGATATTGGCAGATTCAAATTGATAAAAAAGACAGATATAAAACTGCTTTTAATGTTCCTTTTGGGCAATATGAATAGAATGTTATGCCTTTTGGTCTGAAGAATGCCCCTTCAGAATTTCAAAAGATTATGAATGAAATATTTATTCCTTTTTCAAGCTTTATAATTGTTTATATAGATGATATTTTGGTGTTTTCAAAAGACATTGAAACTCATTTTAAACATCTTGACATATTCAAAACAATTATTATAAAAAATGGATTAGTAATATCTAGTCCTAAAATGATGTTTTTTCAAACAAGTATCAGGTTTTTAGGTCATATTATAGAAAAAGGGAAAATAGTTCTTATTAATAGAAGTATAGAATTTGCTTCTAAATTCCCTGATAAAATAACTGATAAAACACAACTTCAAAGGTTTTTAGGGAGTCTAAATTATATAGCTCCTTATTACCATGACTTAGCTAAAGATTCTTCTATGTTATATGATAGATTAAAGAAGAATCCGAAACCTTGGGATAATAACCATACTCAAGCTGTTATAAAAATAAAGAAAAAGGTTTTAGGTCTTCCTTGTATGACTATTGCTAATCCTAATTGGCCTAAGATTATAGAAACAGATGCCTCGGAGATAGGTTATGGGGGAATATTAAAACAAATTTCTCCTCAAACAAAACAAGAATATCTTGTTAGATTTCATTCAGGAAAATGGCTTGAAAGCCAGAAGAAATATGCTACTATTGCAAAAGAGATTTTAGCAATATTAAAATGTGTTTTAAAGTTTCAAGATGACTTATATAATCAAAAATTTATAATAAAAACTGATTGTCAAGCAGCTAAATTCATGTTTCAAAAAGATTTTAAACATGATGTTTCAAAACAAATGTTTGCCAGATGGCAATCTCAATTAGCTCCTTTTGATTTTGAAATACAATATAAAAAGGGAGAAGAAAATAGTCTTCCAGATTTTTTAACTAGAGAATATTTGAAGATAATATCTTCTGTTTAAAATTGCAGGTGTCAAAATGACAAAGGCCAAGGGTCCATTGAAAAGAGTTTTTGATAATATCCAAATGAAAAAAAAATAATTGTTATATCATGAAAAGAATGACAGTTTTTAGAATTCATGATTTAAGTAATGATTACAGTAATCCTAATATGTGGAAGGATTTAACTGATGAATATGTTGTTCTAAATAATATTAGGAATCGAATAAAGGTTCTTGAAGAAAATGAGAAAATAATCTCATCTGCCTGATTTCATATTTTCAGGAATGATTCCTCACAATAGAGGAAAATACCCTTCTCCCAATAATAGAGGGAGAGGCAGGGGGGAAGAGGAAGAGGCCAAGATATAGTTTTGGTCCAGCAAGGAAGTAGAAGGCTTATAGCCTCTGATATTGCTTCCAATAGTTCGAATAATAATAGAGGAATTCAAATAAGTCCTAATGATCCCTCATATGACAAGATCATGGCCATAATAAAGGCTCAAGAAGAAGAACATGCTATTATAAAAGCCCAGGAAGCTGCAAAAGCTCCCTCTTATGCTAATATAGCACAAGAAGATGATGATGATGAATGGGTTATATCCGACAGACAGAAGAAAATAATTCTTCTAAACCAAGAGGATAATAAGTTTTTTGATGATCCTTGGTTTTTAATGCAAAAATATTTGGAACCAGCATCTTATGATGCTGCCTCTTATAAACCAAGGCAATACTATGAAAGTATTGTTCAAGTTTCTGAGTCTGCTGAAATAAGACATTTTTATCCAGCAGATAATAAGAGATCATTTAATTTTAGCAAGATTTTTATAAAACATCTTTTATCTCCTCAAAAATGGGGATTAAGTACTTTAAATGAAAAGGAACTTACAAATAATAACAATCAAACTTATAAATACAATTACTGGGATTATATTCAAAGTTTTGAAAAATGTTTATTTTATCAAAATCCCAGCAAGAAACACTCATGGTTCATAAAAGTGAGTGACAAGATTTATAAAGATGGAATCCCAAGTTGGTTCCAAAGATGGTTTGTGTTATATGGTCCTTCGGTTCAAATTCTTCCTGAACCATTCAAAGGTCTCTACCAAGAATGGGTAGCAGTTTCTCCAGACCTTATAGAAGCTGAGTATAATAAAACTTGGTTTGAGGGAATAGCTTCAATGTACTTTTTTATAGAGTTTTCCATACCATGGATTTGGAAATGGAAACCTACAACAGGTCATACCCTGCGGGATAATATTCCCTGTCTCAAAAGAACTAGTTATACAAAGTTCTGGTCCAAAATGATAAGAGTTAATAACTCCACTAAAGAATTGGAAGGTCAAGATACCATAAAACTGATCACCAATAAAACTGAGTATTATAGAACTCAAATCAATAAAAGACAACAAAGACAGCTTCCGAGTCCCTTTGAACAAATGACAAGGAGGATTCAAGAGAAACAAGCAGCCTCAATAACATCAAAGGCTGAAATGCTGGAATTATACAAAGAAGAAATGAAGATGGAGCTGAAAAGGTTTTTTGAATCAACTGCCGAAAGCTCATCTAAAGCAATGTCAATCTCATCTACCAGTCAAGAAGATGAGCACAATCGTTTCTCATGTCTAGCAGGAGAATCCCAACCGATATAAGAAACTCCAGAAATAAAACAGGATGATGATTTGGAAGAATATCTTCAGAAGGTGGTAGATCAATTTACCCCAAAAGAAGAGTTCGAAGATGAAAAGAAAAAAGACAAATAATTGAGTCGACACAAGGGCCCCACTCATAATGGGCATCTTTGAATTTGAAGCGAGGCCATCATACAAGGCATTTTGGGCAATAATAGAGCCCCTTTACTTTTGCTTTTTCTTTTCCTTTTGTCCGTTTTCTTTTTTGAATTTTGTTTGTTTATGATAATGCTCTAGCCTTTTGTAAAGAAAAGAATCCACTACTGCTATGGGGCCCAGAGTGCACCCGGGTTTTGGTTCCTTTCTCTGGCTATATATAGAGCTTGTATATTTGAGGAAGGGGCACACTTCTCTTTAGCCTTCTTCTCTATCTAAATATTCGGTACTTGTAAAAATTTTGAAGTTTGAATAAAATCATTCGACTTGAAGATTCTCTTGGTGTTCTTAGGTAAAAAATTTTAATTTTGTTTTCTTTATTATAAATCATGATGGGCTAAAGCCCTTAAAGTATTGAAACATGGCTCAGTGACATCCTTTGATAATATGGTACTTTTATTATAAAAAGGTTTTTCTAAAATGGTTAAAACATGAACTGGCAGGGTAAAAATTTTAAACTGGCAATTAATTACCAAAGGGAGACACTGTCCAGGTTTATCCCGTTTTTATGAATTAAGGGAGTTTTGTGGGACTCATCTGCCTTATAGGTTGGTTAATTTGACGGTTTAAGTTTTGTAAAATTCCAATTTAAGTTGACAGTTTAATGTTTTGTAAAATTTTACCATAAACGATCCTCCTCGTTATGGTATCAGAGCCATGAAATCAAAGGAAGTTATTGTATGTCTTGTTTCAATACTTTAATTTTAATCATGTTAAATTTGTTTAGAAAGAAGAGTACTATTAAAAATAGTACTAATGAGGAATATGATATACCTCAAGATCTTGATCTACTTAATAAGTGGACAATCCCTCATATAAATCCGAGGGTTATATACCAAATTGGAAGTTTTGATAATTTAATAAATAAGCATGTGGTTAAAACCACTGAAGAATCAGTTTCTATAAAAGATGAAGAAATGATAATAAAATTGTTAAATATGTCTGATATAAACAGACATAAAAAAGATTTTAATTTTATGCATATTGGTTTAGTTCAAGTTGCTTTTAAACCCTTAACTTTAAAAGGTTTACCAGAAAGTTTTATAGCTGTTTTACGAGATACTCGTAATTTAAACTGGAAACAATCATTAATGGGTATAATAGAAACCAGTCTGGCACATGGTCCAGTATATTTTAATGTTTATCCTGATGTTCATTTATCATTAACAGATCAAAATATTGATGATGCTTTAACTTTATATGTTAAAACACATGGTTATAATTATGCTGAAGGATCTGAAGTTATATGTATTTGTTATAGAATATATTATAGATTACTTACCACCATGAATGCTAGATGTAAAAGAATTGATAAATCTAGTGAAGAAACTATTCTGATAGAGACAAACTATGGAAAATCTAATATTTCCATAAGAAGACCAGTTAAATGGGAAGAAATAACCTTTCCAGAAAATTGGGTTATTAATAGGGCTGTGAAAATACCACCACAAATAAATCATAAGTTAAGGAGATTAATAGAAACCCCTGAAGGAAATATAGAAATAGAATTTGAAGAAGAAAGAAAAGATAAAAGGCTTTTAAAATCTATTTCTGCTAGATCATATATTTCACCTCTAGATTATAAAGTTGATTTGCCAGAATCATCGAGAGGCTCTACTTCTCAAATAAGAAATAATAGAGTAGAAAATCTAAATGTTGATAATAATTTAGTTTCAGGTATGTACCAACCTGTTAGTGAGGATGATACTGTCTCACAAATGAGTTTTAATTTATCATGAATAAGGGAAAATTGATTTTAGTCCTGGATCTGTCATAAGACAGAAAATATGTGAAAAATATAGACATCCTATTTGGCAACCATTTAAAGATTGGTTTTTAGAATCTTACTCTAGGGAAAAAAGATTTGAAATAGGAAAAGAATTTTATAAAGATTTGGAAGATGTCCAGGAAATCATAGAATTTCCTGTTTGGTTTATAAATAAATATTCTTTAAAATATATCTCGGTTATTGAAAAAAATTATAAACTTATTACAGGAGACATAATAAGATCTGTTTTTCCTCCTCAAAATGATTTTGAAATGACAAAAGAAAATGATATAATTCATTTTGCTGCTTTTAAAAAGGCTTTAAGTAGTGGGTTAATGTCTGTCACTATTTCTCATGTTAATCATATTATACAACAAAATAATTATACAAATTTATGTCTTAAACATTTGAATGATAACATGCAAGAAATAAATAAAAAAATTGAAAAGGTTTTAGAAAATCAAAATAAAGAAATTGGAGAGTCTAGTAATACTAAATCGTCTGAATCAGAATCAATTATATTAGCTAAGGCAACGATTCAGCCTCCGCCAAAAATAGATAATTATAAAGTAAAACCTGAAGAAGAGCTTAAGTCAATGGATGACTTAATAGAAATCATAAAAGAAAAGTTTTCAAAAGTTCAACTTAATGTTTTGAGTGATACAGAAAACATGGATAATGAAACCTATGAAGCTTATGTTACTGATTCTATAAATAAATTTGGCCAAGGGAAAAAATATAAGAGTTATGATAATAAATATTCTGATAAACCAAGACAGAGATTATATTATTATCCTAGGCCTACTCCTCAAGATGTTTTACTTGAGGAACAAGAATTAGAAATAAATAATTCTTATAGTGGATATATATATATATATATATATATATATATTCTTTTTAAAAATTTATATTTAAGGACCTGTATTTTCTGTTTACACAATGCCTAAAGATTTTTGAACATTTTCGGAGACAGCCCTGAAGCAAAGGACTAATCTACGGAGCCGACCTAAAAATATTTTGACGTTGCGTTATACATCCGAGCACCAATATAAACTAACAACATAGAAACAAAATCTCTAAAACCCGTTAAGAAATCTTATGGACCTCCTAACGACTACACCAGAGATAGTATTCAAGGGGTTAAGAAAATCATACTAGCATATATAATCCAACTAAAAACTTTTAGTTGAAAAAACGCTCTAAAAAATTTGTAATATATTCAGGGGCTGTTTGTTTACGTCTAAATGGATCCATTGAGAGCTTACCTCTAAATCGGTCAGAGGCTGGGTTGTTTGGTTCACAAAACCCTTACCTCTTAATGGTTCCATTCAAATCTGAATGGTTCAGATTTGAAAAGTCGCTGAATGAAACACTGGACATACATGCCCCTTCCTCCCATCTCCTCCACAGCTCCTTCAAACATCAATCAATCTTGTATTATTCAAACATCAAAAAATGGCATGAACAAAGTAAACCGCCCACAAATCAACCGGCGAAAAAGCTCCGAGGAAACAACTGGCGACAAAAGCCGCCAGAAAGTCAGCTCCGGCGACCGGAGGAATGAAGAAGCCGCACAGATTCCGGCCAGGAACCGTTGTGTTATGAGAGATCAGGAAGTACCAGAAAGAGTGAAGAACCGTTGCGTTATGAGAGATCTACGTCTGGTGAGAGAAATCGCACAGGTATATATTTGGAGTGGATGCACTCGATTTCTTTCAGTTGAGCTTCATTTGCAATTTCTGATCTGTTTTCTCACATTGCAAAATCCAAACCTTCAATCTTGCGTGCAGGAGTTTGAATCTAGCACAACTTTCATGGTTTAATAGTATCGATTCAAGCCCTAGTATGTATAATGTGCAATTTTTCTATATATATTTTGTATATATGTATGATTAGAAACAGATTGTTAATTGTTTGGTTATATTGGTATATTGATTTTATTGCAATTGTTTATTATGTGAAACTTCAAAGTTTGATGTTCGGATTTTTATATATACGTATGATTAGATATATAAGTAGTTTAGAGGGATAAAAATTTCGTTTTACATAGTTATTCAGAGGTGCAACCAAACAGCACTTTACTGGTTCAGCACTTAATGGTTCAAAGCCTCTTAGCCATTGAGACCTCATATTCATTCAGCACTTATTGATTCAGATGTTGCCAAACAGCCCCTCAGCCACGTATTACATTTTTGTACGTGGTGTTGATGAAGAGATTTTGTCTAATTTGTAATATATTCAGCCACGTATTACATAAATACATGCATTCCTATTTACGAAAGTTGAACTAATTAGTTAAATTGAAGGTCGGTTTGTGAATATAATGATTTTCTAAATTTTGATTTCACCCATAATACTCCATACAACATACATCTTTAACCCTTTTTTTTTTGGGTTTTCTTCAATAATTTGAATTGGTTAACATTCTCAAAAAGCCGAATACACAACCATGCTTAATATTTTTTTCTTTCGACGTTTTGATATAAATTTTGTTGACAATGTAGTTGTATTTAAAATATAGTGTTTTTTGGCATCGAACGCTATACAAGTTGTTAGAAATTTTTTAAATGTGATGAATGGAAATTTAGTAAGATTATTAATATTAAATTCTACATATAGTGACAAACTCTTGAGTAAAGTTATTTATGTCACTTGTTTAATTTTCTATTAGTATAATAAACTTTTCATGTGGTGTATTGATGTCTTTTATGACAATTGATTAGAGATTTTATGGCAAAATTAAGTACTTTTTATGTGGTGTATTGATGTCTTTTATGATAATTGATTAGAGATTTTATGGCAAAATTAAGTCTCTAATTATGTTGGACTTTTCACCACCCATGACTCTTGCATACTTGGTAGGCTATGTGCCTCTTTTGATGGGGCTAGATACAAGAAAGAGAGATGTATGCATAAAGAGTACTTGGAGAAGAAGTACTTGATGACCCATATGTTGGGAACATATAGAGATAAGTTTCTCTACACGATTCAACTACATTTCTATTTTTAGTTTCCAAAAGTTCTAACACTATGATTTTACCCAGTGTAACCTCGGGCGCGTGGCCTTCTCCGGCAGTACAGACTGCTTCGGCTGTTGTACCCTGGGAGACAGACGCGTCGTCTTTAGTAGAGGCGCGAAATCTGTTTTAAGGGAAACGTGTTGAACACGTGCCTCAGCCACAACCGTTAACATTTGTTTGTTCTTTTTGTAGAAAATTAATGTACAAGAAGACGTGGTTCAACACCTCGTTGAAGCATACACAAAGGTTTAAAAACACAACAGACTATACAAGAAGACGTGGTTAAAGCTTTTGTTGAAGACCATAGTTTGAATCAACTTAAATACATATGTTGTATTATACGTTATATTCGTAAGGATTTATACACGGTACATGTACTATAATTTCCTAAATATGTAAAGAGGATATCTTTACTATTTTTTATATTTAATTATATAATTTTTATTACTATCGTGACCCATGTCCTACAAGCTTAAAAGAGATTTTGTGAGATTGTTGCTACAATCTTAAAACCTTATTTATAAGGATTTTGGGTTCACAAAAGGATTTAAAATAATAAAAAAATATTTTTAAAGATTATGAACTTTAAAATTCTTTTTTGGGAAATATGTATGTAGTACAACTAGTTGTGTTTGGATTTATTGAGTTTGCTACTTAAATGTAGCATTTGTAACAACTTGGTGTTGTTTTGAGCAAACTTGTCCAATTTCAAAGTTTCAAGATGAAATGGGGAACTTGTACTTACAAGTGCATGGAGTCTTATTGAGGGAGTACCTCAAGACATGCCATGGGACGATATCGTTGAAAAGATTTCGGTCAGATTATAAAGTGTTGAAGATAAAAGGACTTTGCTATTTGATGTCTACATATTGTCTATGCTTTCGTTTAAATTTCAAAAGTGATTGGCACTTATGATTTAGTTTCCTATGTATTTTATTGTTTTGTGTTCAATATCTTCGGATAACACATGCATTTTTTTACAAAGAAATAAATCACTAATGTTTGTGACGTATAAATTATTTTTATGGAAAATAATTATAGCGTCGGTTATACATTGTTAAAAAGAATATGGTTTTAAACGGATAGTACATGAAAATACTTGGACATAAACAACTTGAGAGTTGTTACATTGACTAAAAGTCAAAGACATAACATCAAATGTATAAGACAAAATTGCAGAAAACAACCTTTATGTATACCACAAACTGCACTTTATACCTTTCACTATGAAATCCGCCAAAACCAACCTTTACGTTCATGTTTTGTTACACATCACAACCTTTACACCAAACCTAGTCAAAAAAGTCAGTTAAGTTGCCCCATGTGCGATGCATGTGAGGGCATATATGTCTTTTCCTTTGACCCCTTTTACAATAAATATTATATTTAAATACATTAAAAATACGAATATAACCTCTGGCCTTGAGCAAAACCTGTAAAAAATTAGTAAAAGGATCATGGCTTTGTAGGTTAATGTGTTCACTTACTTTTATAAATCTTCTTATATCATCACGAAACTTCCATATCACATGAGTTTTTATTGATGAACGAAGAAATAAATTCAACTTTACAAATACTCTGAGAACACTCTCACCTATCCGGAAGTGACAAAACACAGTTTATATAAAATTGGGACCCCGGTTCGGTGGTTTCCATTGTTCAAAAACAGAATACGAGCCAGACCTATACAATACAACTAACGTATAATCAATGTTATATAACCAAAAGTTCATTCTCATGACCTACAATTCAATTTCTACACAAAATAACCGAGCTTCAAACAACAAATAACCAAATTACATGCTCTTACATTCAGATTCAGTTCATCCTAAAAGAGATATTTTGTGAAAAAAAAAACTGAGGCCTTTCCTAGCACATCGACAGATCCAAATCGAAGTAAATGAGCACACATTCAACAACAGATCCAAACCCATCTTCTTCATCTCCACCGTAACAGGGTTTTTGGATCTGGGTTTTTTCGATATTCGGGTTGGGAATTGAGGTTTTTTTCAGGAGTGTTTTAGGTCTCAAATTCGGATTCGAGGAAAAATTAGTGGGTTTCTAAACACTATAACAGAAATTGGTAGCGATGGATGTTTCAGGCTATGGCAGTTGTGAATATGGTGGTGGTGCCTGCGGAGATGGTGGTAGTGGCGATTGTCGGAGGTTGGTGTGGAGACGACAATCATTTTGCAAATTGGATAAGGTGCCGGTAATGGTGGTGTGTAGTGGCGGCGACTGTAATGTGTGTAGGGTGGGTGGTGGTGGTGGGTGGTGGTGGTGGGTGGAGAAGGAAGAAGGAGAGATGGGGTTTTTAGATTCTGGAGAGAGAGAGAGAGAGAGGTGGGGGGTTTGTTGAAGGAAATAAATAAAAAGGTTTAAATATAATATTTATTGTAAAAGAGCTCAAAGGAAAAGACATATATGCCCTCACATGCATCGCACATGGGGCAACTTAACTGACTTTTTTGACTAGGTTTGGTGTAAAGGTTGTGATGTGTAACAAAACATGAACATAAAGGTTGGTTTTGGCGGATTTCATAGTGAAAGGTATAAAGTGCAGTTTGGGGTATACATAAAGGTTGTTTTCTGCAATTTTGTCAATGTATAACCACATCATGAGTGAGTAATGAAAGAACGTAGTGAGTATATTGAGATGAAATACAATAACGACATTCATGTCGACATACTTCATTAGAAGTCATTGGAAAATTCACAAGTATGAATTCTAACATATGAAAGTAAAAGTACTATATGTTATTGTATATCTTTAATAAATCTTGTGAGATTTATAAGTAGATGCGTCTACCACTTGATTATTCTTAGATCTATATGGAGATTTTACCTTCATTTGGGAGAGCATCCTAAATATACATATCTCCTAATGAATAACAATAGATGTGTGCAAATCACTTATGGCAAAATTATGAATGCCATGTTGTTGAGTGTCGATCTAGTTGACTCTATCTCACACATAATAGTGATTGTAGACGAGAAACATTCATCTTGTTGGTAATGAATGTGATCACCAACTGACTTGGATTTAGACTTATATTTAAGTCCTTATGAGTCAATGGTAAAGCATTGGAGATCAAAGGTAAACAAGTTATGTTCCTTAATTGAATGATAAAAATTAGCTGTGTTATATACAATAATTTGTGAGACCTTCCTAAATATTGATGTTTTAGGATTATAAATAAGTCTCATTATTTTGTCTTAACAAGGGATTGCAAAGTGATAGTATGATATCCTTAGGACTGTGAAGAATCAAAATGATGCATCTTCTATTCACATGCTAAAGTATTGTAGTCTAAAGCATGCTAGACTAGTACTTGGTTAATTATGGGTCTTAACGGAGACTAATTAAATCTAAACATTCAAATGTGTATGAACACAAAAAGAATTTGTGTATAGACAAAGTTGAGGGAGAATTTTCATTCATTATAAGGAAAAGACATGTAAAATTTTAAGAGTTTGTTCGAAAAGCTAATGAGGAGAACTCATTGTCTAAGCTTATTCTAGATGTTAAATTAGAATTATTCTAAGTTGGTGACAAACTTATGACAATGGCATGTGTTGCTTTGGTCAGCTCGAAAGCTTATGTAAGCTAATGCAATATAAGTTGAATTCAGTGATACAATGAAGTTGATCTTGTTCAATCATATGTGTATAAATGTTGTCATAAGTGATGTTTCGGAAATGTTGATCAAATGGCAAGAAATGTGGGGGAGGATCCATTTATATAAGGGTATGTAGAAATGGTTCTCATTAACCCATCCAGATGTTATCCAATAACACTTAAATGTGGGGCTGTCTTGCATTTGTTTTTGGCAATAAGGAATTTGTAATCGAGTCTAACATTACAAATAGACGACTAAGTGGAGGACACAAATGTCGCAGTGCATAATGGAGATGTGTTTGCCTTAAATGATAAATATATTATTCTAAGACAAATATTATAACCAGATTCAGGTGGCCACTGAGGTTATAGTCTTAGAAGTTGACAATAGGCAATGTTAACTTTCGAGTTACGAACACGTCATGACAATTGATCTCAACTGCAAAGTTATCTTTAGTGACTTGTCAAAGATAATGTTATGGATCCAACAACCTGAGGGTTTATTAGAGATCAAGTTGTGGAATGAGACTAAAGCCCATGGAAAAAGGATGTGTGAAGGAAACCTACCTTAGTTGACTGAGAGATCCCAAGATCTAAGTTCAATAGGACAACGAATTCATATGCCTAAGGTTGGTCACTATGGGGGCATAGCTGATATGCATAAGCTAGTATATATGGTCATATATACTCCCTAAACGATAAAAGGGTGTTTAAATAGGTCCTAGTTCATTCCTATGAAATTCAGTGACAAATTGTGAGGCTAAGCATATTATGTGGTAAATGATTTTGCATAATCATGGTAACCACGATGATTTTAATGATTTAAGGAGAATCACCTATGTTAGAGAGAAGTGTGGTCGCTTCGAATGGAATTGGGGGCACAATTCCTAGAGCTCTCGCAGAACCAGGGAAGTGTTCCACGATCATTATTGGACAACACTATGAGGGGATGACCCGGCTAAGGAGAGTATTGTGTGAAGTGTATTGTCGTCTAAGAAAATGGGGGCTTGTTCAAGGACATCGCGTCTACAAACCTCTAGGAGGCTAAGTATGCTTCACAACGGAAAGTTCAAAGGGAACACCTACTTATCCGGCAATACGCAACTGTCGAGGTTGCATTGGAAATTTTTTGTGTTTTGATCAATCTCCATTCATGTGGGGGATTGTTGGAAATTTTTTAAATGTGATGAATGGAAATTTAGTGAGATTATTAATATTAAATTCTCCATATAGTGACAAACTCTTGAGTAGAGTAATTTATGTCACTTGTTTAATTTTCTATTAGTATAATAAACTTTTCATGTGGTGTATTGATGTCTTTTATGACAATTGATTAGAGATTTTATAGCAAAATTAAGTACTTTTCATGTGGTGTATTGATGTCTTTTATGACAATTGATTAGAGATTTTATGGCAAAATTAAGTCTCTGATTATGTTGGACTTTTTCACCACCCATGACTCTTGCATACTTAGTAGGCTATGTGCCTCTTTTGATGGGGCTAGATACAAGAAAGAGAGATGTATGCATGAAGAGTACTTGGAGAAGAAGTACTTGATGACCCATATGTTGGGAACATATAGAGGTAAATTTCTCTACACGATTAAACTACATTTCTATTCTTAGTTTCCAAAAGTTCTAACACTATGATTTTACTCGGTGTAACCTCGGGCGCGTGGCCTTCTCCGGCAGTACAGACTGCTTCGGCTGTTGTACCCTGGGAGACAGACGCGTCGTCTTTAGTGGAGGCGCGAAATCCGTTTTAAGGGAAGCGTGTTGAACATGTGCCTCAGCCACAACCGTCAACATTTGTTTGTTCTTTTTGTAGGAAATTAATGTACAAGAAGATGTGGTTCAAGACCTCGTTGAAGCATACACAAAGGTTTGAAAACAAAACAGACTATACAAGAAGACGTGGTTAAAGCTCTTGTTGAAGACCGTAGTTTGAATCAATTTAAATACATATGATGTATTATACGTTATATTCATAAGGATTTGTACACGGTGCATGTACTATAATTTCCCAAATATGTAAAGAGGATATCTTTACTATTTTATATATTTAATTATATAATTTTTATTATTATCGTGACCCATGTCCTACACAAGGCTCGGCACCGCTTCGTTAGGCTAACAAACCAAAACGAAAACCGATTCTGATAGAATAACATTTGGTAACAATATTCATTTTATAGTTTTCAGTCAACATAAAACACATGTCAATAACTTTTTTGCCATACCATGACTTTATTTTTTTTATTTCTCTTTGAGTTGCTATAACATATGTCGGTATCGTAACAAGCCAACACCGATACTACCAAATTCCCTCCTATTACATACTATATATAAACACACTCATCCAGTCAATGCAAACACAAACTCACAAACCTAGAGCCACAAACACCCCTATCTATTCTTCCTCAACAATGGACACCCTATTCCTACTTTCTTCAACACTTTTGTCCATCATCACCCTCTTCATTCTGCACCATATTTTCTTCCAAAAAAACAAGCATTCCCGGAAAGCTATGGTTATCCACCCCTAATAGGAGAAAGCATAGATTACTTCAAAAAGCTCCGCAGTGGCATGAACGATAAGTTCGTCATGAAAAGACGAAAACTCTTCGGGGATGTTTTCAAAACATCGATTCTTGGTGAGAAAATGGCGTTTTTATGGGGCCCAAAAGGGAATAAGTTCTTGTTCGCAAATAAAAATAAGCTTGTTGAAGTATGGTTGATGTGTGTCGGTATGTGTATATATTTAAGTATATTTTTAGCCCTTTTTAACACTTTAGTCAAGTTTTAAATTTATAAAACACGATATTTTACAAACACTAAACACACATATGGGCAAGTGCACCCATCGTGAGCGTAGTATAGCGTTGGTAAGATACCGAGGTCGTCCAAGGACACAAGAGCTTTTAGTACCGGTTTATCCTCAACGTCTAATCAAATAAAAAATTTAGAAAAAGGTTTTAAACAAGAACATGAAAACTAACTAAAAATGCTGAAAATGAAAATAAAACAGATAGACAAGATGAATCACTTGGATCCGACTCGCCCTTAGTGTAACCTTTGATGTTTTCTGCACTTTTGCACTTTTTAAGAGATTATCTTAGTTATAATAGCAGTCCCTTCTTTTGAAGGTGACGTTACCCTCAACCCAGTAGTTTGAGTCAGCAATGATACAATCCTAAAGGGTTGGATTATTGAAAGATAATTAATTAAGTTACTAATGCCTAATGTGGTAGGCCCCTCTTTTGAAGGTGACGTTACCCTCGGCTAAGTGGTTTGAGTCAGCAGGGATACAATCCCAAGTAGCCGGGTTAATGTATTAATAGTAGCTTACATATGAGGTATCAAGCCATTCGCACCGCCGCCATCCAATACCGGTGGGTATTGAAGGAGGTCCTAGTAAGCTTGACCCAGGTCCTTGCAGGATCTATACACTGAACAAGACAAGAACTTTACCAAACCATTCCCTTAACCCCCGACCAGGTAGCCAACATATCTCCATATAGACCGTGGAGATATGAATGGTGTAAATCTTTTATTTTATATAGACAGTAAAATAACGCCAAGACACCATGGACAAATGATAAGGAAGTTTCACCTTCAACATAAGAAACTAGTTATTAAAGTCATTAATACAAAACCAAATAAAAAGTGCGAAAAGATTTAAAAACAAAAGTATTACACTAAATGCTTGTCTTCACCAAGTGATCTAAGAGACTTAGGCAAACATGACCTTTGATTGTCAAGAACTCTTACTATCAATCTTGGATCCCGAGACTACTACACACACTCTATGATGGATGATGGTGGTGGATGTGGGTGTTGTGATGGTGGTGGAGTGTGGGTGAAGTGGGAGAGAGGTGGTTTGTCAAGGGATGCCTTTGAAGTGAACCAAGCACCCCTATTTATAGCCTGCACAGAAGCCAGGACACGACCCCGTGTCCATTGGGCACGGCCCCGTGTCCACCCATCTTCTCTTTCTTCATTAATTACAGTTTGTCTGTATTAGTTGCACGCCCCCGTGTCCACTGGGCACGGCCCCGTGTGCAGAAGCGTATCTGTACTATCAAGATTTTCTTAGATTCTGCGAATCTTAGAGTTGACCACGGCCCCGTGTCCGCTGGGCACGGGGCGTGTTCAGCCTTCTGTTGTCTTATTTTTGCTTGGGAAGATGCTGTCGAGGGGTCGGGCATGCCACGTTTATTCCTTTTCTTGTATTATTGTTAGATTTGGCTGTATTTTTGCTTCTTTTGTTCATTTAAGCTCATTTAACCCTGAAAATACAAAAGGAAGACAAAAGCACACTTTTTCCAACATTAGTACTAAAAAAGGGTTAGTTTTATGCCTCATTTGATGTAATTTATATATTGCATTTTATACACATCAAATACCCCGACACTTGAATCTTTGCTTGTCCTCAAGCAAAACTCTTTATTTTTTGGCTTACACACCCAAATGGAATGGGTAGAAGAGAAGTTTTGTGCTTGTCTAGAGTGTCGGGATTCCAAGATCTTTATTTGGCTTTATTTTTATGCTATTTACAATCCTATTCGTTATGATTTATTTAGAACATTACATAAGAGAAATTACTTATTTGGGCATAACATGCCTCTTTAAAATTCCATTTATATATAAGTTCACATACCTCACGGGGGATCACTCAACACTCGGCCAAAGATGTATTTTTGTGAAACACTCGAGAGCGGCATGGAACTTACTTCTACCATATGCTTGTCAAGCAATCAATCCTCCTCCTTTTTTACTATAAACTTTGTAAATATCAAGAGGACTTTGGGGGTAGGTGGTTTTGGGTTAGTGGTTAGTAGAAAACGGCGAAAAGGCATAAAAAGCGTCGGTTTTCGTAAAACATTTTGTTTTTGTGACTTTTTATTTTAATGAAGCATTTTTCAAACAAAGTTTCTTTTGATGAACTTGTTTGTTTATTGCTAAACTTCATCATTTTTTTTATAAGGATGTCCTAAGAAAACCAAGCTTTTTACTAAAATAAAGGGTTTAAAATGAAAAAGGATTTTGGTGGGTAAAGGGGTGTTTGTTTTGAGTTTAGAAATAAAATGGTTTAGGCTCAAAGGGGTTAACTAGGGGGATTTTGGGTAGGTGGTAAAAAAAAGAGAAAAATATTGAAATAAAAAGGGTTAGTCCTAATGCCTCCGTTATTTACTTACTCGGGTTTAAGTTGGTAAGGACCGGGAATTTATCGTCATGTCAAGTTCTAGAGTCGTAAGAAACCAAGCGGCTATTCACACAAGAAACGAAAAATGAGCATTTACTTTAAAGATGTGTATTTGTATGCTCAATAAAGGCTAAAAACTCACTTTTTGTGAGAATGTTTTTTTTTAATGTGATCAAGTATATATAATCAAATTTTAACTAGATTTGTCATGCCGTTTCATAATTTTCTTATATTGGTTCTTTTTATCACGACACTATCGGTTGTAAATTTATAAAAATATAACCTTTTTAGAACTTGTTATTCCCAATTTAAACCAACACAAGTAAAAAATGAAAAAGTTTTTGAAAAAATTTGGGGTGTTTAGCGGTTCCAATAGAGTGTTGTGTAAGGCTTGTAATTAGGACTTGCAAAATTCAAGGTTTTAGCATCCCCCCCCCACACACACACACATAAATTACACATTATCCTCAATGTGTCCCAAAAATAAGTTTTTAGGTTGATTGAATGTGTAAAAAGGTGTGTTAAACAAAATTTTATGTTACTGGGCACCTGGACATGGGCAGTGGTGACCGGGCACGGCCCCGTGTTCAGATTTCCAGTAACAAAAAGTAACACAATGTAACAGAAGGCTGGGCATGGGGGAGTGTTCGTTACCTGAACTGGGCGTTTTTCTGCAGACCCTTGAGCACGGGGCCGTGCTGGCGGGACACGGCCCGTGCTGAACTTGCTGTATTGAAGAAAAATGTTCGGGAGGCTCTGTTTTTGTGCATGGGGTGTTGGTTCAAGTCTCCCTTAGTATCCTTCACCATCCAAGTGTGTTTTACCCAATACAACATCATCCAAACACCAAATAATTTTAAAACCATCATTCATTAAATAAATATAGAGAATTACAACAAGTTCCTAAAAAATAAAGAAAGATAGAAAGTTAAAAAGAAGTTCCTAAGATAGTTAGGTCAAGTGATACATAAAATCATCCTAACGAGTTCTACCCTTATTATAGGAATATCAAAAGCCCAGAAATAGCTTCCCAGTATTTTGTAGGAATTTCCGAACTCAGAGCCGAGAGGTGTCCCCTAGATGTCGTTGAGCCATTCCTCTATCTCTTTTGGGAGGAAGAAGGCGGGCTCATTTTCCTCAACATCTTGTGGGGGAGGAGCGGTGGCGACCGGGACCCCATGAGTATGTCTCGAGGGGGGTCTGCATGCACGGCGTACCACTCGGCCGGTATGATGACTTCTGGTACTACATTCCATGCCCTTTGTGTAATGATTGGTACCAAAGGAGGGGGAGCGAGGAAATTCAACCTTTGGTGCAAAAGGTTGACCTCCCTAAGACACCCTTCTAGACCTACTAATAAATGATTGATACGGTCGACCAGAGCTTCCTCAACCCCCGTCATTTCGTCTATGGCCTCTCTCAAGGCATAGACATAGTTGACGAGATAGTCTTCTACCGTTGACCTTCTCCCTTGTCAGTTGTTTCTCGAGTGTGATGATGATGTTCCACTGTTTCTGCTCGACATTCTAAGAAAAAAAAACCGAAAAGAATTCATTTTAGTGAAACAGTACCTCGAACACGGCCCCGTGCTCACTGAGCAAGGCCCCGTGTTCACCTTTCTACAGATTTTCGAAACAAGGAATCTTGGAGCTTTAAATTATTTTTCTGACTTTTGAAGCATTTTTAAGCAGAAATAACTTAAAACAGTGTTATAAAACTTATTTTTAACAAGATTCCTTGAATAAAAATCTAACAAATATCACAATAAAGCTTGAAAACATGGTGATTTCAAGCTCTAATGAAGGTGTTTGAGGTAAAAATGAAGAAGAAGGTAATGGACAAAAGTGGAAAAGACAAGATGGTTGTTGAGAACCTTCTTTAGAATATACCTAGGATGGTATGTGTGAAGATCTCACCAAATCTCTGTCTTTAGAATGGTCCAAATGTGCAGGAATTTTGCTGCATTTATAGAAAACGACAGCACGCTGGACACGGCCCCGTGTCGGCTGGACAAGGCCTCGTGTGCAGACAAGATTCTGACACATTTTGTCCATATTCTGACCGGAAGTCAGACGGGAATCTTTTGGTGGACACAGGGGCGTGCTGACCTAGACACGACCCCGTGTCTAGAGGCTGTTTATGAAGTTTTGGTTATTTTCAAGGATTTTATCCGGATCGGGTGGTTCCTTACTGGACGGAACAACACCGAAGTGCCTGAGATACCTAAGTTGCCCAATATTTAGACGAGAATGCAAGAGGTTATCGGAAAGGGTGATTCCTATGCTAAATGTAGGTGGACAAGTTCAACCCTTATCCGGGCACTCGTTAAAGAGGTTGTATGTCGAATAGCTCAGGTCTATGTATGCATCGACGAAAGTCGATGGGGAGTCCTTCACGGCACAATCGACACAGGGACGACCATCGCTCAAGTCTTCGCAAGAGTTAGAGGTGATTTCGGGAGCGACGATGTTGTTTTTATCCGAATGCGATCTCAATAATTCTTCTTGGATGTCGTCTTGGGATGAATTAGTTATATCCATCTCAAGTTCTTTTATCCATCTAAGAATTAGTTCCTCTAGCTGAAAGAATTCTTTGAGAAGCATTTCATCTAGAAGGGACGATTGAGAGTATTCGAGGGAGAGATACGGATTATTTTTACTCTCGCCCCTCTTAAGGCTACAGGAAAACAATCGGTCTATATAGTGGGGTGTATAGTTTAAAAAATAACATTTTAATTCTTCATGATTTCCGCCACATATTTGACACCACGTACCATAAGAGGAGCGGTAGTAAAAAAAAAAATCAGTATCGCTCATGTTTGTGTCAGAAATTACCAACCGTCGGGATCTTACGTTTCTGTTTTCAGTATCTGATACTTGGGCACGGGGCGTGTTGGTTGGGCACGGCCCCGTGTTCAGCTACTGCCTGACAAAAAACAGGATTACCAGTACCAAAGATTGGGCACGGGGGCGTGTTCAGCAGGCACGACCCGTGCTAAGCTCTGCAGAAGCTGAAAATCTAAAAAAATCCTAAAAAAAAACAGAAAAATAAGAAAAACGATTAGGCCGTTGATTCCTAACTTTCTTAAAATCGTTGTGTCCCCGCAGCGGCGCCAAAAACTTGATGTGTGTCGGTGTGTGTATATATTTAAGTATATTTTTAGCCCTTTTTAACACTTTAGTCAAGTTTTAAATTTATAAAACACGATATTTTACTAACACTAAACACACATATGGGCAAGTGCAGCCGTCGTGAGCGTAGTATAGCGTTGGTAAGATACCGAGGTCGTCCAAGGACACAAGAGCTTTTAATACCGGTTTATCCTCAACGTCTAATCAAATAAAAAATTTAGAAAAAGGTTTTAAACAAGAAAATGAAAACTAACTAAAAATGCTAAAAATGAAAATAAAAATAAAACAAATAGACAAGATGAATCACTTGGATCCGGGTCGCCCTTAGTGTAACCTTTGATGTTTTCCGCACTTTTGCACTTTTTAAGAGATTATCTTAGTTATAGTAGTAGGCGCCTCTTTTGAAGGTCACGTTACCCTCAACCCAGTAGTTTGAGTCAGCAAGGATACAATCCTAAAGGGTTGGATTATTGAAAGATAATTAATTAAGTTATTAATGCGTAATATGTTAGGCCCCTATTTTGAAGGTGGCGTTACCCTCGGCTAAGTGGTTTGAGTCAACAGGGATACAATCCCAAGTAGCCGGGTTAATGTATTAATAGGAGCTTACATATGAGGGGATTAAGCCATTCGCACCCTCGCCATCCAATACCGGTGGGTATTGAAGGAGGTCCTAGTAAGCTTGACCCAGGTCCCTGCAGGATCTATACACTGAACAAGACAAGAACTTTACCAAACCATTCCCTTAACCCCCAACCAGGTAGCCAACATATCTCCATATAGACCGTGGAGATATGAATGGTGTAAATCTTTTATTTTATATAGACAGTAAAATAACGCCAAGATACCACGGACAAATGATAAGGAAGTTTCACCTTCAACATAAGAAACTAGTTATTAAAGTCATTAATACAAAACCAAATAAAAAGTGCGAAAAGATTTAAAAACAAAAGTATTACACTAAATGCTTGTCTTCACCAAGTGATGTAAGAGACTTAGGCAAACATGGCCTTTGATTGTCAAGAACTCTTACTATCAATCTTGGATCCCGAGACTACTACACACACTCTATGATGGATGATGGATGATGGTGGTGGATGTGGGTGTTGTGATGGTGGTGGATTGTGGGTGAAGTGGGAGAGAGGTGATTTGTCAAGGAATGCCTTTGAAGTGAACCAAGCACCCCTATTTATAGCCTGCACAGAAGCCAGGACACGACCCCGTGTCCATTGGGCACGGCCCCGTGTCCACCCATCTTCTCTTTCTTCATTAATTGCAGTTTGTCTGTATTAGTTGCACGCCCCCGTGTCCGCTGGGCACGGCCCCGTGTGCAGAAGCGTATCTGTACTATCAAGATTTGATTAGATTCTGTGAATCTTAGCGTTGACCACGGCCCCGTGTCCGTTGGGCACGCCCCCGTGTTGGGAAATAGAAGCTTCTACAACTTTGTCCTTTCTGCAGACACTTGGGCACGCCCCCGTGTCCGCTGGGCATGGGGCGTGTTCAGCCTTCTGTTGTCTTGTTTTTGCTTGGGAAGATGCTGTCGAGGGGTCGGGCATGCCACGTTTATTCCTTTTCTTGTATTATTGTTAGATTTGGCTGTATTTTTGCTTCTTTTGTTCATTTAAGCTCATTTAACCCTGAAAATACAAAAGGAAGACAAAAGCACACTTTTTCCAACATTAGTACTAAAAAATGGTTAGTTTTATGCCTCATTTGATGTAATTTATATGTTGCATTTTATACACATCAATGGTGGCCGAGTTCCGTGGAGAGTATTATCAAGAAATCTCACAATAAGTCTGTAACCGCGGAATCCGCCAAGGTTCAACAGCTGTTTTCGCCGTTCTGGAGAGCTCACGCGGTTAAGAATTATGTCGCGGGTATGGATTTGGAGCTCAGACAACATTTGCAGGATTACTGGATTGGGCATGATCAGGTTAGCGTCTTGCAAAGTTGCAAAACTACTAGTTGTGTATGTTTCAGTTACTGACTAATTATTTCAGTCAGGTATACGGTTTAAGTGACCCAGTAAGTATATGGTTTATGTGACCCAATAACATTATGTCAGTCAGTATAAGGTTTTAGTGTCGACCCAATTGCAAACAAAGTGAACAATACTGTATTACTCCACTAAGACTATCGGGTGTGGAGGGGCTTGGGTTAGAGGCATTGCTCAACATGTGGCGAGGGTGGGATCCACAAGGTGTTGAAAATATTTCAATCAAACAGTAAATTAATATAAACTTTATTAATTACCGAGTTGAGAGCTCACGCGGTTGTCGCCGTTCTTGAGAGCTCACGCGGTTAAGAATTATGTCGTGGGTATGGATTTGGAGCTCAGACAACATTTGCAGGATTACTGGATTGGGCATGATCAGGTTAGCGTCTTGCAAAGTTGCAAAACTACTAGTTGTGTATGTTTCAGTTACTGACTAATTATTTCAGTTAGGTATACGGTTTAAGTGACCCAGTAAGTATATGGTTTATGTGACCCAATAACATTATGTCAGTCAGTATAAGGTTTTAGTATCGACCCAATTGCAAACAAAGTGAACAATACTGTACTACTCCTCTAAGACTATCGGGTGTGGAGGGGCTTGGGTTAGAGGCATTGCTCAACATATGGCGAGGGTGGGATCCACAAGGTGTTGAAAATATTTCAATCAAACAGTAAATTAATATAAACTTTATTAATTACCGAGTTATTGGCCAAACAAGTTTGTTCTAACTTGAGCAAACTGATTAAAGAAAGGTAGAAGAAGACTGTCCTGTTATCGGACGAATTAAAGAACACACAAAATTAAAACCAACCTGGCGATTAAGAAAGAAGATCCTTGAACTGACGGATGATTCCTGTCCTTAAAGGATTTTACGCGCTCGTATTGCTGTGAGCTGCAGCGTAAACTCCCAGGATTTAATGCAGAACTGATCCGGTATTCCAACAGCAATGGAAACCAGAAAACGCAGAAGCTGGAGAAGAAAACTGGAGCACACAAAGGTGGGAGGAGGCTGCGAAATTATGAGTGTGTGAATGGGTAACACGAGGTTTTTATTTATAGGTTGTGATCACACCAATGAATGAGAAAAACGGGTAGTGGGATAACCATCCAGAACCAAATTCGGTTGCAGGAGATATCCCACACGAATTTGAGTTACTAGAGATAATGAGATAACCCCCACTGTTTCGAATTCACCTCTATCTCCTTATCTCATTAAATCCACAAATCTGACACACCTGAACCGGACCCTAGCTAAAAATAAAAGTTCCTCGCGATGATGCCTACGTGAGGAGTGCAACGTGCGCCTCAAACGCGCCCATTTGCTCCTCAAACAAGCCCATTTGCGCCTCAAACGCGACCATTCGCGAGCTCGCGGCTCGGCTCGGCGCGCGTGTGGGCTTTATCCACTTCTCAACCCATCTAACACTTTGGTGGTCCATAAGGAGTAATCCCTTATAAACCACTCAAATTTCACTTCCCTCACCAATGTGGGATGGAGGAAACATACCAACTTGTATGTTCCCCTTTAATATTTCCAACAATCCCCCACCAAGTTGGAATGTTTCCTTTCACTTAGACCGATGATGTCACTAGGTGTCACGAAGATTAAAACCAGTTTATGTTGATAAACAAGAAGAGACAGATTTAATGGTGTCCTATGGAATTAAACCATTAACCTGATAGCCCCCTTCGGTTTACCCCCACACATCACCAGCTGACTTTGCGTTCTCACTGAGCGCGAATATGGCCGTGCGCTATAAATCCTTTTCATGACCCTTTAGAAGATAAACCACTAATCTTCACTTAAGGCGGCACCACCCCTAGATCATATAGGTTATGTTTTACATCATTCACGTTGCTTGGATGCCTCCAAAACTTTGTTAAGAGCATTAGCTCACCCTTGTTCTTGGCAACGACGTACTATCATACCTCACATGGATCTATTAAATTTGATAGTACCTTCTATCGTTAAGTGACTTCGTTTTTACCCATTAAACTTGAGAAATAGGAGCACTAAGTTCAAGTTGGGTTTCCATCACTAATGATTCTATTGTGGTTTTAGACCCTTGTCTCTCGCGGTATTCACAACCAAATCTCTCGTTAGAGGTTTAGTAAACGGATTTGCCAAGTTCCTACTCATCTTGACATAGACAACCTTGATGGTACCACTTTCAAGCAGTTATCTCACATAATTGTGCTGAAGACCTATGTGTCTTGACATCCCATTATACACTGTGTTGTATACTTTAGATAGTGTGGCCTTACTATCACAATACATGGGAATGGACGACATTGGAACATCCCACAGATGGATGTCAGTAAGTAGATCTCTAATCCACTTCGCTTCCTTACCAGCCGCAGCTAGTGCTATGAACTCAGCTTCAATAGTTGAGTGGGCAATACACGTCTGTTTCTTGCTCGCCCAAGAAATTACTCCTCCTGCTAGAGTGTAAATCCACCCACTTGTAGATTTTGAATCACTGGTGTGATCAATCCAGCTTGCATCAGAATAACCTTCGAGTATTCTGGAAGAAGACGTGTATGTCAGTTCTAAGTTACTGGTCCTTTTCAGGTATCCAAGTACTCTACCCACTGCCTTCCAGTGTTCTGTCCCTGGATTGACAGTATACTGACTCAGTTTGCTTACAGCAAAAGCAACGTCAGGACAAGTGCAATGTGTTGTATACATCATACTTCCAATAGCACTCGCATACTCCAGTTGAGCCACTGCTCTTCCAGAGTTCACTTTAAGTTCACACTTGGATCAAACGGGGTATTAAACTCTTTAATATTTAAGTGTTGAAACTTAGTCAGAATTTTCTCCATGTAATGAGATTGACTTAGAGAAATCTGACTTCCAGTTCTTTTTACTTTGATCCCAAGAATGGTATCAACTTCTCCTAGATCTTTCATCTTAAAGTTCGAGGACAAATATTTCTTAGTTTTAGAAATACCTTCAAGGTGAGTGCCAATGATTAACATATCATCAACATAGAAACAAATCACGACTGCATAACCGGGTTCGCACTTAGCATAAATACATCTGTCAGCACTATTGTGTCGAAACACGAAAGAAGTCACAGTGGTATCAGATCTCTCATGCCACTGTTTAGGAGTTTGCTTCAAACCATACAGAGATTTAATAAGTCTACACTCTTTGTTCTCTTGTCCGGTCATCACAAATCCTTCTGGTTACTCAAGATAAATCTCCTCATTTAGATACCCATTTAGGAATGTTGTCTTTACATCCATATGATGGATGTACAGCCCTTTCAAAGCAGACACCGCTATTAGAGTTCTAATAGAACTAATTCTACCCACAGGTGCATAGGTATCAAAATAGTCGATCCCTTCTCCCTGCCTATACCCTCTAGCAACTAATCTCGCTTTATAGGCAGAGATATATCCATCTGGATGATACTTCCTTTTTGTAGGATCTTTTTCACGACCGAAACGAGTCGTTTAGAAGAGTTCTTTTCAATACGAGTGGCGGAAACAAACGTATCGAAGTCATTTCAGCTGAATTGCATGAAAAATCACTTTAAACTGCCTCTGTATTGATATCAAGTCGATTTACACTGCTGGAGACACTTCGGCAGAGCTTCGCTACTGGAATCACAACGTTACAAATGACAAGGCACGACCTAGTATTTATAGGCAACCTGATTTCGCACGAAACCATCCAAACAAATCAGTTTCACACGAAATAGTCATTTCGTGCGAAATGACCAAGTGATTTCGTACGAAATGATTTACATGTCATTTCGTGCGAAATGCCCATAAGCATACATTTCTCGTTTTCTCATTCTACGTGCCCTGATCTATCTAAACAAAAACAAGACTCGATACAAGACGAAGTCGATAGACGTATGCACCAACAGACTCCCCCTCGGATGTTGACGAAGTCTTCAGTGTCGAGTCTTCGGTTGTCAAACCTTCAGTCTTTTATCAGTCTTCTCGCTCTCTCCAATGATTCTCCATTGAAAGCATCCTCAATCCATCTCTATCTTCTTTTCTTCTCTTCACAAGATCAGAATCGCAATCTGACTCTTGAGCTTTCTAATTCTCTTGATCAGATCTCTTGATTCCTTAAGTTCATCAGCATCAGCAGCTTGTGTCTTCAGACTCCCCCTTTCGATAAGCTGGGATCACAGTCTGGAATAGTTATTTCATGAGTCAAAACTTTGCTGCTACTGCCTGCACAATCTCTACCTAAAACATAAGATTCACATATTTTAAGTTTTAACAATTTAAAATCCTGTTAATCACTTTCAAACTCAAATAATCTCATGCAAATATCATCCAAAATGATTTGTCATTTGTATTCTCAGATGATCACTTGTAAACATATCTTTTTCTCAATCATACTCTCCCAAACCTGTTGTTCATCATGCTTAGTACTTGAAATTTTGAAAATCAGCTATTCAACCTCAGTTGTCGAAAATCTTTTTGGATTTTTCAAAAATTTTATACTAACACACTGAAAAACTTTTTATATTTTTGAATATAAAGAAATGCAGTAAAGAAATATTTACAAACAATGTTTTTGCGAGTTTGAGTAAGAGAATCATATCAGTTTATGAGACAAATCACTAGCACCGTTAAGCTTTAAACATTTTAAGTTCTAAACGATTCACTTAGATTGTCAGTATACTGATCCACTTAAATTTTCACACAAATTTCAACTGTTTCGAGATACGAGATTAATGTTTTAGAGACTTAAACTTATTCGCATGTCCCACCTCAGAATATACTCCCGTAACCAGATCCCAATATTCAGTCTTACGGGTGAGTATACCTAGATGATATCTGTAAAGGGTTAAATGCGAGGGCCATGAGAGCTCAGGCTATTGCTTCCGCAAAATCAGAGAGATGATGGCTTCGACTTTAGATGTGTTCCCTTTAGAGAATTTTTTCTTCAACAGCACCTGATTAGCATTTTGCAATGTTTCATCATTTTTTATGCTGAGGGGGTGCTATATTTCAAGCAAGCGAAAAGTATTATACGGGGACTAGGCCATTGCTTCCGCAAAATCAGAAGTCCCGGGATAATACCCCAGATATAACTAAGCATAAAGATCTAGTATCTCAGAAAGAGGGGTCTTTCAAACAAGATTTCGGGGGTTACCCATATATCCGAGAGATGTTTCCCACAAAATAAGTAAGTTTGAAATTTAGGTTTATATCTCGAACACAATCTACTAAGCGTGCGAAAACCTACTGGCACATCATCACTGAGACCGTTTATCACTATTTGAACTTTCCAATTCTTTAGCATGCTATGATTGTCTACTGATGTACTATCATTTCCTCTTTTTCCCAACAAAAATCATTTTTGCTTTTATCATGTTTTTGATTTTTTCAAATTTTCTAATGTTTTTATCATGTTTTTGATTTTTGCTCTGATACCACTTGTAGGATCGTTTTCACGACCGAAACGAGTCGTTCAGAAGAGTTCTTTTCAATACGAGTGGCGGAAACAAATGTATCAAAGTCGTTTCAGCTGAATTGCACGGAAAATCACTTTAAATTGTCTCTGTATTGATATCAAGTCAATTTACACTGCTGGAGACACTTCGGCAGAGCTTCGCTACCAGAATCACAACGTTACAAATGACAAGGCACGACCTAGTATTTATAGGCAACCTGATTTTGCACGAAACCATCCAAACGAAATCAGTTTCACACGAAATAGTCATTTCGTGCGAAATAACCAAGTGATTTCGTACGAAATGACTTACATGTCATTTCGTGCGAAATGCCCATAAACATACATTTCTCGTTTTCTTGTTCTACATGCCCTGATCTATCTAAACAAAAACAAGACTCAATACAAGACGAAGTCGACAGACGTATGCACCAACAGACTCCCCCTAAAAGTCAAAAACCATTTAACAACAAATTTGAAAACAAACTGTACAAATAAAGTGACAACTGATATCGAATCACTTCAATTCATCATCCACTTGGCATAACAATCAGAACTCCCCCTTACAGCAAACTATTTTCCCATTATGATTTCAAAACACTTAAGTTGTTTTAATCAAAATGGTTTTTTCGAAAAATTAGTTTTGTTGAAATTCACAAACCGTTTGTAGGTTAGGGGATAAACTCATCACTTTGTTTATTTTTAACTACTTGTAGGAAAGATAAATCAAGTACAACTTAATGTCCTTGATTCACCACTTGTAGGTTTTCCACAAAAAACACATAATTCAAGAATGATGCCGATTCCTGCTCCACGATTACCATCTTGGGGGCTCCGGCAAGTCCAGAGTTTAGTCGTGATAGGTTCTATCCCAGTTACTAATCCGGGATGAACCATCTCCATCTGGTTTCTTTTCATAAAATTCCTTAACCCCTTTCACCTTTCCATCAATCATTTTTCCAAAAATATTTTAGACTGTGGGGTTAAAGGCTTTTTCAACATCAAATTATTTCTTTCAGTAAAAAATTGATTTGAAATCTCTACTTTTCCAACTTTTTGCTTAAAATTCTCAGCCCGCAATGGTGGAAAATTTGCCTCATCCATTGGTGGTACTAACTTTTCAACTTTTGATTCAACTTGTGGCTCATCTGACTTTGTGGAATCAGATTCATTGCCAAAATTATCATCTGATTTCTTAACAATCCACTTACTATTGTCAAGATTAACTTTTCTGGTGTAAACTCTTTTTGAACATTCTCCAACCTCAAATGTTGAGTTTTCAAAAACTTTAAATCTTTTGGTTGGTGGTTTACTTTTCTCAACAAAATTTTCTTTCAGTTTAAGAGACACTCCCTGTTTTGTTTGAATTGCCTTTGGACAATTTCTGGCAATATGACCAACTGTTTTGCATTGAAAACAGGTTCTCGTCTCTGTCTTTTGAACAATTTTCTTCTTCATTTCCTCTTGCTTCTTAGCAAGGAGTTCTTTGTTTGATTGATTCCTGAACAACTGCTCTTTTTCTTCTTCGGATGATATTCCTGAAACAAAAACAATTTTTAGTTTATAAGTTTTCTCATTTTTATAATTTTTTGGTGGAATAAAACCAAGACCTTTCTTTTTGAAATTACCGTTATGGTTTGGTTTCTTTCGATAACCTGAACCAGAACTGTAACCCTTTTTCTTGTTTAAACGTTGTTGAACTCTTGAGGTGTAAGGATTAGGTTTTTCAGAAAGATTTTCATCTTTTATTTTAGAAATATTAATTTCTATTAGTTTAAAAATCTTTTTTATCATTTCTGGTTTAACACCTCTTATTGGAAATTCTTTATCAGAATATAATTTGTCTGAATCATTCAAAGTATATGCCACTTTGATCGGTTCGTCATTCAAAATAGATTTTGATAATAGAAATTCTTTATTGTAAACCCGTTTGTCCTTTTTGACTGTTGAATTTGACATGTCGGACTTTGACTCTGATTTTGACTCCGACTCTGACTCCGACTTTGACTCCTCGGTTTCATCTTTATCCAACACCTGATCGACCACCTTCTTTATTAACTCGGACTCATGATCAGTGTCGGACGATGTGAAAGTGACATCAATACTTTCTGGCAAATTATCTGAAGACTCAGATTCCCATTGTAAATTGGTTGCCTTTTTTACTCTTTCTGAATTTGGATTTCGTGGGGAATATCCATTTTCAAGCGGGGGTGGACACTTGTTATATCCAACACTTTGTTTCTTACCAGAATTCTTCACTTCAGTATCTTCTTTTGTTTCAGACTCCTTTTCTGCAGATGTTTTTTCTTCAGATTTCTTTTCTTCAGATTTTTCTTCTTCAAATGTCTTCTTTTCTTCCACTATAAGATAAATCCTGTCAACCACAAAAGAAGAACATGAGTAACTTTTTAATAACCTATTTACTCTCTCAGTTTCTATTCTCTGAATTTCCAATTTATGTTCTAGTTCAGCACACATCTTAATGTAATAGTTGACACTATCTTGCTGTCTCATGTACGCTCCTTTGAGTGTCTTCATGGCTGTAGCTTGTTCACTGCTTGACTCATTGTATTGTTTCATTGCTTTGTTTAAGAAATCATATGATTCTTTCAGCCTGTTCATGTTGTGAATCAATTCACTGTTTTGCTTCTTCATAGTCTCACAGTTCTCATAATTCTCAGACACTTTTTCTGCAACACCTTCTTTTTTAACCTCAAACACTAGAATTTCTTTATCTTGCTTCTTTAACACACTAACCTCTTCTTCAACTTTTTTACCTTGCCTGGCTAAATATTTTGTTAATTTTTTTGCCCAATAATCATCAGTATTATTGTCAACTTTTTGAACAACAAAAGCTTTATGACCAGAAGTTTTGTTAGGATCATAATCATCCCAACTGAAATCTTTCCAACTTAAACCCTCTGGAAGCCTTTCAACATCTTGATCTATCATTTTGTTCATCACACATGCTTTACTCTCTGCTGAAATATATTTATCCTAATTGTCTTCTTTAGATGAACTTCCATTATCTTGATTAACAAGATAATCTTTCTTTGAATCTTCAATCACTTTCTGAGCATGTTCAGTTTGTGGTTGTTGTTGATATGGTTGTTGAGCAACTTGATGATAAATCGCTTTTCGATAGTAGTCATTGTTTCCGAAAGGATTTTGAGCTCCTCTTGCTTCGCGGTTTGTGCATTCTCTCTTGAAATGCCCTTTTTCCCTGCAACGAAAACAAGTAACTTTAGATTTATCAAATCCTAGAGCAGAAACATTTGCATCACGGAAATCATCTCTTCCAGTAATTTGTTTAAACTTTTCAACTCTTCTCAACACGCTTGCCAAACACCACTTTATATCCATCAATTCCATCTCCTCAGCATCGACCTGATCGTAATCCTCCTTAGGCAGCATTGGATTTCCGATCTTTCCTGCAACCAAACTTCCATACGACTCTAATACAGTTACCAATAGAGACATATGACTTTTAGAAACTTCTTCCGAGTAGTTCTGATCATTATCAAGATTTAAAGCAATGTTGCATTGAAGAACTTTGCCACTCTTTGTTGCAGAAAAGTGTGGATCAAATGATGGAAATGAAGTAAATCCTGTTTTGCTGCTTGATCCCTGAGATGAACTTTCAGAAGAACTTTTTGCATTGAAGGCAGTTTCAATCTTTGGAGAAATGTTGGTTTTATCACTAACACCACCTTTGTAATACAAACCAATGTCTTGTTCTCCATCATAGTTCTTCATTCTTGCTATTTTTCTTTGTTCCATTTCTTGAGCTTCAAGTTGTTTAATGAACTCACTCAACGTTAGCTTGTTAAAACCTGGTTTGTTTTTCAACATCATAAGATACGTGCCCCACTCATCATGTGGCAACGCATCAGCCAATTTTTCAATCAATTCATCTTTATCTTTATTGATGTTCAATCTGCTCATATTTTTTAATAAATTGCAATATCTTTCAATAATATGCTTGGTGTTTTCACTTCTTAAACCACGGAATAGATCAAATTCTTTCTTCAGAAGTGACTTTTTGTTTTTCATCATCTCATCACTACCAAGAAACTTTGATTCTAATTCTGTCCATATCGAATGTGCACTTCCGTTGTGTTGAAGTAAAATCAAGATGTCTTCTTTAATAGCTTGTTGCAACAGACTAACCATCATTTTTTCATCTTTATATTTCTTTTTCTCTTCAACACTCAGATCTCTGATTGCAAGTTTCACTCTGTTATCCCCAACTGGTCTACTATATTGAACTTCAGTATGTTCCCAAGCATCTAAATGATATGCTTGAACCCAGTTTTCAAAACGTTCAGCCCATCCACTGTACTCCTCAATACTCATCAATTTAGGTGGTTTTTACGTTGTCCCTGTGTCATTTTCTAGCATTGTACTCTGAGTAAAAGTCATTGGACTAGCAAAGGCATTATAAAACTCATTTTCCATGTTTCGGTTTTCAAAGTTCCACAAACACAACTTCCAAACGAAATGAATCTTCAAATGAAAAAGACTTTCATGCGGAATGACTTTTCATAGGAAATGAACTTCTTTCAAACGAAATACTCCTCTGGTGCGAAATGAATGATGGTTTCGTACGAAATGACAGACTTTCAAACGAAATAGGTGATTTCGTATGAAATGACGATCTGAAGAACAACTTTCAAGCGAAATAGCAGTTTCGTGCGAAATCAAATGCTGATTTCATACGAAATGATGAACTGCTTCACACGAAATAGTGGTTTCGTGCGAAATGAAGTCTGGTTTCGTGCAAAATCAAAGCAATGTTTAAACGAAAGGATATCAGTTTTCATGCGAAATGAAAGTTTCGGACAGTTTTTGGAAATTGAACCAGTTTTAAGCCGAATTAAGATCTGATACTTTCTTGGGTTTGTTAAAACACTGTTTCGCACAGTATATTTGAAAATCAAGCCATTTTAACCGTGACAATTTGTTAATTTTGAAAAAGAAGGTGTAGAAAACAGAATTTACAGCTGAAATGGTAAGAACTCCTCCTCCTGAGCTCTGATACCACTTGTAGGATCGTTTTCACGACCGAAACGAGTCGTTTAGAAGAGTTCTTTTCAATACGAGTGGCGGAAACAAACGTATCGAAGTCGTTTCAGCTGAATTGCACGGAAAATCACTTTAAACTGTCTCTATATTGATATCAAGTCGATTTACACTGCTGGAGACACTTCGGCAGAGCTTCGCTACCGGAATCACAACGTTACAAATGACAAGGCACGACCTAGTATTTATAGGCAACCTGATTTCGCACGAAACCATCCAAACGAAATCAGTTTCACACGAACTAGTCATTTCGTGTGAAATACCCATAAATATACATTTCTCGTTTTCTCGTTCTACGTGCCTTAATCTATCCAAACAAAAACAAGACTCGATACAAGACAAAGTCAACAGACGTATGCAGCAACACTTTTGAAAATCCATTTGGATCCAATAGGTTTCTTTCCCTTGGGTAGATCAGCTAACTCCCAAGTTCCATTTCCCATAATGGAATCCATTTCATCATTGACTGCCTCCTTCCACAAAGGAGCATCTCTTAATGACATTGCTTCGCTGAAAGTTTTTGGATCATCATCCAAATTTACAGCGAAAATGACCTCTCTTTTCACGTTCTTTTGAGTTCCTTCAACCATGTAGCAAAAGAAATCATCTCCATAACTTTTCTCTTTTCTAACTCTAGTACTTTTTCTCGGTTCTTCAACTATCGGTGAAGGTTGGACTCTTTTTCCAGAAGTACTAGAAGCTGTGGTGCAATTTGAGTTTTCATCATCTCTAGAAAACTTGTTCTCAATGAATTCCACATCCCTGGATTCTACAACTATACCTGATTTGTCATCCAACAACCAATAAGACTTACTATGCGGAGCGTATCCAATGAATACACTCTTGAAAGCTCGTTCTCCCAGTTTGAGTGTCTTTGGATCAGGTACGCGACAATAGGCAAGACACCCCCAAACCCTCAAATACTCTAGGTTTGGTTTTCTTCCTTTCCACAACTCATATGGGCTCGTAGGTATCACACGAATAGTGATCCTATTGTGAACATAACATGCGGTTAACAAAGCTTCCCCCCACATATTAGGAGGTAGACCTGATTGATTTAACATACAGTTAACCATCTCTACCAAGGTTCGGTTCTTTATCTCATCCAAACCATTTTGTTAGGGAGTATACGGTGTAGTTCTCTCATGTATGATGCCTTCCTCTTCGCAGAATGCATCAAACTTTCGGTTAAAGTATTTTCCGCCTCTGTCCATGCGAAGAATTTTAATGCGTTTCTCTCATTGTTTTTCAACCTCGGCCTTATATATTTTAACTACCTCAAAAGTTTCATCTTTTTAATGCAACAAATAAACATATAAGTATCGGCTCAAGTCATCGCAGAAAGTGATAAAGTATCTCTTACCCCCCACGAGTAAGAACTCCATTCAGTTCACAAATATCTGAATGAATTAGTTCTAGTGGTGATGTATTACATTTATGGACACTTGGAAAAGGTTTCTTTGTGAATTTTGATTTCACACAAGTTTCGCATTTTTCAAAGTCTTTATCTTTTAATTTTAATAAACCATTAGTTTGCATTTTTTCAATGTTTTTAATATTTGTATGAGCTAAACGTTTATGCCATAAAGAAATTGAACAAGTGATATAATCAGAAGACATAATTTCATTCAGTTCAAAACCAATTGCATTACATTCACCAAAACTAGTACTATCACTACCACTGCACTATCACTTTCATTCCCAAACCCATCAATCACAGAAATGCACCTTCATCCGAGTCTACTTCTTCTTCAATCCCATCTTCAGCTAAGTCAAGGCGATACATTCCACCCGTGTTATTTGCTTGACCCACATAGATGTCACTACCACTGTGCCTTTACCACGAACTTGTACACGATGTCCATCAGCACATACCACCACTGTTCCTTGAGGAACAGGACCATAAGTATGAAACGAGCCACGATTCCCACAAACATGAACCATGGCTCCAGAATCCAAAAACCATCCTCTACATGCCACAATACGTGTATATTGGGAAAGCATATTAACTTCTCCAAGACCCACATTGGCCACTAGATTGGTGACTTTCTCAACATCAATAGCACTTGTAGAACCAACCGTAGATCGAGATTTCCTTTGAGAGCACTCTCGTGCATAATGCCCAGTTTCTCCACAAACATGACATTTAAGAGACCTCTTTGGTTGATGGTTGTTAATGTGTTGCGACTTCTTGAATTCCTTTTTCTTTGGTGCTATAAACTTCTTATTCTTTGATGCCCCTTTTCCCTTTTGACCAGATCCTCCAGCTTACTTCTTTTGTCCCTGTTGCGCATTTCCTCCTCAATTCGGAGGTGCTTCAACAGTTCGTCCAAAGAGTAGTCCTCAGATTTGTTCATCATTCTCTTTGAGAAATCTTTCCAATTAGGAGGCAGTTTTGCAATAATGACCCCTACTTGAAATATTTCTGGCAGCGGAATAGAAAGTGCGGTCAATTTGAAAGTCTAAGTACTTGGAGTTCATGCACTTGCTCCAGGATTGACTTGTCATCAACCATTTGAAAGTCTAAGTACTTGGAAATAAGGTATTTGTTAGTACCTTCTTCATGAGCCTTGTACTTATCTTCCAAAGCTTTCCACAATTCTCTAGCACTTTTACCGGTGCGTACAAGTCATAGAGATGATCCGAAAGAGAATTTTTGATGTGGCCAAGGCAAAGATCTTCAGCTTCCTTACGGACAAGTCTTTGCTTTGCCAAATCTTGATCTGGGACCTCTCCAGCCTCAAGAGGAGGGTCTTCAGGGATTTCAGGCAAGTTTGGATCAAGGATATAGTAGAGTTTCAGCACAACTAGCATGAACTTAACCTTGTCCGCCCAACGGGTATAGTTCTGGCCATCGAATCTGTCCAACTTGACAAACTCTTGATTCATGAATCTCAGATTAGCTGTTGGTAGTTCAGAGTCCATTAGTACTGTTGATTAAACACAAATAAAATACTTTAAGATTGTTGAAAATATTTCAATCAAACAGTAAATTAATATAAACTTTATTAATTACCGAGTTATTGGCCAAACCAGTTTGTTCCAACTTGAGCAAACTGATTAAAAAAAGGTAGAAGAAGACTGTCCCATTATCGGACGAATTAAAGAACACACAAAATTAAAACCAACCTGGCGATTAAGAAAGAAGATCCTTGAACTTCACGGATGATTCCTGTCCTTAAAGGATTTTACGCGCTCGTATTGCTGTGAGCTGCAGCGTAAACTCCCAGGATTTAATGTAGAACTGATCCGGTATTCCAACAGCATTGGAAACTAGAAAACACAGAAGCTGGAGAAGAAAACTGGAGCACACAAAGGTGGGAGGAGGCTGCGAAATTATGAGTGTGTGAATGGGTAGCACAAGGCTTTTATTTATAGGTTGTGATCACACCAAAGAATGAGAAAAACGGGGATTGGGATAACCATCCAGAACCAAATTCGGTTGTTGGAGATATCCCATACGAATTCGAATTACTAGAGATAATGAGATAACACCCACTGTTTTGAATTCACCTCTATCTCCTTATCTCATTCGATCCACAGATCTGACACACCTGAACCGGACCCTAGCTAAAAATAAAAGCTCCTCGCGACGATGCGTACATGCGAAGTGCAAAGTGAGCCTCATACCCGCTTCACGCCTCAAACGCGACCATTCGCGAGCTCACGGCTCGGCTCGGCGCGCGTGTGGGCTTTATTCACTTCTCAACCCATCTAACACTTTGGTGGCCCATAAGGAGAATCCCTTAGAAACCACTCAAATTTCACATCCCTCATCAATGTTGGATGGAGGAAACATACCAACTTGTATGTTCCCCTATAATATTTCCAACAATCCCTCACCAAGTTGGAATGTTTCCTTTCACTTAGACCGACGATGTCACTAGGTGTCACGGAGATTAAACCCAGTTTATGTTGATAAACAATAAGAGACAGATTTGATGGTGTCCTATGGAATTAAACCATTAACCTGATAGCCCCCTTCACTTTTCCCCCACACATCACCAGCTGATTTTGCGTTCTCACTGAGTGCGAATATTTTCGTGCGCTATAAATCCTTTTCATGACCCTTTAGAAGATAAACCACTAATCTTCACTTGAGGCGGCACCACCCCTAGATCATATAGGCGAATTTTTACATCATCCACTTTTCTTGGATGCATCCAAAACTTTGTTAAGAGCATTAGCTCACCCTTGTTCTCGTCAACGACGTACTATCATACCTCACATGGATCTATTAAATTTGATAGTACCTTCTATCGTTAAGTGACTTCGTTTTTACCCTTTAAACTTGAGATATATGAGCACTAAGTTCAAGTTTGGTTTCCATCACTAACGATTCTATTGTGGTTTTAGACCCATGTCTCTCACGGTATTCACAACCAAATCTCTCGTCAGAGGTTTAGTAAACGGATCTGCCAAGTTCCTACTCGTCTTGACATTGACAACCTTGATGGTACCACTTTCATGTGACATCTGTGTCACTTCAACCATCAAACAAATACCAAATCAATGAAGTATTGTGTTTCATACTTGGGATTTGTATAAATATGTGTATCATTTGCACATATCAATTCTTGTTAGATTTCGAGCTCTAAATCGCTTCCTTGAAGGTCATACGCGAACTGATGCGTAAACGTAACCAGTTTAATGAAACAAACACTCCAGAATAGTGAAATAGGCTTAATATACCTTAAGTAACCTTTACATAACTTAGAAATAAGTTTTGGAGGGTTTGGTGTGTCGAAATCAAGTTTATTCGTTTACAGGGACTAATTTCGACAAACTGCGAAAGTATGCCGATTCATACTGTAACGAACATTCTGGAACTTGACCATAAGTTAAACATGCCATAAATATTCTTTACATAGCTTAGAAATAGGCTTTGAGGGGTTCGGTGTGCAAGAAATAAACTTTTTTGTCAAACAGGGACTAAAAGCGTCAAAAAGTGCATAAGTTTGCATTTTCGCGCATATCTTACGTTCTGAATATATCCGGACATTCAAAAATTTATGTGATCATTAAAATATTGTATTTTAGTGATTGGCATGATAAAATTCCATTCGTCGCGTAATTTGGATCGTTTTTCGCGTCCGTTCGTGTTTCGTCGTAATTAACCGAACAACGCAACCGTACGGCCAAACGAACCGACATCCGAGATGTTTTAGAGCATGTCTTATGTTCCCTATACCTTAAATTCATTTTAGAGCTTTGAAATGGGGTTAATGGGGCTTAAACGTGCCAAAAATGCATTGACAAGCAAGTTCTAAACATGCAAGGGCCTAAATTGTCATTCTGTGAAACCTAGCTCTCGCGGGCCGCGTAAGATAGAGCCTCATCTTACGTGGGGCGTGACCTCTTTCCAGATAGAAACACTGAATCTGGACATCCAGCCTATTTTTTATGGTTTTAAACACAGATTTGGGATACCATCTACTTGTTTTGATGGTATTTCATGTCCCCCTTGTTTAATAAAACCATTTGCCCACATGGAGGGCCAAGATTGATGCCTCTTTAGCAAGAAACGATCCTAACTGTTTACCAAAAACTATTTATACCCATGCCCTCATTCCATTTTCTGCACCCTTGATCTGATTAATGCTCTAAGTTGAAGCCTTTGCTTCATACCTGAGAGTTATAGATCAAGTTCTCCCTAGCTTGGACCCTTTGTAAGCTTCTTTCGTGCTTTTATTGCTTTTCAAGCGTGAAAGTCAAACAGTGTTTGACTTTCTGCTTTGACCAGTCTTTGGTCAACACAAAGTTCGTTTAAACTTTGCAACGTGAACGTAATCATGATGGTTATAGTCCCGTGTGACTATACCTACTGATTACCAAGTTGATTAGGCATAGTGACGAGTCGTAGTTTCGGTCAAAATGCATATTTATGCGTATTTTACAACCAAACTACTCTTGGGTATCAAAACCCTTTGTTTTGATATCAAAACCTGTTTTCTAACTTAGTTAAACATGTTTTAACATGTTTAGCTTGTCACTTTTAGTGTAGTGCTTGTACAAATTCGTAAGTCAAGCGGTCTAAACCACCGCTTAGACTTTCGAACTCGACCTGTTTGGTTAATCATTAGGATCCGACCAAGCATGTTTATTGACCATAGTTGTATAAGGAAAAACCTTCCAAGGTTATACCTTATGGTCACTTAGTTTAATTAGTTGTATGATAGGTTGTTTATATGCCTTAGGTAAAATGACCAAAATGCCCTTTTCATGCATAATTGGTATTTAAGCATATGTAACTTAAACTTTTGTCACTTAACTGATTATGCAACATATTTAAACATGTTTAGGCATATAATACTTGTCATAGGACTAGTTAGACGTCTCGAAAGCGCTTTTGCGCGAACGACGCGTTAAAGTAGTGTAAGCTACCTTAATGGGTCGTAACGGGTTGAAAGCACTTAGGATAGGTTTCGATTTAGTATGTAGGCATTGTTAAACCATATCACATGAGTTTCAATACTCATTTGGTTTACGAAACCTCATCCTATCCGATCTCCCGATTTAGGTCCGGTTTATTAACATAGTTACCTATATTAGGTGGCGTTTGATTCCGTGATCCCTCTAGCTTTGCTTGGTTGTTATTAAAGACTTCTAAGCATCCTCAAGTGAGTACATAGTCCCCTCTTTTACCGTTTTAAACTGTTTTGGGGTGAAACATATGTGCCTACTTGTTACTTTCGTGCTTATCATGCTTTTATATCATATACTTGCTATATTCATTAGTACGCATATAGTACATGATTTCATTAAATTTTTCTAGGTATGTTCACTTAGCATACTAGCACATTGATTTTCATATATTACATTTTGTTGCATATGCTCATCCAGCATATGGACACATTGTTTTACATTTTGAACTGTCCGTTTGGAACTGTTTGATCCATGTGAACCGTTTGGAACTGATTGAACCGTTGGGATTACGGAAGTGATTAGGTAACGGGGCGGGTGTAATGTGATAAAAGCATGGTGGATACGCCGCTAGTACTTCCTATATATAAGTGCTTTTAACACATTATATATCGTTGCGTTTTCTAGATCACTTGGGCAAAGGTTATCAAAACAAGGTTATATTACAAGGTTTTTCTAACAATATAAACCATTCGATTTTTATTACAAAAACGATTTACGATTTGGGTTTACTTAAACAAATGTTCCGAGTTAAGATTCTTAGCTGTGAGATTTTATAAACTATAACCAACTTGATTTGAGCTGGTTAATTATGTTACAACACTACACACTTTTCAAAACAAGGTTTTTAATAAGGTATTGCAACATGTAAACGAGCCATGAATCTGACACTCACATAAAACCTATGTACTCGCTGGCATTTTTATGCTGACGTATTTTCACATATGTGTCAGGTACCATAGTTGATGATGTTTGTTGATGATATTGGTGCATGCTCATATAGGAATGGACGAGGCCTTAGTGACTTAATAACAATGGAAGTTAATTTTTTCATGTTTTGTTTCTAGTTTCAATACAATGTAATAAACTTTATTCAATAAAACAGAACTTTAATCCATGTGTTGTGAAACAATGATTCTGTTACGACACTCCTAGACGTTTCCGTCACGGTTTGTTGTTTTAACGCGGTCGGGGTGTGACAGAAAAGTTGGTATCAGAGCTCATGGTTATTGGGAATTAGGTTATTAGTAATTCTTTTACCCTGTCTATAACCTTCCTAGGACCCCAACACAAGATTCTTGTGTTTAGATCTTTAAACAATACTGTCACTTATCCTTAGGTGACAACCACAACAATAACACATATTTCAAATCCGCTTTGAAAACTAATCATCTGTTCTAGGATGATTTATTACAAGGTTTTGAACCTTCAAAGTTTTCAAAATTTCGTCAAAGTTTGGGCCTTATTAATGTGAACACGTGCAATCCGGAAGGGTGGATGCCTGTATCCTGAGTTTTCTGTCTAAGGCTAGAGTGTTCGTACAAATCCACATAATCAGACCAGTCACTCTTACCTGGGAACTCTTGGGGTGAGTGTCCACTTATAGGCTAAAGCATGTCTTCGCGATACATTATAAGGACCTATTTACTTTGTTCAGCCTTTCTATGTCGTTTTTTTTTTGTTTCGTGGTACGAACAAATGACCATCACCCATGCCTTTTTGGTCGGAAATTGTAACCTCCTATTCTTACCCAATACCATTTCACTTGTTTTCTCCCATGCTTCCTCTTTTAGAATGTCTCCATGACACGACAATCAGATACCTAATGAAGAACTGGCAGCTATCATTACGCAGCAAATGGCTGCCGTACTCCCAAACCTCATTGCTCAAGTTAACCAAGCCCTCAATAACAACAATAATGCTCCCTGTAACTTCAAGACGTTCATCTCAGCTAAGCCATCAAAGTTTTCTGGGTCTCAAGGAGCAACTGCACTTCTGCAATGGTTCGAGAGTCTAGAGAGCACCTTCAGACATGTTCAGTGTCCAAATGAGCGAAAGGTTGAATTCGCATCTAGTGTCTTTGAAAAAACGAGCTTTAACATGGTGGAATGGTGTGATGAGGGATAGGAGTGCCGATGTGGCACTGGCTCAAACATGGGAAGAACTTCGAGCTCTAATGATGAGGGAATTCTGTACTCGTCATGAGATTAGGGCATTAGAAAGGGAATTCGATGATCTTAAGCAAGATAGCGATGAGCATCGAGCTTACATGGACCATTATGAGGAGTTAAGTCTGTTATGCCCGAACATGGTTACGCCTTTGGATAAGGCAATCGAAAAGTACATTGATGGCCTCCCTGACTCAGTACAAGACATTGTTACTGGTAGCAACCCCACTACGGTTAGACAGGCCATTGAGCTATCTGCTACCTTGACTGAATCTCAAATCAGTAAAGGTAAACTTTTCCGAAAGGGTGATAAGAAACCGATCAAGGAATCGACACCAAAGGATGAACAGACTGAATCCTCCAAGAAGTCAAAGAAGCGAAAGGCTTCCCAGAACTTCGCCGTGGTTGCTCACAATGATCAAGCTGTTCCCAACCAACCAGCTCAACCCCCTGCTAGGAAGCCAAACAATGGAACTGCACCCTTGTGCAACCAATGTAACCTTCATCATCATGTCAGTGTGAAGTGCCGCAAATGCCTAATTTGTGGACTTATAGGTCATACAGCAAGGGTTTGCCGAGCTGCAGCTGCACCAAATCAAGCTGACAATCCTGCTCGAGCTCGTTTTCCACCAGGGTCTTGCTACAACTGTGGCGAGATGGGCCATTTCCGAAAGAATTGCCTAAAGCTTGCTAATACAAATCCAGCGCAGGGATGAGCATTTGCCCGACTGGAAGAAAACGCTGTTTGGAAATAATCGAGCCTTATGTATTATTTTCTTTTGTCATCCGGGTCTATAAAACAATTGTTGTTGTTGTTTATAAATAAATCTTTTATTTATATTGCAACGTACAAATGTGGTTGCATGTATAAACAACAAATCCCCTACAATACCGACAATCAAGGAACCGCATTCCTTATAAAACAGACTACTCCCAAAATTTTTCCATCTTGTGATCTCTTGCGTTTTCCACGAAAATCCTAAGTACCCATTTCTTCTAAGGAAAACGAAGTACAAGGCGCAAGTTACAACTCTGGACGAATGCCCAAAGTACCACTATAAATCCTTAATAGGGTACCTAAGGGTATTTCCGTAACTCCTTAATTGTTGTGTACCTTAATTCGAATATTTCGTTTCCTTGTAAACGAAATCGAATTTTTGGAAGATCATCCTATCTCTTCAGATAGATTCTTGAGGACGTTGAAGTCCATCGACTGGGTTCCTAGTATACCTTAAATACCCATGTCCGAATCAATAACAAGTTAATAACAATTAATAACAAACTGATAACAAATTAATAACCAAGAAAACAATTATGTGCTTATATGTTTATGTGTTGACCTAATCAAAGTGGTCTCGAGCTTGTTCAAATTCTATCCCCTTCACATTATAAAACAAACTGTGCAGACTGTGCAAGGAATTACGTAATTATGGATGCATACGTAATTATGGAATTTAGTGCACAGAAACCACAGCAAGTTTTGTCATACGTCTAGAGTTAATCCTATTCATTTCCATTTCTGATGAAGCACCCGTTGAGGAAAAATGAACTAGCTATTCATTTTTCAATACTGAAAGAATATCCGTTGAGGGAAATGAATATCTATTTGATTATCCCTTCATTTCCATTTCTGATGAAGCACCCGTTGAGGAAAAATGAACTAGCTATTCATTTTTCACTTCTGAAAGAATATCCGTTGAGGGAAATGAATATCCATTTGATTATCCCTTCATTTCCATTTATGATGAAGCACCCATTGAGGAAAAATGAACTAGCTATTCATTTTTCACTTCTGAAAGAATATCCGATGAGGGAAATGAATATCCATTTGATTATCCCTTCATTTCCATTTCTGAAGAATACCCGTTGAGGAAAATGACTCTTTCCGTTCATTTTCGTTTCTGAAGAATATCCGTTGAGGGAAATGAATATCCTTTTGATTATCTCTTCATTTCCATTTCTGAAGAATACCCTTTGAGGAAAATGACTCAATCTGTTCATTTTCGTTCCTGAAGAATATCCGTTGAGGGAAATGAATATCCTTTTGTTTACCCCTTCATTTCCGTTTCCGACGAAGAACCTGTTGAGGAAAATGACTCAATCTGTTCATTTTCGCTTCTGAAGAATATCCGTTGAGGGAAATGAATATCCTTTTGTTTATCCCTTCATTCCTATTTTCTGACGAAGAACCCCGTTGAGGAAAATGACTCAGTCCGTTCATTTTCACTTCTGAAGAATATCCGTTGAGGGAAATGAATATCCTTTTAAACATTCCGTCGTTTCCACTTCTGACGGTGTACCTGTTAAGGAAAAATGAATCATCCACTCATTTTCGCTTTAAAGTATATCCACTGGAAAATGACAAGATTATGCCTTGCATATCTTTGATGGTTATTTAACACAACGTCACAAACAGACTCCTACGAATAAATTTCGGGACGAAATTTCCTAAAGTAGGGGAGATTGTGACATCTGTGTCACTTCAACCATCAAACAAATACCAAATCAATGAAGTATTGTGTTTCATACTTGGGATTTGTAGAAATATGTGTATCATTTGCATATATCAATTCTTGTTCGATTTCGAGCTCTAAATCGCTTCCTGCAAGGTTATACGCGAACTGGTGCGTAAATGTAACCACTTTTAACGCAACAAACACTCTGGAATAGTGAAATAGGCTTAACATACCTTAAATAACCTTTACATTACTTAGAAATAAGTTTTGGAGGGTTTGGTGTGTCAAAATCAAGTTTATTCATTTACATGGACTAATTTCAACAAACTGCGAAAGTATGCCGATTCATACTGTAACGAACATTCTGGAACTTGACTATAAGTTAAACATGCCATAAATATCCTTTACAGAGCTTAGAAACAGGCTTTGAGGGGTTCGGTGTTCAAGAAATAGACTTTTTGGTCAAACAGGGACTAAAAGCGTCAAAAAGTGCATAAGTTTGCATTTTAGTGCATATCTTACGTTCTGAATATATCCGAACATCCAAAAATTTATGTAATTATTAAAATATTTTATTTTAGTGATTGGCATGATAAAATTCCATTCGTCACGTAATTTAGATCGTTTTTCGCGTCAGTTCGTGTTTCGTCGTAATTAACCGACCAACGCAACCGTACGGCCAAACGAACCGACATCCGAGATGTTTTTGAGCATGTCTTGTGTTCCCTATACCTTAACTTCATTTTAGAGCTTTGAAATGGGGTAAACGGGGCTTAAACGTGCCAAAAATCAATCGAAAAGCAAGTTCTAAACATGCAGGGGCCTAAATTGTCATTCTGTGAAACCTAGCTCTCGCGGGCTGCGTAAGATAGAGCCTCATCTTACATGGGGCGTGACCTCTTGCCAGACAGAAACACTGAATCTGGACATCCAGCCTGTTTTTGATGGTTTTAAACACTGATTTGGGATACCATCTGCTTGTTTTGATGGTATTTCATGTTCCCCTAGTTTAGTAAAACCATTTGCCCACATGGAGGGCCAAGATTGATGCCTCTTTAGCAAGAAACGATCCTAACGGTTTACCGAAAACTATATATACTCATGCCCTCATTCCATTTTCTGCACCCTTGATCTGATTAATGCTCTAAGTTGAAGCCTTTGCTTCATACCTAAGTGTTATAGATCAAGTTCTCCCTAGCTTAGATCCTTTGTAAGCTTCTTTCGTTCTTTTATTGCTTTTCAAGCGTGAAAGTCAAACAGTGTTTGACTTTTTTCTTTGACCAGTCTTTGGTTAACACAAAGTTCGTTTGAACTTAGCAACGTGAACATAATCACGATGGTTATAGTCCCGTGTGACTATACCTACTGATTACCACGTTGATTAGGCATAGTGACGAGTCGTAGTTTCGGTCAAAATGCATATTTATGCGTATTTTGCAACCAAACTACTCTTGGGTATCAAAACCCTTTGTTTTGATATCAAAACATGTTTTCTAACTTAGTTAAACATGTTTTAACATGTTTAGCTCGTCACTTTTAGTGTAGTGCTTGTATAGAGTCGTAAGTCAAGCGGTCTAAACCACCGCTTAGACTTTCGAATTCGACCCGTTTGGTCGATCATTAGGATCCGACCAAGTATGTTTAGTGACCATAGTTTTATAGGGAATAACCTTCCAAGGTTATACCTTATGGTCACTTAGTTTAATTAGTTGTATGATAGGTTGTTTATATGCCTTAGCTAAAATGACCAAAATGCCCTTTTCATGCATAATTGGTATTTAAGCATATGTAACTTAAACTTTTGTCACTTAACTGATTATGCAACATATTTAAACATGTTTAGGCATATAATACTTGTCATAGGACTAGTTAGACGTCTCGAATGCGCTTTTGCACGAACGACGCGTTAAAGTAGCGTAAGCTACCTTAATGGGTCGTAACGGGTCGAAAGCACTTAGGATAGGTTTTGATTTAGTATGTAGGCTTTGTTAAACCATATCACATGAGTTTCAATACTTATTTGGTTTACGAAACCTCATCCTATCCGATCTCCCGATTTAGGTCCGGTTTATTAATATAGTTACCTATATTAGGTCCCGTTTGATTTCGTGATCCCTCTAGCTTTGCTTAGTTGTTATTAAAGACTTCTAATCATCCTCAAGTGAGTACATAATCCCCTCTTTTACCGTTTTAAACTGTTTTGGGGTGAAACATATGTGCCTACTTGTTACTTTCGTGCTTATCATGCTTGTATATCATATACTTGCTATATTCATTAGTACGCATATAGTACATGATTTCATTATGTTTTGCTAGGTATGTTCACTTAGCATACTAGCACATTGATTTTCATATATTACATTTTGTTGCATATGCTCATCCAGCATATGGACATATTGTTTTACATTTTGAGCTGTTTGAACCGTTTGGAACTGTTTGATCCATGTGAACCGTTTGGAACTGATTGAACCATTGGGATTACGGAAGTGATTAGGTAACAAGGCGGGTGTAATGTGATAAAAGCATGGTGGATACGCCACTGGTACTTCCTATATATAAGTGCTTTTAACACATTATATATCGTTGCGTTATCTACATCACTTGGGCAAAGGTTATCAAAACAAGGTTATATTACAAGGTTTTTCTAACAATATAAACCATTCGAGTTTTATTACAAAAATGATTTACGATTTGGGTTTACTTAAACAAATGTTCTGAGTTAAGATTCTTAGCTGTGAGATTTTATAAACTATAACCAACTTGATTTGAGCTGGTTAATTATGTTGCAACACTACACACTTTTCAAAATAAGGTTTTTAATAAGGTATTGCAACATGTAAACGAGCCATGAATCTGACACTCACATAAAACCTATGTACTCGCCGGCATTTTTATGCTGACGTATTTTCACATATGTTTCAGGTACCATAGTTGATGATGTTTGTTGATGATATTAGTGCATGCTCATATAGGAATGGACGAGGCCTTAGTGACTTAATAACAATGGAAGTTAATTTGTTCATGTTTTGTTTCTAGTTTCAATACAATGTAATAAACTTTATTCAATAAAACAGAACTTTAATCCATGTGTTGTGAAACAATGATTCTGTTACGACACTCCCTGACGTTTCCGCCGCGGTTTGTTGTTTTAACGCAGTCGGGGTTTGACATTTCAAGCTATTGTCTCACATAATTGTGCTGAAGACCTATGTGTCTTGACCTCCCATTATACACTGCGTTGTATACTTTAGATAGTGTGGCCTCACTATCACAATACATGGGAATGGACGGCATTGGAACATCCCACAGACGGATGTCAGTAAGTAGATCTCTAATCCACTCTGCTTCCTTACCGGTCGCAGCTAGTGCTATGAACTCAGCTTCCATAGTTGAGTGGGCAATACACGTCTGTTTCTTGGTCGCCCAAGAAATTGCTCCTCCTGCTAGAGTGTAAATCCACCCACTTGTAGATTTTGAATCACTGGTGTGATCAATCCAGCTTGCATCAGAATAACCTTCTAGTATTCTGGAAGAAGACGTGTATGTCAGTTCTAAGTTACTGGTCCTTTTCAGATATCCAAGTACTCTACCCACTGCCTTCCAGTGTTCTGTCCCTGGTTTGACAGTATACTGACTCAGTTTGCTTACAGCAAAAGCAACGTCAGGACGAGTGCAATGCGTTGCATACATCATACTTCCAATAGCACTCGCATACTCCAGTTGAGCCACTGCTATTCCAGAGTTCACTTTAAGTTTCACACTTGGATCAAACGGGGTATTAAACTCTTTAATATTTAAGTGTTGAAACTTAGTCAGAATTTTCTCTATGTAATGAGATTGACTTAGAGAAATCTGACTTCCAGTTCCTTTCACCTTGATCCCAAGAATGGTATAAACTTCTCCTAGATCTTTCATCTTAAAGTTCGAGGACAAATATTTCTTAGTTTCAGAAATAGCTTCAAGGTGAGTGCCAATGATCAACATATCATCAACATAGAGACAAATTACGACTGTATAACCGGGTTCGCACTTAGTATAAATACATCTGTTAGCACTATTGTGTCGAAACCCGAAAGCAGTCACAGTGGTATCAGATCTCTCATGCCACTGTTAGGAGCTTGCTTCAAACCATACAGAAATTTAATAAGTCTACACACTTTGTTCTCTTGCCCGGTCATCACACATCCTTCTGGTTGCTCCAGATAAATCTCCTCATTTATATACCCATTTAGAAATGTTGTCTTTACATTCATTTGATGGATGTACAGCCCTTTCAAAGCAGACACCGCTATTAGAGTTCTAATAGAACTAATTCTAGCCACAGGTGCAAAGGTATCAAAATAGTCGATCCCTTTTCTCTGCCTATACCCTTTAGCAACTAATCTCGTTTTATAGGCAGAGATGGATCCATCTGGATGATACTTCCTTTTGAAAATCCATTTGGATCCAATAGGTTTCTTTCCCTTGGGTAGATCAGCTAACTCCCAAGTTCCATTTCCCATAATGGAATCCATTTCATCATTGACTGCCTCCTTCCACAAAGGAGCATCTCTTGATGACATTGCTTCGCTGAAAGTTTTAGGATCATCATCCACATTTACTGCGAAAATGACCTCTCTCGTCACTTTCTTTTGAGTTCCTTTAACCAGGTAAGAAAAGAAATCATCTCCATAACTTTTCTCTTTTCTAACTCTAGTACTTTTTCTCAGTTCTTCAACTATCAATGAAGGTTGGACTCTTTTTCCAGAAGTACTAGAAGTTGTGGTGCAATTTGAGTTTTCATCATCTCCAGAAAACTTGTTCTCAAAGAATTCCACATCTCTGGATTCTACAACTATACCTGATTCGTCATCCAACAACCGATAAGACTTACTATGCAGAGCATATCCAATGAATACACTCTTGAAAGCTCGTTCTCCCAGTTTGAGTGTCTTTGGATCAGGTACGCGATAATAGGCAAGACACCCCCAAACCCTCAAATGCTCTAGGTTTGGTTTTCTTCCTTTCCACAACTCATATGGGCTCGTAGGTATCACACGACTAGTGATCCTATTGTGAACATAACATGCGGTTAACAAAGCTTCCCCCCACATCTTACGAGGTAGACCTGATTGATTTAACATACAGTTAACCATCTCTACCAAGGTTCGGTTCTTTCTCTCAGCCAAACCATTTTGTTGGGGAGTATACGGTGCAGTTCTCTCATGTATGATGCCTTCCTCTTCGCTGAATGCATCAAACTTTCGGTTAAAGTATTCTCCACCTCTGTTCGAGCGAAGAATTTTAATGCATTTCTCTCGTTGGTTTTCAACCTCAGCCTTATATATTTTAAATGCCTCAAAAGCTTCATCTTTTGAATGTAACAAATAAACATATAAGTTTTGGCTCGAGTCATTGCAGAAACTGATAACGTATCTCTTACCACCACGAGTAAGAACTCCATTCAGTTCACAAATATCTGAATGAATTAGTTCTAGTAGTGATGTATTACGTTTATGGACACTTGGAAAAGGTTTCTTTGTGAATTTTGATTTCACATAAGTTTTGCATTTTTCAAACTCTATACCTTTTAATTTTAATAAACCTTTAGTTTGCATTTTTTTCAATGTTTTTAATATTTGTATGAGCTAAACGTTTATGCCATAAAGAAATTAAACAAGTGATATAATCATAAGACATAATTTCATTCAATTCAAAACCAGTTGCATAACATTCACCAAAACTAGTACTATCACTGCCACTATCATTATCACTTTCATTTCCAAACCTATCGATCACAGAAACGCCCCTGTCACACCCCGACCACGTAAAACAACAAAGCGTGGCGGAAATGTCGGGGGGTGTTGTAACAGAATTATCGTTTCATAACCATGGATACAAAAAGTGTTTCGTTTTATTGATAATATTAAACATTAACATTTTTTTAACACATAACAAACAAGTTTTATATCAACTATCATTGTTTTATGTCTCTAAGGCCTCGTCCAGATCCTATGTGACGCATGCATCCTAGAACGTCAATCAAGCAACAACACCTGAAACATATGTAAAAACAAAGTCAGTAAAGAAATGCTGGCGAGTACATAGGTTTTATAAGAGTATCGGAAACATGGCTTGTATTCTTATATTGCAATACCTCGAAAACCTTGTTTTTGAAAAGTGTATAATATTACAACATGATTAACCAACTCAAATCAAGATGATTAAAATTTATAAAATTTCGTAGCCATGATTCTTAACCCAAAAGCTTTTTGTTTTAGAAAACCATCTTGTAAAACATCTCATATAAACTCGTTAATAAAACTCGTACATTATTTCGAAAACATCGTTGAGTGACATCGTTTCAATATCGTTTACCTAAGTGAAATAAATAACGCCTCGGTATGTAATATGTTGAAAGCACTTATATATAAGAAGTACCAGCGGCGTATCTACCATGTTTTCACCACATTACACCCGTCCCGTTATCTAAACACTAGCCCAGAAGCCAATCGTTTACCCAAATTGTTTAACATCGTTTCCAAATCGTTCCCAAATCGTTTCCTCGTTTATATTGTTTAAATCGTCCTCGTTTTAATTGTGAAAACTTATATATGATCGTCTCGTTAATAACATTCAAACCTTCGTGACTCGACTACCTCGTTCCTCGCTTCTCGTATTAACAAACCTCCAAAGGGTAAGTTAATAATTACAGATTCAGTCGTTACCCACAACACCCACACATAACCGTAGGTATGGTGCAATAACGGGATTTGTCAGATCCTTTGGTACCATAACCTAATACTGGTCGGTTCAGCCAAAATTAATGAATTTCATTCGTTATGTAACTACAACCAACAAGTTCGTTCACATTATCGAAATCGTTATTAGTTTAGTATAAATCATTCTATTCGTTTTTGAAATCATCGTTTAAACCTTGAAAACATTTTGTACATATGAATCACCCCAAAACAATTGAAAACAGTAAAATAGGGGAACTATGTACTCACATGTAGTGCAAGGTATCCTCAATCAATAGTACTTCAACAAACTCGAGTAAACCAGAGAAATCAAGCAGCACCTAGTAATTGAATCACTAGTCAAACAATAGACGCCTAAATCGGAAGATCGGACAGAATGAGGTCTTGTAAATCAAATGAGTGTTGGAACTCATGTGATATGATTTAACAAGGCCTACATCCTAAATGAAACCTAACCTAAGTGCTTTCGACCCATCGTGACTCATTAAGGTAGCTTATGCTACTTTAACGCGTCCTTCGCGTGAAACGTGTTCGGGACGCCTAACTAGTCCTATGATAAGTAAAATATGCCTCAACATGTTTAATATTGTTGTCTAATCAATTTAGATACCAAAGGTTATGTTACATATGCTTAAAATGAATTTTTGCGTAAAAGGGCATTTTTGGTAATTTACCTAAGGCATATAAACTACCTATCATAAAACTACTTAAACGAAGCGACCATAAGGTATAACGTTGGAAGGTTATTCCCTATACACTATGGTCACCTAATGTGTTTGGTCGGATCCTAATGATCGCCCAAACGGGTCGGGTTCGAAAGTATAAGCGATTGTTTAGATCGCTTACCTTTACGACCCTAGACAAGCACAAAACTAAAAGTGACGAGCTAAGCATGTTAAAACATGCTTAACTAAGTTAGAAAACAAGTTTGGTATCAAAACAAACGGTTTTGATACCTAAAAGTAGCTTGGTTACAAAATACGCGAGAATACGCATTCTGGCCGAAGCTACGACTCGTCACTGAGCCTAGATAACGTGGTAATCAGTAGGTATAGTCACAAGGGACTATAACCATCGTGATTATGCTCACGTTATGAAGTTCAAACAAACTTCACATTGACCATAAACTGGTCAATGCAGAAAGTAAAACGAATGAAAAGAACGAAAGAACAATTACAACGGGTCCAAGAATGGAAGTTTTGAATCCGAATATTCTCAGGTATGAAGTGTTGAACACATCAAATTAGAGAACAAATTTAGATTTCAAAGGTGTGGGTTTTTGGGGTTGAGATCATGGGGTATTTATAGATTTCCTTGAACCGTTAGGGTCGTTCCTCGAAAACTGAGCTTTGATCTGGACCTTACATGTGTGCCCATGGTTTTCTAAAAGCATGGGAGCCCCTAATATGGACTATGTTCATTGAATACCAGCCCATGGTTTTGCAAAACCATGGGTTAAAACCACCAATACTTCAAAATGGACTAGGTTCATTGAATCTGCCAGAAATTTCAAAAAATAGTCCCTGCACTTGTAAAACTTGTTTTTTGGCACTTTTAAGCCCCGTTAACCCCATTTCAAGGCTCTAAAATAAATTTAAAGTATAGGGAACTTAAAATATGCTCAAAAACATCTCGGATGTCGGTTCGTTTGGTCGTACGGTTGCGTTATTCCCTTAATTACGACGGAAGTCGTAACGAACGCAAAAACGATCCAAATTAAGCGACGAATGGAATTTTATCATGCCAAACACTAAAATAAAATATTTTAATGCTTACATAAATTTTTGGATGTCTGGATGTATTCAGAACGTAAAATATGCACGAAAATGCAAACTTATGCACTTTTTGACGCTTTTAGTCCCTGAATGAGCATAAAGTTTATTTTAGCACACCGAACCCCTCAAAGCCTATTTCTAAGCTGTGTAAAGGTTATTTAGGGTATTTTTAACTTATGGTCATGTTTCAGAATGTTCGCTACAGTACAAATCGGCATAGTTTCGCAGTTTGACACATATAGTCCCTGCGATCGAACAAAGTTGATTTCGACACACCAACCCATTCAAAACTTATTTCTAAGTTATGTGGAGGTTATTTAAGGTATGTTTAGCCTATGTCACTATATTGGAGTGTTTGTCGCGTTATACTGACTGTGTTTACGCACCAGTTTGCGTATAACCTTCTAGAACGAGATTTAAAGCTTGCAATCGGAATCGAATAGTATTGAAAAAAATCACCAACACAAATACACACATAGAAAACCAAAACACATATAATAACACCAAAGCACATTGTTTCATTAATAATCATCATTTTTTTACAGAACACAGTTGTCACAACCCCCTTCATCCGAGTCTACTTCTTCTTCAATCCCATCTTCAGCTAAGTCAAGGCGATACATTCCACCCGTGTTCTTTGCTTGACCCACATAGATGTCATTTAGAGAAAACTTCACACGGAGATTCTTGAGAACCAGCTTGTAACCATTCCGATCGAACTTATCAGCAGAAACAAGACCCTTGGTGATACCAGGAACATGCAACACGTCCTGAAGGGTAACCACTTGACCATCTTTAAAGTTTAGTCACACTATGACTTTACCATGAACTTCTACACGATGTCCATCAGCACATACCACCATTGTTCCTTGAGGAACAGGACCATAAGTAAGAAACGAGCCACGATTCCCACACATGAATAGTGGCTCCAGAATCCAAAAAGCATCCTATACATGACATAATGTGTGTATATTGAAAAAACATATTAACTTCTGCAAGACCCACATTGGCCACTAGATTGGTGACTTTCTCAACATCAATAGCACTTGTAGAACCAACCGTAGATCCAGATTTCCTTTGAGAGCACTCTCGTGCATATGCCCGGTTTCTCCACAAACATGACATTTACCAGACCTCTTTGGTTGATGGTTGTTAGTGTGTTGTGACTTCTTGAATTCCTTTTTCTTCGGTGCTATAAACTTCTTATTATTTGATGCCCCTTTTCCCTTTTGATCAATTCCTCCAACAACATGATTCACACTAGATCCGACTTCACTTCTTTTGTCCCTGTTGCGCGTTTCCTCCTCAATTCGGAGGTGCTTCAACAGTTCGTCCAAAGAGTAGTCCTCAGATTTTCGCATCATTCTCTTTGAGAAATCTTTCCAATTAGGAGGCAGTTTTGCAATAATGACCCCTACTTGAAATATTTCTGGCAGCGGAATAGAAAGTGCGGTCAATTTGTTAACAAGAACTTGGAGTTCATGCACTTGCTCCAGGATTGACTTGTCATCAACCATTTGAAAGTCTAAGTACTTGGAAATAAGGTATTTGTTAGTACCTTCTTCATGAGCCTTGTACTTATATTCCAAAGCTTTCCACAATTCTCTAGCACTTTTTACCGGCGCGTACAAGTCATAGAGACGATCCGAAAGAGAATTTTTGATGTGGCCAAGGCAAAGATCTTCAGCTTCCTTACGGACAAGTCTTTGCTTTGCCAAATCTTGATCCGGGACCTCTCCAACCTCAAGAGGTTCAGGGATTTCAGGCAAGTTTGGATCAAGGATATAGTAGAGTTTCAGCACAACTAGCATGAACTTAACCTTGTCCGCCCAACGGGTATAGTTCTGGCCATCGAATCTGTCCAACTTGATAAACTCTTGATTCATGAATCTCAGATTAGCTATTAGTAGTTCAGAGTCCGTTAGTACTGTTGATTAAACACAAATAAAATCCTTTAAGATTGTTGAAAATATTTCAATCAAACAGTAAATTAATATAAACTTTATTAATTACCGAGTTATTGGCCAAACCAGTTTGTTCCAACTTGAGCAAACTGATTAAAGAAAGGTAGAAGAATACTCTCCCGTTATCGAACGAATTAAAGAACACACAAAATTAAAACCAACCTGGCAATTAAGAAAGAAGATCCTTGATGTCACGGCCCCAGCCCCGGTTTAACCCGGTCAGGAGCTGCGGGACAGGAACCCGTGGTATTTATTAAATGATGCGACAGCGGAAGATATATCAGGATCTTTTATAACTTGAAAATGCCCGATTATTTTATTTCATAATTCGGGATAAACCCCGTAATTTACAATAGAGGAATTTTACTAGGAAATTCCCTGATTTATGAAACATGTTTATTTATTTTAACTGAGCCACCTCTTCAAGCTTGTTAGTGCTCCGTAGCACATTTCTTTGATTTACAGCAGGTCGCCTGAAACATGTTTTAAAAATATTTTGTCAGCGGGAAAATATTGGTGAGTCACTCATTTTGATAAAATGACACATAGTTATAAATTATAGCATAAGAGCGATTACAATGGCTTCTATCTTATTTTTATCTGGCACCGTGTCACCTGGTGACGTTGGTCATACCACTATTGGGTCTTTCCCCAAGTAGTGATGATTACCATGGTTAGGATTTATTAGCCTAACTGTGAGAAATTAGTAATGTGCACAATACCCCAATTAGCCAGTGATTCAAGATAACCATGACTTAATCCCTGTAATTATAACATTTGAAAATAATTGGAGTATTGTAAAATACTTTTGATAAAAGAGAATGACTCACATTGCAGATTTATACGGGCAGAGTTTAGCCTACTGATTAGCCTTGTAACCTAATTTAAATAACAATGCACACGAACTAGGTCAGTAACTAATACAACATTTACGATAACTCACGAGATAAAACCCTCACGATGAATGACAAAGTGCAATACTTAAACATCCATCGAATTCATGACGAATGACAAAGTATAACCCTAATTTGAGCATCACTTAAACATTCATCAGATAGTTTTAATCGATCGGACATTGAATCGTAGCAACGATCGAGTTAATACCCTGTATCGTAGCAGCGCCTCGCTATTATAAAAGTAAATTCAACTTTTGGACAGTATACTTTTGTTTTTGAAAGTTGTTTTCGACACAATTGAACTGCTCCTGATCCAAGCTATTTATAGCTGAAATATGGGTCTCACACGACCCGCGTGAACCCGTACTCGATCTTTACGCGGCCCGCGAGGGCAACCTAATCGTAGATTAGGCTTGCTGGGTCATGAGTAGGTGTGCCACATGGGTGACACGTGGATCGGGAACGCTTATCCGGTCAAACACATGTTGACGCGGCCCACGTAAGGGTCTGGTCATCCATTACGGGGCCCGCGAGAGGACCAAAAATCTTATTTTCTTGATTTTTGATACGGATTAGGGTTTCGGGGGTCTGGGTTTCCACTTACGGGTCGGTTTGGGACATTTTTCAAGGTCCTTACATCCTCCCCGCCATATTTAAAATCTCGTCCTCGAGATTCATTGGAATAAGTGAGGATGCTTTCGCTTCATTTTCGATTCCTGCTCCCAAGTGTACTCGGGTCCTCTCTTGGAATCCCATTTGACTTTGACCAGTACTAGTCGCTTGTGTTTGAGAAACTTAATCTTTCTGTCTTCTATTTGTAATGGCTTCTCAACAAATTTTAACTTTTCATTCACCTCTACATCTTGAAGAGGTATTACCAATGATTCGTCAGATAGACATTTCTTGAGATTGGATACATGAAATACGTCATGTACTCCAACTAAATCCTCTGGTAGTTGTAAGCGATAAGCGACCGGTCTTATACGTTGGATTACTTGGAATGGTCCTACGTATCTTGGACTTAACTTTCCTTTCTGTCACACCCCGATATTTCCACGTATTACCGGTGGGCCCGATGGAAGAGTATCGTGACGTAGTTGATATCATCATAGTCAAACAACACAATATTTAAATGCACAGGGGAAGCAAAAGATAGATTTATATTCACCGAATAAATTGTAATATTAAGTATAACAAAATATTCGAAACAGATCCACCAGTGGATCAAATAAAAAGAAACTTTGTTCAACAGACTGAAATGCATCCAAGCTTGCGAGACTCTTATTGATGCTAAGGAGAAAGCCAACCTATTTCGAGTAGTACCTGCACTTAATCTTTTTGGGAAAATACGTCAGTTTACACTGGTAAATACAATTAACCGACTCATTTTGAAAGGTTTAAGATTGATTTGAATGCACGTGGCACAAAACACTTTATAACTTGGGATAATTATTTATGTCTAAACTTGTAACAGAATTTACATGTTCCTTATGCGTTCAGTAGCCCGGGTTGACACCGAGTTAGAGTTTAATAGACACACCACATGATATAGTCCCGCGGAGAGTTATTCTCGAAACCAACGGTTATACCTTATTATTTATTTATGCACTGTCGGGAGTATGCCTACACCCCGTGCTTAGGTCGTGGCCATTTCTTAAAATGATGCCAATGATATCCGGGACATGGTCATTAACCCCCCAAAGGCTTTAAGCAAACAAAATAATTTAAACGGGACATTTCAATAAATTAATCTTCATACAATTAAAAATTATATGCCCGACCAAGCGGTATTTTATATACCGTACCCCAAGCCCGTATAGGGAAAATAAGTTAAAAGTATTTACCTGTGCAAGTAATAATCACAACAAGCAAGTGCACGTAGCTTTTACCGGGTCTCCTATTCTGGAATGAAGGTTTATAATAACCTATTAGAATCCTAACGGGTCTTTGATTAAGCCTAAACTAAGACCAGTTAGTTTTAAAGGACGATACGGTTCGAACGCATGATTAAGCGAAAACCGGAATAAAATGTGATTTAGACCCGACAAGTTTGAAGACTTGTATAATATGGGTAAACTAAACACATTCTGGGTTTTGAGATAAAAATGATAAGGCTTAACCCGTTTCGGCTAATTTATGCAAGCAAGTTACATAAACCGAACCGAACGCGAATAACGCATAACGGGTAACCGAAAGAGTCATATATAGGTTTCCTAAGTTAATATGCCTTAAATATGTTGTAATATCAGTAGGATATCTTCCATTATGCCCAAAACGAGTTTAATCTCAAATTAAGCCCCGTAGGGGTATTTTGGTCATTTTAAGGATCATAAAAGAGATTAATTATAATCCCGAGACTCAGGTCTGAAACAATAAGTAAAAAAACTTATTTCAATAGGTTATATCAGTTGGTGATAAGTCTTATATGACAAAATGGTTTTAAACCCATACTATGTGTTTAATACGTGTAAAAAGTCGTTTTAAGCGATTTCCGGATTATAAAGGAAATCTGAGTTTTCTGATCAGCTTATAAAGTTCAAAATACTTCATTTATCATATATAATCAGTGGCCAAAGGTTTGGTATCAAATTGTTATGTAAAACTCATTTTATAAGCGAAAAGGGTATAATTGGCAATAACCGAATCAAGGCGATAACCCTATGTTATGATCAGTTTAAAAATAATTAAAAATCTTCAAAAATCCCAAAATATTATATTATATCAGTGGGTAAAAGGTTTGGTGTCAAAAATTGGATTTAGATATGCTTTACGCTAATTATGCCATTTAATTAACAAATAGCTTTCTAATTACGCTATTGAGCATAACTCCTAATCTAGACCTCCAACTGATGTGAAATTTTAGGGACATGTTTATAAATCAGTAACCTGGTCCTAAGGACAATCAACGAACCAAACACAGAGGGTCATACCATCATGTAACCTGGTCCTAAGGAAGCTCTAAGGAATTTCTAAACCCATCTAAATCGGGCCAGAACTGAAGTCAAAGTAAAAGTCAAAGTTTTGCGACTTTCGCTTCCGAACCGAGCCTAAACAGAAAATTTTCGGATCAAACAAGCTTATACCAGTTCTTATACTAATTTCCAAGTTATATGAGTGATAAAATAGGTTACACGTCTTCTACATTGCTAATAATGTGTTAATTCAAAAATTAAGTTTCTGTTGACTTTTTATAACAAACTTTGACCCGACAAATGATCTAGTTAGAGCGGGAATCAGAGGGTGCCCTTTTAAGGGTTTATTACCCACATAATTACCAACTTATAACTACCTTAAGTTTGACTAATCACTGGACCATTAGTGATTAATCAATAGGTCATACCTTAATTATGACGGTTTGACTTTAAGTTAATTAACTAAGTAAAACACGATTAAGGAAGGTTAAGGAAGCTTACCAAGGTCCTATGCACAATTAGTGATGCTTAGGGATGGCTCTTGTGCTCCAGAAATGATCAGAAGTGAAGGTATGCAAGAATGATCAAATGTTGCAAACAATGTGGGTCTTATATAGTGATCTTGATTGATCAAGATCATGCCAAACAACTCTATAATTGATCCCTGATCAATTACAAGTGTCCCTAGTGCCTAAGAACTAGTTTGTGCTGCACATGGTAATGAAAAATGGCAATTTAAGTTGGTTAAACGGGCTGGACAGACACCTGTGGGTGTTCTGCTGCTGGGACTATCTTACGGACTGTAAGAGGAGGATCTTGCGGTCCGTAAGAGACTCTTTACGGACCGTAAGACAAGGTCTTTGCGGTCCGTAAGCCGTCATCAGGAAACAAAAAAAAATTGCAAACTTTAAAGCTTTGATCATGCAACTTTACCCCTTCGAATTCGGACCTTTTTCATCAGTATGGGACCTCTTGAACATGCTTGAACAGTTATGCCAACTTGCCATGCTTCAAAAATGTCTTTGATTCTTTTGAAATGGCCATGGATGAAGATTTGTCGTGCACATCCTCACAGGATCCCATTCTTGCAAATTTGAATCAATTATTACAAGTAATTACCGGATTTGAATGTGTATCAGATGTTTATAATATAGATTAGGGTCTTGGGATTCATAACTAGGTCGCTCAGAGGTATTTAATTAACATGTCGACGCATTTAAATCCTACCATACATCTTTAACTAGATCCGGGTTTATAACACTTTTGTCTTACATGACACGTGTCGTTATTTTATTGGACACAAATTTTCGAGGTGTTACATCCTCACCCCCTTAAAAGAAATCTCGACCTCGAGATTTACTGAAATAAATGAGGGTACTTTTCTTTCATTGTGGACTCTACATCCCACGTGTACTCGGGACCTCTACGGGCATCCCATTTTACTTTTATGATCGGTACATGCTTCCTTCGAAGCTTCTTGACCTGTCGATCCTCGATCGACACAGGTTTTTCAACGAACTTCAAGCTCTCATCGATGTGCACATCTGTATGTGGTATGACTAGTGATTCATCAGCTAGACACTTCTTCAGATTGCAGATGTGAAATACGTTATGAATACCACTGAGCTCTTCAGGCAAATTTAACATATAAGCAACTGATCCGACACATTCGATGATCTCGAATGGTCCTATGTATATCGGGCTTAACTTACCTTTCTTACCAAATCGCATTACCCCTTTCCAGGGTGATACTTTAAGTAGAACTTTATCACCAACCTCAAACTTTAGAGGTTTACGCCTTAAGTCCGCGTAGCTTTTTTGCCTATCCCTGGCAGCTTTGAGACGATCGCGTATCTGCACAATCTTATCTGTCGTCTCCAGGACTATTTCAGGTCCTGTCAGTTGGACATCTCCAACTTCCGCCCAACAAACGGGCGTTCTGTACTTTCTACCGTACAAGGCCTCGAAAGGCGCAGCTTTAATGCTGGTATGATAGCTGTTGTTATAGGATAATTCGATCAATGGCAGGTGGCTATCCCTACCACCTAAGTCAATCACACATGCACGAAGCATGTCTTCCAAAGTTTGGATGGTACGCTCACTCTATCCGTCCGTCTGAGGATGGTAAGCCGTACTAAAATTTAAGCGCGTGCCCAAAGATTGTTGGAAACTTTTCCAAAAATGTGATGTGTATCTAGTATCTCTGTCAGAGATAATAGACACTGGTACGCCATGCAGGGATACAATCTTATTTACGTACAATTGGGCTAACATATCGGAGCTATAGGTCTCCTTAATGGGTAGGAAATATGCTGACTTAGTCAGTCTATCTACTATCACCCATATAGTATCATTTCCTTTCTTTGTCTTTGGCAACTTGGTGATGAAATCCATTGTCACCATTTCCCACTTCCATGTGGGAAGTTCAGGCTGTTGTAGCAAACCTAACGGTTTCTGATGTTCAGCCTTGACTTGCGCACACGTCAAACATTTAGCTACATAGGTAGCGATAGACTTCTTCAAGCCTATCCCCCAAAAATTTGCTTTCAGATCCTGGTACATCTTGTCAGCTCCAGGATGAACGGAGTATTTAGAACTGTGGGCTTCCTGGAGGATAACATCCCGAAGTCCTCCATAAACTGGAACCCATATTCGTCCATTTAACCTCAAAATTCCGTCCATGCCATAGGATAACTGTTCTTCAGTTACTCCTAGCTTTTCATCAGGATAGTTAGCTTCCAGCACAGCTTCCTTCTGTGCAGCTAACAACCTTTCATTCAAACTATTCTTTATCTCAATGCTCTTGGCATTGGTTCTTTTAAGCTTCACCATTTCCTTTCTACTTAAGGCATCGGCAACTACATTTGCTTTGCCTGGATGGTATCTTATCTCACAGTCATAATCATTTAAAGTTTCCATCCATCGTCGCTGCCTCATGTTCAAGTCCTTCTGATTAAACAGATGTTGAAGGCTCTTATGATCAGAATAGATCACACACTTAGTTCCATACAAATAATGCCTCCACAGTTTTAGTGCAAATACAACGGCACCCAACTCCAAGTCATGGGTGGTGTAGTTCTTCTCGTGTACCTTTAACTGTCGAGAAGCATAGGCAATAACCTTGCCTTTCTGCATAAGCATACACCCCATACATGTGTGTGATGCATCACAGTATACCACAAATTCTTCAATCCCTTTAGGCAATGTCAACACTGGTGCATTGCTTAGCTTCTGCTTAAGGATATCAAAGGATTCTTGTTGCTTCGGTCCCCAGTCGAACTTAATATTCTTCCTAGTCAAAGAAGTTAGGGGTGCAGCAATCCTTGAAATTTTTTCAATAAAACGCCTGTAATATCCTGCCAATCCCAAGAAACTGCGAATCTCTGTGGGCGTCTTTGGCTCTTGCCAATTCATGACCGCTTCAACCTTAGCGGGATCTACCTGGATTCCGCACTCACTAACCACATGTCCAAGAAATTGGACTTCACGAAGCCAAAATTCACACTTAGAGAATTTGGCGTAGAGCTTTTCTCGATGAAGCAGTTTCAGAATGCAATGGAGGTGCTTCTCATGGTCAGCTTGATTCTTTGAGTAAATAAGAATATCATCGATGAAGACGATGATAAATTTATCCAAATAGGGCTTGCAGACGCGGTTCATGAGATCCATGAATGCGACTGGTGCATTAGTGAGTCCAAAAGGCATCACTAAGAACTCGTAATGACCATAACGAGTCCTAATTGTAGTTTTATGCACATCTTCATCCTTGACCTTCAGTTGATGATATCCTGACCTTAAGTCGATCTTGGAAAAGTAACTCGCTCCTTGAAATTGATCGAACAAGTCGTCGATCCTGGGCAATGGATACCGATTCTTGACAGTAACTTTGTTCAGTTCTCTATAATCGATGCACAGACGCATTGATCCATCCTTTTTCTTCACAAGCAGGATTGGTGCTCCCCAAGGAGATGAGCTAGGTCTAATAAATCCCTTGCTTAACAATTCATCCAGTTGCGTTCTCAACTCTTTCATCTCCGTTGGTGCCAACCTGTAAGGTGCTCTTGCAACAGGTGCTGCTCCAGGAATGATGTCAATCCTGAACTCCACTTGCCTATATGGGGGTGAACCAGGTAGTTATTCAGGGAATACCTCTGGATATTCAGAGATAATAGGTATGTCTTCAATCTTAGGCTTTGGTTCATAAAGGGTTACTTGTGCCATGTAGATAACACAACCCTTCGTCAAACACCTTGATGCCTTGAGCATGGACACTTGCTCAGGCATTCCGTACTTAGTATCTCCTTGGATTGTCAAAGGCTCGCCATGAGGAGCTCTGACAACTACTTGCTTCTTAGCACAAATGATCTGGGCTTAGTTGCGAGATAACCAATCCATGCCTATTACTATATCGAAACCGGCTAATTTCAAAGGAAGTAAAGACAAAGGAAAAGAGTGGTTCCTAATGGATATGAAACATCCATCTAACACGGTTGATGCGGTTTCTATGGTGCCATTGGCTAATTCCACCTCATATTTCACACTTAAGGTTTTAACAGGCAAATTCAACAATTCACAAAACTTATTATCTACAAATGACTTATCAGCGCCTGAATCAAAAAGTACTCTTGCATAGACATCATTTATGAGGAAGGTACCTGTGATCACATTGTCGTCCTGAATAGCTTCCTTCGCATCCATCCGGAAGACCCTTGCATTGGTCTTTTTCCCATCCTCAGTCTTCTTTGTAAGTTTTGGACAGTTGGACTTGATATGCCCTTTTTCATTGCAGCTATAGCACGTCGCATCCTTCAATTTTTTGCAATCCAAGGTCTTGTGCTCAGAAGACTTGCAAATCCCACATGCCCTTGGCTGTGACTAGGATTTCGACTCATATCTGCACTTCCCGAAGTGCTGTTTCTTGCAGACCTTACATTTGGGTTTATCACCCGACTGATGACCATCTTTCTTCGATCCAGAACTCTTTTTGTGGTCATTTTTTCCTTTATGCCTCTTGTCTGAACGTCGTGAGTTGTCATCCTCACGCTTCCTCTTTTCTGCATCGGTGTTCCTTAGCGATCTCTGCCTGATCGCGTCCAAAGTAAGGGACAATGATATATCAGCTGCAGACCAGAAAGTAGCTGGTCTAGAGGCTTTCACACTGGCCTTAATCTCGGGGGCTAAACCTCCGATGAAACGAGCTATTCTCTTGGGTTCCGGCGTCACTAGATAAGGAACCAACCTTGACAGGGTATTGAAACTTGTAAGGTAGGCTTGACAATCCAGGTTTTTCATAACCAACGACAAGAAATCAGCTTCAATCTTCTCAACCTCATGCTGAGGGCAGTAGTTCTCCTTGATCAATGACACAAACTGTTCCCAAGTCATATTGTACAAGGGGATTTTCCCTGTAGCTTGGATCAAAAACCTCCACCAAGCTAATGCCTCACCCTTGAATGACTGAGACACGAATTTCACCAGATCCTTATCAGCACACCCGCTGATATCAACCACAGTGTCCATTTCATCGATCCAAGTCATGCAGTCGACAGCTCCTTTTTCCCCAGAAAAGTCTCTCGGTTTGCATGAGACAAAATACTTATATGTGCAGGACTTGCCACGTGGTTCCTGCTTAAGATCGATCTTCTTTGATGGGACACTTTGCTGATTTGAAGAGTGACGATCATCATCGTCTTTCTTTGGCTCTTCCTTCTTGGAGGGTGGCTTGCTGTGAGCCTCTGATTGAGTCTTAGGCTTGGAATGCGGTGCGGAAAGAGTCCTACTTCAAGTCCCTCTATATTCATTATACTGCCGCTCTAAAGCTTTCGTAACAGCATTGTCTATTAATGCTTGTATTTTTGCACCCGCGATGTTAATTCGAGTATTATCATGATCCTCCCTTGGGTGACTGTTGATCTCATCCGAGTCAGCCATGTAGTCTGAACTGTTACATAAGATATTGACAATAATTTATTTGGGAGTTTATTATGGAATTGCCTTTTATGGCAATTCATTAACCATGGTAAACACAGACCATATCTGGTTAATTTGTTAATCATATCTATTTAGGATTTTACTATAACTTATCCTAACAATAACAGTATTATTAGTAGCACAAAAGGCCTAGTCACGAGGACATTTTTAAATCAAAAGCCATGATTTCAGAGAATCAAGGCATTAAGGTTTGAACATAGTTCATTACCTTTCTCTGATAGGGAGTCGTAGACTACTACTGTCTTTTGTCTCATAAGACAATGAGCATGGCCCGTAGGCACTATATTACTAATGGATGTTTAATATAAGATCATCTTAATTGATGATTTAACCCATGATTTATAGATCATCAATTTAGATTAGGAATCTTTTGGAGAATCCTATTATAAGAATGACGTGTGTGATTTTAACGAATCACGTCTGCCAGGAGCGTTAACATGTTTTCAGATGTTAACAGTGATTTGAATCTTTTAAACAGGTCTTACCATCTTGGCCAAGTCTTATAATGACATGCAGGCTAGGTTATACCTTTAAGATTCTTATTTGATATTTAATAGGCAGATTATTTTTTTAAAAGGAATGATTTTGATTTATTTATTTCAAATATATTTATGCATATAATGACAAAAATGAAATTTATAAACTTAACGTTCCATTAAATATTAAAAAGGATTACACATTGCCCTAAACGGGACTTTTAACAGAAACAACTTGCCCACGCAGGGGCTAAACCGATAATACAAGTCCTCGCAGGGACTGATTACTAAAATAGGTGTCCACGCAGGGACTAAAAAGACAAGTCCACGCAGGGACTAAATACATAGATAAATGTCCACGCAGGGACTTGATTGAAATAAGGAAATACAACAATATACATAGGGATTTAATGATCCCTCTTCTTCTTCCCCTTTAATAAGCTTGCTAGGCCCTTGAGAAATCCCCTGTTGTTTCTACGTTCTTCGTGAAAGTCTCGTTCCACCCTGCTTAGTCTTTGGAGGATTTCCTCCTGCTCCGGTGGGGAAAACTGTGGTGGCTGTGACTGGTGCTGAAACGGAGGTTGAGCAGATGTTCGATACCCATGAGCGGGGTATCCCACTCCCCAGGGAGTTCCATATGGTCCTTCAGGATGAAGGGCATTGTAGTTTGCTGCTACAAGATATGGATCGGCTTCAGCATAATTGTAGTTGGTGTGAGCCGGCTGCTCAAATGAATTATACGCCGTTGAACTGGCGTATGTAGGAATTGGGTTACCAAAACCCAATGGTGGTGGTGGTGGCGCAACTGGTGCAGAATTCACCTCTAAACTGGGTTTGAAGGCCCACCCATTTGTGGGTCTTCATGCAGTGGCGGATAATGACTGCCACTTGAGTGCTGGGGAGTGCTAAAGTGAAAACCCCCTCCTTGCGCGGATATTCGTGCGCCTGTTCTCCTACGCCTTGGTGGTTCTGGAGGTGCTTGATGAACTGGCGGCAGTGGTGGCGGTGGTGTGACTGCCACGAAACACGAATCCTCGGAGGGATCCTACTGCTGCTGCTGCTACTGCTGGTGAGGCGACGAATGGTGAGAGGGTGTAAAATACCACTCATACTGGTTGAACCTCGCTTGGTAACTGTCTGGACCATGGTAGGGTGATCCGTGGAAGGATGATCCATCAGAGATCTCGATGGGGTGAGTAGGTGTCCCAGAAGGTGGTTCAACTGGATCCGTGTCTTCATCTATATCCATTGCTTGGTCTCCTGAGAAATGGTCTTCAGGTCCTAGTGGGTTAAAACCCACTGGTTCTTCAATATAGTTTGCCGGGTTGAACCGGCCTTGAAAGGCAGGAGTGGGGTCGCCAAAGGAATGGTGCGAAAGGGATCGCTGCAATGGCAAAAAGGAGTGGCGTGAGTCATCGGGCTCGTTCTCTGATTGCGGCCCAAAGGAGTGACGATAAGGAGGCATTGAGCTATGCGAGATAGATCATCTAGCGGGCTCCAAATGGGTCCTTCAGTTTCCTTGAGGATTGGCGCTCATAGTAGTAGAAGGAGTCCGCCGGTGTGAAGGTCCAGCTTCGTGATCGTTGGGGGCGTGGATTGGACCCTTACCTCGTCCTCCTCTTCGAAATCTTGGTGGCATATTTCCTGTCAAAACAAAAGAGATATATAACAAGGAAATATAAAGGACAAAGTTAGAATTAAAAGCAATTTGGATTAGTCCTATGTTCTTTATCTAGACTCGAAAATTTAGGAATGTGCAATTGTGTCATTGAGATTAAACACAAAAGGCTAGTGTTTAATTCACTCAATGTTGGCTCTGATACCAACCTGTCACACCCTGATATTTCCACGTATTACCGGTGGGCCCGGTGGGGGAGTATCGTGACGTAGTTGATATCATCATAGTCAAACAACACAATATTTAAATGCACAGCGGAAGCAAAAGATAGATTTATATTAACCGGATAAATTGTAACATTAAGTATCACAAAATATTCGAAACAGATCCACCGGTGGATCAAATAAAAAGAAACTTTGTTCAACAGACTGAAATGCATCCAAGCTTGCGAGACTCTTATTGATGCTAAGGAGAAAGCCAGCCTATTTCGAGTAGTACCTGCACTTAATCTTTTTGGGAAAATACGTCAGTTTACACTGGTAAATACAATTAACCGACTCATTTTGAAAGGTTTAAGATTGATTTGAATGCACGTGGCACAAAACACTTTATAACTTGGGATAATTATTTATGTATAAACTTGTAACAGAATTTACATGTTCCTTATGCGTTCAGTAGCCCGGGTTGACACCGAGTTAGAGTTTAATAGACACACCACATGATATAGTCCCGCGGAGAGTTATTCTCGAAACCAACGGTTATACCTTATTATTTATTTATGCACTGTCGGGAGTATGCCTACACCCCATGCTTAGGTCGTGGCCATTTCTTAAAATGATGCCAATGATATCCGGGACATGGTCATTAACCCCCCAAAGGCTTTAAGCAAACAAAATAATTTAAACGGTACATTTCAATAAATTAATCTTCATACAATTAAAAATTATATGCCCGACCAAGCGGTATTTTATATACCGTACCCCAAGCCCGTATAGGGAAAATAAGTTAAACGTATTTACCTGTGCAAGTAATAATTACAACAAGCAAGTGCACGTAGCTTTTACCAGGTCTCCTATTCTGGAATGAAGTTTTATAATAACCTATTAGAATCCTAACGGGTCTTTGATTAAGCCTAAACTTAGACCAGTTAGTTTTAAAGGAAGATACGGTTCGAACGCATGATTAAGCGAAGACCGGAATAGAATGTGATTTAGAACCGACAAGTTTGAAGACTTGTATAATATGGGTAAACTAAACACATTCTGGGTTTTGAGATAAAAATGATAAGGCTTGACCCGTTTCGGCTAATTTATGCAAGCTAGTTACATAAACCGAACCGAACGCGAATAACGCATAACGGGTAACTGAAAGAGTCATATACAGGTTTCCTAAGTTAATATGCCTTAAATATGTTGTAATATCAGTAGTATATCTTCCATTATGCCCAAAACGAGTTTAATCTCAAATTAAGCCCCGTAGGGGTATTTTGGTCATTTTAAGGATCATAAAAGAGATTAATTATAATCCTGGGACTCGGGTCTGAAATAATCAGTGAAACAACTTATTTCAATAGGTTATATCAGTTGGTGATAAGTCTTATATGACAAAATGGTTTTAAACCCATACTATGTGTTTAATACGCGTAAAAAGTCGTTTTAAGCGATTTCTGGGTTATAACGGAAATCTAAGTTTTCTGATCAGCTTATAAAGTTCAAAATACTTCATTTACCATATAAAATCAATGGCAAAGGGTTTGGTATCAAATTGTTATGTAAAACTCATTTTATAAGCGAAAAGGGTATAATTGGCAATAACCGAATTAAGGCGATAACCCTATGTTATGATCAGTTTAAAAATAATTAAAAATCTTCAAAAATCCCAAAATATTATATTATATCAGTGGGTAAAAGTTTTGGTGTCAAAAATTGGGTTTAGATAGGCTTTACGCTAATTATGCCGTTTAATTAACAAATAGCTTTCTAATTACGCTATTGAGCATAACTCCTAATCTAGACCTCCAACTGATGTGAAATTTTAGGGACATGTTTATAAATCAGTAACAAAGATTATTGTCCTCTCATATTTCCAAAATTCTCATTTTATGGTCAAAAGGGCATTATGGTCAACCTTAAGCAATTAACGGAAACGTGTAAACGAATCGGACAATCAACGAACCAAACACAGAGGGTCATACCATCATGTAACCTAGTCCTAAGGAAGTTCTAAGGCATTTCTAAACCCATCTAAATCGGGCCAGAACTAAATTCAAAGCAAAAGTCAAAGTTTTGCGACTTTCGGTTCCGAACCGAGCCTAAACAGAAAATTGTCGGATCAAACAAGCTTATACCAGTTCTTATACTAATTACCAAGTTATATGAGTGATAAAATAGGTTACACGTCTTCTACATTGCTAATAATGCGTTAATTCGAAAATTAAGTTTCTGTTGACTTTTTATAACAAACTTTGACCCGACAAATGATCTAGTTAGAGCGGGAATCAGAGGGTGCCCTTTTAAGGGTTTATTGCCCACATAATTACCAACTTATAACTACCTTAAGTTTGACTAATCACTGGACCATTAGTGATTAATCAATAAGTCAAACCTTAATTACGACGGTTTGACTTTAAGTTAATTAATTAAGCAAAACACGATTAAGGAAGGTTAAGGAAGCTTACCAAGGTCCTATGCACGATTAGTGATGCTTAGGGATGGCTCTTGTGCTCCAGAAATGATCAGAAGTGAAGGTATGCAAGAATGATCAAATGTTGCAAACAATGTGGGTCTTATATAGTGATCTTGATTGATCAAGATCATGCCAAACAACTCTAGGATTGATCCATGATCAATTACAAGTATCCCTAGTGCCTAAGAACTAGTTTGTGTTGTACATGGTAATGAAAAATGGCAATTTAAGTCGGTTAAACGGGCTGGACAGACACCTATGGGTGTTCTGCTGCTGGGACTGTCTTACGGACCGTAAGAGGAGGGTCTTGCGGTCCGTAAGAGACTCTTTACGGACCGTAAGACAAGGTCTTTGCGGTTCGTAAGCCTTCATCAGGAAACAAAAAAAATTGCAAACTTTAAAGCTTTGATCATGCAACTTTACCCCTTTGAATTTGGACCTTTATCATCAGTATGGGACCTCTTGAACATGCTTGAACAGTTATGCCAACCTGCCATGCTTCAAAAATGTCTTGGATTCTTTTGAAATGGACATGGATGAAGATTTGTCGTGCACATCCTCATAGGATCCCATTCTTGCAAATTTGAATAAATTATTACAAGTAATTACCGGATTTGAATGTATATCAGATGTTTATAATATAGATTAGGGTCTTGGGATTCATAACTAGGTCGCTCAGAGGTATTTAATTAACATGTCGACACATTTAAATCCTACCATACATCTTTAACTAGATCCGGGTTTATAACACTTTTGTCTTACATGACACGTGTCGTTATTTTATTGGACACAAATTTTCGAGGTGTTACACTTTCTTACCGAACCGAACTACTCCTTTCCAAGGAGAACTTTTAAGAGAACCTTGTCTCCGATTTGAAATTCTAACGGCTTACGCCTATTGTCTGCATAACTCTTCTGGCGATCTCGAGCCGTCTTGACTCTTTCCTTGATTTGAGTAATCTTGTCGGTAGTTTCCTGTACTATTTCAGGACCTGATAATTGACTTTCTCCTATTTCTGCCCAGCAGACTGGAGTTCTGCATTTACGTCCATATAGTGCTTCGAACGGGGCAGCCTCGATACTTGAATGATAACTATTATTATAGGAGAATTCAATTAAGGGTAGGTGGTCATCCCAGTTTCCACCAAAATCTATCACACATGCCCTAAGCATGTCTTCCAGGGTTTGGATCGTCCTTTCACTTTGTCCGTCTGTCTGAGGATGATATGCAGTACTTAGATTTAGTCGAGTTCCCATAGCTTCTTGGAAACTTGTCCAGAAGTGAGAAGTGAAACGACTATCCCTATCCGATACAATGGAGAGTGGGATTCCATGTAAGGATACTACTTTATCTACATACAACTTGGCTAACCTTTCCATGCTAAAGGTTTCTTTCATAGGTAGAAAATGAGCTGATTTGGTTAATCGATCCACAATTACCCAAATAGCATCATTACCCTTTCTGGTTTTGGGCAGCTTAGTAACAAAATCCATTGTTATGCGTTCCCATTTCCATACTGGCATTTCTAATTGTTGTAATAAACCTGAAGGTTTTTGGTGTTCTGCCTTAACTTGTGAACAAGTTAAACACTTAGAAACATATCTAGCTATGTCCTTTTTCATTCCTATCCACCAGAAGTTATTCCTTACATCTTGGTACATTTTATTGTTACCAGGATGCATGGTATACCTAGATTTATGGGCTTCCTCTAAAATCTTATTTCTTAACTTTCCTTGCTTAGGTACCCAAATTCTTTTCTTGTGGAATCTCCAAATTCCATCACTTCCTTGTTCCAATTCTTTTATTCGTCCTTTTATACCTTCAGCATCATCCTTGATTACTGTTTCTTGAATGCTTTTCAGTTGTTCCATTAAATCTAACTGTAGATTTAATCTAAGAGCACGAATTCGTCGTTGTTTCTCATGATACTTACGACTTAAAGCATTTGCAACTACGTTTGCTTTTCCTTCATGATATTAAATATCACAGTCGTAATCACTTAGGATTTCCATCCACCTTCTTTGCCTCATGTTTAATTCTTTCTGCCCAAATATGTATCTTAAGCTCTTATGATCTGTATAGATAGTAAACTTACTTCCATACAAATAGTGTCTCCAAATCTTAAGGGCAAAAATTATGGCTCCTAACTCTAAGTCGTGAGTTGTATAATTTTGCTCGTACTTTTTCAATTGCCTTGATGCATACGCAATTACCTTCTTGCGTTGCATAAGTACACATCCAAATCCTAGTTTTGAAGCATCACAGTATACTTCAAAATCTTCTGTTCCTTCGGGTAAGGCAAGAATTGGAGCATTTGTTAACTTCTGCTTCAAAATCCTAAAGGCTTCTTCTTGCCTAGGTCCCCATTCAAACTTAACTGCTTTACAGGTTAGCTTAGTTAATGGTACAGCTATCTTGGAAAAATCCTTAATAAACCGTCTATAATATCCGGCTAACCCTAGAAAACTTCTAACATCCATCGCTGATTGTGGGACCTTCCATTTGGTGATTGCTTCTATCTTAGCAGGATCTACGTGAATACCTTCGTGATTCACCATGTGTCCTAAAAATTGTACCTCTTGTAGCCAAAATTCATACTTCGAGAGTTTGGCGTAAAGCTTCTCCTTTCTTAACAAAGTTAAGAGTATATGCAGGTGCTCACAATGTTCTTCCTGACTTTTGGAATAAATAAGTATATCGTCGATGAAGACAATTACGAATTTATCCAGGTACGGTTTACAGATTCTATTCATCATGTCCATGAATGCTGCGGGTGCATTCATTAGTCCGAAGGGCATGACTGTAAACTCGTAATGACCATACCAAGTTCTGAAAGCAGTTTTAGGTATGTCTTCTTCTTGTACCTTTAATTGATGATATCCGGAGCGTAAATCTATCTTAGAAAAATATCTAGCTCCCTGGAGTTAATCAAAAAGATCATCAATCCTAGGTAATGGGTATCGATTCTTAATTGTAACCTTATTTAATTCTCTATAATCGATACACATTCGCATCGACCCATCTTTCTTTTTCACAAACAACACTGGAGCTCCCCACGGGGATGAACTAGGTTGTATGAATCCTTTGCTTAGTAATTCATCTAATTGCTTTTTCAATTCTAGCATTTCGGTAGGTGCTAACCGATTAAGGTGCTTTTGCTATCGGTGTAGTTCCGGGAATTAGATGAATTCTAAATTCTACTTCCCTATCAGGTGGTAATCCAGGTAGTTCTTCTGGCAATACCTATGGGTATTCTGATACTACTGGAATTTCCTGAAGCTCCTTACCTTTTGCGTTAATGATTGATGAAATCATATACACCATTTCTTGTTTTCTTGAATAACTGGCCAATTTCATTACTGAAATGAATTTCATTGGCTTTCGTGGTTTATCTCCTGTAATCACCACGAATGCTCCTGTAGGTGTATGAATTTCTATAGAATTCTTATCACAAAGAATTCGAGCATGGTTGGCTAGCAACCAATCCATTCCTAATACCACATCGAATTCGGCTAATTTCATAGGCAACAGGTTTGCAGAAAATTTATAACCTAAAAGTTCTATCTTTTCTTCCCGAAAAACCTTATCTATGTTAACAGAATTTCCATCTGCCGTTTCTACCGTAAAAATCTGCCTAAGAGTGGTTAAGGGTAAATTAAGAGCTTGGTAGAATGAAGTATTTATAAAACTTTGGTTTGCACCAGAGTCAAATAATACTTTGGCATAAACGTCGTGAACTAGGAACGTACCGGCTATTACGTCAGGAATTAGTTATGCTTCCTGAGTAGTCAGTTGGAAGGCTCTTGCGTTTTTCTTAGTAGCTCCTTCTGCTGGTTTGGCTTTGTTGTCAGCTGGTTTGACCAATTTAGAGCAGTCTGGCCTAAAGTGTCCAGCTTCTCCACAGTTGTAGCAGACTGTTGCTTTCTTTTTCATGCAATCTTCTTCTTGGTGCCCCGGGATTTTGCAAAAATTGCAATACCCTTTGCATCTTCCAAAATGCTTCCTTTTACAGGCATTGCAAAATGGAACAGTGGAAGATCGGCCGGTTCCCTTTCTCTTGAAATTGCTATGATTACCCACACGGAATCCTTGGGTAATCTTTTGGGCCACTTCCTTTTTCCGATTTTCTTCTCTTATGCGTACCAGTCCGTCAGTTAGGGTGTTAGCCTACTCCACAGCATTGTCAATAGTGCGTGGTCTCGCAGCTTTGACGAAATCTCGAATTTCGCCAATCAATCCCCAAATATAACGGGAAATAAGTACCGGTTCTGGCGAAGCCAGGGTTGGTACCACTCTCGCATATTCGAAAAATGTCGAAGTATACCCTCGACAGTCTACATCCACCATCCGGTGGTTCAGGAACTTATTTGCCATTTGTTCCTTTTCATATTCGGGACAGAATTTTCTTTCTACTAGCTGCTTAAATTCTTCCCAACTCATGGCACATGCCATATTTCTTCCTTTAGCTTGAAGTACCGTATTCCACCATTCTAGTGCCCCTTCTTTAAAAAGATGTGACGTGTACATGACCTTGTCTTCCTCGACACATTTACTTATCATAATTACTGCTTCGGTTTTCTCCAACCAACGCAACGCTGCAGTCGCTCCTTCATTACCTGCAAACTCAGCTGGTTTACAGGCGAGAAATTCCTTGTAAGTGCAACCAGGCGTTGCAGCTTTCATTCTTTTAAGGAGTGGGACCTGCATTTCATCATTGTTGTTATTAGTATGGTTGCCGCCTCCATTTACACCATTACTGAAATTGTCACCATGTGTGCGTTTGCTAGGAATAATTTGTTGAGGTTCAACTGGGTTTCGAGCAGCAGCAAGTATTGCTGGAATAGCATTGGCTATTCCTCGAGCAACGATATTCTCGATATCTTGCCTATTCAAAAATCGATCCTCATTGTGATGCTCAGATTGATTAACTTCATTATCGGGTTCATTACCAGCGTGTGCCATCTGGTAATTAATTTATATAACTAATTAATATGAAGTAATTAATAACCAAACATAAAATAATTACACATAATCACATAAACAAATATAGACAAAATTGTCGATCCTTCGACTTTTGCTATTATATATATATATATATATATATATATATATATATATATATATATATATATATATATATATATATATATATATTAGGCATCCGTACAAACTGGTTATCTTACAAAGTTTTATATTTAAATTATTACACATAATTATATTTTATTATTATTATTATTATTATTATCATATAACTATAGCTTCGCAACCACACTATTTCCTGTTAGCTGGCACTTCAAAAGCGACGTTCCCTCTCGTCGTACTTCCAGGAGATTTGTTCTATAGGATCGAATTTTGACCCGAATGAGTCGTTCAGAAGAGCTCAAATCCGTTTCAGAGGCGGAAACAAAGAAACGGACATGAAAACAACTTGATTCACACTATAATCCTCTTATATATTGATTTAACAACGTATACAATCACGAGAAATACCGGCAGCACTTCGGTATCAAATCTGAAATTTGTTCCAAATGAAATGACAACATGCCTATTTATACTATTCATGTTTCGCTTGAAATGAACATGGTTGCTTCAAGCGAAACTCTCAAGCGAAACCTCCTAATTTGTCTTCAAGCGAAACCAACAATAAATGAAATCTAAAATCTGTTTCATGTTTGCATGCAATTTCACGTGATGTTGTCATGTTGTGATGTCATCATTCTTGATGATGACTTCATATCTTGATCAGATCTGTAACGTAACCAAGACGCGATATAAGACGAAGACGACAGATGAATGCACTAACAGACTCCCCCTCAGATGTTGATCTTCACAATCTTCAGTCTTTATCAGTCTGAACGTTCTCTGAAATATCTCACAGTGTAAGCATCCTTAAACTTTATCTCCTTCTCCTCTTCAGCATCAACAGACTCCCCACGAACAATCTCTACTCGGATGTCTTCAGACTCCCCCTTTCGATATGCTGGGATCACAGTCTGTCTAATTAAACTCACAGAGTCCTCAGGTATCGGAACCTGTCTCTCTATCATCAGGTTCAAGATCAAAACCTGGCTACACCTGCACATTCTTAACCCAGAAATAAATTTCACAAATTTAACATCAAACACATTTATAAACCCAGATTCTCTCTCAAATTAAACCAGAATGATTTATCAATGATAAATTCTGATGAACCATTTGCAAAAATTAATCATTTTTCTTTTCAAAACACATTCTCCAAAACTATTTGTTCATCATGTCTAGCACTCGGAATTTTGAAAAATTAGCTCTCCAACACCAGTTGTCGAAAATCTTTTTGAATTTTACAAAATTTATGCTAAAACACACCGAAAATCTTTTTGGATTTTTCAAAGTAATGAAATGCAGAAATATTTACAGACAATATTTTTGTGAGTTCGTGTAAGAGGATCATATCAGTTTTTGAGACAAATCACCAACACCATTAAGCTTGATTTCATTTTAAGTTCTAAACAATTCACTTAGATTGTCAGTATACTGGTCCACTTAAATTTTCACACAAAGTTCAACTGCTTCGAGATACGATATTAATGTTTTAAGCACTTAAACTTATTCGTGTGTCCCACAACTTGAATATACTCCCGTATCCAGATCCCAATATTCAGTCTTACAGGTGAGTATACCACAGATGATATCTGTAAGGGAATAAATTATAGTATGAAACCGTGAGAGCTCAGGTCAGAACTTCCGTTCAGCAGAGAGATGACGGCTCGACTTTTGGTGTGTCCCCTTTAGATGATCTTTTGTTTACAACAGCAATGACTATCAATTTTATTGTTTCATCAATTTGCTGAGGGCGGCGCTATGTTTCAAGCAAGCGGAAAGTATTCTCCGGGGACTAGGCCATTGCTTCCTCAAAATCAGAAGTCCCGGGATAATACCCCAGATATCACTGAGCATAAAGACCTAGTATCTCAGAAAGAGGGACCTTTCAAACAAGATTTCAGGGGTTACCCATATATCCAAGAAGTTCTTCCCCACGATATAAGCAAGTTTGATTTTAGGTTTATATCTCGTCACAATCTACTAAATGTGCAAAAACCTACTGGCACATCATCAGTGAGACTGTTTATCACATTTGACTTTCCAATTCTTTAGCATGTTGTGATCGTCCACTGATGTACTATCATTTCCTCTTCTTTGACACAAAAACTCATTTTTCATTTTATCATGTTTTTGTCTTTTTCAAATTTTCTAATGTTTTTGGATTTTCAGAAATTTCAACTCCCCCTAAAATGTAAACACATTTCAGGAAATTTGAAAATAAACTGTACAAAAACTTGACAACCGATATCAAATCGCTTCAATTCACCATCCACTAGACATAAACAATCCGAACTCCCCCTTACACAAAACTATTTTCTCATTATGATTTCAAAACACTTAAGTTTGTTTTAACCAAAATGATTTTTCCGAAAAATAAGTTTTGTTAATTTTATCACTTGTAGATTAAGGGTTTGGTTCATCACATTGTTCTTCTATTACCCCTTGTAAGTTTGATCCAATCAAGTTCAACCTAATGACCTTGATTAACCATTTGTAAGAAAAACAAGTACAACTTAATGTCCTTGATTTACCACATGTAAGTGTAAACCTTCATCAACCAACTTGTAGGAATACCACATCTACACAAAACTATTTTACCAATAAAAATGCCGATTCCTGCTTCACACTTACCAACCTGGAAGCACCGGCAATTCACACTTATCCTGTAAAAACAATATAACCATTATAAAATTCAATCACACAATCAATTACTAAGAAAGATGCCGATTCCTGATCCGCGATTACAAACTTGAGATCTCCGGCAAAGTCAGATGTTCAAGGGAAAAGAATTTCCACCCAAGTCTGACTAACCTTGGGTGTTTTTAGTTCCTTTAGCTCTTGTTCAGTTTGGTTAAAAGTTGCTTTCTTTGTTGCGTAAAAATCTTTAACCCCTTTTACTTTCCCATCAAGCATTTTCCCAAAAATTTTCTTAACATTTCCATTAAAAACTTTTTCAACATCAAATTCCTTTTTATCAGAAAAGAATTGATTTGAAATCTCAACCTTACCAACCTTTTGCTTAATTTTTCCAAACGTCAGTGATGGAAATTCATCATCATTCACTGAAGATACAGAATTTACCTCTTTTACCTCACCTTGTGGCTCTTCTGGTTTTGTGGAACCAGATTCATCGCCGACTTTTACATCACCCTTTTTGACAACCCACATTTGGTTATCTTTTTCTTTCTTTTTGTAAAAATTATTTTTAGAACATTCACCAACCTCATAAGTTGAATTTTCAAATATTTTGAATTTTTCGGTTGGTGGTTCAACATCAACAACTATTTCTTTCAGTTTTTCAGAAACTCCCTGTTTAGTTTTAGCGTTTTTCGGACAGTTCCATGCAATGTGACTAGCTTCATTGCATTTGAAACAGTTTCGAGTCTCTTTTGGATGAAACACTCCAGTTCCATTCCTTTTCTTCTCAGCAAGAAACTCCTGGTTTGATTGTTTCCAGAACGGTTTCTTCTGTTCTTCTTCTGCACTTCCACCTGAAACAAATTCTGTTTTTGTTTTAGAATTTTTCTCATTTTTATAATTTTCTGGTGGAATAAAACCTAAACCTTTCTTTTTGTAGCTACCATTATGGTTTGGTTTCTTTTGAAATCCAGAACCAGAATTGTAACCCTTTTTCTTGTTTAATCGTTGTACTCTTGAAGTGTATTTTTTAGGTTTTCCAGTAAGATTTAAATCTTTTATTTCAGAAATATTAATTTCTGTCATTTTGAAAACCTTTTTTATCATGTCAAAATGAACACTTCTTATTGGAAACTCTTTGTCAGAATATAATTTGTCAGAATCATTTAAAGTGTATGCTACTTCAAATGTTTCATCATCCAAATTTGATTTTGATAACAAAAACTCTTTACTGTAAGCCCTTTTAACCGACGACTTTGGATTGTTGACCGACGAACTTGAACCTCCAGACCCAGACTTTGACTCAGACTCCTCATCTGTATCCAACACCTGATCGACCACTTTTTTTATTAACTCAGACTCATGATCAGTGTCAGACGATGTAAAAGTAACGTCAATGTTTTCTGGTAAATCATCAGTTGTATCGGTTTTTTGCTTTATATTGACTGCTTTTTCGACATGCTCCTCATTTGGTTTTCTGGGAGAATAACCTTCCCAAATTGGAGGCGGACACTTGTTATAAGTAACACTCGGTTTCTTACCAGTATCCTTCATCTTTGGCTTGTCATCTTTGAATACTTCAAAACCTGCAACAGTCGGATAAATTCGATCAATAAGATAATCAGAACTAGAATAACTCTGCAATAATCTTCTGATTCTCTCATTCTCAATCTTCTCCTTCTCTAACTCTTGCTTCCACTTTGCACTTTCTTCGATGTAAAAGTTAATAGCTTTCTGCTTTGTCATCAATGTTGCATTCATCATCGTCAAAGCATTTTCTCTTTCAGAGTTTGTCTTTTGAAGACCGGTTACTGTTCTGTTCAATACATCGTATGATTCCTTTACATAGTTAAGATTGAACAGTAATTGTTCCTTCATCTTCTCAAACTCTGCCATCTTCTCATCTTTTGCTGCACATTCTTTACAAGTCTCCAAACACTTCAAGCAAGGCTTGATGACTTCAACAATCTTTTCAACTTCAATAATTTTCTCAACTTCAACCAATTTCTCATCTTCAGTCACCTTTTCTGTTTCATCAACCTGCTCAATCTCAACAATCTTTTCATCAAAACTGTTAACTTCAACATTCTGAACAACACTTTCAGACTTCATTTCTTGTTGTACTTTTGCAGCTCGTTTCTCCTTCAGCTTTTCCAGACGATCAGCAAAATAAAAATGAAAACTTTCAGGAGAGAGATGAGTTTTAGCAACATTAATATGTCTTTCTTCCTCATCATCACTGCTATCATCAGTCGGTGATTGATCAAACTCAATTGACTTTTCAGAATTATTATCCGAAGAACCAGAATCAACTGGTGTTTGATCAAAAACAACTTCCTTTTCTGAACTTTCATCACTTTGTGAACTTTCATCTGCACTCTGTGATCCTTCTTCTGATGAAACAATGTTTCAACTTCATTCTTTACAGTTTCACCAATGGACTTCATCCATGTGGTAAACATATCTGGTTCTTTCACTATCTTCGCAATGAATGCTTTGAAATCTCCTTTCTCATCTGTAAACATATCCCAGCTAAATCCTTCTGGTAGCCTTTCATCATCTTGAAAGTTCCAGTTAAAATTTTCTTGATTCCCCAGACATGCTCTCTTTGAATCCTCAATCGCTTTTCTACCATGAGCCACTTGTGGTTCTTGCTATTGATGTTGACCGACTTGTTGGTAAATGGCTTTCCGATAGTAGTCATCTTTTCCGAACGGATTCTTTACATCACTAGCTTCTCTGTTCTTGCATTCCCTCTTGAAATGACCTTTCTCCCTGTATCGAAAACAAGTAACTTTAGATTTATCAAAACCCAAAGTAGAAACGTGTGCATCAAGAAAGTCATTTCTTCCAGTAATCAGCTTGAATTTTTCAGCTCTTCTAAGAACACAAGCTAGACACCATTTGATGTCCATTAGTTCCATTTCTTCAGCGTCTATCTGATCGTAATCGTCCTTTGTGAGCATAGGATTCCCGATCCGACCTGCAACCAAACCTTCATAAGATAGTAGCACGGAACCAAGCAACACCATGTGATCTTTAGCAACCTCTTCTGAAAAACTTTGACCATCAGGAAGATTCAAAGCAATATTGCATTGTATCACATAACCATTTCCAGTCTTTGTGCTTTGAGAATGAAAGCTTGATGTAGTATCTTTTGGATTGACACTCGGGTATGAAGAGAAACCACTACTACTTTTAGAATTTTGATCAACTTTTTCAGATGAATCTCCAGCACTAAACGCAGTTTGGATTTTCAGGCTTCTTTCAACTTCTGGAACACTGCCTTTGTAGTACATTTTTACATCTTGTTGACCACTTGGACTGTTCATCCTCGCGATCTTCTGCTGTTCCAAATCTTGACCCTCAATCTTCTCGATAAACTGAGAAATCGTTAACCCATCATAAACCCCAGTATTCTTCAAAATCATCAAGTATGTGCCCCATTCCTTTTGTGGTAAAGCGTCAGCTAACTTCTCTACCCATTCTTCACGATCCTTTTTTATACTCAGCATCGACATGGATCGCACTAAGTGGCAGTATCTTTCAATTAGCTTCTTTGTATCTTCACCCGGTAGACTTGTAAACAGATCAAATTCTTTCTTGAGCAGTGCTTTCTTGCTCTTGATCATATTCTCACTACCCTCAAACTTGACTCTAAGAGCATCCCAGATCGATTTTGAAGTCTTGTCATGTTGAAGTAACACAAAGATGTCTTCTTTGATAGCTTGCTGAAGTAAACTGATCATCATTTTTTCAGCTCTATACATATCACGTTCTTGATCACTAAACTCAGATATTGCTTTCTCAACATGCAGATCAGTTTGTGGTAAAACATATTTCTTCAGAATGCACTCCCAAGATCTGAGATGGTTAGCTTGAACCCAGTTTTCGAATCTGTCTTTCCATCCGTAGTACTCTTCTATGCTCATCAGTTTAGGGGGTTTTTGTAAGGTTCCGGTTTCATTTTCCAGATTCATGTTTTGAGCAATGACAGCCGGACTAGTTGGGGATGTTGCAAATGCGTTGTAAAACTCTTCACTCATGATTCAAAATCGAAGAATTTCTCAAACAAACTTTCAAATGAACTGGTTCACCTCGTAAAAATACCCGACAAACGAACAAACAAACAATCAGTTTAAACGTACTGAATACGTAAAAGTGTGTGTTGATGAAAACAATCTAAGACTCGTGTCGAAGATTTGCGGACTCGTTCCAATGTTGTTCGAGTGAACTCACTGACTGAATGGACCTGATCGGAATGAAATGGATTCAAAAAGGCCTTAGAGTGATTTGGGCTAAAAACCTTTTAAAACAAACACTTAACAAGTCTTGTAAATGTATATACTCAATTGACTGACACAAGATGATAAGTTCGATATAGTGGGCTGATACCTCGGTATGGGCCGGCAAAAACAATTATATCAATACACACTGATTGGACCGAATATAATCACTAAGCTGACAACCATAATTGTTTCACATGCAAATCTGAGTAGCCTATTCAATTCTCATGACCGACTACAATCACTTAGTAGACGACAACTTTTTAATTGATCAACACAACCTGATTGGGCCTTCAAATATATGCTATCTGATATGATTGGGCCCAGATTTCTGACATCCACAATACTATTATACTTGACCAACACAATTTTCTATTCACATGCAAAACTGAAACTCAACTCATGATTTCTTTTCCCACTACCAATGACCTGACAAACTTGTATAATGTTTCACACACTCGATGTACACACTCAAGTGAACTGGTGATTCAAGCGGTCGTTTCAAGCGAGACTCATGATGTAAACTCAAGCGAAAGGTCTATTTCAAGCTGAACGGCATGTAAATTCAAGCGAAAGGTCGTTTTCAAGCGGAACACCATGTAAATTCAAGCGAAAGGTCGATGACATCAGCATTTCGAACAACTTTTCAAGCGAAAGTATAAATTTGAACCAGATTTAAACCGATTTTAACGCTGAAACTTTCCAGGATTTGTTAATACATGAATACGCACAAGATATGTGAATTTGAGCCGATTTTAACCGTGAAAATTTTTTAATTTTGAAAAAGAATGGTGTAGAAATCAGAAAAAGTGATGAAAACAGGCTGTTTTGGCAAGATCTCTTCCTCCTGAGCTCTGATACCACTTGTAGGATCGAATTTTGACCCGAATGAGTCGTTCAGAAGAGCTCAAATCCATTTCAGAGGCGGAAACAAAGAAACGGACGTGAAAACAGCTTGATTCACACTATAATCCTCTTATATATTGATTTAACAACGTATACAATCATGAGAAATACCGGCAGCACTTCGGTATCAAATCTGAAATTTGTTCCAAATGAAATGACAACATGCCTATTTATACTATTCATTTTCGCTTGAAATGAACATGGTTGCTTCAAGCGAAACTCTCAAGCGAAACCTCCTAATTTGTCTTCAAGCGAAACCAACAATAAATGAAATCTAAAATATGTTTCATGTTTGCATGCAATTTCATGTGATGTTGTCATGTTGTGATGTCATCATTCTTGATGATGGCTTCATATCTTGATCAGATCTGTAACGCAACCAAGACTCGATATAAGACGAAGACGACAGATGAATGCACTAACATGTTCTCCCACCTCCCGAATCCTGTTCCCTGCATCTATCAGCTCCTCGCCAAAACGGCGGAGTTCAGCTAAGTTTTCATTACTCATTGGTTGATTTGGTGCAGGTTCTGGGTCGAACTGAGGGAAAAAGGTATAAGGATTATTTAGGAGGTTTTGAAATTGCCAGTTGTTGGTCCAATATTCGTCCATTCCTAGAGGTTTAGTATGGATCAGAGGGTCTGGGATGGCTGGTTCCAAGTTTACTGGAAGTTGGGTTTCAGCAGGATAAGGGAAGATTGATAGGCCTAAGGATATCATAATTTGCCAATATGCGATCTAGTTCTTCCTGCAGTGGCAATTCTTCGGCTTGCTTAGAACTTTCCCCAATTTCTATTTATACTTGTCTAAAACTTTCCCCCATCTCAATCCCTTTTCCTTTATCCATGGGATTTTCTATCTTGGGAACTTTCCTAGTCGCTGGTTTTCTTCTGCGCACTCGCCTCCAACCCACAAATCTTCTTATCTTTGGCTTTGATTTCTCCTGGAGGTGGAGCTTGAAATTCCATAGGTTCCTCAACATCGGCCAAGTAACCAGTAAAGTCTCTGGAAACTTCTACTTTAACAGGGTAGAGATTGAGATTCTGAAGGGCTTCAGATAACTCATTCATGCTGTTTAGCATATATGCAAAATGCACACAAAATGCTAAGTTAAAAGTTCACAGACGAATATTTAATTTAACTACTAAAGTATTATTGCACATGTTTAATACAAAGTATAATTAAAATTCAAAATATACTAGTGGTTATTTATTATATTAAAGTTTCTGGCTTATGGATAATATAGGTGCTAATACTGGGTCGGGGTGTTGGCAGTTTAAAGGTTAACATTTACTGCTACAGTAGCTAACATGTAGAGATTTGCCCATTTTTCATCTAACCCATCTTCCCATGGTGGGTTTTCACCTGTTCCATGAGTCTCTTTAACTATCACTTCTTTTGTTTGAAACTTCGTCATTTTCTCTTGACTTTTTCTAATAATCAAACTTCTTTTATTTGGGGTAAGTGGTTTCTCATATTGTGCCTTACGAATAAATATTCCCTCCTCAGTATCTACTGAGTGTCTTGAGGAATTTGATTGGGATGAAGTTCTAATATCTTTAGGTGTGCTATCTAATTTAAGATAGATATCCGATATTCTTTGCTTACCCATACTTTAACTAACAAGTAGTCAGTTAATAAAACACATATTCACAAGAAGATAATCAGGAAAATTAAGTATTTTTAAATACTTAATAGGCTTAAATCAGTGGCTCTGATACCACCTTTTCCTGTCACGGCCCCAGCCCCGGTTTGACCCGGTCAGGAGCCGCGGGACAGAAACCCGTGGTATTTATTAAATGATGTGACAGCGGAAGATTTATCAGGATCTTTTAAAACTTGAAAATGCCCGATTATTTTATTTCATAATTCGGGATAAACCCCGTAATTTACAATAGAGGAATTTTACTAGGAAATTCCCTGATTTATAAAACATGTTTATTTATTTTAACTGAGCCACCTCTTCAAGCTTGTTAGTGCTCCGTAGCACGTTTCTTTGATTTACAGCAGGTCGCCTGAAACATGTTTTAAAAATATTTTGTCAGCGGGGAAATACTGGTGAGTCACTCATTTTGATAAAATGACACATAGTTATAAATTACAGCATAAGAGCGATTACAATGGCTTCTATCTTATTTTTATCTGGCGTCGTGTCACCTAGTGACGATGGTCATACCACTATTGGGTCTTTCCCCAAGTAGTGATGATTATCACGGTTAGGATTTATTAGCCTAACTGTGAGAAATTAGTAATGTGCACAATACCCCAATTAGCCAGTGATTCAAGATAACCATGACTTAATCCCTATAATTATAACATTTGAAAATAATTGGAGTATTGTAAAATACTTTTGATAAAAGAGAATGACTCACATTGCAGATTTATACGGGCAGAGTTTAGCCTACTGATTAGCATTGTAACCTAATTTAAATAACAATGCACACGAACTAGGTCAGTAACTAATACAGCATTTACGATAACTCACGAGATAAAACCCTCACGATGAATGACAAAGTGCAATACTTAAACATCCATCGAATTCACGACGAATGACAAAGTATAACCCTAATTTGAGCAGCACTTAAACATTCATCGGATAGTTTTAATCGATCGGACATTGAATCGTAGCAGCGATCGAGTTAATACCCTGTATCGTAGCAGCGCCTCGCTATTATAATAGTAAATTCGACTTTTAAACAATATACTTTCGTTTTTGAAAGTTGTTTTCGACACAATTGAACTGCTCCTGATCCAAGCTATTTATAGCTGAAATATGGGTCTCACGCGGCCCGCGTGAACCCGTACTCGATCTTTACGCGGCCCGTGAGGGCAACCTAATCGTAGATTAGGCTTGCTGGGTCATGAGTAGGTGTGCCACGTGGGTGACACATGGATCGGGAACGCTTATCCGGTCAAACACATGTTGACGCGGCCCGCGTAAGGGTCTGGTCATCCTTTACGCGGCCCGCGAGAGGACCAGAAATCTTATTTTCTTGATTTTTGATACGGATTAGGGTTTCAGGGGTCCGGGTTTCCACTTACGGGTCGGTTTGGAACATTTTTAAAGGTCCTTACACTTGAACTGCACGGATGATTCCTGTCCTTAAAGGATTTTACGCGCTCGTATTGTTGTGAGCTGCAGCGTAAACTCCCAGGATTTAATGCAGAACTGATCCGGTATTCCAACAGCAATGGAAACCAGAAAACGCAGAAGCTGGAGAAGAAAACTAGAGCACACAAAGGTGGGAGGAGGCTGCGAAATTATGAGTGTGTGAATGGGTAGCACGAGTCTTTTATATATAGGCTGTGATCACACCAAAGAATGAGAAAAACGGGGAGTGGGATAACCATCCAAAACCAAATTCGGTTGCTGGAGATATCCCACACGAATTCGAATTACTAGAGATAATGAGATAACCCCCACTGTTTCGAATTCACCTTTATATCCTTGTCTCATTCGATCCACAGATCTGACACACCTGAACCGGACCCTAGCTAAAAAAATCTCCTCGCGACGATGAATACGTGAAGTGCAAAGTGCGCCTCAAACGCGCCCATTCGCGCCTCAAACGCGACCATTCGCGAGCTCGCGGCTCGGCTCAGCTCGGCGCGCGTGTGGGCTTTATCCACTTCTCAACCCATCTAACACTTTGGTGGACCATAAGGAGTAATCCCTTATAAACCACTCAAATTTCACTTCCCTCACCAATTTGGGATGGAGGAAACATGCCAACTTGTATGTTCCCCTTTAATATTTCCAACACAAGGTAATACTAAAAAACTAGGGGTGTGGTGTGGCATGTCTTAGCTTGCCGTGGCCAGCCAAGTGGATTTTTTTCTGGTTTGGAAACAGCTAGATCGAACGAGCCAATCAAAATTATTTGTGTTAGCATAGGGTTTTAGTGACCCAATTACATTAATTCAGTAAGTATGATATAATTACTGACACTTATCGGTAATGAAAACAGGTTGAGGTTTGCCCGTTCGTTCCAAAATACACATTTGCATTAGCCGTAAAGTTGCTATTGGGAGTGCGTGATCCGACGGCGCTGAAGAAGCTTGTGTTTCCGTTCGTGGAGGTGGCCAGTGGAATCATAGCGGTCCCGATCAACATTCCAGGAACAAGGTTTAACCGTGGCGTCAAAGCGTCCGAAAGGATTCGTGAAGTCATTAATGGCATAATCGCGCAAAGGAGGAAAGATCTTGCCGACGGAACAGCTGATCGGTCGCAAAATTTGCTTTCGCACATGATTGTTAAGGTTGACAAACGGAATCAAGACAAGAACAACGCTCCGACGACCGACGGGGACATGTCCAGTGACTTACTAGGGTTGCTTATCGGTGGATATGACACCATCAACACCACCGTCGTGTTTATTATGATGATGCTTGTTGACTACCCCGATGTCTACCAACGAGTTCTAACAGGTCAAAGCAATGAGCATACCATACGTGTAAACGAGCTAAGCCATCTGTGAGCGCTACTAGAGAAAGGCTCGTTAAAAGTTCGAATTAAGCCCAACTCGAGACTAATAATAAGTTTGTTAAATAAACGTACTCTCACTTGAGTTCAGTTATCGAACTCGAGCCTAAATGAATATTAAACATATATTAATTTATATTATTATATACACAAGATAAAATCAATTATATAATATTTATTTATGTTATATATGAAAATAATAATTATAAATAATATAAATTAATTGATAAATACACAAGGTGAGTTAAGCTTTATACACATAGTTTTTATACTAAATGTATTTTTTAACAATTTTATATATATAGTTTTCGAAGGACCATTAATATTAATTTTAAATTTAAAATAGTATATAGCTTTTTAATAATTTATTATATCAATATATTTTTTTAATATTTACTTTTAACTTTTAACATATTTTCATTTTTTTCCTATTTACTTTTAGCTTTATATATATAGTTTGCATCTGACCGTGAGTAGTAAGTTTTAATTTAAAATAATATATAGCTTTTTAATATTTTGTTATATTAATATATTTTTTTAATATTTACTTTTAACTTTTAACATATTTTTTTTCCTATTTACTTTTAGCATTAACTTTTAACATATTTTCATTTTTTCCTATTTAGTTTTAGCATATTTTTATTTTTTCATTTTCTAAAACCATATTTTCTTTATTATTTATTTTTGTTTTTAATAATTCTTTTTTCTTTTTTTTTAAATCATCTTTTCTTTATCAATTAATTTGATATTTTTTAATAACTTGTGTTCATTATTTTTTTCTAAAAACTTAATTACGTAGTTGTCCTTAATCTTTACCCTCGACCAGTATAAGTTTTATTAAAAACGAATTTTATATTCAAAAATAAAGTATTTATTTGGTATCGTAAACTGATACGATGATAGACTAAACTGATACTAACGCTTGGCTTTCTAAACAACATGCTACATTTTTAAATAACGTTTGTTTTACGTTATCATTTGTTCCATTTCGCCGCAACGCGCGACAGAAAAAAAAAAACCTAGTTATTATTATATACAAAGTTATGATAAACTAAAGAATAATATATGTTATGTTATATATATAAAAACTATAATATTATATATACATATAGGGATGGGTTAACATACAAAATCCCTTAATGCACGATGCGTACGAGATGAAATTACGCACGTTATAACACTCAAAACCCTAATCACACATATTGAAAAACCATACATCACGCATGTTGAAAACCATAATCATGCATGTACAAAATTAGAAATCACGAATGGGGTAAAAACCTAGTCACGCATGCTATAAAACTAATTACGCATGCTATAATTTCATCTCGTACGTATTGTACTAAGTGATATTGTATTTTACACTTTCACTATATATATATATATAGGGGAGGGTTATCTTGAGAACGCTAAATATTGGGAGAACCGTGAGAACGAATGAGAAAACCAATCAAAACCGACTTTTCTTAATACAAACCTCATTCGAATTAAAATACAACATCGAAAAAGAATTGACAACATCAAATAATCCATTTCTCCTCTCAAAATCACTCTTACTAGATTTTTTTCACATGTGTAAATATAACAAATTTACACATGTGTAAATGACAAACTTACACATGTGTAAATGTTCGTTATTTACTTACGAATTCATATAAATTTAAACGTGTAAATTTAATTTCTAACATTAAGTAAGTTTGAAAATAGTGAATTGCAAGTTTTGTGAGACTTTAAGTAATTTTGAAAATAGTGAATTGCAAGTTTTGTGTTTTATCTAAGTACCAAATTTTAGGCGATGTCTTTTGTCTATAAATTTGATAGGTTTTGTACTTAATATTTTAAAATGTTACATGCTTTGTCCTTTGGTCCTAACCTAATCAATTTTCTTAGTTAAATCAAATCATAGAAGGGTACTTTAGTCTTTTTACCTATTTAGATTAAAATGTTTTAATAAATAAAACTAAAAAATTGATATCTACCTCCTCTCTCTACCCCCCTCCAAATCTCTCCCTCTCTCTACCATCATCATCAACACCTGCCATCATCCACCAACTGTAATGTGTCGATTTTTGTAACTTTCCTTATTAAAAAAAACTTTGTTTGTATTTCTATTTATGGAAACTTGTATTCGACTTTCATTTCCAAGCATTGTAATCCAAGACTTGAATCGTAATAAAAAACTCGATCTTTTTATACATCTTGTTATACATAATTCGTAAATATTTGTTTTAAATTTATTATACGTGCATACTTGATACAATTATATGCAAATCCATACTTGTTTATACATGCAAAATTCATTTATAACATTCATTTATTCATACATTACACATAGCACTTACACATTTAAAACGCTTAAAACCGACAAAACGCGGGAAATCTACAAACTTGAATCTTCGTGCAATAGGGAAAACCCCTCTCATGCGAAAGGATCCCATTCCGCACGAAAGGACCCTGTCGCCCGAAATCCCAATCGTTCTAAACACATTCCCAGCCTATGAATACGCACCCACACCCTCATTTCTCACCTTCCACAACACTGAAATTCTCTCTCTTTTGAGCTGAGCTATTTCCAGAACCTTTCAAAGTGAGTTTGCAACTCACTAACACCTTAATTTCTTACATTTTCTTCTACTTTTTACTACCTTTTCTACATTTCTTTGATCTCAACACTTGGTTTCTCATATTCGCCTTGGCAATCTGACAATAACACTCAATTATATTAAGGACCAAGTTAAAGATTTAAGGTCTTCTTTCAAACTTTCTATAAAATAAACCTTCTGTTATTGAACTTGGCCAAATCAGGGACTCACCATGCTCACAAGCTAGGTTCATAGTTGTGGTTAGTGTTAGGGTTGATTCTATCCAAGAAGGTGAACAGTTCAAACAAAACCGAACTGTTTTCTCCTCGAAACAGAGTCTCTCACACGAATGGCCAGTCCATTCGCACGAAAGGAGTCACCTTTCGTGCGACAGGACCACCCTTTCGCACAAAAGGTACTTTTTCTTCCCGTTCTTACATTTTCCGAGCGTTGAATGTTAATCAGATCCTCATTTCCAATATGAACGATTCTGATATAACAGTGTGTGAACCGTGGAAGCCTTGGCTTCCAATCTAGTTCCACCACCTCACTTGAATTTGGAAAATGAGCACCCAAACAATCTCCTAGACCTAGAATAATTTAACCTCGTCCAGCCTCCTACACTTAGTTCACTCCTTCCATGTTGAGACGACACACTCGGGTTGTTCTTGTTCGGTTGTTTGGTTATTTACTTGCTGTTCTTTGCATTCTGTATTCATGACCAACCGGTTAGTTAACTTAGTTAACTAACTTGTGCTTTGGTGAACTATAATGGGGTTATTACCTCCATGCATGACTTCTATGAACTCTATGACATTCTGGACTGTTACTATACTATATCTATAACATATAACACAACTGGATAGACAAACACAGCTGACTAATGGTTAAAAACGCTCGAAACGAAGTTCGGTTCGCACCGAACAGGTCCCTATCGCACGAAAGGATACCCCTTTTGCGCGAATGGTTCCCAGTCGTGCGAACTGTCCAGTCACCCGAATAGTTTGTGTTGTTTTGGTTTCCGTTTATTCTGTTTCCGCGTTCCTCGTTACTAATTCTGACGGGCAAATCAGGACCCGTGAAATCACAGAAACTCAGTGTCTTAACGAGTGCTTGGACATAATATATTTTATGTTTAAGTTATACTTTTATACTATATATTACATACTTTAATTCTGAATCCAAAATCCTACGTTAACTCTAACACTCACACCTCCGTTTACCCACCTACAGGGTAACCTCGGTGGTCCAAGCGCTCTCATCAACAACTCAACTCTTCTACTTGCGGGATTAACTAAGAAGATTTTGCAAAACCGTTAGTATACTCGAACGCCCTTTTTCCATTTTTCACTTTGGGTGCAATGTGTTTCCTTATAAACCTACATAGTTACACTTAGACATTTATACAAACACACAAACAGTCCAATACATGCATGCCAATACCTCTACAAACACTACATGTCGTGCCAGAGGGGACAAAATAGATATTCCTTGTTGGTGACATCTGGCCCAAGGCCCGTCAGCCTATTTCCTTCTCCACACTCTTCGGCTATAAATACCATCCCATTTCCTTCTCCACACTCTTTGGCTATAAATACCAACTTTCAACCACGGGTTTAAGGATTTGAATTCTCTCACTCTCACTCATAACACACACCTGCTTTAATCTTCTTAAAGCCTTACTTATTATCATACCGGAGGGTGGTTATGAGAAGAACCCCCCCCCCCCACAGCTCCTTCTCATAACGAGCTCACGGTGTTATTGTTTTGCATATTAGCTCTCAAGACTCATTCAGTCTGGTGGTCTAGAAGTGATTAAGGATTAACCCTATTGTCAAAATTTACATCTCAGGTTCAATCCCCTTGTGGATTGAACTGGTGTTTCATCACACACCAAAACCCAAAACAAGACTCGACCACGCCTCATATAAAACCCTAGTTTCGCGAAGAACATCGATCGGGTCACCCACCGGCCCTTACCCAATCTCGCTTTTCGTAGCTTTCTGTTTTTAGAAAGTTCATCTTGTAATTCTATTTTCGGGAACCCGTTTCCTTTGTAATCGTATTTCGTTTCAAGCTATTGTAAATCCGAGACTTGATCGTAATGAAAGGAATCTTTTATATGAAATATACATCGTTTATACATTATTTATACATTGATACATACGTTTGTTTGACACATGATTCGTAATTCGCATAAACATAAGCTTAACTCGTAAACAATGATCGTGTATTCATAATCCCTAAATCTTCATACATTCAAACACTTGGTTATTCGATTATAAGATTAAGTTGTATGTTTTTTTTCACTTGATCATACCAAACTATAAACCATACATACTTGTTACATTTCATGTGTTATACACACCTATGTTATCACACTTTTTGCTAAATTAAAACATGTCATTTATGCATTTTGGACCTTGTTACAAGTTACATACATACTAGACACCATGTAACACTTTATTAAACATCAAATATATACCTTCTAATGTAAAAAAAAAATAAAAAAAATTATAGGGTTGTTAACAGCCTTGCCTCAGCCCAGTTAAATCCTTTGTTTTGAGTTATTCAGCCCACTAAACACTTCTAAAGCCCAACCCAATGAAACCCTAATCCATCCCCTATATAACCCAAGCATCCTCCATGCATTTTTCACTTTCTAAACACTCGCCATTCACTCTCAAACACTCCAAACCGTAGCTGACTTCTGAAGTTCCAGCAGATTGATACTACTTCACTAAAGTGAGCATAACTCACTCAATTCTTATCCGATTCACTCATTCTTTTTGCTACTTCTTTGTATTGACCTTATCTACATTTCCATGGGTTTTCCCTGGAAAATCAGAGCCTGGAACGTCGCCAAAAGGGCTCCAAAGTTGACTGATTTTTATATTCATGTTTCAATCGTTGATAAACTTGTTTAAACTTGAGGAAACTCATCTCAAACCTATTTCCTTATGCTTATAACCACATCTATGGTTAGTTAGGCTTAAAAACAAGGTTGAGACATTCAAAATCAGAGGTATAAACCTCATAAACTTTTTGTTTTGTTCAAGGGTTTAACCCACAAGTGATGTTCAAGTTCAAGACTTGATGTTTGTATGATTTAAGATTAACTTGGGTTATCCTACTTAAAAATCCACACATTGCTTGATGATTTCTCATAGATTAGTTGTTCATATTCTTTTATTACTTGTAAGTTCTTGACCATCCTTGTATGTTCATAACATCAAGTGTAGTGGTGAACACTTAGAGGTGCCTAAATGGAAGACTTTTCTTCCTACCTCCTACATGAATTCTATGACACTTAAGAGGTTCCTAAATGGAGGATTCATCCTCCTACCTCATGCTTGAACTAATGGACTTATTGATATATTACATAACATATATAATACTTATATAAACTATCCAAATATTCGAACCTTTGATGATGAATTTGTGTTCATTCGTCAAAGTACTAGATTGCATCATCTAAGACCTAAAACTTGTTATGATTCTAATGGGTGTTCTACCCATGAAAACATTCTAACCCTTGGGGTTTCATAGTGTCAAACAGGTATTATGTGTTAAAAGATGATTACTTTCATATGTTATATTTTTATGTTTTAAATTCCGAATCTCGACTCTAAACATACCTTGAACTTTAACCCTTATACATTTGATCTCCTAATGTCATTGCTCATCAACAATTGGATAATCAGAAAGCATATGCAAATTTTGTGAGTATACTTGACCCATTTTACTGTTTTCACAGTTTTGGGTGTAACATGTTTTATATAAAACACACTTATTATACATATTCTTATGCAAATACATAAACAAACGATCCAATACATGCTTACTATTTGTTATGCTTGATTCGTGTTCTCTGGCTGATTCTTATGTGATGAACTTGTCATTAGATTCGTACAAGCCTCCACTTAACATGTATAGCGCTATAGGAGTAACGCACCGCCCATGAACGAGAGGTCATGTTAGGTTTATTCATTCATACTTGCGTAAACTAAGGGTTGACTTGTAAATCGCATGCCAGTTTAATACGTTAATCTTGATAACTAGGTTTGCCATGTGGATTGTTCCTTATCATTTTTATACTTATATACTACGCACCAAACTTGTATGCTCACCAATACTTTTTGTATTGAACTACAATTTTAAAACATGTTGCAGGTTTAGCGATGATGTTGGTGATGCATGGAATCTAGTAGGATGCTTAGATACACACTTTAAATTTGCATTCTTATTGTATTGTATTTTGTTACTCATGTTGTATTTATTTCAAATCTTTGTAATTGACTCTTTAGAAATGAAATGGAAATTTATTATTTAAATACTTGTCACAAATAGTGTTATGAAGTCTCTTGCAATCTATTTCGTCTCACTCCGATGTTTCCGCCATCGGTTGGGGTGTGATAGATTGGTATCAGAGCCATAACTATAGGGAATTAGGAAAAAAAATTGCCATGCTTTTGACCTAGTCTATAGTTAAGCACCAAATTCGACCATATTTGCTTCACATGCTATTTTATTGAAACATCTTTATGTGTTATTCTTGAAATGTCTTTTACATGTTATTTTCTTGAAATGCTTTATGTGCTTATACTTGTTATTATTATTTTGAACATACGTCTTTTACACGTTTATACAAAGGAGACAACTTCACCAAAATAGGCGTGAAACCCACAATTTGGTGAACAACTCTCAATCCATCTACTTTTCCTTTTTACATGAAATTCACCATCAAGATAGGAGTGAAATCCTCTCCTTGATGGAGAAATTCAAATTTCAAATTCTAGTGGACCCTCGTCAAAGTGTTGAAATTAAATTTTGACCCGACGAGTACCAACCACACTTAGGATACGAAATCGCCAAGTTAGGGGTGAAACCTGCACCTTGTCGACTAGCTCTACTCCTTGATTTTCATAAATCCCGCCAAGTCTCGAAATTTCAATTGATTTGGGGCATGTAGTAACCGGAAGGGTAAATACTGTTAACCGACTTGTCGGCGAGAGTATTTTGCCTATTAGGCCAAAGCATGCTCCTCAAATTCAAAAGACTTTTCGATCACTTTGGTTAGTCAAAGTTCCATTTTGGAACCATCCAAATTTTAATCAAACATGTGTTTCTATTATTTATTTTATACGATGCAATCTTTCAAATTCAAACTAATTTTCGATATTCTCTTTTCACACACACGACATATTAAATCATTTCATACATTTATACATATGCATGATTTCATAAAATTTTATTTATATTTCTTATAACAACAAATGGAGACATATCATCAAGATAGGAGTGAATTCCTTACCTTGACAATTAACTCCACTCCCTCTTTCTTAAAACGACCTCACCAACGAGTTAGGGGTGATTCCCTAACCTAGGTGATCGTTACCAACAATTTTCCTTCAAAATATCTTATTATGCAAACCCGATCATGTTTTATACCTAAATCGTTTATCATTATTCAAAATACAACTTATACAGATTTTAAAATACATTGTTTTATCAAACGTACTTCTTATCCTACAATCTATTTTCACTCAACTCATATACACGAGATTCTTAATCATGTCTTAAAACATTTTATTACCCGAATTTCAAAACCTTACGAAATGCTACCTATCAATTTAATCGGTCCAATGAATCTCTTGCCCATGAACTTCATATTCGACTTAATCACTAAAACACACACTCACGTTATACCACCATACTAAAGACTTTCATTCTCAATCGAAATTCAAACCAACTTTCTTGTATACTTATAAGATCTTATAGATATTATATGATCGTTTTACCAAAGACTCTTTTCAACATCAATAAATCATTTGTTAAAACTTTTTTTTCAATAATCACTAAGTCCATTTTGCTAAATTTCTTTTCTAAGGATCAACGTTTTCATAAGAACCTCCAAAATTCAAAATGTCTTGCTTTGATGCAAATGAAACAAACCTATTATCTCCGAAAACCATTTTCTACACCGCTTAATTCGTCTTTCAAATTTCAAAACACGTGGGCTAGGAGACTTCATGAGGACCGACAATCTTCAACATACGTAAACTTTTTAAAACAAAAGTAGTATTTCCATTCATTACAAAACACGTTATGCATACCCAATGAATACTTTATATCGCCTTGCATTTACAAACTATATTCTACCTTCCAAATCAAAATCGATCTATTTTAATTCAATAAACTCAACATTTCGCTTAAACAACTATACATGTAATTCATCATACACAATTTAATCGATACCTCGCGACGAAATCTCTTATATCATTCGTTTTACATATTCAAATTTCTCGAGCGTTTTTTTATGTCCAAATTTGTTATGCCTCAACATACACTATATACGTAATTTTTTTATTCGTACTTACACTTATACTCATACTACTCGTACGTTTTATGTCTATACTCATACTTACATGAATATTCATACTTAAACTTATATTATGCTCATACTTTCATTCATACTCATGATTCATACATTCGTACCCGTGCGCGAGTGGAATCTGAGGGATTCGCTTACGTGGGTCCCATACATACTTAAGCATGGACTTGCTTATACACTACATTCTTATACGTACTCATTCATATTTTCAAATACCTTAATTCATATGCAACTAGTACAAGCTATGCAGATCATGCGAAGATCGGTATAATCGCGGGTGCACACGGGGTTATAATGATAAGCGCATGAGAACCATAGAGTGTACTGTTGTATATGGTAAGACACGGAACGTAACATGACACCGGATACGAAACGGACGTAATATGGTCAAAACATGGTGGATACGCCCCTGGTACTTCCTATATATAAGTGTTTTCACCATGTTACCAAACTTTCATAAAAGGTGCTATGAAAAATTCAGTGTTTTGCAGACCTTTGGACCTAATACAAATTTTATACAACTCACAAACGCATTATATCCGAGTATCCACGACGAGACCTCATTCTTAACACCTCACCTTTGTCTATCCGATACTTATACTATTCTGATACTCGTAATTCGCCCATTAGATCAATCGCCCACTTTTCATATCTCCCATTTTCTCCATTATCCTTGTCCTTATTCGAACCCCGTTTACAATCGAGTCTGCTTAAACGTTCGAATCCTAACTTATCTCCTTACCTTAAAACTATCTTCCTATTCTTGTACTAACATACTTAGTAGACCGTTATCACTATATTTTAAAAGTACCAAACCTTTTCATCCCTCTCAATAAACAATTTTTTTACGAATGTGTGATTTTATACTATCCTTAAAAACTTCCTATGTAAACTAACCCACTTTCCATCAAAATACAAACCGTTTCGTACAAAATCTTCCTTCTTAATACGGCATATTTTTAATACATCTCCAATTTAAGTTATTCAAACTTGCTTAAACTCACTTTACCTATATACGCACCTACACGTTTTTAATTATGTTTGGTACCTCAAATTATTTTGGACAAAACGAAATCCTTTGCAAACCCATCTTGTCATTCCTCAAAATTTCGTACTTTTTATATTTCAAAATTTTTGAGTCTCAATTTTAATCACCTTTTTTGCCAAGACTCTTTCAAGTCTTCCTCTTAAATAAATTTCTGGACGAAATTTCCTAAAGGAGGGGAGACTGTAACGCCTCGCTTTTCGCAGCTTTCTGTTTTTAGAAAGTTCATCTTGTAATTCTATTTTCGGGAACCCGTTTCCTTTGTAATCATATTTCGTTTCAAGCTATTGTAAATCCGAGACTTGATCGTAATGAAAGGAATCTTTTATATGAAATATACATCGTTTATACATTGATACATACGTTTGTTTGACACATGATTCGTAATTCGCATAACATAAGCTTAACTCGTAAACAATGATCGTGTATTCGTAATCCCTAAATCTTCATACATTCAAACACTTGGTTATTCGATTATAAGATTAAGTTGTATGTTTATTTTTCACTTGATCATACCAAACTATAAACCATACATACTTGTTACATTTCATGTGTTATCACACTTTTTGCTAAATTAAAACATGTCATTTATGCATTTTGGACCTTGTTACAAGTTACATACATACTAGACACCATGTAACACTTTATTAAACATCAAACATATACCTTCTAATGTCAAAAAAATAAAATAAAACAAAAATTATAGGGCTGTTAACAGCCTAGCATCAGCCTAGTTAAATCCTTTGTTTTGAGTTATTCAGCCCACTAAACACTTCCAAAGCCCATCCCAATGAAACCCTAATCCATCCCCTATATAACCCAAGCCTCCTCCATGCATTTTTCACTTTCTAAACACTCTCAATTCACTCTCAAACACTCCAAACCGTAGCTGACTTCTGAAGTTTGAGCAGATTGATACTACTTCACTAAAGTGAGCATAACTCACTCAATTCTTATCCGATTCACTCGATTCTTTTTGCTACTTCTTTGTATTGACCTTAGCTACGTTTCCATGGGTTTTCCCCGGAAAATCAGAGCCTGGAACGTCGCCAAAAGGGCTCCAAATTTGACTTATTTTTCTGTTCATGTTTCAATCTTTGATAAACTTGTTTAAACTTGAGGAAACTCATCTCAAACCTATGTCCTTGTAAGATCGATTCGTGACCCAATACGAGTCAATCAGAAGAGTTCTTGTCTGTTTCAGAGGGGTAAACAAAGAAACAGACTTGTAAAACAGCTTGTTTCACTCTTAAACGTCTTGTATTATTGATATAACAGCAATACAGATCAAACGACGCATCGGCAGCAGTTCGGTACCGGAATTCTCAAAAGTTACAAATGATTTCGTTTGGGAGGTATATATAGGGGATCTAATTCCGTTTGAATTTGACAGTGTGTCAGTTCAAGCGGAATTAACTATGTTAATTTCGCTTGAAACTGCACATGTCTCTTTTAAGCGGAATTACCTCCTTCAAGAGAAATTAGCTCAAAACACCACCCAAACCCTAGTTTTCTCGTACAACGCTCCCTGATCTAACAATTCTAATACTAGACTCGATACAAGACGAAGTCGACAGACGTATGCACTAACAGACTCCCCCTCGAATGTTGACGAGTCTTAAGTGTCGAGTCTTCAACGTCTTCAATCTTTATCAGTCTTCGGGCTTCCTTCACTCTAAACTTTCAGGATCAAACTCCTATCTCTAATAGACTCTCTCTCAACTTGTGCTAGGATCGTAGACTGGCTTTTACAGGATCAGGATCGAAACCTGACTCTCTATTCTGAATCAGAATCCAGGCAGTCCTGCACATCCTCTACCACAAAGTAAATTTTACAAATTAACAATTTGACAAATTTAAATTCTACTATCCACTCATAGATACAAACTTAACACATCAATTTCAAGTATCGATCAAAATGATTTAACATGTTAATCTCTGATGAACCACTTGTAAGAACATCTTTTCATATCACACACTCCCAAACCTGTTCGTCAAGTTTAGCACTCGGAATTTTGAAAATCAGCTTTTCAACGTCAGTTGTCTAAAACCTTTTTTAATTTTTCAAAATTTATGCTAAAACACACCGAAAATCTTTTTGGATTTATGATATGAAAGAAATACAGAAAAGAAATATTTACATACAATATTTTTTGTGAGTTTGCGTAAGAGGATCATATCAGTTTCCGAGACAGATCACCAACACCGTTAGGCTTTAAACATTTTAAGTTCTAAACGATTCACTTAGATTGTCAGTATACTGGTCCACCTAAATTCTCACACAAATTTCAATTGTTTCGAGATACGATATTAATGTTTTAGAGACTTAAACTTATTCGCGTGTCCCACCTCAGAATATACTCCCGTATCCAGATCCCAATATTCAGTCTTACAGGTGAGTATACCTAGATGATATCTGTAAGGGGTTAAATTGCGAGGGCCGTGAGAGCTCAGGTCAGAACTTCCGTTCAGCAGAGAGATGACGGCTTCGACTTTTGGTATGTCCCCTTTAGAGGATCTTTTCTTCAACAGCACATGATTAGCATTTTTCAATGTTTCATCATTTTTTATGCTGAGGGCGGGCTATATTTCAAGCAAGCGTAAAGTATTCTCCGGAGACTAGGCCATTGCTTCCGCAAAATCAGAAGTCCCGGGATAATACCCCAGATATCACTAAGCATAAAGACCTAGTATCTCAGAAAGAGGGGTCCTTTAAACAAAATTTCGGGGGTTACCCATATATCCGAGAGATGTTACCCACGAGATAAGCAAGTTTGAATTTAGGTTTATATCTCATCACAATCTACTAAATGTGCAAAAACCTACTAGCATATCATCAGTGAGACCATTTATCACATTTTTTCTTTCCAATTCTTTAGCATGCTGTGATCGTCCACTGATGTACTATCATTTCCTCTTTTTACAACAAAACTCATTTTTTGATTTTATCATGTTTTTGGCTTTTTCAAATTTTCAAATGTTTTTGGATTTTCTGAAATTTCTTACTCCCCCTAAAATGCAAAATCATTTAAAGAAATTTGAAAACAAACTGTACAAGATAAAGCGACAACTGATATCAAATCACTTCAATTCGCCATCCACTTGGCATAAACAATCAGAACTCCCCCTTTCGACAAACTATTTTCCCATTGTGATTTCAAAACACTTAAGTTTGTTTTAATCAAATGGTTTTTCTGGAAAATAAGTTTCGTTGATTTTACCACTTGTAAAATTGGGGTTCATCACATTGTTTCTCAATCATTTGTAGTAAAAACAAGTACAATTTAATGTCCTTGATTTACCACTTGTAAGTGAAAACCTTCTTCAACCACTTGTAGGTTCACTCACAAACCATACCACCATCTGTAAAACAAAATATAACAATTTAAAGATATCACCTGTAGATTTACCAACCAAACATTTCAAGAATGATGCCGATTCCTGCTCCACTCTTACCAACCTGGGAGCTCCGGCAAGTCAGAATTTTAGTTAGGAAGAACTTTCCCCCAAGCCTGACCATCCTTGGGAGATTCTGGTACACATCTATCCCACCAACATTTTGATTTATAAAATTGTTTAGCACCCTTCACTTTCCCATCAACCATCTTTCCAAAGATGTGTTTGACTTTCCCACTTTCCAGCATCAAAATCTTTCTTACCAACAAAGAATTGATCTGCAAATCTCAAACCTACCTTTTGATTTCAAATTATCTTTTGATAATGGCGGAAAGTTTTCCTCGTTCAACTCCGGAACGGAATTCTCATTCTTTTTCTCAACAAATGACTCCTCTGATTTTATGGAATCAGATTCATTGTCAGAACTACTTTCAGATTTTACAACCCATCTCTGTTTGTTTAAATAAACTTTTCTTTTGTAAAAACGTTTTGAACTTTCACCTTCTTCGGAAGTTGAATTTTCAAACACTTTAGATTTCTCAGTTGGTTGTTTCTTTTTATCAACACATTTTTCTTTCAATTTTGAGTTAAAAGAAACTCCCTGTTTTGTGTTGTTGAACTGTTGGCAATTCCAAGCAATATGTCCAACCTTTTGACATTTGAAACAGGTTCTTCTGTCAACTCTTGGAGCAAATTTCTTCACATTCTTCTTTATTTCAGCAAGAAACTCTTGATTTGATTGTTTCCAGAATGGTTTCTTCTGCTCTTCTTCAGAACTTCCTCCTGAAACAAATTTTGTTTTTTATTTATAATTTTTCTCATTTTTATAATTTTTCGAAAAACTAAAACCAAGACCTTTCTTTTTGAAATTACTGTTGTGGTTTGGTTTCTTTTGAAAACTATGACCAGAACTGTAACCCTTTTTCTTGTTCAATCTCTGTTGAACTCTTGAATTGTACTTTTTAGGTTTTTCATGAAGATTTAAATCTTTTATTTCAGAAATATTAATTTCTGTTAGTTTGAAAACATGTTTGATCATTTCCGTTTTGACACTTCTTATTGGAAATTCCTCATAAGAATATAATTTGTCTGAATCATTCAAAGTATAAGCCACTTTGATTGGTCAGTTATTCAAATTAGATTTTGATAACAGGAATTCTTTATTGTAAACTCGTTTAACTGGTGAACTCGGACTCTTTTCTGACGAACTCGAACTTTCAGATTTAGACTCCGACTTTGATTCTTCATCCATATCCAACACCGATCAACCACTTTCTTTAACAACTCAGACTCATGATCAGTGTCAGATGCTGTGAATGTAACATCAATATTGTTTGGTAATTCATCAATGATTTCAGACTTTAATTTGATGTTGAGAGCCTTATTTAACCGTTCCTCATTTGGCTTTCTGGGAGAATAACTATTCCAAATCGGGGGCGGACACTTGTTATATTTGACACTTGGTTTCTTACCAGTATCCTCTTCAGTTTCTTTATCTTGAAATGCTTCAAGACCTGCAACAGTAGGATAAACACGATCAATCAAATAATCACAAGTAGTATAACTCAACAGTAATCGTTAAATCCTTTCACTCTCAATCTTTTCAAGTTCCAACTCCTGCTTCAGCTTAGCACAGTCTTCGATATACTCATTGAGGACGCTCTGCTTTGTCATTAATGTTGAGCTCATCATTGTCATTGCAGCATCAACTTCTCGATTAGTTTTGTTCAAACCATCAACTGTCTTGTTCAAAACATCATATGAATCTTTTACATACTTCAAATCAGACAGTAAATCTTCATTAATCTTCTCCAAATCAGCAATCTTCTTATCTTTCTCCTCACAAACTTTGCAAGATCTAAACACTTCAAATATTGTTTTTCAACTTCAACTATTTTATCACTTATCTTTTCAACCTCGACAGTCTTTTCAACTTCAACGAGTTTCTCAACTTCAACAATTTTTTCTATTTCGACAATTTTCTCTACTTCGACAAGTTTCTCAACTTCAACAATTTTTCCTATTTCGACAATTTTCTCTACTTCGACAAGTTTCTCAACTTAGACTATTTTTTCAACTTCAACTATTTTCTCCACCACTTTCTCCACTTCAACAATTTTTTCTACTACTTTCTCAGTTACTTGATCAATATTTGCTTCTCCAGCTTTCATTTTTCCCTTTTCATCAGCTAGTATTCTTGTTGCTTCCAGCTCTCTCCTCAATTTGGCAATCTTCTTCTGATTCAGCAACTCAACTTTATCTGTAAAAAACAAATTAAAACTGTCAGGATCTATGCCTTTTCTAGCTTCGTTAAGATATTCTTCCTCATCATCAGTATCAATATCACTTCCCAGATCTGAAAAAATCGGGATTCTTTTCTGACTAGCCTCATCTTCACCTAGAATTCTAGCAACAATACCTGAACCTGGTGGAATGTATTTATCCCAGCTAAATCCCTCTGCAACAAATTCATCATCTTGATCAATTATCCCAAAACAAGCTCTTCTCTCTTGAATGGTAGGTGCATGAGCAGTTTGTGGTTCTTTATCAATTTGTGGTTGTTGAACAATCTGATGAAAAATTGACTTTTGATAATAATCATTCTTTCCATTTTGTCTCCCAGTTGCTTCTTTGTTTTTGCATTCTCGTTTAAAATGGCCTTTTCCTTTGCAACGAAAACAGGTGACTTTTGATTTGTCAAACCCTATTGGAGATTCACTTATTCCCCGAAAATCATCTCTACCAGTGATTTGTGTAAATTTTTCTGCTCTACGAACAGCACTGGCTAAACACCACTTCACATCCATCAACTCAAGTTCCTCCGTATCAATTTGATCATAATCCTCTTTGGTAAGCATCGGATTTCCAATTATGCCACCAATCAAGCTTTCATATGATTCCAACATAGCAACGAGTGATGCCATGTGTTGCTTGGCTATTTCTGGAGACAGATTTTGACCATTTTGAATGTTCAAAGTGACATTGCATTGAAGATTTGTTGAATTCTGTTGTTGAGAACTTGATGTTGTAAAATTTGGATCAAAGCTTGAATACGAAGATGAAGATCCACCATTTTGTGTCACATTACTACCCTTTGTTCCAGACGAACTATCAGCACTAAAACCAGTTTGGATCTTTGGGCTAGGGCTGGGGGTAGCCTCAAACTTGTTCCCTCTGTAATATAAACTAACATCTTGTTGAGCATTTGGATTCTTCATGATTGCCGTTTTCTGAATATGCAACTCATGCTCTTCAATCTTCTGAATAAACTGTGCCAGATTCATATTTTCCGATTTTCTCATGTGTTTCACAATCAACAGATAAGTTCCCACTTATGCTGTGGTAATGCATCAGCAAGTTTATCAACCCATTCATCATCTTTCTTAATGTCCAATCTTCCCATTTCCAATACCATATGACAATATCTATCAATGGTCTGCTTTGTGGTTTCATAGTCGAAAGCTGTAAATATATCAAATGACTTCTTCAATAATGCCTTTTTGTTTTTGATCATATCTGTGCTTCCTTTGAACTTTTGAATCAATGCCGTCCAAATAGACCTAGCAGTACCCTCATGTTGGAGTAAAACAAAGATGTCTTCTTTAATTGCTTGCTGAAGAATACTAATCATCATTTTTTCACTTGTATACTTCAATTTATCAATCTCTGAAAAGTCACTGAAACCCTTTTCAAGCCCACATTCATTTTTCGGTTTTTCGTAGTCTTTCTCCAATGAGCACCATGTGTCAAATTTGTAAGCTTGCACCCAGTTCTCGAATCGATCTTTCCATCCTTGAAAATCTTCAATGTACATCAGTTTTGGCGGTTTTTGATGAGTTCCAGTTTCATTCTCACTGTACAATGTTTCGGAAGCAGTAACAGGTGCGATCGGTGTAGCAAATACATTGTAAAATTCCTCGACCATGTTTCGGGAATTTTTTCACAATATCTCAGTATCAAACGGAATTAAATCTCAAACGGAATTAACTTTCAAACGATAACACTCTTCAAACGGAATCACCCTTCCAAACGGAAATACCCTGATTTCGTTTAAACAAACACACTTTCAAACGGAATCACGCCTTGAAATGAAATCAACTAATTTCGTTTGAACCTCCTCAAACGGAATTACCCTCTGAAACGGAATTAGGTAATTTCAAGCGGAATTAAATGAACTTTTCATGCGGAATTACGATTTCAAGCGGAATAAGGTGCTAATCTCGTTTGAAATGCTGCTGACGTCATCAAATGCGATCTGATTTTCGAACGGAATTACTGATTTTATTAAATTTTGATTGAATTATGGTCCAATTTTCTCAAGGATTCATTAAAACATAGTTGCGCACATAATATGTCAAATTCAAGACTTTTTTACCGTGAAAACTAGTTCAATTTTGAAAAGAAGGTGTAGAAGACAGATTTTAAGATTGTTTTGGCAAGAACTCTTCTTCCTGAGCTCTGATACCACTTGTAAGATCAATTCGTGACCCAATACGAGTCACTCAGAAGAGTTCTTGTCTGTTTCAGAGGCGGAAACAAAGAAACAGACTTGTAAAACAACTTGTTTCAATCTTAAACGTCTTGTATTATTGATATAGCAATACAGATCAAATGACGCGTCGGCAGCAGTTCGGTACCGGAATTCTCAAAAGTTACAAATGATTTCGTTTGGGAGGTATATATAGGGGATCTAATTCCGTTTGAATGTGACAGTGTGTCAGTTCAAGCGGAATTAACTATGTTAATTTCGCTTGAAACTGCACATGTCTCTTTCAAGCGGAATTACCTCCTTCAAGCGAAATTAGCTCAAAACACCACCCAAACCCTAGTTTTCTCGTACAACGCGCCCTGATCTAACAATTCTAATACTAGACTCGATACAAGACGAAGTCGACAGACGTATGCACTAACAGTCCTTATGCTTATAACCACATCTATGGTTAGTTAGGCTTAAAAACAAGGTTGAGACATTCAAAATCAGAGGTAAAAACCTCACAAACTTTTTGTTTTGTTTAAGGGTTTAACCCACAAGTGATGTTCAAGTTCAAGACTTGATGTTTGTATGATTTAGGATTAACTTGGGTTATCCTACTTAAAAATCCACACATTGCTTGATGATTTCTCATAGATTAGTTGTTCATATTCTTGTATTACTTGTAAGTTCTTGACCATCCTTGTATGTTCACAACATCAAGTGTAGTGGGGAACACTTAGAGGTGCCTAAATGGATGACTTTTCTTCCTACCTCCTACATGAATTCTATGACACTTAAGAAGTTCCTAAATGGACGATTCATCCTCCTACCTCATGCTTGAACTAACGGACTTATTGATATATTACATAACATATATAATACTTATATAAACTATTCAAATATTTGAATCTTTGATGATGAATTTGTGTTCATTCGTCAAAGTACTAGATTACATCATCTAAGACCTAAAACTTGTTAGGATTCTAATGGGTGTTCTACCCATGAAAACATTCTAACCCTTGGGGTTTCATAGTGTCAAACAAGTATTATGTGTTAAAAGATGATTACTTTCATATGTTATATTCTTATGTTTTAAATTCCAAATCTCGACTCTAGACATACCTTTAACTTTAACCCTTATACATTTTATCTCCTAATCTCATTGCTCGTCAACAATTGGATAATCGGAAAGCATATGCAAATTTTGTGAGTATACTTGACCCATTTTACCGTTTTCACAGTTTTGGGTGTAACATGTTTTATATAAAACACACTTATTATACATATTCTTATGCAAATACATAAACAAACGATCCAATACATGCTTACTATTTGTTATGCTTGATTCGTGTTTTCTGGCTGATTCTTATGTGATAAACTTGTCATTAGCTTCGTATAAGCCTCCACTTAACATGTATAGCGCTATAGGAGTAACGCACCGCCCGTGAACGAGAGGTCGTGTTAGGTTTATTCATTCATACTTGCGTAAACAGAGGGTTGACTTGTAAATCGCATGCCAGTTTAATACGTTAACCTTGATAACTAGGTTTGCCATGTGGATTGTTCCTTATCATTTTTATACTTATATACTACGCACCAAACTTGTATGCTCGCCAATACTTTTTGTATTGAACTACACTTTTAAAACATGTTGCAGGTTTAGCGATGATGTTGGTGATGCATGGAATCTAGTAGGATGCTTAGATACACACTTTAAATTTGTATTCTTATTGTATTGTATTTCGTTACTCATGTTGTATTTATTTCAAATCTTTGTAATTGACTCTTTAGAAATGAAATGGAAATTTATTATTTAAATACTTGTCACAAATAGTGTTATGAAGTCTCTTGCAATCTATTTCGTCTCACTTCGATGTTTCCGCCATCGGTTGGGGTGTGACATGATCCTCCCATGCACACATGTACACCCCCATGCAAGTAAATACTGCTTCCTTGAAAACCCTAGTATCACCCTAACTCACACCCGAATCCCCACGAATAACCAGTTTGGTTCAGCTTCGGTTCTTGCTGGTTGACACTATCACCAACATCGCTACCTTCATCCAACACCATCACCAACATCAGTGCAATAAACCGGCACCATTGTCACCACCAAACACCACAATCGCCGTCACCATACACCATAACTGCCATACACCAATCATCACCATAGCCCCTAAAACCACCACCGAATACCGCGATCCTCACCGTCGGTCATCACTTCCCCCACGTTATCGGCGTTGGTCGTCTCACGACCATCACCATCATCAGTTTCACCCCAACCATCGCCGTACACCCTCTCGACCCAAACACCACAATCGAAACCAAACTACCGCAACCCCCGCCCCTTATCTGTCCCGGGAACGGGCGACCGCGAGACCAGTTGTGGTGGTATCATTATTTATTATTTATCATTATTCAATTTGGCAGCGGAAATTTCATCAGGACCGTTGTTAGGAAATATCTATCAGAGTAAAACCACCATATTTTATATTAATAAACACATGGGTAAAACCCAAGTTTCTTATTACAACATGTTTATAGGGATAAACCCAATTTTATTGAATTTAAAACATCGTCTTTTAGGTAACTTTTATAGCCACATTTTTCCAAGCCATCAGTGCTCTTCAGCTGGCTTTCTACTAATTGGCTTTTACATTTTGTTACCTGAAACGCATTTTAAAAACATTTGTCAGTGGGAAATACTGGTGAGTGAATCCCAGTTTAATCAAGAAACATCTTATCTTTAACAGTATTGAGAGCAATCACATTGTTTATTTCTACACAATTACTCATTCAGTATTGTCAATCCTGACTGGTGGGTCATATTACACATTGCTAACTCGTTGTCCAATGGTAACGTGCTCCACATTTTGTATACAAAACCCCAACATACCGGCAGAAACTGAAGAACTACAAAGACTCAATCACTGCTTAATTGCATTGTAAAACATTTAAAGTTTTGTAAAAACAATTTATAAAAAGGAGATTACTCACATTGCTGACTTAGGTTTTCTGGAAGGGTTTCCTGGTGATAATCTATAATTTACACAAATGTACATATGTTAGTATAATAACCCATTATTTACATTAGTAATACCCTCCCCGAGACGACATTCCAACGACTACGTCGGGCAGAACCTCGACAGCCGTTACGGAACCCTGGATCAATCGGGCAGCGTATCTAATACGTAACCTGGGTTATAATACTTACATCGGGGCAGAAATTCGTTAATTAGGGGGGTATTATGCCCGAAAATTATGCTATCTATCAGAAATTTCGAGATTTAGAAAAGAAATGAACGAGCAGACTGAAGGCCTGATGCCCTCAATTTATAGGGATGTAATCTGACTTCCTCGAAGCCCGCGACGAAGGAAGGCAAGGGCCTTCGCGGCCCGCCACGTAGGGATCTACGGCTATATCTTATCCGGTCATCAAGTAGGGTCAACACGATGCTGACACGTGGCGGCTTGGGGTTACGCCAGCCGTCACCCGGTCGCGGCCCGCCACAGCCTAATTATTTTTATTTTATTTTTAATGTTTTAATGTACTTTGGGCTCGGTTTTCGCATACGGGGTGTATTTAGAGACATATAGGGGTATTTTAAATTATATTGGGGCATTAGAAAAATATTTTGGAGGGTTGTTATATCCTCCCCACCTTGTTTTAGAGCTCGTCCTCGAGGTCTACTGGAACAGGTGTGGGTATTTCCTTTGCATTTCTGATTCAAGCTCCCATGTGTATTCTGGTCCTCTTTTGGAGTCCCACTTCACTTTGACTAGAACTAATCTCTTGTCCTTGAGATTCTTAACTTTCCTGTGTTCAATCTGTAGAGGCCTTTCTACAAACTTTAACTGTTCATTTACCTCTATATCCTTAAGAGGCACTACAAGTGATTCATCAGCTAAACACTTTTTGAGATTAGATACATGAAATACATCATGTATTCTTGCCATTTCCTCTGGAAATTGTAGCTGATAGGCTACAGGTCCTATTCTTCTAATAATCTCAAAAGGTCCAACATACCTGGGGCTTAGCTTTCCCCTTTTGATGAATCTTACCACTCCTTTCCAGGGAGAGACTTTCAATAACACTTTATCTCCTACTTGAAATTCCAAGGGCTTTCGTCTGTTATCAGCATAACTCTTTTGTCTATCACGTGCTGCTTTCAGTCGTTACTTAACTTGAATGATCTTGTCTGTTGTTTCTTGTACTATCTCAGGTCTAGATAGTTGCTTTTCTCCAATTTCTGCCCAACAGACTGGCGTTCGGCACTTTCGTCCATAAAGTGCTTCGAATGGTGCAGCATTGATACTTGTGTGATAACTGTTATTATAAGAAAATTCTATCAATGGTAAATGATGGTCCCAATTACCTCCGAAATCAATTACACAAGCTCTAAGCATATCCTCCATTGTCTGAATTGTCCTTTCGCTTTGTCCGTTCATTTGAGGATGATAAGCGGTGCTTAGATTCAACTTGGTTCCCATTGCTTTTTGGAAACTTGTCCAAAAATGAGAGGTAAAACGACTATCTCTGTCAGAAACAATTGATAAAGGAATTCCATGTAATGAAACTATTTCATTTACATATAATTTAGCTAACTGGTCCATACTGAATGTTTCTTTCATTGGTAGGAAATGAGCTGACTTAGTTAGCCTGTCTACAATCACCCAGATTGTATCATTACCTTTCCTTGTTTTGGGTAATTTAGTAACAAAATCCATTGTTATTAATTCCCATTTCCATACAAGCATTTCTAACTGTTGCAATAAACCTGAGGGTTTCTAATGTTCAGCTTTAACTTGTGAACAAGTTAAACACTTTGCAACATATGCTGCTATATCCTTTTTCATTCCTATCCACCAAATTTTTTTCCTTAAGTCCTGATACATCTTATCACTTCCAGGATGCATCGTATACTTAGACTTATGGGCTTCTTCTAATATACGGTGACATAGGTTTCCTAATTTAGGTATCCACACTCTTTTCTTATGGAATCTCCAAATTTCATCTGTTTCTTGTTCTAATTCCATAATCATTCCTTTCAATTTTTCAGTATCATCCTTGATTACTGATTCTTATGCTTTTCTAATCTGATCATTTAAATCTATTTGCAGATTTAACTTAAGAGAACGTACTCTTTTTGGCTTTTCATGATACTTTCAACTTAAAGCATCAGCAACTACATTTGCCTTTCCTGCATAATACTGGATATTACAATCATAATCACTAAGCAATTCCATCCAGCGTCTTTGTCTCATATTCAATTCCTTTTGCCCAAAAACATACCTTAAACTCTTATGGTCGGTGAATATGGTAAACTTACTACCGTATAGGTAATGTCTCTAAATTTTAAGGGCAAATATTATAGCTCCTAATTCTAGATCATGGGTTGAATAATTTTCTTCATGATTCTTAGTCTGGAAGCGTCACAAAAGATTACAAAATCTTCAGTTCCTTCTGGTAACGCTAGTATGGGTGCATGGGTTAATCTTTGCTTAAGAATTCTAAAGGCTACTTCTTGTTTTGGTCCCCATTCAAACTTAATGGATTTACACGTTAACTTAGTTAAGGGAATGCCTATTCTAGAAAAATCTCGAATAAACCTTCTATAATAATTGGCCAATCCTAAGAAACTTCTAACCTCAGTTGGTGACTCAGGGGTTTTCAATTTGGTTATCGCTTCGATCTTGGTGGGATCTACATGAATTCCTTCATGATTGACTAAATGTCCAAGAAATTGTACCTGTTCTAACCAAAACTCACACTTTGAAAACTTAGCATAAAGCTTTTCTTTTCTCAATAAACTTAAAAGTGTGTGCAGATGGGCTGCATGTTCCTCCTTGCTTTTGGAATAAATAAGAATATCATCTATAAAGACAATTATGAATTTATCCAAATATGGCTTACATATTCGGTTCATCATGTTCGTAAATGCAGCTGGGGCATTGGTTAAACCAAATGGCATGACAGTAAATTCATAATGGCCATACCTTGTTCTGAAAGCGGTCTTAGGAATTTCCTCTTCCTGTACCTTTAATTGATGATATCCAGACCTTAAATCGATTTTAGAGAAAAATCGTGCTCCTTGCAATTGATCAAACAGATCATCTATTCTTGGTAATGGATGCCGATTCTTAATCGTGACTTTGTTCAATTCACGGTAGTCAATATACATACGCATTGATCTGTCCTTATTTTTAATGAATAAAATCGGTGCTCCCCGGGGTGATGAACGTGGTTGTATGAATCCTTTCTCTAACAATTCATCTAATTGTTTCTTTAGTTCTTGCATTTCTGCGGGTGACAAACGGTAAGGTGCTTTGGCCATTGGTGCGGTTCCTGGTATCAAATGGATTCTGAATTCAACTTCTCTGTCTGGAGGTTGTCCTGGTAGCTCTTCTGGAAATACATCTGAAAATTGGGATACTACTGGAATATCCTTTAATTCTTTTCCTTTAGTGTTAGTGATTATAGAAATCAAATACCCTAATGATCCTTTCCTTATACAACTTGCAGTTTTCATCACAGAGATGAATTTTGTGGATTTAGAGGACTTATTTCCTTTAATTGTGATCTTTTCACCCCTAGGTGAATTTACTTGTATTGACTTTTAATCTCATAAAATACTGGCTTTATTGGCTATTAACCAATCCATTCCTAACCCCAACATCAAATCCAGCCAGATTCATGGGGTAAAGGTTTGCAATAAATTTGTGATTTAAATTTTCTATTCTTGCTCCCTGCAAGATTTCAGAAATCTTAATGGTTTCCCCATTTGCTGTCTCTACTAGACATTCTTGTGGGAGTTTAGTTAATGATCGATTTAGAAGTTTGCAAAATGAAGTATTAATAAAACTTTGGTTCGCACCAGAGTCAAATAATACTTTAGCAAAAAACATCATTAACTAAAAACGTACCAGTGATCACATCCGGGATCATCTTTGCTTCTTCTGCTATCAGAACAAATGCTCTAGCATTTTTAGTATTCTTGGGGTTTGCAGTTGGAGCTATCTTTGGACAGTTAGGCTTGATATGACCTTGTTCTCCGCAGTTGTAGCATATTCTGTTGCTAATCTTTTTCCTGCAGTCTTCCTCCTTGTGTTCAGATATTTTGCAAAAGTTACAGTATATGGAGCATCTTCCTGAATACTTCCTTGTGTAATACCTACAGTAGGGTGCAGAGGTAGAACCTACATTTTTCCCACGGTTAGAATTTCCAGAACGAAATTCTTAAGTCAGCTTCTGGGTTAGGTTTCTTCTTTGATCCTCCTATCTTGTACGGACTAATTCATCTGTCAAGGTGTTGGCTAGTTCTACAGCTTCTTCTATGGTTTGAGGTCTAGCTGCCTTGACTACATGTCTAATTTCTCCAATTAATCCCCAGATGTAACGGGAGATTAAAACTGGTTCAGGTGAAGCAAGGGTTGGCACTATTCGGGCATATTCAAAGAATAAAGTAGTATAACCCTTGCTATCTATCCCAATCATCCTAAGGTTTAGGAATTTGTTTGCTATATGTTCCTTTTCATTAGGAGGGCAGAATTTCCTTTCTACCATGTTTTTAAACTCTTCCCATCTCATATTGTAAGTCCTATCACTTCCCCTTGACTGGAGGATAGTGTTCCACCATTCTAATGCTGAATTCTTAAACAGATTTGAAGCAAACATTATCTTATCTTCTTCAGCACATTTACTTATTCTTAAGACTGCCTCAGTCTTTTCTATCCAGCGTAGAGATGCAACTGCCCCTTCATTGCCCGAGAATTCCATTGGTTTACAAGACCAGAATTCTTTATAAGAACAACCGTAAGACACGGTTCTCCTTCTTTTGGGAATGGGCATTTGAAGTACGGGTCCATTGTTCACGTTGTTCTCAGGTTCAGAGGGTCGTTTACTATCATGTTTACTTTTATTTTCGGCTTCCCTAACTATTTTGATAATATATGGCATCGCATCTATTATCCCTTGTGCCACTATATGTTGCATGGAACTGTGATCCACTTGGTTTCCATTATTGTTGTTGTTGTTCGGATTCTCATTATCCAGGTTAATGTTACTCTGGTTATCGTTATTCTGGTTTTCCTGTATTACCTCGTCGTCCATCTGGATTTTAAACATTTACCAATTATTAATATCACATAATAATTAATAATTTAGACAACAACCACACAACACACATATTAACCAAAAGCGTCGAGCATTGCGACTTTGCTCTTTTCTATCATAGTATGCGTCAAATGCACACCAATACTAGAAATTTAAAAATTACAATACAATACTATTATGCATTGTTAACCACAAAGTGGTCTATACTACAACATTTATTATTATGATTATTATTATTATTATATTATATTATTGTTATTATTAATACCAACTCCACCATCACATTACTGGTCTGGGTTCATCCAGTAATCCATATTGCGCTCGTCATACTTCCAGACGAGTCGCTCTCCTACCTGCCTCATCCTCTCACTACTCTCCAAGATCTCTTCTCTGAAAGTTCGGAGCTCATGCACATTATCTGCACTCATTGGGGGTGCAGGTGCTGGTACTGGGTCCGGGTACTGGGGCATGGGATTCTCCTGAGGGTGAGGCTTCTCTAAAATTTCCCTAATGTATTCATCGTTGTCGTAGTATGGATCTAGAGGGTCCAGATCTGGATAGGCTGCTAAGTTCGGCATAGGTTCGTCATTTAAGTGGTAGCGCGGCACATAATCCCTATGATCATCGAACCATGGATCATAGTCCGGGTCTAAGGGATTAGGGGCTGGTATCCTAGGTATCTCCTCAGGGTTAAAATCATGCATTTCTACTTGATTTCCAGGGTTTTCTTCTATCTCCATCGGCTGAGTAGGGAATAAAGGTAAGGGTTGTGGGGCTACTAGTTGTTCCAGATTTGGGTCGGCAGCAGTTGTTGCTAGGATATGGAAATTAGCTAGGCTTCTATTAAGCATATCCAGCGTATGGGCATCTGATTCTCGCTTAGCAGCTGCTAGGACTCTTTGCTGTTGCAACTTTTGCATTCTTTTCCTACGCTCAAATGCTCCCTTACTGAACCATCCTCTCTTTTTCTGAGGGAATGGCTCTTCAGACTGAGCCTTAAAGATAAACATCCCTTCTTCATTATCAGCAGCATACCCAGAGTGGGCTGGCTGTGAAGAAATACCTTCACTCCTAGGTGACTCGGACAATTGACGATACACGTCTGAGGGTCCTTGATCACTCATACTGAAAACTAACAAATAGTCAAATAACACACAACAGTAAAATACAGATATACACGTATTTCCATAATTAATTTCCTAACAATTTTGAATAATATATTGATGTCAGCAGAACACCTTTGTGGCTGAATCAATGGCTTAGCTCTGATACCACATTCTGTCGCAACCCCCGCCCCCTATCTGTCTCGGGAACGGGCGGCCGCGAGACCAGTTGTGGTGGTATCATTATTTATTATTTATTATTTATCATTATTCAATTTGGCAGTGGAAATTTCATCAGGACCGTAGTTAGGAAATATTTATCAGAGTAAAACCACCATATTGTATATTAATAAACACATGGGTAAACCCCAAGTATCTTATTACAACATGTTTATAGGGATAAACCCTATTTTATTGAATTTAAAACATCGTCTTTTAGGTAACTTTTATAGCCACATTTTTCCAAGCCGTCAGTGCTCTCCAGCTGGCTTTCTTCTAATTGGCTTTTATATTTTGTTACCTGAAACGCGTTTTAAAAACATTTTTCAGTGGGAAATACTGGTGAGTGAATCCCAGTTTAATCAAGAAACATCTTATCTTTAACAGTATTGAGAGCAATCACATTGTTTATTTCTACACAATTACTCATTCAGTATTGTCAATCCTGACTGGTGGATCATATTACACATTGGCTAACTCGTTGTCCAATGGTAACGTGTTCCACATTTTGTATACAAAACCCCAATATACCGGCAGTAACTGAAGAACTACAAAGACTCAATCACTACTTAATTGCATTATAAAACATTTAAAGTTTTGTAAAAAACAATTTACAAAAAGGAGATTACTCACATTGCTGACTTAGGTTTTCTGTAAGGGTTTTCTGTAAGGGTTTCCTAGTGATAACCTATAATTTACACAAATGTACATATGTTAGTATAATAACCCATTATTTACATTAGTGGATCAATCGGGCAGAACCTCGACAGCCGTTATGGAACCCTGGATCAATCGGGCAGCGTATCTAATACGTAATCGGGATTATAATACTTACATCGGGGCAGAACTTCGTTAATTAGGGGGGTATTATGCCCGGAAATTATGCTATCTATCAGAAATTTCAAGATTTAGAAAAGAAATGAACGAGCAGACTGAAGGCCCGATGCCCTCAATTTATAGGGCTGTAATCTGACTTCCTCGAAGCCCGCGACGAAGGAAGGCAAGGGCCTTCGCGGCCCGCCACGTAGGGATCTACGGCTATATCTTATCCGGTCATCAAGTAGGGTCAACACGATGCTGACACGTGGTGGCTTGGGGTTACGCCAGCCGTCACCTGGTCGCGGCCCGCGTAGACTTAAGCAAAGTCTGTCGCGGCCCGCCACAGCCTAATTATTTTTATTTTATTTTTAATGTTTTAATGTATTTTGGGCTCGGTTTTCTCATACGGGGTGTATTTAGAGACATATAGGGGTATTTTAAAATATATTAGGGCGTCAGAAAAATATTTTGGAGGGTTGTTATACAAACCCTATCCGACCCTATACAATCTCAAACTTGAAAAACGCAATTAAATATAACTAAGAATTCCCTGAATTCGTGAATTGAAGATCTAATCGCCACCTGAACTCGCTAGCTCTCCCTTGCTCCTGTTTCTGGCCGCATGCACACACCTGGGACCAGTTTTGCCAATCCTAGGGTTGGATTGGTGTTTTAATCCACCAAATTTCCACTTTGCCCTCCTAGTTCACAAACCGGCTCCTTGAACTCAAAGTAACATGTTTTGTATTTAAAATTTTGTCATATGGGTCCCTCCAGTTCTATCAAAACAAAATTATCACGCTTGTAATCTAGTATCGTGTCATGGTTGAATCCTGGGTCAAATACGTTCGTCCACGTATATCACCGACATAATCTGAGATTCTACCTCTAGTATAATTATATTAGTTAAAGAACACCGCCTTAGATTTGGTATACACTTAAATCAATATAAACTACAATTGACTTGTTTTAATAACATAAGTTTTATGTTCTTCTATAATTATTATTAGCAGACCCTGGGTGGTGAGTGATAGATCCCCTATCACTCGTAAAACAATTTTGCACACCGCCGCCAAAAACATCTTTCACGCGTGATGTTTATCACGCGTTGAATTTCCAAAAAATCAAACGTTGGGCCTTGTTTTCGTTGAAAGATGACCGTATGAATTGAGGGTTTTTTTTATAAAATCCAAATATTCTCCAACTCATTCTTCAAATCCAAACATTCTTCCAAATTCAAAAAAAATCAATACTTCCTTCAAATCCAAATATTCTTCCAAATTCAAAAACTTTTCAATACAAACATGGAAGGTTCAAACAAGAGAGGTTCGGGTTAGAAGAAAAGAGGTTCGGGTTCGAAGAAAATTCCCGTACGACCCAAGGCGCACTTTAGGTTGCAAGACGAACCCGACCAAGTCCCACATTTTCAAACCCAACAATTCCCACCCTTTCAAACCCAACAATATCCACCCTTTCAATCACAACCGTATCAAAACCAACCGTTTGTTCCACCATTTCAACCTCACCAATTTCAACTTCAATCGTTTCCACACTTTCAAACCCAATCCCACCAAGTCGACCCACTAGAAGATGACACCCTCATCCATCATTTTGCACGTGCGTGTCGCAAACCACAACAAAATCTCGATGACGATGAATATGAGGATGACGTTCAAGAAGAAGAAGACGAAGACGAAGACGAAGACGTTCAAGAAGTTGTCACGTCATCCGTTCGGAGACATTGGAGGACAGAGGAGGAGGTCACCTTGGTCAAGGCTTACCTTCACACCTCCGAAAACAAGAAATATTCCAACAAGCAAAGAAAAGAAATGTTTTGGAGACGAGTCATGGTTCATTTTAGCAAACTTCCCTGTTCAACAGACTAAAACATGGATCAAATGACGTCGAAGTGGACCGATTTGAACCAGAAAATTAGTAAATTCAACGATAGTTTGATTCAAGTGGTACGTTTTTTTTATAAATTTAAAAATGTTTTTTTTATTTTTATAACATAAAACTGTATTTTTTATATTTTAAAAACAGAAAACTGTTTTTATAAAAAAAACAGAAAACTGATTTTATAAAAAAACAGTTTGTTTTATAAAAAAACAGAAAACTGTTTGTTTTTTTAAACAGAAAACTGTTTTTTTCTTTAAACAGAAAACTGTTTTTTTTTAACAGAAAACAGTTTTTATATAAAAATACAGAAAAATAGTTTTTTTTAATAAAAAAACAGAAAACATTATTTATAAAATACAGAAAACAGTTTTTTTTTAAAAGAAAAATAGTTTTAAATAATTTTTTTATTTTTTGTAGAACCGAAATCCACAAAGTGGAGCGAGCGAGGCGACTATCATGCAAACCACCACCGAAGAGTATTGTCGAGTATACAAAAAGAGGAGTTTTCCACATGTGGCGGCATATGAGGTGGCGAGACATCACCCGAAGTGGGTACCGGTTGATTTGGTCGACATGGGTGGGCCGACGGCTCCAAAAAAAAAGAGGAGGTCCCAAAAGATCAAAGACCTCCGAGTCGGGGAACTACACGACTTCCGCGTCGGATAACTTGCCTCAAATTAATTTGAACGAGGACCCGGATGACGAACCCAATCAACCCGTTGACGAACTCATTCAAGAAGATACACCTACAAGGCCGCGCCGCAAGAAAAGTGGTGATTCGTCAAGTAAAGAAAAGGAAGCGGTGGCGGAGTCGATCACTGAAATCTAAGATGTGATAACTCGTATAAATCCCTGAACGTTTCGTTTTACTGTGTAATTACTTGTACGTTAAATGAATTAAATATGGTGGTTGATTTTATTGGAACAATTTTTGTGTGCTTGTTAACGTGTAATGTGAACCCGAAACTGAAATATTCGAAAACGTTATGTTGTGCAACGAAACATTGTAGTTTGTTAAATTGCGACACGGGACATCTTAAGTAATTATTTTGCGAAATACGTGAAACCACTACTTTATAAAACCTAAACCAAACCCACCCCCCCTTGCGCCACAAATAGGCCCAACCCCACCCCATGTCCCCATGCGAAACAATAAGCCCAATCCACACCTCCTTGTTCCTTGCAGCCCATTAAGCCCAACTTCCCTTGTGTTTTAACTATACGTACATGTCTTGGGAATAAGAAAAACAAAACAGAAACCCTAACACACCCCTAGAGTGCGACGGCAGGAGACCCCCCCTTGGTGCTCCGATTTCAGCTTCTTGATTCGTCTTCTCTTATTCGATTCGCCTTTCTCTTCGCTCCAAGGTTAGTGTTCTTGTTTTGGATTGCGATTCATGGTGTGAATTTGTGTAAAGATGGCTGTGATCTTGAATTGTTATGCTAAGGTTTTGTTGTTGCATGATTTGTTTTGGGTGATTATGTGATTGTTTGAATTAACTGATGATACGCATGCGTATATGATCATTGGCTGCGTGTTTGGTGAAAATCGTGATGTTTTATATCTTGGGTTATGTGATTATTGATGTGGTGAGGTGATAATTGATGGTTAACCTACTGTTAGTTGTTATTAGGAAGTGTCGGGATCGTTTACACGCGTTTTGGTATCGTTTTAACGAAAAAGGGATGCTGATTAACGAAAACAGCCAACTTCAGTTGGCTATAAATGGGTCATTATAAATCGAAAAATTGATTTTATGAAGTCTAAATTATACGTTTTCGAAAAACGCTTCAAATAGCGCTGGAATCACATTTTTCTAAGGTCGTTTGCTATTTTTAAAGGGTCGTTTTTCACAACAGCAAAAGTTGCGTTTTTTTCTGCAGAAAATTTGTGTTATGTTTTTCATCATAACTTGTCATCTGGATAAAGTTAGGTCATGAAATTCATATAGTAGCTGGGCACGGGTGTTATCATAAATCTCCAACTGAAATTTCATCAATCGGGTTTACGATGAATTTTAAATGAATTTTTCTATGGACTGCAGTCAGAAAGTGACGAATCTGACTGCAGCCCAGTAAATGATTTTTATTAAATAATCAGTAATCTTGAGATTTTTACACAAGATGACGCGGACCGTTTAGAACGTTCTGTAAATATATAGAATTTTTGGGACAAGATAATTATTTTATAAAAATAGCCGAAAACAACCCAGTTTTGGATGTTAAAGCTGAAACAGCATAGGTTGTGATTTGCGTGTCTAGATGTCGATTATGCTATCTGTTATGGGTGAAATTCTGAGCCGATATCCTGGGTAATATCTTAAGTTGCATCTTAGTTTCATGATATATGTTCATGCTCGGAATACTCATTCAGGATATTGGTAACATCCTGGATGATATCCTGAGGATCACTAACGGATTACGTGCAGGAATATGAGTCCAAGCTTGCAACGACCACGAGGACCTTTTCTCCTGAAGACTCTCTCTAAGTTGTTCAAAGAAGGACGTTGAACCCGCTTTACCTGCTCTCCAACGGCTACTAAAGAATATTCGAAGGCATCCCATACTTATAGGAGACTTTGTTTTCGTTCACTAGCTATAAATAGGTGGATAAATCAGATCGAATAGGACATCACAACTACACTCACTGCTTTCTAACACTTTTCTCTCTTGCAACTTACACTTTCACAAAAAGCATTGTAACACTTAGCGATCTGATCAATATCCTGCACTGTATCCCGACGTTTAAAGCAATAAGAAGAACAAGGCAGCTGCGATTGTCAGCTCCCGAGGTTTTATGCCGGCGATCTAGATTGATCAAGGGCTTTCCTCGTATATCTCGTGTCACCCCCTTTACTTTTTGCTCATAGTTTGATCGTAGATACAGCTCAATATCCTGAGCCGTATCCTGGAAACTGGTTTTACAATCAACTGAATCAGCATATTTTCAACACACTTTCTTAGCACACTACCTCACTTAACTAATTTGATCACTTAATTGCTTCGGTAATTTTTTACCAAAACAATTTGGCACCCACCGTGGGGCAAGTGGTGATATCTTTACTAAAAACTTTTGCGAAATCATTACTTGGTTTTTTATTCTCAAAACTCTTTGCCACACTATTTACAATAGCCTCGAGATCAAAAACATGAGCTCTTCCACTGTGTCTGCTACAACTTCTGCTACTATTGGTCCGGTGCTTCCACCACCTCCTCAAAGGATGCAAGCTTCTTCACAACCTCAGGATATTATTCCTACTCGGAGCATCCAGGGATCTGCTCCTGTTTTGGCTTCTAATGATGAAATTCTAACCTTATTTGGAAGTGTACAGGAACAGATGAGGCAGCAACAGAAAACAAACCAAATGCTAATAAGAGAAATACAACTCTTGAAATCCAGCTCGAGCAGACCCGCTGAGGATATCGTCACTCCTTTACAACCCAGAACTTTGAACTTCAGTTCGACTGTATATACTGAGGATAACAGGGGAAATATTGTTCCTAGCCATTCCCAGAATCATAGTCCTGAAATATCCTCCTCGGTCAGGATGTCAACTGTGAGGAGCTCAGGATATGCTTCAGGATATGGCCAGAATCCTCAGACTGGTAACGTGTCAAATAATAATAATATTCTTGCTCCTAACAATAGTGAATCTTTGCAGGATGCAAGTATGACGTCAACATTTACTAGGGAACTTCTGAAATTGAAGGACATGATATCCAGTGTACCTGGAGTGGTCCAGCCAATTCCGGAAGTGTCCCAAGACAGCCACAGGATATCTCGCTTTGCATATCCTATCTGTGATGTTGAAATCCCAAAAAGATTTCAAACCCCCAACATGAAGCTCTATGATGGGACTACGGATCCTGAAGAGCATATTGCCCAGTATAGGGAAAGAATGGAGATTAACCCTATCCCTCTGGAGCTCAAGGAAGCATGCCTATGCAAAGGTTTTAGTTCTACCTTAACAAGATCGGCCTTGAAATGGCTCTTAAATGTTCCTCCTCATTCGATTACATCATTTGCTCACCTAGTGAATTTGTTTAATAGTCAATTTTCTTGCAGTCAAAGTTTTGAAAAACTAACAAGTGATCTCTATAGGATAACTCAAGGACCTCAGGAATCCTTAAGAGATTATGTGAACAAGTTTAGCCGAGAATCCTTAGATATTCCACATCTTGATGTTGCAACAGCTGTGCAAGCTTTCAAGATGGGGCTGCAAAAAGACTCTCAATTTTACCAAGATCTTGTAATGAACCCATGCAGGAACTTGGATGAAGCTCGAAACAGGGCCCTAAGATATATTCGACTGGAGGATGACAAAAAGATGCAAGAGAGGATGAACTCGTCCACCACTTATGAGTCAACTAATAGGAAGTCAGAATCCTCATTTAAACCATATCGCTCTAAGCCATATGGCAGAAATGACAACAAGAAAGTGAATGCTGTTGAAGACGAGGATCCTGAAGAGTATCCTGAATTATCTGAATATTGTTTTTCTGTTAACATACCTGAATTAATGTATGCCATGCAGGGTTTAGGAGACAAAGCTAGGTGGCCTCGAAAGAATCAACAAACAGCTGATTGGAAGGATAAGTCCAAATGGTGTGCCTTCCATGAAGATTTCGGACATATGACTGAGGATTGCATTGGTCTAAGAAAAGAAATAAGTTATCTTCTAAGCAAGGGATATCTGAAGGATCTCCTAGGGAGAAAAAAGAATAAGGATCAGGATACTGAGAAGGATCCTGAACGAGCAGCATCACCTCCTGCGGATGCCAAGATAATCAACTTTATTTCAGGAGGATCCGACATTTGTGGGACTTCGTATTCTGCGGCCAAGAGACATGCAAAGGAAGCTAAGGCCGAAAGGGGAGATAAACCAGACAGGATGACTACCCTCACAACTGATAAAGTGATCACTTTCGACGCTGATGACAGGGATACTGTCCAGGATCCTCACCATGATGCTCTGGTAATAACATTATATGTGGCTAACCATTTTGTACGCAGGATATTGGTGGATAATGGCAGCTCCGTCAACATAATCCAACTAGAAACTCTGAAAAAAGAATGAATGTATCTCCAATGGATATCACTTCAAAATCCACCGTGCTTGATGGATTCAGTGGAGAAGCTAGGAACACAGTGGGAGAGATAAAGTTACCGGTATATGTTGAAGGGGTCAACTCAATACAACGTTTCTGTATGATGGACTCCCTATCCTGCTATAACATCATACTGGGCAGGCCATGGATCCATGATATGAAGGTTGTGCCATCAACTTATCATCAATGCATCAAGATCCCTACCCTTTGGGGGATTGTCAAGGTTGATAGTGATCAGCAGGAGGCGAAGGAATGTTACTCATCCTCAATGAAATCCTCAACCAAGCCTAATGCAGCATAGCAATTAAAGATGCTGGCCCAGGATATCGTGGAGGATTCAGAGCAGGATGTAAAGAAAATTATCCTGGATCAGGATAATCCGGATATCTCGGTGCTCGTAGGAACCAATATCCCTCAGGATATTGAAGAACAGTTAACTAACTTTTTGAAATGCAGGATGTCGACATTCGCGTGGAAGCACGAGGATATGACAGGCATTTCCAAAGATGTTATAACACATAAGCTCGGTATCGACAAATCATTCAAACCTATCCAACCAAAGAGAAGGAAGTTTGCTCCGGAACGAAATGTGATCATTCAGGAAGAAGTAGAGAGGCTATTGAAATCTAAAATGATCAGAGAAGTCAAGTTTCCAAGATGGCTAGCAAATGTAGTCGTGGTACAGAAGAAAAATGGGAAATGGAGAGTTTGTGTAGATTACACAGACTTGAATAAAGCTTGTCCCAAAGACCCATTTCCTCTTCCTCATATTGATGCAATGGTGGATGCTACTGCCGGCCATGAGATGCTAACCTTCATGGATGCATCCTCAGGATTTCAGCAGATTCAAATGGAACCTTCAGACCAAGAGGATACTGCCTTCATGACACCAACAAGTATTTATTGTTATACTGCTATGCCTTTTGGTTTGAAGAATGCAGGTGTAACATACCAAAGATTGGTGAACATGTTGGGGGACACCATGGAAGTATACATCGACGATATGGTGGTAAAATCTAAGAAGGCAGAGGATCTCCTCCAGGATATTAAGGGAGCATTTGATATCCTGGATCAGTATAACATGAAACTAAATCCTGCTAAGTGCCATTTTGGAGTGGGGGCAGGAAAGTTTCTAGGATACATGGTGACTAAAAGAGGAATAGAGGCAAGCCCGGAGCAGATTAAAGCTATCTTGGATATCAAATCACCTTCGAATATGAAGGATGTCCAACGGTTAACAGGGCGAGTAGCAGCATTAAACAGATTTATTTCAAGATCCTCGGAAAAGTGCAAGGAATTTTATGATATCCTGAAGAAAAACAAGAAATTCGAATGGAAAGAGAAGCATGAAGCAGCCCTGCAGGATTTGAAGCAGTATCTCCCAACTGTACCTTTATTGATGAAGCCTGAGAATGGTGAACCACTGTCCCTATACCTCGCAGTATCAGGGAATGCTGTAAGTGTCGTCCTTATAAAGGATCATGAAGGTTAGCAATATCCTGTTTATTATGTTAGTAAAAGTTTATTAGATGCTGAAACTAGATATTCACATTTAGAAAAGTTAATATTGGCTCTAGTTATGGCATCAACAAAGCTTAGACATTACTTTGAGACATATAGGATACATGTTAAAACCAATTATCCTGTTAAAAATGTGCTTAGGAAACCTGAGATGTCAGGGAGGATGGCTAAGTGGTCAGTGAAATTAAGTGCTTATGACTTAGTATACGAACCTAGAAATGCCATAAAATCACAGGCTCTAGCAGACTTTGTGGCTGATTTCAGTAGTGACATTCAGGATGAGGTAGATCTAGAAGTCCAACAATTAGGAGAATCCTCAGGATCCTGGACATTATACACTGATGGAGCATCTAATGTTAGAGGAGTAGGATTGGGAATACTACTAAAATCGCCACAGGGGGACATATTACCCCAGGCTATTAGGTGTGAATTTCCTGCTACTAATAATGAAGCAGAATATGAGGCTTTAATTGCAGGATTAGAGTTGGCTAAGAATATGAATATCAAGAATTTGCAAGTATATGTTGACTCCTTGTTAATCACTAATCATTTTAATGGATCATATGCAGTTAAAGGTGAGAAGTTAATCGAGTACCTCGATATTCTCAAAAAATTAGCAGGATATTTCGATGTTTTTACACTTGAACAGGTACCAAGAGAAGATAATGCTAAAGCGGATGCCTTGGCAAACTTAGGATCATCAGTCAGGATACCAGATGGAACCCTAATACCGATACTTCATATCCTGTATCCTGTTGTGGATCCCTCCAAAGCTCAGGATAAGGAGGTAACAAGCATCCAGGATCCTGGTCATGATCCTGATAAGGATAATGAATCCTAGATGGCTCCAATCATAAGATATCTCAAGGAAGGATACATCCCTAAAGACGAAAATCCTAAGGCATTCAGGATGAAGGTATCACGATTCACCATTATAAATAATGTTTTATATAAGAAATCTCTTGCAGGTCCATATCTGAGATGCTTGAAGGATCCTGAAACTAAGGAAGTGCTCCAAGATATACATGAAGGGGATTGTGGTAACCACTCTGGGGCCAGATCATTATTCTTAAAAGTATTAAGAACAGGATACTATTGGCCGACGATGAAAAAAGATACAACAGAATATGCTGGAAGATGTGATGCATGTCAAAGGCACAGTAACATACTGCATCAACCAGCTGAACCACTATATCCTATAGATTCCCCTTGGCCATTCATGAAATGGGGAATGGACATAGTAGGGAAGTTACCAAAAGCTCCAGGAGGAAAAGTCTTCATGCTGGCAATGACTGATTATTTCTCTAAGTGGGTTGAAGCTGAAGCATTTGTTCAAGTTAGAGACCAAGAAGTAGTATCCTTCATAAAGAGGAATATCCTGACCAGGTTTGGAGTACCAGCTGAAATCATATGTGACAATGGATCCCAGTTTATAAGCAAGAGGACTACTGACTTTTGCAAGAGTTTGGGAATTAAAATGATCACATCTACTCTGGTACATCCTCAAGCAAATGGACAAGCTAAATCCTCAAACAAGATAATTGTCAACAACTTGAAGAAAAGACTAGGAGCTAAGAAAGGAAGATGGGCAGAAGAACTACCCTTTGTTTTGTGGGCTGGTAGAACAACGGTAAAAAATGCAACTGGCTAGACTCCGTTTTCTTTGGTATTTAGAACAGAAGCAGTGATCCCAACAAAAATGGTGATACCTACGGCAAGATCTATCCTCTGGGATCCTGAGCAGAATCCTGAAGCTTTGTGCCAAGATTTGGACACTGTAGACGAAACAAGAGATGTAGCAAGGCTAAGGATGGCAGCATATCAACAAAGGATATCCAGAGCATATAACAAGAATATAAGGACTAGAAGATTTCAAGTTGGTTATTGGGTATTAAGAAAGGCTTTTCAAAATACCACTAATCCTGCCGATGGGAAGCTGGCTCCAATGTGGGAAGGACCATATGAGGTTGAATCAGAATCAGGAAAAGGAGCATACCGACTCAGGAGTATGGAAGGGGATATGCTACCAAGATCCTGGAATGCTATACACTTAAAGCTCTATTTCAAGTAAGAATAGAATTTAATTCCTATCTCAGAATGGTATGTATTCTACCTCTCTTAAATATATTTGAACTTGTTTATTATCTTGAACCCAATACTGACTTAGGCATCGGAGGGGTGTTAGCCAAGCTAACACCCACCTTAGTTTAAGATTGTTTTGCAGAATATGCATCCGGATATAGCTCCAGAATACACGCTCAGGATATCTCGAAGGATTAGAGGATTGGCCCCTTCTCTCACGTTTAAGGGATCCTGATCCCTTCAAAGGTTTAAAGGTATTCACCTTTCTCTCGAATTGGGTTTGAACACCTCGCCTGGAGCGCAAGTTATCTAGGGATAGTTCAAGGTGGTGGGACCAGTTCATGTAAAAGTGGCTGACAATTTCGTTACTATTGGCTATATCCTGGATCCTAAAGGTATATGAGGATTGATCACCCTCTCTCACGAAAGGGTATTTTCATACCCTCTAAGGTTTAAAGGTTTTCACCTTTCTAAGTATTGGAGTTTATACACTCTCGCCTGTAGCGCATGAAAATCAGGGTTTATCCCCAGGATATCAGGGTTTATCCCCAGGATATTAAGGGTTTATCCCCAGGATATTAAGCGTTCATCCCAGGATATTAAGGGTTTACCCCAGGATATTCAGGATTTATTCAGTAAAGCTAAAGTGTGACTATGTTTGTATTCTTATGTTGAACACAGGGGGCATACATTATACAATTTAAAGGATGAATTCAAACTTATAAGTGTGCACTGGGGACATCCCTGTGATTGAAGACTGGAATTGACTCTCTGGGAATATTTGGTATGGTCCCTCCTTTTTATTTGGATAACTTGAGGCAGTATCCTGAGTAGGATATCTCTCAGGATATTCTTACAATGTGTTCCCAAAATTTTCCAAACTAAACTATTTTCACAAATAAAATTCACGCAGTAAAGGTATAACAACAGATATAAAGCCAAAAGAAGGTTATATTATTAACATACCAAAAGTTGTGCTTTTGGTTTCACCTCAAACCAAGGTCCATCCACCAAAAGCACGATTAGTCCCATACCATATGTACTTAACAGTTGAAGGTTTTGTCTCAAACTGAGACCCATCCACCTCCAACTGTTATATTGTTCAAAAGTAAAGCATACTAACGATGATGACCAAGGGCTTCGTCCTGAAACTTAGGATCCCTCGACCTTTGGCCATCATATTGTTCAAGTGCAGGAAAAGTAAAATGCAGGAAAAGTAAATTGTCTTAGGTTACAAACCAACGATCAAATTTAAAAAAGTGGGCTCCGGCCTAGGCATCAACATCCATCATCTCCCACTTGAATGCCCTCACACAGCGGCATCTTCTCCAGCCTTCTCCGTCTTCTCAGCCCCAGCATCCTGAGCAGCATCCTCGCCAGCATCCGTCCCAGCATCCTTCTTATCTCCAGCCTTGTCCACCACCTCTGCTGACTTAGAAGATTCACCAGCTTCAGCAGGATATGGCACAGCCTTGCCTCCAAGCTCTTTCAGCTTAGCCACCCAGGATTCAACCGGCCAGGATGGGCACTTAAGGCCTGTCTCCTTGGCCTCATAAGCCATCTTAATGCGAGCTTGTAGCAGAGAGACGATGGCAGAGGCTTTGATCCCTTCCCGAAAAGAGGCCATGGCCTGTTCATGCTCCATTTGGACGGTAGCCAGTTTGATCTCAGCATCCTGGGTGACCTTCTTCAGTTTGTCCTCGTAATGCCGAGTCTTCACCTCGGCAATGGCCCCTTGGTCGGCAACAGTGGTCTCAAGCTGTTTGATCCTGGCCTCTTGGAACGCGTTCGTGCTGCAAGCATCAGTGTAAAGGTGGAGCAGATGCTGGAGGCCCTGCACGCCAAAATTCAGGTATAAGTCAAAATATATTAACCAGGATATCCTGTCAGGATATCCTATCAGGATATATGTGTAGCATATAGTCACATGATATTACCTTGTTAAGGAAGGATGTCCTTGGTTCTAAGGAGTCAGTAAAGCTGAGTTCTTCATATGAAAACCCCTCGGGACCCGGAGTGCTGACCTCGGAACCTTTCCTCTTCTTGGAGGTGGAAGCACGAGTCCTCGTGTTGGGCTTAGGAGCCGGGAGCGGCTTGGAGCTGGTAGCAGTAGGAGTCTTTTTCTTGACAATGACTAGAGTGGGGTAACTGTCAAGCTCGTCAAGATCAAGGAGGATTGGAACTTTGCTGGAGTCTGCATACAGGGAGTAAAATTCTTTCCTAAATATATCTACTAAAAACATGTATGGAGGATATCGTGCAGGATCATTACCAGACATTTTTGCACTGGAAAGGGGGCTTGGAGATGGTGGAGACGGATTAAAACTTCTTTCAGCCTCTGGGAGGAGTCTGATTGCGTCAATTCTCTTCTGTGAATCAGCTAGGGGAGGTGCACGCTTCCTAAAATCAGCTGTGTACAAGATAATAAAAAAGTTGATTACCTCAAGATATAAAGCAGGATACAAGACAGGATCATCCTAAAACCCTAGGTCCTACCCTTCTTCAACCATTTCACCGGATAATCCGCTCCACCAGGGATTGAGTCTCTTTTTACAAAGAAGAACTTGGATTGCCGTTTCTCCTCATTCCTGGTGGCACGAAGTATCAGCGGATCGCCGGAGGTAGAATAGAACAAGAATCTACAGGAACCATGGCATCTAAGCCGGCATTGTCTGACTGAAGCAGATTTTGGTAACATTAAAAAACTCGGTGATAAAGTCCGAGAAAGGAAATTGCAACCCTAAGGTAAAAGGAAAAGCATTGAAGCATAACCACTCGTCGGAAACCATGTCCGACCGGATTTCCCGGTCAAACGGCCGGAACACCGTTCCTTTCGGAAAGATGTCGGAGGATTTGAGAGCCGACAAGTGGGCACTATCAAAGGAGCATATCTCTTTATCCGGTTCTTGGAGAAGATTATGCTGGATGAATGTGGGAGCAGAGTCACCGGAGCTTGATCTTGTTTGCCTTGTCATATTGTCGCCGGAATATTGAACAGAATGAAAGAAGAAGATGGAATTGGGAGAGAGAAGTATTTACCTTTTTCTCTTCAGTAAAGGTTAAATGGGGATAAGCATGAGAAGATATAGGGGAGCAATGAGTAAAGATAGGCTGCACAGTTACAAGCGGTCACATCATGAGTCTAATCTCTTAATTGCCTCGTTTATCGTGAAAAAATGTAACCGTTAGTATCAGGATACCTAACGGTAACATTTTTGGGGACAATTGTTATGGGTGAAATTCTGAGCCCATATCCTGGGTAATATCTTAAGTTGTATCTTAGTTTCATGATATATGTTCATGCTCGGAATACTCGTTCAGGATATTGGTAACATCCTGGATGATATCCTGAGGATCACTAACGGATTACGTGCAGGAATATGAGTCCAAGCTTGCAACGTCCACGAGGACCTTTTCTCCTGAAGACTCGCTCTAAGTTGTTCAAAGAAGGACATTGAACCCGCTTTACCTGCTCTCCAACGGCTACTAAAAAATATTCGAAGGCATCCCATACTTATAGGAGATTTTGTTTTCGTTCACTACCTATAAATAGGTGGATAAATCAGATCGAATAGGCCATCACAACTACACTCACTGCTTTCTAACACTTTTCTCTCTCGCAACTTACACTTTCACAAAAAGCGTTGTAACACTTAGCGATCTGATCAATATCCTGCACTGTATCCTGACGTTTAAAGCAATAAGAAGAACAAGGCAGCTGCGATTGTCAGCTCCCGAGGTTTTATGCGGCGATCTAGATTGATCAAGGGCTTTCCTCGTATATCTCGTGTCACCCCCTTTAGTTTTTGCTCATAGTTTGATCGTAGATGCAACTCAATATCATGAGCCGTATCCTGGAAACTGTTTTTACAATCAACTTAATCAGTATATTTTCAACACACTTTCTTAGCACACTACCTCACTTAACTAATTTGATCACTTAATTGCTTCGGTAATTTTTGACCAAAACACTATCTGATAATGATCCTACTTGTTTAATGTCCACGAAAGTATTATGTGAAGTGTTGTGTGCTTGATCATGAGTAGTTATAGGTGAAATATGTATATGTGCGTAAACAGTCAAAGTGAGTGCATGTTATGTGTTAGATGCGTGTAGGAGCTTGGTGCCTTACTTGAACACACTAATGAACTAAATGATAATTGTATTAGTACGTGATTGGCCTACCTTGACTGTTAACCATTTTTAAGAGACCAACCGAGCAATCAAAGGTGAGGTCACACTTTTCGTCAAAGCATGGGATTCCCGGTGGTTTGGGAATGGGTTAAACAACAACTATCCCCCTTAGGTGGGATACTACCTGCGTATTCTCCTTGTGTAGAATACGTACCTCCACCCTCCTTGGGAAGGGTGACAACCATTATAATACATGTCTTAGATTTACTAGACAACAACTCTATCTTAAGTCCTCCATTTTTGTATCGACTTAATCGTCGGGCCAATGGCGAACGGGTCATTAGTTAAATAGCGCTATTAGGTTTGACAGGCCTCACATCGTGTCGCAGAGGACGGGCGTGGACTAATGTACTTGGGAACTTTGTCAATGACGATAGACATTGACACGGGGCACTAAACATAACTATAGTCAGTAGTCGGTACGGTAACGGGTCTAGTGGTTTAAAACAGTAGGGTAGCTCCCCATGACATGTTTTTATAAGAACAAGGAAACTTAACAATTTATGGTTTTTGAAACAACACTAAAATGAACAACCAACCGTGAACTCTCCAACCTTTTTGTTGACACACTACTGCATGTTTTGCAGGTCGTTAGGTACAAGGATGAAGCTTGCACGCGGAGTGGGCGTTGTGGCTAGGAATCTACAGTTGGATTTCTACTAATGAACTTTATGATTTACAAACTGTTTTATGGGTTTTAATACTTTAGGCTTCCGCTGACTTTTGAACTTGGTTTTGGATTTTGGTTTGGTGAACATTAAACGTTTGGTTTGCAATGGTTTTACTTTACTTTACATAAATGTTCAGTATGATTGGTGGTCTGATCCTGGTCAGCACACGCCTCGCGGTATTACTCCGCTTGTGGATTTTGAGGGTGTGACAAAAGAGGCTAAATTGGTGGAAATAACCGAATCCAAAGAAAGAAGAGAAAAACTTGTAACGGCAAAACTTCATCGCGAGGAGGCGTATATTAAACACTTGAATGCAATAGAAAAACATAATGATTTAAAAATCTTTTAGAGCCGCACACCAATCTCGACGAACGGTTTAAGACGGTCGTAATTTAACAAAAACGCGAGATATGTGAAAAGTGGGGGTGGGAGATGTCATTCGTATAAGTCGGTCTTTTTTAGGTTTTTTTTTATTTTCAATGTTTAGTTTTTTTTAGTATGTAATTTAGGTTTTATTTAAATGAAATTTATAATTTATAATTTTAGTGTTTTATTGTTAATTTATATTTAAAAAAAAAAATAAAAAAGGTTGTGAGTGATAGAATTCCATAGTAATGACCATTTCCACTAAAAAAAGGTTGTGAGTGATGGAGTAATGGTTGATGACATGGCGGAACTTGATTAGATGTTGTGAGTGATGAGTGATCACCACCGCTACCCCCCTTACTATTATTATATTATATTATAAAACATAAGGTGCCAACATATTTATCATTGAATCACCCCTTCACTAAACAAATGCTTGTGCTTGTTTGTATTCTTCAACTTAACTTAGCTTCCTATTATTCTCATTATTGTCCTTTCTTTCCATTGTATACTTGAACCTGTCATCTTCCCCCATAACCTCATCACTCTTCCTACATATACTTACATACACACACAATATATATATACACACACACTTTCATCCAACACAGCCACACACTCAAGGCAATAACCACCTCATCTGTTCTTCATCAACAATGGACACCCTCCTACTAATTTCTTCAACACTTTTGCCCATCATCACCATCTTCATTTTGTACCATTTTTTCACCCAAAAATCATCCATTCCCGGACACTATGGCTGGCCACTCATCGGAGAAAGCATAGATTACTTCAAGAAGCTCCGCAGTGGCACCAACGAGCAGTTTGCCATGCAAAGAAGGAAACTATTTGGGGACGTTTTCGGGACGTCCATTCTTGGTGAAAAAATGGCGTTTTTGTGTGGCCCAGAAGGGAATAAGTTCTTGTTTTCTAATGAAAACAAGCTTGTTGAAGTTTGGTGGCCGAGTTCTGTGGAGAGTATTATTAAGAAGTCGAATAATAAGTCAGTAACCGCAGAATCCGCCAAGGTTCGACAGCTGTTGCCTCCGTTCTTGAGAGCTCATGCTGTTAAGAATTATATTGCTGATATGGATTCGGAGTTGAGACAGCATTTGGAGGATTACTGGACTGGACGTGATCAGGTTATGATCTTGTTAAATTAAGTATTTGAGTATGTTTTAGAAAGAATTTTAAAAAGTGGGTTGTTTTGAAAATCATATATGGGTTTTGGGTTTTGGGTATGATCGGGTGGTTCCGCTGGTGGCATGATGATACTCTAGTGGTCCGTCAGTGATCCAAATTTGCCGTTCAAACAAAATATATGGGTTTTGGGTTGTTAGCGATTATCTAAGATAGTGATTTCAGAGTTGAAATCGTTACCTCATATGTCATTAAATTATCGGCCAGCAAATCATAGTTTGAATTATTAAAATTGAACTTGCGTATTTTTAAGTCAGTATAGGGTTTTAGTGACCCAGTTGCACATCAACAATATAATTACTGACATGCATTAGTATACTAGGTTGAGGTTTGCCCATTCGTTGCAAAATACACTTTTGCATTGGCCGTAAAGTTGCTACTGGGAGTGCGTGATGCGACGGAGTTAGAGAAGCTTGCGGTTCCGTTTGTGGAGGCGGCAGGTGGAATCATAGCGGTTCCGATCAACATTCCAGGGACAAGGTTTAACCGTGGTGTTAAAGCGTCGAAAAGGATTCGTGAAGTCATTAATGGCATAATCGCGCAAAGGAGGAAAGATCTTGCAGACGGAACTGCTGATCCGTCACAAAATTTGCTCTCTCACATGATTGTCGAGGTTGATAAACGGAACCAGGACACGAGCAACGCTCCAACAACCGATGGTGACATGTCGAGTGACTTGCTCGGGTTGTTAATCGGTGGTTACGACACCATCAACACGACGGTCGTGTTCATTATGATGATGCTTGTTGATTACCCGGATGTCTACCAAGAGGTCCTAAAAGGTAAAGCCAACTTAACATTATTATCCTTAGCGTTGTCACGCAAAACTTAAATAAAAAATAAATAAATATTGAAAACAAAGTCGTATTCAAAACAAACTAAACACCACCTTGAAGTGTCATCTAACCAAGTATATGACTGTTATTCCATCGAATATTAAAGAGCAAACCGAGATAGCAAAGGCGAAACCATCAGGTGAACTACTGAACTGGGACGACCTACGCAAAATGAAATACTCATGGAATGTCGCTTGTGAAGTGCTAAGAATGCGTCCACCAACCGTCGGCGCATTCCGTGTCGCGAAAACCGATTTCACATACGGCGGGTTCAAAATCCCCAAAGGATGGAAGGTAAACAATATCGTTAAACCGTTATCAAACTTGTTAACTTATATGATTTCACCTAACACATTTCTCCTTGTGTATTTATGCTATAGCTACATTACCTTCCACATTACACTCAGCGAAACCACGAATTCTTCCCGCATCCCGAGAAGTTTGACCCCTCGAGATTTGAAGGAGCGGGACCCGCACCTTACACGTTTGTGCCGTTTGGGGGTGGAGCACGTATGTGCCCCGGAAACGAGTATGCACGGGCCGAAATACTAGTGTTTATGTACAACATAGTCACTAGATACAACTGGGAGAGGCTAATTCCTGATGAGAAAGTGGTAATTGACCCACTTCCAAGGCCAGTTCATGGGCTTCCAATTAAGCTCATTCCTCATAAAACAGAAGCTTAAGATTTTACCCCATATTTGCATCATAATAATTAAATATTATTAATGTACTTTTTTTATTTATGGCAATGAACTACTGTATTATAGCTTGTATTATGTAAGAAACGAAATAATAAGAATAAAAAATAAATTGGTTTTGAGAACATGTATTATGTTTTGTGTTGGAAATTCATGTATTTAGAGGTTTATTATTTTTAAATCGGTTTCGAATAGAGTAGACATACACCTACAACGTGTGTTCATAAACCGTTGAAAACGATCAAATTGTTTAAACCTAAGCAAGTCAACTCGTTTAGCTTGTTTAAGATATATATATGGTTCCGTCGACGGTTTAGCCTTTCGACAAATAGTATGGTTTTTACGATCTAATTTGAGCAAGTAAATTCCCTAACCATATACTAAATGAAAGGGGGGAGATGAAACTTTTATAGTTGTATTGAAATGAACATATATTAAGAGTACAAAACTGCAAACTGCATTTACTGTTTATTAAAATGACAAACAACTAGAGTGTATTAAGTTATGAACATGCATAAAAAGTTTCAGTTTGAGCTTTCAATCCATGTCTACCTAGTAGAGTTACTTTACAAGCTTACAGTTGTTCAACTTTAACCTATCTGTCAAACTTCATATGAAGATAGGTTTAGCGAAGATCTACGTGAACAAACTCATATTCAATGGTTGAACGATTTTGACTAATTTCCGTGCCAAAGATTCATCTAAAGATGATGAATAATACCTTTGATTTATTATAAAAGCTCTGCATCTTCAGGGTCACCATCGGCATCATCACCATCATTATCCTCCTCTTCTTCAGGGGCATCCGGGTCGACTCCCTAAACATATCACAGATGTATTAGGCAACAGGTTAATTTTTAGAATGGGTCGGCCCGGATGGTTTAAAACAAAAAACACCCTTTCGTCAGCTTTTAAACCTTTTTTATAAATGATTAATGTGTTGATATTTATTATTGAAGAATATATATTACAATAATAATAAAAATATTTGAATAAAAATACTTTAGGAGGTTGTATACATCAGAAATAGACTTTCGGTGACTTTCAACCCGTTTGACTTGTTCCATTTTAGCTAAACCTTTTATCAATTTATTTATTTATTGTTGTTGTTTTGTCTTCTCTTTCAAATAAAAATGGTGTCAACGTACTAACTTTAAAGACGTATAAAGAAATGAAAAGCAAACCTTCATTTGCTTCTCCAATCGTTCCAACCCTTTCTTTGCTGCTTCGTTTAGGGGGTTAATCCTGAATGATAAAAAATATACAGCACCATACTAAGCATTTTCTAAGCATCAAAGCATTATTATGTAGGTTTCACTGTTCGAACGTGCATTTTTTTAGTATAAGGTGATAACTAATAATCAAAATCGGGTGTTCAGATGTAATAAAACCAGATGTAAAGATAGCACTTCCATACATCATACGCCATTATTAGATGACTAATAAATGATAATTGATCGTTTAGCAAGTTCTGGTAATTTAAACAGGTTATTTTGCATAAAATACCGACCTACTTCATTTTTGTGTTGTTTTAGTTCGTATAGGAAATTAAAAAATACACACACACATATATAGGCTAAGTTTTGACATGAAACCTTAGTTAATGAGAAAACCCTATGTAACAAGCTTTTTTAAATTTTTTAGGACATGTAATATACATGCTGTCCAGCGTTTTGAACCAAAAAAAAATCAAAAAAGCGCCAACGGTCATTTTAAAATAAACAAGTTTTTTGTGTAACACAGCGACTATTACATATATGTTACACAAAACTAAAAAAAATAAACTTTGGCGCTTTTTTTTTTTATTTTTTTGGCCCAAAACTCTTAAAAACATGTATATTACATGCCCTAATTTTTTTCAAAAAAAAATGTTTCATGAGTTTCTAAAGTTTTCTCAATAACTATGGGTTTCATGCATATTCCATCCCTCTATATATATGAAATGGGAATAAAAGTCTTTGAAATAACATTAATGAAAGGGTAAATAGGTAACTACAGTTCTACAGTTTACCCTTAAATAACCCAAGACTGATTATATGAGGCCTAAACAACCGTATAACTAAAAGCAGAATACGTTTATCTAACCCCCCCCCCCCCCCCACCCACCCCCCCCCCCCACCCCGCGTTAACAACCTGCATTTACGTAAAGAAGAACTAAAAGAAAACATATGAGGGGTACCTCAAAGCAGCCTGATAATGTGAGAGCGAATCTTGCATCATATTCGTAGCAGCAAAAACCTGGGCCAGCTTCACATGAAGCGAGTCATCAGCCCAATCTTTGAGGTACCGTTCAAGCAGAGTTACAGCTTCGTAGTTTCTGCCTTCCATCACATGTAACTCGGCCAATGCTAATGCAGCCCCAAGGTAACCAGGTTCTAGCCTAAGGGCAGACTCGTAAAATTTCTTGGCCTGTTTCAACGTTTATAACAGTGGTTGACTTGTCAGACTTTATAAAAGTTTTTGTTTGACTTTGTTTAGACCTGTAAATGAACCGAACGAACACGAATAGAGACATGTCCGTGTTCGTTCGTTTAACTTTAACTGAACACGAACACATACATACAATCGAACACATTTTTTGTTCATGTTTGTTTTTTAAGAAAACATGCATGTTCGTGTTCGTTTAGGTTCTAAACGAACAAACAAAATTTAACTAGTTATGTATTTAAATTGAAACGAACATAAACATATGTAAATGAACGAACAAAACCTGTGTTCATGTTCGTTCATCTAATTCAATGAACAAAAAGTTGTGTTCATGTTCGTTCGTTTATTAAATAAACAAACTTCCCGCCAAACAAGTTCATGAACGCTCCGTTTATAGGCCTAACTTTGTTTTAACAGGATGGAGAAAAAATACAATATACTTAAATACAATAACGCAATACCTTTTCTCTGCCACTAGAACTACTAGCATATACGTCTCCCACAAGTTTTAAAGCCTTTGCAGATTGAGGCATGGCCTTCATTGCCTCTCTTGCAGTATATAAAGCCTCTTTCGTCTTTGAAAGTGCCAGATAAGATCGAACCAACCCTGAATTGAACATCCAGTCATAATCATAAAAGTCTTGTCCTATTCATGAACTTCCAAGAAACCGCAAGAATGTTGATATAAAAATACTACTTATTTTTAAAAAAATATTTCCTATCTAGATTTTTGGAAGTGGGTCAAAATATTTTAGCAAAACACGATAACTATATCATTCTTTTAAGACAAACAACATATAAATTTAGTAATTGGACAACATCTCATGCATGCACTCACATGCGCACACACACTGACACACATATATGTATATGCACAGATTTTGTGAGTTTCGTTTGTAAATTAACCTTGATACGAACGGAGATCAGGTCTTAACTCCTGAGCAGACCTGAAGGCAACCACCGCTGCTTCTGGTTGATTCATGGATAGGAACAAGTTACCCTAAAAGTTATAAACATTAGTTTTCAAATATCTATTGAAAAAAAAATATATATCAGAAAAAACTATATAAACTTAAAGCTGTAATAATGTTTAGCTCCACCAAAAACCAACCTACTTTTACAAACATCCATGTTGATGATATTTATACTTTCTATCTCAAATTTTATGAAAAGCGGTTTGTCGGTGGAGCTAAGTAAAAGTACAACAGTCGAAAAGGTAACTAACATCCAAAAATAAACCAATGAATACCCTCATGGATAAACGGTTATATTTTACAAAATAAGTTACAATCTAATGAGTCAAGTTTAAGCAATACCTTCACTATGTATCCGGTTATGTGTCTCTCATCTATTTTAATGCTCTGGTAACAAAGAATGTTAGTAAAACGTTTAGCATCCGATAAAAAAGCAAACTAAATGAACTGACTACTTGTCTTGTGACCCATTTTACCCGTTAGAGAACAAACATAGCCCCAATGAACCCTTTATTAAGTAAATAAGCAGATATTGTTAGGGTTGCAAACAAATCGAACGTTCAGCGAACACTTCGTGAACCGGCGGGAAATTCGTTTGCGTTCGTTTAATAAATGAATGAATACGAGCAAGAAATTTCGTGTGTTTGGTTAAATGAACGAACATGATCAAAGGTCGCGCTCGTTCATTTATGTTGGTGAACGTTCAGTAACGTTTTTGTTTATGTTCGTTTGTGTTCGATAGTTCATTAACGTTTTTAGTTTTTATATTTTATTTAAATACTTCAAAATTCCGACAAATAAAATATTTAATAAGTATCAATGTATTATATATTATGTTCATGAGCGCTTGTTTGCGTTCGTTTGTTTCCATTTGTGTTTATGAACATTAGTTTGTGTTCATTGGTGTTCATGAACATTCGTTTGCGTTCGTTGCCTAAAATTAACAAATGAACACAAACAAACACAAACACAAACACGAACACGTTCATTTCCTTGCCAAACGAACACGAATATAAAATCTCGTCCAGTTTGTGTTCATGAACAGTTCGTGAACACATATATGTCCTTAACAAACGAACACGAACAAGACCTTGTTCGTGTAAACAAGACCTTGTTCTTGTACGTTCGGTTCGTTTGCAGCCCTAGAAATTGTCATCTCAATGAAAATCTTACTTTTTCAGCATTAGCTAGAGCGGCCCGTTCATCTTTCCGTTCACACAAAACCGACAAAGCGACATACACTTCGGGCCTAGCAGGATCGATGGTAAGCAAATCATGCACTAACTTGTTTAGCTTTTGTGGATCAGATTTTAGCTTTAAAAGCATAGCATATTCATCCATATAGGTAACCACATAAGGATCAATCGATCGGACCTATAAAAATAAAACTAAAAAAATGAGTAAAAGTTTCAAGATGTCAAGTAGTTTAATCAATATGAACAAGCAGTAGCAATTTTACCTTCTCAAAGTTCGTAATGGCTTCATCGTTTTTTCCAATAATAGCTTCCACCTGTACGTTCAACCAAAAAATCAATTAATACTAGAAAAAAAACACTATAAATTACCTCCGTATTTCTATTACATAACAACTTGTCTACTCACAAAATAGTTTTAACAATAGGATAATAAAAACTATAAGATGAACAGGAATCTCGATTTTAAATAGTGAGGGCGCTCCGAGACACTTTGTGCCCCGGAAACCTAGATGTGAGACAGATGCTACCAAATTGAGAAACGTCACACTATAAGATGTACCCATTTGTAGCTAACAAATCTAAAGGTTTCAGCAGGTCCAAGTTAGGGACTAAATGCGTTACAAAGTGCAAACCATAGGGACCACCCATGTACTTTTAGGCAAAGTTGGGGACTAAATGCGTTACAAAGTGCAAACCACAGGGACCATCCGTGTACTTTTGGAAAGCTAGGGACCATATCCAAAGTTTTGGTAAACCACAGGGACCATCCGTGTACTTTACTCTTTTTAAAAATTTAAAATACATGCAAAATAAGTTAGGAAAGGGTATTTCTAACCTTTGCCATTTCAAGCAGTATGTGCACATTATTAGGAAAACGCTGAAGAAGTTCTGAGAAGAGTTCTAGACCACCTGAAGAAATAAAAATGATGTTAATAAGTAGTAACTACTGACATCAGTTAAAGAAAATTAAAATGTTATTATTTAGTGTAAACCCTTTTACAGATATTTTGTTTGAAATTCAGTTTGAAGATATTAAACTTTTTATTACTTAGCCTTTAGTATTTGTAAAATGTATATCAGGAAAACACCACAAGAAAACAAAATATGACGATATGACACTTTATTTTAAGTAATGATTTTTTTTTAAATTTGATTATCATTGAATGATAACTAAATTGTTGATTATAAATTCCCACTTTAAAAGAAAAGAAAAAAAAAAAGCTAACGAACTAAAAATCAATACATTGACATCCCAATATATATATATATATATATAGGTAAAGAGTACTGTACAATATTGCTTATCGTACATTACGTACGCTACAATCTCAGCCGTCAGATCATCTTCCCGCATTTTAAAATCGCATGTTGTTTTTTTATAACAATTTCGCATGTGATAATTTTTGATGAATTCGCATGTTTTTTTGTACCAATTTCGCATGTGATAATTTTGATGAAATAGCATGTTTTTTTTTTTAAACAATTTCGCATGTGATAATTTTTGATGAATTCGCATGTTTTTTGTACCAATTTCGCATGTGATAATTTTGATGAAATAGCATGTTGTTTTTTTGTAACAATTTCGCATGTGGTAATTTTGATGAAATTGCATGTTAAAAAACCAACATGCGAAATTGTTACAAAAAAACATGCGAATTCAATGCGGGAAGATGATCGGACGGCTGAGATTGTAGCGTACGTAATGTACGATAAGGGCATTTGTACGTTAACCTAACCCTATATATATATATATATATATATATATAATGTAAGTATCTATAGAAAACCCTTATAATTTAGAAAACTTGGGAAACTCTAACCTCCCGAACTTTTTTTTTTTTTTTTTAAATTACACATGTTATATACTTGTTTTTAAGGGTTTTGGGCAAAAAAAATCAAAAAAGCGCCGAGTAGATATTTTTAAAAAAAATAAACAAGTTTTGGTGTAACACATGTTACAAATATGTCAGATGAATGTAACACGTGTTACACCAAAACTTGTTTATTTTTTTTAAAATATCTACTCGGCGCTTTTTTGATTTTTTTTGCCCAAAACCCTTAAAAACATGTATATAACATGTATAAATTTTTTCAAAAAAAAAACATCGGGCGCTTTGAGTTTCCCGGGTTTTCTAAATTAAAGTGGGTTTTCTATACATCCTTCCCCTATATATATATATATATATAGGATTAGGTTCAAGAGTGAACACTAGTGTAGTTTGTGAACTGAGTGAACTAATCCTGGCCATACATATGTGTAGATAAATGGCCAGGATTTGATGATGAAATACATTAGTGTATTTTACGGTTTGATGATGAAATCCTAGCCATCCACGTGTGTAAATCAATGGCCAAGATTTGTTCACTCAGTTCGCAAATACATTAGTGTTCATTCTAGAACCCCACCCTATATATATATATAGGGTAAGGTTCATGCGAGAGCCGAGAACCACCTTTATTGCGAGAACCGCGAGAACCAATGTGAACACAATCAAAAATAGCTAAAAAAAGCTAACCCCCCTCCCCCTCTCCCCCCAAGCTAAATGCTAAAAACTAAACCCTCCCAAAAATCCTAACCCCCCCCCCCCCCCCCCCCAAAGCTAAAATGCTAAAAACTAAACCCCAAAAAACCTAAAAAAATCAAAAAAACACACAAACAAACAAAAAAAAATTAATAATTTTTACATTAAAATCGCTACTTTTAGCGATTTTTTGATAAAAAATATTAAAAAAATATATATGTGTGTTTTTTTAGCTATTTTTAGGTATTTTTGGTTGTGTTCACATTGGTTCTCACGGTTCTCGCAATAAAGGGTGGTTCCTAACGGATCCTTCTCCTATGTATGTATATATTGTTGAGGAAATAGGCCAACCTTTATAATCATTTGATGCAATGCAACATTGAGCCTCAACATACCGCTGCAAAAAAATAATTAAAACATCATAACAATTAGCAAGTAGTAACACGTTATAAAAGTCCCAATAAATGTGCAAACCAATATAAAACTTATAAAGCAAAATATATCAGTAACTCACTTGCAGCCAACGACTGGAATCAAACTGATCAAAAGGAGGCCTGCCACTTCTATTAGGCGTCTGGAACAACAAAATTAAAACAGAAAAATTATTACAACGTGTTTAAAAGTTTAAATAAACAACAGACACTCAATGTATTGAAATGAGAAAAAACATTAATTAGATAGCTCTAACAAGTCGCCAATGAACTCCATCGTATACATAATCTTGTTATTTCGAGTCACAAAATAGTTGTTATAATTAAACATAGAGAGATGGTTTCAACAAACCTGTGGAAGCAATGAAAAAATATCTTTTGCTTGAACACCTAACTCAGCTAAGGATATGATTGCCTCAATAGTATACGGGCAATGTCTACAAAAAAAAACAAAAAGGAAATCAATGCATCAAGTAGTAACAGAGTTGTAACTACAGCTGCAAACGAACCGAACGTGTTCGTTCGTTAAGAAAATATATGTGTTCATGAACATTTACCCAACGAAATTTTATGTTCGTGTTCGTTTGTTAAGGAATGAATGTGTTTGTGATCGTTTGTTAATTTTAGGTAACGAGCGTTCATGAACAGAGTATATAATACATTGATACTTATTAAATATTTTATTTGTCAGAATTTTGAAGCATTTAAATAAAATATAAAAACTAAAAACACTAATGAACTACCAAACACAAACAAACAACAACGAACACATTACCGAACATTCACATTCACGAACATATCATGTTCGTTCATTTAACTAAACGAAACAAAATTTCTTGTTTGCATTCGTTCGTTCATTCATTAAACAAACGAACACAAACGAACTTCCTGCCGAACGGTTCACGAACTGTTCGCTAAATGTTCGGTTCATTTCATTTGCAGCCCTAGTTGTGACAAAACAACTGATAAATTAACAAATTTTACCATAAACATAAAGATATATGACAAGAAACATAAAATTTATCAACTATCATACTTAAATAAGATGAATTATTATCAGCATACCTCAGGCACTCTTTGTAACAGGCAACAGCGGGACGAATATGTTTAGACCATCGATAAAGCTTTCCCATTAATAAATTCATCTGCAAGTTTCTTGATTTGGTTGGTATAGCTTCCATCTGTAATATTATGAAACGAATGTCAAAATATTGACCTTGCAACTCGATCTCATATCCGTTACATTATATTATTCAAACCTCGGTGAGAGCGGCTCTATTCTCGTTTATTGCATAGTGACAAGTTGCTATTTTAAACTTCACCTGATATTTAAGTAGGAAAAGAGTTGCAATAGTTCTGATTATCTGATATGAATTAAAATGAACGATTGGTTAATATAAATAAATGTAAAAACAAATACGACGTACTACCTCGTTTTCATTTATTGCAGATACATTGAAAGAATTTGGAGAAGAAGACCTGTTTGATGAGGACAATGAGCTTCTAATTGTTGCGTTTACTTTAGGAACAATCTTGTGATATTGTAATGCTTGCTTATACACATGCTAGAGAAAGATGAAACAAGAATTATTCGTTAATTATATTGCTTACTAAATTCATAATGAAATAAACTTAAATGGTTCAAAATGATATAAACATGGTCAAAAACTCCAAATAAATATATGCCCAAACTATCACCGCACATATCGAAAAAAAATCCTATGCTTATCGTCTTATAATGAAAGACGCATGATAGCATAAAGCTATAAACTTAAGTGAATATGACTTAGTTTATCAGATACACAAAATACTAAACAAGCAAACATTTAAATTCTTGTTCTTAAAACAGATGCACATTGTGCATATAGAAAAGTTTAAGATCCAATATGTCATGTAAAGAAACTTACGATAGCTCTTCGGTACTCCTTATCTCGAAGTAAAGCATCACCATGGAGAGCCTGAAACAGCATCACAATATATAAGAAGCAGTAAATTTACAAAAAATAAAACAAAAAACAAAAAAAAAACTATTATCGAATTCATTGCCCTCTATTATTTTTATAAAACTTGAAATAACTAATTTTTATAAAAAGCATATATGGCCCGTGTAAGATGTAGCATATGAACACTGCCTCTTATACAGCCCTTATATGCAAAGTTCGTCCTTTTATGCTACCCATGTAACAACTAATTTGACAAGGAGCCCATTCAATAAAACCAGATAATAGGGTACGTTTAGCACAACCCAACATCAATTTTCAAAACTCAAAAGCCAACCACAAATGAAAAACCAATATGGCTTTTTACCACCAACATGAGTATACAACATTAGCCCCTTTACATCATCCCTAAATAACTCAAAATCCATACCAACTTTTTTGAGTTAAAAAGTAACAATTTTTAAACATATTCAAACTGCGGCTCAAAAAAGTATCACCAAAAACACATATAAACACAATACAACACTAAAAACAAAAAAAAAATTAAAAATCAACACTTTCAGAACAAATTCAAACTGCAGCTCAAAAGGATATCACCAAAAAACACATATAAACATATTACAACATTAAAAACAAAAAATAAAAAATAAAGTTAAAAATCAAGACTTTCAGAACAAATTCAAACTGCAGCTCAAAAGGGTATCATCAAACAACACACATGAACATGCTACAACATTATTAAAAATAATAATAATAATAATAATAAAGAAGTTGAAAATCAAGAAATTCAAACTGCAGCTCAAAAGGGTATCACCAAAAAACACATATAAACATATTACAACATTAAAAAACAAAAAAATAAACTTAAAAATCAACACTTTCAGAAGAAATTCAAACTGCAGCTCAAAAGGGTATCACCAAACCACACATATGAACATATTCAAACATTAAAAAAAAAACACCACTCACCAGATTTTCAGCCTTGAGATGAGGGCTGGTGTCATTATTCACAGAAGATGAAGAAACAAGAAAGCAACCCTAATGACAATCAATTCAAAAGAAAAGAAATTAGGTCTACACTTATCAGCAAAAACCCAATTGGTAAAAAGGGGAAGATGATTACGAGCATCTGAGCAGAATTATAGAGGCCGCAATCGAGCAGAGTGGACATTTGATCTTTGGGTACATCCATTGTTGATTCGATTGAGTGATGAAAGTGAGAAACTTGAAAGTAAAAGCCCGCCTTCGATCTAAATTCTAAACACAACCTTTTGCAGGGTTTTTGTATCCACGGTTTGTTTGTGAATGGCATTTTCGTTATTTTGTGTTCATTTTTTCCTTTTCTAACACAAGTAGAGATGAGCGGTACTGAACCGGTACCGAAAGTACCGGTATCGAAAAATGAGAAAAGTGAGTACTGGTATCAAATACAACGGTTTGGTAACGATACGGTACCAGTATTTACCGGTGTTTTACCCGAAATACCGGTACCGTAAAACGAGGAAAGTGGGTACCGGTACCGGTACCAGTACCAAATATACCCAGTACGGTTCGGTACCGGTACCCGGTACCAAATGTTCATCCCTACCCGCGAGTCTATCACCGAGTCCGTAAAGTGTGTAACTAAACATTAGCGTTGTTGATTTTACATTAATATAGCGGAAAATTTAAAACTAAACATCCTAAAACCTAATTTATGAAACTTCATAATAATAACATTGATTGTATACTAACTACAAAATTTATAATCAATTTTGTGAAAGCACTACGAACTTGTGTCATATTTGGCTTTTAACATTCTTTTTGCCTTCATAATGTGCATATAAAGCGCATCAATTGAGACTTGTAATTCGGCTTGAGTTTTACATATGTTGCCAACCCTCTCGGTTAGTTCGTTTAGTATTTCGGTGCATTCAGTTGTTAGAAACACGTTAATGTCTATGTTTGAAGAAGACATTCTGAAACAGATGAACGTAGAGTCATAATTGTTTATAGTTTTAATTAAGCAAAGCGTAACATAAGAAATAAAGTCGTTAAAAATAGTAAGAGGTTCGGACTCATGGCTGCAATCAGTAGCCTACATAAAGGCACGTGATGCCATGCCAAGAATAATACGCTAGTCATCATTGCCAATAAGTCCACGAAACCCAAAAGGCGAAATTCAATATAATCAAATAAGGCGATAACCGTATGAAGATATTAAAGCACAACAACGTACAACTCACAAAATAAAAGGAACAACAACATAAAGCACGAAAAACCAACAAAGCCCACATTACAACACCTTTTTGCATAAGCATCTTGCTAAATAATGTGTATATAATACAATTTATAGGCTCAGGATACCAGTTACAACGGGTGGCTTCTTGAAGCCACCTTACTTGCCATGCCAAGCAAAAAACTTCGTCATAGCCAAAAGAAACAAAGGCGCTAATTACAGCCAATGTTCCTTAACAAACATCCACAAATCACAAACAGTTGTGTACATCTATAACGTAAGCCATCAAGATGCCATCATAAAAACAACAAATGAACCATCACATCGTCGTACAACGCTCAGGTAAACACAACAGCCCAAATGCATCCAACATATAATCATAACCATCACAGCATACATAGCTCACGTAAACACTAAACATAATAGCCGAAAAGGAGCAACATAACCATCATCAACCTCAAAGAAACTGACATCTCTTGTATAATGTCTAAAAGGTTCCAATAACCGAAGACAACAGATAACTGACATCATGTCACACCCCAACCGATGGTGGAAACATCGGGGTGCGAGCACTAAGCATTCAGATTGCTCATGAGAATTCCATAACACTATTGTTTCAATAAAGATTAATTGATTTCATGCAAAGGTCTAACAAACGTCATCACAAGTATCACATTACAAACCAAATCATAAAATTGTTTCAAATGTTCAAAAGGCTAATATTATCTAGGCGTTGTTTCTAAGCATCTCCTAGTTGTATTCCATGCATTCCAAGCATCCTATCAGCCTGCAACATGTATTAAAATATCAATACAAAAGTATTGGCGAGTATACAAGTTTGGTAATAGAATAAAAGATTATAACAACTCATATCCACAGTGTAAACAATAAATAGTTTCAACCGTGCTAGTGTCGCAGTCTACACAGTGATAGCCCAAGTATCCCGATGCTTTAGTGTTTACCCAAGACTCAAGGTAAACTAGAATCCTCCTAACAATACCCCCCGAGAATAATGGGAGAGGTGCATCTCCTATAGCGCTACTATTGTTAAGGCGGAACTACACACTCTGGATTGAACGTCACTTAGCACAAAGAATCTAGAATCAAGAATCACAAGCTTCACATAGGATAGAGTATAAGTTTCAAAGATTCAAGTTTAAGTTTCATATAATACATGTTACACCCCAAAAGTTTAAAGTAAAAGGGGATCGAGTATACTCACAGTGATTGCTTAACAGTATAAACTGCTATTGGATCAAAGGGAGCTCTTTTTAGGATTAGCCTGATCAGATTTCAATAGGGTAAGAGTCGGGCAGAATAACGAGGGTGAATAAAGTGTCAAACCAGTCTCCGAATCGAATGGTTGTCCGAACGGATAGCTATCCAATCGGTTTGCCGGTTATTCGGGTGGCTTAAGAGTGTGAAGGGCAGATGGCTGCCCGATCGGATGGCCATCCCGTCGGGTTGCCTCTTGAGTTCAAGTGTAGGGACAAGGTGGCTGCTCGATCGGACGGCTGTCCGATCGGGTTGCCACTCGATCCGAGTGTACACAACCTGGTCCTCTTAGTCGAATGGATGCTCGATCGGACGGTTGTCCGATCGGGTTATCATTCGACCAGACTTACAAGTTTTGATTGTTTTCCATGTGTATGATAATTCAGAACAAAAAGGGAAAGTGTCACCTGATAGGGTGGTTGTCCGATCGGACGGCTGTCCGATCGGGTTGCCACTCGTTTGGCGACCCTTGTTTTTGTTTAACATTCTGTAAAATCTTTAAGTTTGAAAATTGATGGTGACGTCACGGTACAGACGGAGACAGCAGTAACTTATCGTTTCACAGCCATTCTGATCGGTCGGGGATCACCCCCGTCCGACCCATTTGTCTGTTAGTGACGGGTTCATGCCGGAATCTATCCCGTGATCATCTTAATCAGTGATCAATCCGTTCCTAAACCAACTCTAGACCACCGATCGGGTCTACAGCCCGTTCAGTCCCGTTTATCACCGAAGTAAGTCGAAAGTTTGAAGAAAAGGTGATGGATAACCCTAGTTTTATATGAAAAGCATAGATTTAGCTTAGATTTAATGTAAAAACACATGAAATACCTTAGATCTGAGCTAGATCTTGCTCAGAATGACATCACATGATAGTTTGTACAACCCTCATGATGACATCACCCTCAAGAACTCAGATCCGAGAGATTTCACAGCGAAAAGTGTGATTTCAAGTGAGAATCACGTAGAGAATGAAGTGTAGATCAAGAAAGTACAAGAATCTAGCCAAAAACATACCAGAATCAGTGGGAGAATGAAGAAAAGGAGCGTACGTGTGTCTTGGTCGAGCAGAGCTGTCACATCACTGAAAAGGTGATGTGACAGGTCTATTTATAGTGGGAAAGAGGAGAGAAGAGGAAAAAGGTGGTGCAAGGTGGGTGCCGGTCGATCGAGTGGTCGTTCGATCGAACGACTGTCTGATTGGATGGCTGTCCGATCGGACGGCCACTCTTGGCCAGTCCTTTCTTTCCACGTTCCGGACTTAGATTCGTTTAGCGAGTGAGATTAAGCGTTACGTTGCGTATAGTTTGGGTAAAGTATCTAGATTACATTGTAAACCAAAAGTTTCCAAGTTTCATAGATTCCGCCAGTGACAAGGCTCCAGTCTCTCGTTTAACCAAGAATTAAGTTTTTACGAGTCTAAGGAGTCAAGCACCAAATAAGTTTCAAGAGTTACGAATCATAGTTTCTCAAGCATCAAGAGTCAATAGTCCAAGTATCAAGTATCAATAATCATAAAGAATCTAGTTTCCATAGCATCAAGAATCAAGTGTTTAGATTAAGTATCAAAAGTCAAGTATCTAGATTAAGCATCAAGCCTCCTAGTTTAAGTGCCAAGCATCATGCATCTAGAATAAAGCATCAAGCATCATCGTATCAAACATCAATATCAAGAAGATTTATGCCAAAAGTGTCAAAGTATCAACCTCTCATACTACAGGGACTAACACTGACAATTACTAGGAGTTCAGGGACTGATCTTGTCAAGAGTCTAAAGTTTAGGGGTGCTGGGCGTTACAGTCTCCCCTCCTTTAGGAGATATCATCCCCGAAATCTTAGAAGAAGACTGCTCGAAGTGGTGCGGGTACTTGGCTTTCATATCACTTTTTAACTCCCAAGTGAATTCGGCACCACGCTTTCCTTCCCATCGAACTTTAACAATGGGAATTTTGTTGCGCCTCAGACGCTTGACAGTTTGATCCATGATTTCGACCGGTTTCTCCACAAACTGAACAGCTTCATTTATTTGCAAGTCTTCAAGAGGAACCTGCAGTCCCTTGTCGGCTAGGCATTTGCGTAGATTGGACACGTGGAACACTGGATGCACGTTGTTTAGTTCTTGTGGCAAGTCGAGTTTGTATGCTACCTTGCCAATCCTTTCAAGTATCATAAAAGGGCCTACATAGTAAGGAGCAAGCTTTCCCTTCTTTCCAAAGCGAACTACTCCCTTCCAGGGAGATACCTTGAAAAGAACTCGGTCACCAACAGCAAATTCCAAAGACTTCCGCCTATTATCAGCATAACTCTTTTGTCTGCTCCTAGCCTTGATCAAGTTATCATGGATTTAAAGAATCTTATCCGTTGTCTCTTGAACAATCTCAGGACCAGTGAACTGCTTTTCCCCAACCTCATGCCAGCTGAGAGGAGATCGACACTTTCGCCCATATAAAGCTTCGAAAGGAGCCATCTGAATACTGGAATGGTAGTTATTGTTGTACGAGAACTCAATCAATGGTAAATGTACATCCCAGTTACCACCAAAGTCGATGACACAAGAACGGAGCATGTCCTCTAGGGTTTGAATAGTACGCTCGGTCTGCCCGTCCGTCTGAGGATGGAAGGTCGTGCTAAGATTCAAGTGCGAACCCATAGCGGACTGAAACGTTTGCCAAAGACGCGAAGTAAAACGACCATCACGGTCCGAGATTATGTCAAGAGGTATGCCGTGATGGCATATAATCTCATCAGTATAGACTCGAGCAAGTTTCTCCACCTTGTAATCCTCCCAAATGGGAAGGAAGTGAGCGGATTTGGTCAAACGATCAATAATCACCCAGATACTGTCGTGACCTTTAGAGGTACGGGGTAGCTTAGTAATAAAGTCCATGGCAATGCTATCCCATTTCCAGACAGGGATTTTAGGTTTTTCCAAGAGTCCAGAAGGACGCTGGTGTTCAGCCTTTACCTTCGAGCAAGTAAGGCACTTAGACACATACACCGCAATGTCCCTCTTCATGCCAGGCCACCAATAAGTCGTACGCAGATCCTGATACATCTTATCGGCACCTGGATGGATAAAGTAACGGGATTTGTGAGCCTCAGTCATAATGAGCTCACGAAGATTATCGCGATCTGGCACCCAGATACGATTTAGATAATACTACAGGCCATCAGATTTAGTTTCGAGCTGGTCCATCCTAGCGCCGTGGATTTCTTCTTCTAAACTTCCTTCATTTGCTGATGAATACTGAGCTTCACGAATACAAGCATGCAGATCACTAGAGATGTGAATAGCCTTGAAACGGGTCTTACGACTAAGGGCGTCGGCTACTACATTCGCCTTGCCAGGCTGATAGCGAATTTCACAGTCGTAGTCGTTAAGCAATTCCACCCAACGTCTCTGTCGCCTGTTCAGCTCTTTTTGGTCAAAGATATGCTGAAGGCTCCTATGGTCGGTGAAGACCACACACTTAGTACCATAAAGGTAGTGTCGCCAGATCTTTAACGCAAAAATAACCGCACCAAGCTCCAGATCGTGAGTAGTGTAGTTCTTCTCATGCATGAGCACACAGCCCAATCCACGATTCGAGGCATCACAATATACCACAAAATCGTCATTGCCATCAGGTAGAGTTAACACAGGAGCATTACACAAAAGGTTCTTAAGAGTTTGAAAGGATTCCTCTTATTCGGGACCCCAAACAAAAGGTTTCTCCTTTTGGGTTAGTGTAGTAAGAGGAACAGCGATTTTAGAAAAATCCGCGATGAATCGGGGTAATAACCCGCCAGTCCTAGAAAAGAACGAATCTCAGACACGGATTTAGGCGTACAACAATTCTTCACTGCCTCAATCTTAGAAGGGTCAACGTGAATACCCTGACTACTAACAATATGACCAAGAAATTGTACTTCATTAATCCAAAACTCACACTTAGAAAACTTAGCATACAGACGTTCACCACGTAGAAGTTCAAGCATAAGACGTAGATGGCGAGCATGATCAGCTTTAGACTTAGAATAAATAAGAATATCATCAATAAAGACTATCACAAAACGATCCAAATAGGGTTTACAAACACGATTCATAAGGTCCATGAACACTGCAGGTGCGTTGGTCAAACCAAAAGGCATGACCGCGAACTTGTAGTGCCCATATAGGGTACGAAACGCAGTCTTAGGAATATCATCTTCGAGTACACGTAGTTGATGATATCCTGAACGTAAGTCAATCTTTGAGAAACATGACGCGCCTTGTAGTTGGTCAAATAGGTCATCAATACGAGGGAGCGGATAACGATTCTTCATGGTAAGCTTATTCAGTTCACGATAGTCAATACACATACGAAATGAACCATCCTTCTTCTTGACGAATAACACGGGAGCACCACACGGGGAGGTACTTGGACGAATAAAACCCTTATCGAGTAGCTCCTGGAGTTGACTAGATAACTCTTGCATCTCAGAAGGAGCAAGACGGTAAGGAGCCCTGGCGACAGGAGTCGCACCAGGTACGAGATCAATACAAAAGTCAACGGATCTGGGAGGAGGAAGACTAGGAAGATCTTCAAGGAAGACATCAGTGAAGTCACACACAACTGGAACGTCGCTTATGTTCTTCCCCTTGCCTTTTTGTTCTACCACGTGAGCCAAGAAGGCAGGGTTCTGTTTTCGTAAGCTTCGGCTCGCTTGTGTGCATGACATCAACCTCAGCCCTTTTGAAGGTCGGTCTCCATAGACGATCAAGGTATCACCAGAGGGAAGAGGAAGACGAACAAGTTTCTCGTGACACACAATTTCTGCATGGTTCTTACGCAACCAATCCATGCCGATGATAACATCAAAACTACCCAATCGCATGGGTATAAGATCAATAGAGAAGACGTGATCGTTAAGAGTCAAAGAACAATCACGCACGATCGAATTCACCAGAATCGACTTACCATTAGCGGCCTCAACAGAGAATGACTCAGGTAACTTGGAGCGTGTACAGTTTATCAAAGACTCAAATTCCACGGACACAAAGCTTTTATCGGCACCAGTATCAAATAGTATTGAAGCATAAAGGTTATTAACGAGGAACATACCATTGACAACGTCATTGTCATTGCGAGCCTGATTCGCATTAAGGTTGAACGCTCGTCCACGAGCGGCTGGCCGCTGGTCCTGGTTCAGCTGAGGACACTGGTTACAGAGGTGGGTAGTATCTCCACATTTGTAGCATGCACGAACAGCGTTGATTGGTCTTGGGTTTTGCAGAGGTGGTGGAAGTGCAGGTAGAGCTGCCTGAGCTGGGGCTTGCTGAGCTTGCGGGGTCGGGTTAGCTTGACGATAATAAGGGGTCGGGTGACCATAACGATTACAGTTGGTGCACAGACGACATGCAGAAGCAGCAGGATGATGGTAGTTGCGAGTTACACACTTGGGATGAGGCCCAGTGTATTGCTTTTTAGCTTCGGGAGCAGCAGGGTTAGCAGCAGCAGCAGTAGTTTGCAGCACGAGTAATAGCATTACATCCAGAACCCTGGGATTTCCGTTTCTTGTTCTTAGTGCCGCTTGTCTGCTGAGTAACTTGATTCGCAGACTTGGAGGGAGCAGGAGTAGCAAACTGCTTATCACGCACACGGTTGTTGTTCAAACTCACTGCCAGACGATAGACTTCTTCAATAGTTTCCAGTTGAGCTGCTTCAATAGAATCACGCATAGCATGAGGTAGACCATTGATGTACTTGGTTATCATTCGCTTAGGAGTCGAAACCAAGTGAGGAATGATAAGACTCAGCTGCTTAAAATGGGTAGTATAAGCCAGGTTATCATCACCAACTTGCTTCAGATGCCAAAACTCTTCTTCAAGCTTCAGTTGTTCATGAGGAGGGCAGAACTCAAGCATCGTTAGTTCTCGCACCTCAACCCATGGAAGAGCATAGGCTTCTTCATTTGAACGGATGTTTCTCTCATTCGACCACCCCTCCAACGCTCTGCCTTGAAACATTCCAGTTGCACTCCTAGTCTTTAAGTGTATTGGGCACTCGCTGTTAATGAAGGTAACCTCGATGCTGTCGAACCACTCGAGCATAGCAGTCACCCCTTCACTGCCCGTGAATGACTTAGGGTTGCAAGAGATGAAATGCTTATAGTTGAACTTAGTAGACTTTTTCTCCTCAGCCTTGGAGTCCGCAGAGGATAGAGGCGTGTTTGATCCTTGGAGCTCAGTGATGATCTTTGGCACGACTCGAGCAATCTGGTCGGCCATGAATGACATCATATTTTTCTGAGATTTCCCCCTGGATTTCCTGAGAGAGTCGGATAGCTTTCGAGAAGACATCCTAAAGATCCAATAAGAGGATCGTATAAGTCTAAATTAACACACGTTAACATAGATTCACGCACGGTAGACTAAGACTCAAGATTCAAGATTCTCATAGATTCTGGAAACCCACGACATTCGCATGGCGCGTTGTACGGAGTTTGGCAACAGGTCAGAAGCGCTTATATATAGGAAGTACCAGCGGCGTATCCACCACGCTTCGGGCACATTGCTTCCACCCCGCACTCGACGTCATGTTACGTGTCGCAATTGCCAAACAATACACCCATCATTATCACCACACAAACATAGCCTAAACCAATAGATTCCAATAGATTACACACTGCAATCTACTACCCTCACATGGCATGTTGTACGAAGCTTGGCAGTATGTCAGAAGCGCTTATATATAGGAAGTACCGGCGGCATATCCACCACGCTTCGGACACAATACTTCCACCTCGTACTCGATGTCATGTTCACATATCGATATCCACGCTCATCATAGATTAATCCAAATAGATTCAAATAGTCTCAAGTAGATTCCAATAGATTCAATAGTTTCCTATAGATTCGATAGATTCAATAGACTCCAAATAGATTCAATAGATTCACATAGATTTGTGCTAACAATCCACAAACAACGAAATCCCGCATGGCACGTGTTACGAAAGTTCGGCAACATGACGGAAGCACTTATATATAGGAAGTACCAGTGGCGTATCCACCATGCTTCAATCATGCCACGTCCGTCTCGTCGTCGGTGTCATGCCTCGTTAACCCCGCTTTCGATTCCACCACTTCTCAAGACATAGCTTAACCAGATAGATTCAATCACATAGATCAACAAGGTAGATTTAATCACTCATCCCGAGCCTACAAGATTACGAATTTCACTTAGCGCGTGGTACGAAGGTTTGGTAGCGTGCCAGAAATGCTTATATATAGGAAGTACCAGCGGCGTATCCACCACGCTTCGGACATGCCACGTTCCCCCTCGTCTTTGGCGCTAGGCTACATTTCGTATTTTGTTTCTCCATCAAACATACGTAGTTTACACATAGATTCCACTAGAGTATACAATAGATTTCACATAAGTTTCTCATAGAATACATAAATAGTCCTTCCATAGCTTTAGAATCCTTCACCAGACACTAAATTTCGCATGGCACTTGGTACAAAAGTAGGTAACATGCCAGAAACATTTATATATAGGAAGTACCAGCGGCGTATCCACCATGCTTCGGACACGTCACTTTCCCCTTGTATTTCATGCCATGTTACTTCTAGTGTCTTATAATCACATCACCACTTAGATTACACATAGAATAAAGCCTCATAAATTTAGTTCGATCTGAGATTAGAGCTTATGTTTTAGATTGCGGACAACGTGTGGTTCGTGTAAAAGCATACCAAATGATTGAAGAATTAAGTTTAAAACCATATGCATAAAATCGAGATAACATAAAAGCAAGATAGGCTCATAAAACATAGAGTGTTCTGGGTAGAGGAACGGTGACTAACCAAAGTGATTCGAACTCCTTTCGAATTGAGGTATCGTGTTTTGGACTTACTTAGACAAATACTTCATGGATGTTAGGCCTATGATATTCGTCCTTTTAGTCATTCCACGTTCCTAATTGATTGGAAGTTACGAGACTTCGGCGAGACATGAAAATCGAGGAGTGGGACTAGTTATCAAGATCTGAGTTTCACCTCTAACTTGATAACATCGTACCCTAATAGCGTTGGTACTCATCCGCAGATAAGACCTACTAGAATAACATGGAGATTTTCCATCAGGGTTTGGATGTCACTCATGTCTTGAAGGCAAATCTCGTGCAAAACACCGGTGAACAGCGTTTTCAAAGCATCAAGTGTATATTATGTTAGCCTTAGGAAAGGCATGTAAGTTTAACAGAAGTAAGTGCTGCTAGGTAGCAGATACGGTAGAATACATAAGTCTTAAACAACACATAAGAGTCAAGATTCCTAGAACTATAGACTAGGGAAAGTATTCCTACTCATCCTAATTCCCTATAGTTATGGCTCTGATACCAATCTGTCACACCCCAACCGATGGCGGAAACATCGGGGTGCAAGCACTAAGCGTTCAGATTGCTCATGAGAATTCCATAACACTATTGTTTCAATAAAGATTAATTGATTTCATGCAAAGGTCTAACAAACGTCATCACAAGTATCACATTACAAACCAAATCATAAAATTGTTTCAATTGTTCAAAAGGCTAATATTATCTAGGCGTCGTTTCTAAGCATCTCCTAGTTGTATTCCATGCATTCCAAGCATCCTATCAGCCTGCAACATGTATTAAAATATCAATACAAAAGTATTGGCGAGTATACAAGTTTGGTAATAGAATAAAAGATTATAACAACTCATATCCACAGTGTAAACAATAAACAGTTTCAGCCATGCTAGTGTCGCAGTCTACGCAGTGATAGCCCAAGTATCCCGATGCTTTAGTGTTTACCCAAGACTCAAGGTAAACTAGAATCCTCCTAACAATACCCCCCCCCCTGAGAATAATGGGAGAGGTGCATCTCCTATAGCGCTACTATTGTTAAGGCGGAACTACACACTCTGGATTGAACGTCACTTAGCACAAAGAATCTAGAATCAAGAATCACAAGCTTCACATAGGATAGAGTATAAGTTTCAAAGATTCAAGTTTAAGTTTCATAGAATACATGTTACACCCCAAAAGTTTAAAGTAAAAGGGGATCGAGTATACTCACAGTGATTGCTTAACAGTATAAACTGCTATTGGATCAAAGGGAGCTCTTTTTAGGATTAGCCTGATCAGATTTCAATAGGGTAAGAGTCGGGCAGAATAACGAGGGTGAATAAAGTGACAAACCAGTCTCTGAATCGAATGGCTGTCCGAACGGATAACTATCCGATCGGTTTGCCGGTCATTCGGGTGGCTTAAGAGTGTGAAGTGCAGATGGCTGCCCGATCGGATGGCCATCCCGTCGGGTTGCCTCTTGAGTTCAAGTGTAGGGACAAGGTGGATGCTCAATCGGACGGCTGTCCGATCGGGTTGCCACTCGATCTGAGTGTACACAACCTGGTCCTCTTAGTCGAATGGATGCTCGATCGGACGGCTGTCCGATCGGGTTATCATTCGACCAGACTTCCAAGTTTTGATTGTTTTCCATGTGTCTGATAATTCAAAACAAAAAGGGCAAGTGTCACCTGATAGGGTGGTTGTCCGATCGGACAGCTGTCCGATTGGGTTGCCACTCGTTTGGCGACCCTTGTTTTTGTTTAACATTTTGTAAAATCTTTAAGTTTGAAAATTGATGGTGACGTCACGGTACAGACGGAGACAGCAGTAACTTATCGTTTCACAGCCATTCTGATCGGTCGGGGATCACCCCCGTCCGACCCGTTTGTCTGTTAGTGACGGGTTCATGCCGGAATCTATCCCGTGATCATCTTAATCAGTGATTAATTCGTTCCTAAACCAACTCTAGACCACCGATCGGGTCTACAGCCCGTTCAGTCCCGTTTATCACCGAAGTAAGTCAAAAGTTTGAAGAAAAGGTGAAGGATAACCTAGTTTTATATGAAAAGCATAGATTTAGTGTAGATTTAATGTAAAAACACATGAAATACCTTAGATATGAGCTAGATCTTGCTCAGAATGACATCACATAATAGTTTGTACAACCCTCATGCTAACATCACCCTCAAGAACTCAGATCCGAGAGATTTCACGGTGAAAAGTGTGATTTCAAGTGAGAATCACGTAGAGAATGAAGTGTAGATCAAGAAAGTACAAGAATCTAGCCAAAAACATACCGGAATCAGTGGGAGAATGAAGAAAAGGTGTGTGCGTGTGTCTTGGTCGAGCAGAGCTGTCACATTACTGAAAAGGTGATGTGACAGGTCTATTTATAGTGGGAAAGAGGAGAGAAAAGGAAAAAGGTGGTGCAAGGTGGGTGCCGGTCGATCGAGTGGTCGTTCGATCGAACGACTGTCCGATCGAACGACTGTCCGATCGGATGGCTGTCCGATCGGACGGCCACTCTTGGCCAGTCCTTTCTTTCCACGTTCCGTACTTAGATTCGTTTAGCGAGTGAGATTAAGCGTTGCGTTGCGTATAGTTTGGGTAAAGTATCTAGATTACATTATAAACTAAAAGTTTCCAATTTTCATAGATTCCGCCAGTGACAAGGCTCCAGTCTCTCGTTTAACCAAGAATCAAGTTTTTACGAGTCTAAGGAGTCAAGCACCAAATAAGTTTCAAGAGTCACGAATCATAGTTTCTCAAGCATCAAGAGTCAAGAGTCACTTATCAAGTATCAATAATCGTAAAGATTCTAGTTTCCATAGCATCAAGAATCAAGTGTCTAGATTAAGTATCAAAAGTCAAGTATCTAGATTAAGCATCAAGCCTCCTAGTTTAAGTGCCAAGCATCATGCATCTAGAATAAAGCATCAAGCATCATCGTATCAAACATCAATATCAAGAAGATTTATGCCAAAAGTGTCAAAGTATCAACCTCTCATACTACAGGGACTAACACTGACAATTACTAGGAGTTCAGGGACTGATCTTGTCAAGAGTCTAAAGTTTAGGGGTGCTGGGCGTTACACATCAAGCATAGATAGTTAATCACAAACACATTTCAGATAAAGTTGTCCTCGGCATCGTCGACCACATAGCTCCGATAAACACAATAGCTCAAAAGAACCAACATAACCATCATCAACCTCTAAGAAGTTGACATCTCAAGTCAAGCATCTACAATAGTTCGAGTAACCTGAGACAACCAAGACTCAACGTCAAGCATAAGGTCTTTGATAATCAACACCGTCTCAGATGAGGATATCCTCAACATCATCAACCAAAGCAATATAAAAAGTCTCAACATGGCATCATAGACCCAAAGGACACCGAAATTTTAAGAAGTGCCCTAATATACATTAATGAAATCAACGTGATGCACAAAATGAAAAGGGTAGAAACATATTAGCAACCGCACCTAGTCTCCGACGACTCGGCGGTCATCGTCATAAAAGAAATCAGCTGCGTATACAAACATTCAACACCATAGAACCACATGCAAACACAGAAACAACACAAACATGTCACAGATGAGTCTAAACTCACCATCATGGACCAAACTTCTGTGGGTGCATCAAAAAGACCACAAAATTACAAATACTTAACACACCAACAATCCCACCAAGTTTCAAATGAGTACACTCATACTCGTAAACCAATCGTCAATATCAAAAAACGCAAAACACCAACATATACCCAAAATTAAAAGGTAAACACACAAAAAGGTCTAAACTGAAACTTCTGGTGACCATTCGATCAACAATGGAACACAAAACTGAAACCAAAATGTATGAATCATTAAAAACAAAGCCCCCCTTATGCATTTTGGTCAAAAACATTAACCGGAAAAACAACATGAAGGCTCGCCTAAATTTGCAGGAGAAGGCGCCAGACAGAACATGAAGAGAGAAGAAACAAAACGAGGTCGTGACACTGTGTTCCAGAGTTTACTAATGGAAGAAAAGGAAAAGAAACAAAAAGAAAGTAAAAATATTTTGTGTTCTAGAGTTTCATTTAAGGAAGGAAAAGAAAATAAAATAAAACATGTTGTGTTCCCAAGTTTCATTTAAGGAAGGAAAAGAAAGGAAATGAAAGGAAAACTAGGCTAAATTCTTTAGTTTTTCTTTCCTTCCGATTTGGAAGGAAATGGGGGGAAAGACATCTTTTTTTTCCTTTCTCGTCCTTTCCTTTCTCACTTTTACTTTCTTTTCTTTTCCCTCGTTAAGTTAACTCGGGAACAGAGCGTTTGGTCTATATAAAGCCCGCCACTATACAAGTTACAAAACATAGAGAACAACAATCATATAAATCCTGACATTGTACAACTCACAAAAGAAAATGAACAACAACATCAAGCATGAAAAACCAACAAAGCCCACATTACAACACCACATTGCACAAATAACTTGCTAAATAACATATATATAATAAGTAATCGACACATGATTTCAATTCCAACCATAACCTCCAATTAAAATGATAAAGTAGTTGGTTAATGCCTAACGGACAACAAGTTGCGCCGCAACCCCCTATTGAAATTGCAAAATAGATCCTGCTAAAGACAAAGCTATGAGTATTAGGGGTTGAGAAAATTACTATACACGACCTGCTAGACTTTTCTCTAGAATTACATTGCCTTGGAGGCTAGGGATCAACCCGTATGTATCAAAGGCAAAGGGGATAAACACGTGTTATTCTTTAAACTAGAAATAAACTGATTTTTTCAAAATATACTCTTTTTTGTATTAAGACTAAATTAATTCATGAGTAAATTGTCATTTTAGTCTATGTCAGACCCCAACCGATGGCGGAAACATCGGAGTGAGACGAACAAGATTGCTCAAAGACTTCATAACATTATGTAACAATAAATTAATTCAAAACCAATTTAATTCATAATGATAAATGTCAAATACAACGAAAGAAATACAAGTACAACATCGAAATAGCAAAATACAACAACAATAACATAACAAAATATTCAAATCTAGTATCTTGAGCGTGTTTCTAGTCATCCCTACTAGATTCGTTATGAGCATGAATCATCAACCTGTAACATGTTAAAAATAAAGGTTCAACACAAAAGCATTGGCGAGTACACAAGTTTGTAAATACATAACATAAGTATGAAAATAATCTACTCGAATCCAACATAGCAAATCGTATACAAGGTTATCTAGCATGCAATACTAAGTGTCAAACCCGAGTGTCCATGAGAATTATATGTGTCCCTTGCCACAAAAGTGATGAGACTGTTTATGTATAATATAAGCTTAACAATACCCCGACGGGCGGCGTGCTACTCCTATAGCGCTATATATGTTAAGTTGGGCTAGCTAAGTTAATGACAAGAAGCATGTATGTATCTAGCATGAACCTAAGCATAACAATTAAGCATGCATAACGGATTGAGGGAATTAAGGTATGTTTGTGTGTGTTTGTGTATTTGTACGTTAACATGTTACAACCCAAAGTGTAATAAAAGGAAATGGGTCAAGTGTACTCACGGTTTTGCAAGCTTCACTTGGTAATTCTGTGAAGAGTTGGTTGTTTGAGGGTGGAACACCGAGTTCTCCTGCACAAGGAAACATAGGTGTGTGAGTATTCGGATGATAACGGAGGATTCGGATTCAGAATTTAAAGTACACAAAAGTATGTATATGAGAAAGTAATCATCTAGACTTAAAAACTCGTTTTTGACACTATCAAAGAGGGTGAAAGATAGCGGATAAACTTGGCTATGGTTTTGGGAACGGTGTCGACCTGTCCAGAGCAGAGGACACTAAGTTGCTTAAAGCGTGTAATCAGGCCATCGATGTCGCTCCCCTTTTGTGTTAAGTGCCAAAACTCATTCTCCAACTTTTGGAGCTCGTGGGGAGGAGAGAATTGGTCCTTCATCAGTTGTTTAAGCTCATCCCAAGGTAAAGCATGTGCTACATCATTTCCCCTTTTGTTGTGTTCGGAGGTCCACCACTCGAGTGCCCTCGAACGGAAAACTCTAGTTGCATTCAAGGTTCATAGGTCATCAGGACACCCACTTTGCAGGAACGTGAGTTCAATTGCATCAAACCAATTCATCATGGCGGTGGCGCCATCCTTGCCAGTAAACTCCAGAGGTTTACAGGCCATGAATTGTTTGAATTGGAATGTCGGCTTGGGGTTTTTCACCTTCGAATCAACAGAGCCATGTGGTGAATCGGTGTTAGGCGTTAGGCTGAATCCTGCTGACAATGTCGGGTATGACCTTAGCCATTTGCTTGGCCATGAATTTCATACAATCCTTTTTAGACATGGAATCAGAGTTGGTGTTGGAGGTTGAACCTTCTTTGACTTGGTCCTCTTTGGTGTAGCGTTGGATGACATCTACGAATCGAAAGAGAAGGGAAAAAGGATGAGACTTGATCATTAATTCAAAATAAGTTTGCAAGTATAAGCAAGTAAGCATGATGTATCACGTATGGTTCACATAATTAGCATGAATTCAACAAGCATTTACAAAACATAATCTCGTAAGAATGCATAGAAGAGTATTAATTTAGTTTGTTCACGAGAATTATTATTGTTTTTGATTGCGCGAGATGTGCGAATTGTGTAACGGTTTTGAAATGAACGAGGTAACAAGTATAAAATCACATATAAATTGAATCACATAAAAGAGAGGCCCATAAAACATAAGATTGTTTCGGGTAGAGAAACGTCGACTACTCTAAAGTGAATCAAAAGTCCTTTCAAATTAGAGAAACGTGCTTTGACCTATAGGTAAGATACTCTCGTCGAGAAGCGATTAACGGTATCTTACCCTTCCAGTTACTACATGTCTCTAATCGATTGAAACAATCGAAACTTTGGCGAAATTGAAAATCGAGGAATGCGACTTAATTGACAAGATGCGGGTTTCACCCCTAACTTGACGATTTCGTACCCTAATGTGGTTGGTACTCGTCGCGCCAAAATTTAATTTCGACACTTTGACGAGGGTCCACTAGAGTTTGAATTGGAAATTTACCATTAAGATGTGGATTTCACTCCTAACTTAACGGTGTAATTTCGTGCAAAATATAGAATAAGCGGAATGAGAGTCGTTCACCAAATTGTGGGTTTCACGCCTATTTTGGTAAACTCCTCTCTTTTGTATAAAGAGTGTCTTCAAGTCTTCAAGTGTATTGTGTAAAATGTCTTAGGAAAGACATTATGTAAGCATTAAGACCAAAAAGAAGAGAAAGAAGCAAAGTAGGAAGCATAACATTTTAAGCGTGTAACAAGAATGGTCAAAAATGAGGTACCAACTATAGACTAGGCCAAACATGGCAATTCTACCTAATTCCCTATAGTTATGGCTCTGATACCAATCTGCCACGCCCCAACCAATGGCGGAATCATCGGAGTGGGATGAAAACGAGATTGCAAGAGACTTCATAACACTATTGGTGACAATATTTAATTCAAATCGTTTTCATTTCATAATCAAATTGTCAAACATTACATAGAATTTCAAATAACAACAAGTTCAACGGGAATACATAACAATAAGAACAAAATTGATACAACATTTTAACCTAAGACGTCTAAATGTGTATCTAGGCATCATTGCTACTTCATTTCATAGCATCGTCATCCTCAACCTGTAACATGTTTAAAATAAAGTTCAATGCAAAAGCAAAGGCGAGTATACAATTTTAAGTATAAGTATAAAAGTTTAAAAACGAATCCACATGGCAACTTAGGTTAATCAAGATCAACATATCATGACATGCAATATTTCTAGTCAACCCTCTGTTTACTAAATAAATAATTAAATTTAACATGACCTCTCGTTCACGGGTGGTGCGTTACTCCTATAGTGCTATGTCACACCCCGACCACGTAAAACAACAAAACGTGGCGGAAACGTCGGGGAGTGTTGTAACAGAATTATTGTTTCATAACCATGGCATAAATAATTTTGTTTTATTGAATAAATGAACTCATTGTTTTAATACAATCAAATAAGTACAACTATTATCTTTCAAGTTTTAAAGTCGTTAAGGCACGAGTCCATCCTAAGTGTAGCGTGTATCAACAATCATCACAAGACAGCACCTGAAACATGTGTAAAAATAGGTACGTCAGCATAAAAATGCCTGTGAGATACATAGGTTTTATGAAAGTAGGATTCATGACTTATAAGTTTAAAGGAAAAAGAATGTTTTAAGAAAAGTAGTCATGATCCTTATAAATTGTTTTGTTTTGTAAATCATTTGAAAAGCGATAACATAAGATGATATGTATAAATAAGAGAATAATGTATGGTTAAGTGAATAACCTTGTAAAATGAGTTTGTATTGAATGTATTGTTCGAAAAACAATATTTTGATAAAAAGGCTTATAGTACATGTGAAAATATACTTTGGATTTTAAGAGAATCGAATGAGTAATATATTAAAATATATTTTAGTTCCAATATCGTTAACCCAAGTGTACTAAATAACGCCACAGTATGTAATGCAATGAAAACACTTATATATAAGAAGTACCAGCGGCGTATCTACCATGTTTTCATCACATTACACCCGTCCCGTTATCTAAACACTAATCAAAACCCAATTGTTAGATAGATAGTACATTAAATATACTTTAGTTGTTTAAAATAATGGTTTTCAGTAGTATATTACAAGTATACTTCGGATTTATAAGTAACATATTAAACTATGTTTTGGTTTCATAAATAACATATCAAAATATGCTTTGGATGTGATAAATAATATATTAAACTATGTTTTGGTTTTGTAAATAACATATCAAAATATGCTTTGGATGATTAACAAATTATATGTTGGTTTGTACAATATCGCATATGGGAGCATATCAAACTATACTTTTGGGAGTATAACTAAATATACAAAAATAATGTGATTTAAGAATTCATTCAGACCTAGTGCATCAAAATACACCTTTGTGACTATAGGGATACCACAAAGGAAATCCCTATTTGGATGGAGAAACAAATTGGTTTCAGACATTCCATGACAACAGGAATGGGGTGTCAAATCCTATAGCGCTATATCATACTACCAACCGGTCTGGTGAACAAAATAAGTACAATTCAACAATTAATGTTATAGTCTTTGAAAAATCAGTGTTTAAACCATAGATAGTCATTCAGTTTGTCAACAGATAACTACTATCATGTATAATCAATTATACTTTTGGAAAACATGAAAATAACAGATAGGTACACATGCTTCACCCCAAAACAGTTTGAAAACGGTAAAAGAGGGGTCTATGTACTCACTTGAGATTGCTTAGAAGTCCTAGGATAACCACCAAGCAATGCTAGAGATCACAGAAATCAAACGGCACCTAATATAGGTAACTATGTTAATATACCGGACCTAAATCGGAGGATTTAGATAGAATGAGGGTTCGTAAACTAAACGAGTATGGAGACTCGTGTCATATGGTTTAACAAAGCCTACATACTAAATGGAACCTAACCTAAGTGCTTACGACCCATTACGACCCGTTTAGGTAGCTTATGCTACTTTAACGCGTCGTTCGCGTGAAACGCGTTCGGACCGCCTAACTAGTCCTATGACAAGTAGAATATGCCTTAACATGTTTAATATTGTTGATAAATCAGTTTAGAGGTCATAGGTTATGTTACATATGTTTAAAATGAATTTTGGCATCAAAGGGGTATTTTGGTAATTTACCTAAGGCATATAAACTACCTATCATACAACTACTTAAACGAAGCGACCATAAGGTATAACCTCGGAAGGTTATTCCCTATACACTATGGTCACCTAAGGTATTTGTTCAGATCCTAATGATCGACCAAATGGGTCGGGTTCGAAGGTATAAGCGATTTATTAGATCGCTTACCCTTACGACCCTAGACAACGTGGTAATCAGTAGGCATAGTCATAAAGGGCTATAACCATCGTGATTACAATCACGTTGCGAAGTTCAAACGAACTTCGCATTGACCATAAACTGGTCAACGCAGAAAGTCAAACAAAGTTTGACTTTCGGACTCGGAAAGCAATAAAAGAACGAAGGAATACTTACAAAGGGTCCCCGAAAGCTTTGATTTCTCAAGTATTCTCAGGTATGAAGTGGTTATCACTTCAACTTAAAGAGCTCTCAAGAAAATCAAGTGGGTTTTGAGGAAGGCATGAGGGGGGTATTTATAGTTTTCAGAGAGCCGTTAAGATCGTTTCTTGGAAACCGTGATTCAATCTCAACCCTCCACCTCAATACCCAGGTTTTAGAAAACCATTTGAGCCCATAGTATTGCCCCAAAACCATGTGCAAAGGTGGAAAGGACCATGTGCAATGTTTCTGCACAATCTGCTGTCTGGGGACTGCTTACGCACCGTAAGGGATGGCTTACGGTGCGCAAGCCATCAACTATGCAGAAATGACATTTTTGGTCCCTGCACCTTGTTTAAGTCATTTCCGACACATTTAAGGCCCGTTAACCCCATTTCAAAGCTCTAAAATGAAGTTAAAGTAAAGGGAACTTAAAATGTGCTAAAAAATATCTCGGATGTCGGTTCGTTTGGCCGTACGATCGCGACGTTCGCTTAATTACGACGGAATGCGCATCAGCGCTAAAAACGATCCAAATGACGCGACGAATGGATTTTTCTTATGCCAAACACTAAAATAAAATGTTTTATTGCTTACATAAATTTTTGGATGTCCGGATGTATTCAGAACGTAAGTTATGCGTGAAAGTGCAAACTTATGCACTTTTTGACGCTTTTAGTCCCTGAATGACCCAAAAGTTTATTTTAGCACACCGAACCCATCAAAACATATTTCTAAGCTATATAAAGGATATTTAAGGTGTGTTTAACTTATGGTCATGTTCCAGAATGTTCGTTACAGTTCAAATTGGCATACTTTCGCAGTTTGTCGAATTAAGTCCCTGTAAGCGATTAAACTTGATTTTGGCATACCAAAGCCTTCAAAACTTATTTCTAAGTTATGTAAAGGTTATTTAAGGTATGTTAAGCCTATTTCACTATTCCGGAGTGTTCGTTGGATTAAACTGGTTATATTTACGCATCAGAGCGCGTATAACCCTCTAGAAAGCGATTTAAAGCTTAAAATCGAACAAGAGTTGATATGTGCAAACGATACACATATTTTTACAAATCCCAAGTATGAAATACAATATTTCATTGGTTTGGCATTTGTTTGATGGTTGAAGTGACACAGGTATCACAGTCTCCCCTACTTTAGGAAATTTCGTCCCGAAATTTAATTCTAGAGGAAACTTGTGAAGACAGCTGTGACGGTTTCGCCTTCTAATAGCTCCATTGAACCCTTAAGTAAAACTCTGGGCCATGTTAGGACTCTTAGCGAATTTGTTAACCCTCAAAGTGAATTCCTTGTAGTAGTAAAACATGGAATTTTGAACTACGGACAGAAGAACGTTTCTTATGAAGACTTATCATAGGAAACTTGTGTGTGCTTGAAATCAGAATTGGGGAGTGTAAGATAAAATGACATCGGTCAAGGTCCAAGACTTCCCCCGTATCATTATTCTTGTCACTATAGGTCTTAACACATGACAAAGCTTCCTGTGGTTTCTGTGCACTGAATTTCCATAATTATGTAGGCCTCCATAATTATGTAATCCCTTGCACAGTCCACATAGTTCATTTCATAATAAGTAGAGGAAAAATCAATTGAATAAACATGAAACGACCTGACTAGACCACCAAAGGATCTTTTCAACTAGATCAACGAACGATCTTTTTAACTAGATCAACACATGATCTTCTTAACTAGACCGTCGTACGATCTCCTTAAATAGACCACTTAAGGGATCTTTTTAATTATATCATCACATGATATTTCTAATCAGATTTTCAAAATCAATCTGTTTAACCAGACCATTCAAGAGGTCCAATTATAGAATAGTACTTTAAAACCCAAGGGACTTGACTACAACGTAGAAGTCCATTAAGGATTTAGGATAGTAACTTTGGATATCCTACTATGAATCCCTCATATAAGATATAGAAGATTCTACGAGGATTTGGATGGATCACATACAACCACAAAACACGTAAGAAAAACACATAAGCACAAATTTAGTTAACTTGATTCTTTAATTCGTTATCTTTGGGCATGGATATTTAAAGCACACCAGGAATCCAATCAGTGGATTTTATTTGGCACTTTAATCATTTTCAAGGATCCATCTATAAAGATAGAAGGATTTTCAATAAGAGTTTGGCTTTGTTTCTTAAAAGAAACGAGTGTTTAAGGTTCTTGGGGAGATCACAAGTGATCATAAAATGACAGAACCACACGAGTAGTTTGTCTTTGGGTTGACATCATAAGGTTGCATCAAGCATTCACACAAACGCATAAATTTTGCAGAAATAAAAACAACAAATCTTTATTTATGTAACAACCGAATTGTCTTGAAGTGTCAAAAGATAACACCCTAGGAAATACAAAACACTAATTGTTCACTGCTGCATCATTGTTCATGTTTGCCTCTTTGATGTTAAACACGCGTCCACGCGCTGGAGGTATGTTAACAAGTCTTGGGCAATTGTTCCTGTAGTGGGTAAGGTCACCACAGTTATAACATGATCCCGGAGGGAACCGTGCTTGAACAGCAGCAGGGTTTGCAGCAGCTTGATTTGCATAACGACAAACATTGATCAAATGTCCCAACCGCCCACAGTGGGTACATTTGTGATACTGCTCTTGCTCTAGATGATGACAGTTGCACTTGTTGCACAAAGGTGCGGTACCATCATAGTTTTGCCTTTTGCGAGGTTGTACTGGCTGGTTTGGTGCAACCTGTTTGTCTTGAGCAGTTACAACATAGTTTTGAGAGGCTTTGCGCTTCTTCTTCTTGGACACCTCAACATTTTCTTCCTTTGGTTCCACTTGAGCAGTCTTGTCAGATGGTCTTGAGTCGCCCTTCCGAAACAGCTTGCGCTTCCTGATATGGGATTCAGTCAGAGTGGCAGACAATTCAATGGCTTGTCTGACAGTAGTAGGGTTGCTGCCAGTAACAATATCCTGAACTAATTCAGGAAGACCATCAATGTATTTCTCAATCGCCTTATCCAGATGCGTAACCATAGTAGGGCATAACAAGCTCAATTCCTCATAGCGGTTAGTATAGGCTCGATGTTCCCCACTGTCTTGCTTCAAATCATCAAATTCCCTTTCTAGAGCCCTTAGCTCATGACGAGGACAGAATTCCTTCATCATAAGAGCCCTAAGCTCGGCCCAAGTCTGTGCTAATGCAACATCAGCATCGCGGTCTCTCATAACCCCGTTCCACCACGTAAGAGCCCTCTTCTGAAACACACTCGAAGAAAACTCGACCTTGCGATTTTCAGGACACTGAACGTGACGGAAAGTATTCTCAATGCTCTCGAACCATTGAAGAAGCCCAGTTGCTCCCTCAGAACCACTAAACTTGAGCGGTTTAGCCGAGTTAAAATTCTTGAAATTGCATGGAGCATTGTTGTTATTGTTGTTGGCTTGGTTCCATTGAGCAATGAGGTTTGGGAACGCAGCAGCCATTTGCTGTGCAATAATTTCTGCCAGTTCGGCATTTGCTATCTGATTCTCGCGTCGAGGAGGCATTCTAAAAGAGGAAACATGAAAGGAAACGAGTGAGAGAATTAGACGAAAAGAATGAGATGAAACAAATCTGATGAAAGCAAGGATAGTGGTCATTTGTTTGTTACTACAAAGCAACAAATGACCCCGGTGATTAATCAAAGTAAATAGGGCAAAAATAATGTATCGCGAAGACATGCTCGCCTATAAGTGGACACTCACCCCAAGAGTTCCCAGGTAAGAGTGACTGGTCCGATTATGTGGATTTGTACGAACACTCTAGCCTTAGACAGAAAACTCAAGGTACAGGCACCCACCCTTCCAGTTTGCACGTGTTCACATTATTTAGACCAACTTTGACGGGATTTTGAGAAATTAAAGGGTTCAAAACCATATAATAAATCATCCTAGAACAGATGATTAGTTTTCAAAGCGGGATAGAAATTTGTGTTCTTATTGTGGTTGTCACCTAAGAATAAGTGACGGTATTGTTTTAAAACTAAACACAAGAAAACTTGTGTTAGGGTCCTAGGAAGGTTATAGTCTAGGTCAAAGCATTACTAATAACCTAATTCCCTATAACTATTGGCTCTGATACCAACTTTTCTGTCACACCCCGACCACGTAAAACAACAAAACGTGGCGGGAACGTCGGGGAGTGTTGTAACAGAATTATTGTTTCATAACCATGGCATAAATAATTTCGTTTTATTGAATAAATGAACTCATTGTTTTAATACAATCAAATAAGTACAACTATTATCTTTCAAGTTTTAAAGTCGTTAAGGCACGAGTCCAGACTAAGTGTAGCGTGTATCAACAATCATCACAAGACAGCACCTGAAACATGTGTAAAAATAGGTACGTCAGCATAAAAATGCCTGTGAGATACATAGGTTTTATGAAAGTAGGATTCATGACTTATAAGTTTAAAGGAAAAAGAATGTTTTAAGAAAAGTAGTCATTATCCTTATAAATTGTTTTGTTTTGAAAAGCGATAAGATCAGATGATATGTATAAATAAGAGAATAATGTATGGTTAAGTGAATAACCTTGTAAAATGAGTTTGTATTGAATGTATTGTTCGAAAAACAATATTTTGATAAAAAGGCTTATAGTATATGTGAAAATATACTTTGGATTTTAAGAGAATCGAATGAGTAATATATTAAAATATATTTCAGTTCCAATATCGTTAACCCAAGTGTACTAAATAACGCCACAGTATGTAATGCAATGAAAACACTTATATATAAGAAGTACCAGCGGCGTATCTACCATGTTTTCATCACATTACACCCGTCCCGTTATCTAAACACTAATCAAAACCCAATCGTTAGATAGATAGTACATTAAATGTACTTTAGTTGTTTAAAATAATGGTTTTCAGTAGTATATTACAAGTATACTTCGGATTTATAAGTAACATATTAAACTATGTTTTGGTTTCATAAATAACATATCAAAATATGATTTGGATGTGATAAATAACATATTAAACTATGTTTTGGTTTTGTAAATAACATATCAAAATATGCTTTGGATGATTAACAAATTATATGTTGGTTTGTACAATATCGCATATGGGAGCATATCAAACTATACTTTTGGGAGTATAACTAAATATACAAAAATAATGTGATTTAAGAATTCATTCAGACCTAGTGCATCAAAATACACCTTTGTGACTATAGGGATACCACAAAGGAAATCCCTATTTGGATGGAGAAACAAATTGGTTTCAGACATTCCATGACAACAGGAATGGGGTGTCAAATCCTATAGCGCTATATCATACTACCAACCGGTCTGGTGAGCAAAATAAGTACAATTCAACAATTAATGTTATAGTCTTTGAAAAATCAGTGTTTAAACCATAGATAGTCATTCAGTTTGTCAACAGATAAGTACTATCATGTATAATCAATTATACTTTTGGAAAACATGAAAATAACAGATAGGTACACATGCTTCACCCCAAAACAGTTTGAAAACATTAAAAGAGGGGTCTATGTACTCACTTAAGATTGCTTAGAAGTCCTAGGATAACCACCAAGCAATGCTAGAGATCACGGAAATCAAACGGCACCTAATATAGGTAACTATGTTAATATACCGGACCTAAATCGGAGGATTTAGATAGAACGAGGGTTCGTAAACCAAACGAGTATGGAGACTCGTGTCATATGGTTTAACAAAGCCTACATACTAAATGGAACCTAACCTAAGTGCTTACGACCCATTACGACCCGTTTAGGTAGCTTATGCTACTTTAACGCGTCGTTCGCGTGAAACGCGTTCGGACCGCCTAACTAGTCCTATGACAAGTAGAATATGCCTTAACATGTTTAATATTGTTGATAAATCAGTTTAGAGGTCATAGGTTATGTTACATATGTTTAAAATGAATTTTGGCATCAAAGGGGTATTTTGGTAATTTACCTAAGGCATATAAACTACCTATCATACAACTACTTAAACGAAGCGACCATAAGGTATAACCTCGGAAGGTTATTCCCTATACACTATGGTCACCTAAGGTATTTGGTCGGATCCTAATGATCGACCAAATGGGTCGGGTTCGAAGGTATAAGCGATTTATTAGATCGCTTACCCTTACGACCCTAGACAACGTGGTAATCAGTAGGCATAGTCACAAAGGACTATAACCATCGTGATTACAATCACGTTGCGAAGTTCAAACGAACTTCGCATTGACCATAAACTGGTCAACGTAGAAAGTCAAACAAAGTTTGACTTTCGGACTCGAAAAGCAATAAAAGAACGAAGGAATACTTACAAAGGGTCCCCGAAAGCTTTGATTTCTCAAGTATTCTCAGGTGTGAAGTGGTTATCACTTCAACTTAGAGAACTCTCAAGAAAATCAAGTGGGTTTTGAGGAAGGCATGAGGGGGTATTTATAGTTTTCGGAGAGCCGTTAAGATCGTTTCTTGGAAACCGTGATTCAATTTCAACCCTCCACCTCAATACCCTGGTTTTAGAAAACCATTTGAGCCCATAGTATTGCCCCAAAACCATGTGCAAAGGTGGAAAGGACCATGTGCAATGTTTCTGCACAATCTGCTGTCTGGGGACTGCTTACACACCGTAAGGGATGGCTTACGGTGCGCAAGCCATCAACTATGCTGAAATGACATTTTTGGTCCCTGCACCTTGTTTAAGCCATTTCCGACACATTTAAGGCCCGTTAACCCCATTTCAAAGCTCTAAAATGAAGTTAAAGTAAAGGGAACTTAAAATGTGCTCAAAAATATCTCGGATGTCGGTTCGTTTGGCCGTACGATCGCGATGTTCGCTTAATTACGACGGAATGCGCATCAGCGCTAAAAACGATCCAAATGACGCGACGAATGGATTTTTCTTATGCCAAACACTAAAATAAAATTTTTTAGTACTTACATAAATTTTTGGATGTCCGGATGTATTCAGAACGTAAGTTATGCGTGAAAGTGCAAACTTATGCACTTTTTGACGCTTTTAGTCCCTGAATGACCCAAAAGTTTATTTTAGCACACCGAACCCCTCAAAGCCTATTTCTAAGCTATATAAAGGATATTTATGGTGTGTTTAACTTATGGTCATGTTCCGGAATGTTCGTTACAGTTCAAATTGGCATACTTTCGCAGTTTGTCGAATTAAGTCCCTGTAAGCGATTAAACTTGATTTTGGCATACCAAAGCCTTCAAAACTTATTTCTAAGTTATGTAAAGGTTATTTAAGGTATGTTAATCCTATTTCACTATTCCGGAGTGTTCTTTGGATTAAACTGGTTATATTTACGCATCAGAGCGCGTATAACCCTCTAGAAAGCGATTTAAAGCTTAAAATCGAACAAGAGTTGATATGTGCAAACGATACACATATTTTTACAAATCCCAAGTATGAAATACAATATTTCATTGGTTTGGCATTTGTTTGATGGTTGAAGTGACACAGGTGTCACACGCTATACATGTTAAATGGAGGCTCGTATAAAGCTAATGACTATTGTATCACATAAGAATCACCCAAGTATATGTATCAAGTATAACAACATAGTATTCATGTATTTGGATTTGTTTTGTGCATGCATAAAGAGTAAAGTTTTAGTGTAGTTTATAGTTCAACATGTTACACCCCAAAAGTGGTAAACGAAAAAGGGGAAGTTCGAGTATACTCACGGTTTTGCAAGCTTTCCACTTGTTAATCCCACGAGAGTTGTTGGTAGATTAGTTTGGAACACCTTGTCCTTCTACACGAAGAAACATAGGTGGATGAGTATGGAGATTCTAACGAAAGATTATAGATTCGGAGATTTAAATTACATGAAAATAACATATGGAAAAGTAATCATCTAGTCATACAATACTTGTTTGACACTATGAAACTCCAAGGGTTAGAATGTTTTCATGGGTAAAATTCCCATTAGAATCATAACAAATTATTAAGTCTTAGATGATGTAATCTAGTACTTTGACAAATGAACACTAATTCATCATCAAAGGTTCAATTATTTGAATAATATATTTAAGTATTATATAGTGTTCATTCTATTATATAGGTCAAGTAGGAGGTAGGAGGATAAATCCAGCATTTAGGAACCTCTTTGTATCATATAATTCATGCATGAGGTAGGAAGAACAAGTCTTCCATTTAGGTATATCTTTGTTCACCACTACACTTGTTGTTATAAACAACAAGGAGGGTCAAGAACATACAAGTAAAGATTGAAATAATTACAACTATTCTAAGTAAAACATCAAGCAATGTATGGATTTTCAAGTAGGATAGCCCAAGCTTGTCCTATAATCACACAAACATCAAGCTTCAAGATTGAACACTACTTGTGGGTAAAACCCTAAACAACAGAAAGTTTATGAGGTTTACACCTCTGATTTTACATGTCTCAACCTTGTTTTTAAGCCCAACTAACCATAGATGTGGTTATGAGCATAAGGACATAGGTTTAAGATAGGGATGGCAATGGGTAGAGTTTGGGACAGGTTTAGGTAATCTCATCAGTGTAGATTCTAGCCAATTTCTCGACTTTGAAATCTTCACGAATGGGAAGAAAATGAGTTGATTTGGTCAATCGATCCACGATCACCCAAATACTGTCATGACCAGAAGAAGTACGAGGGAGCTTAGTGATGAAATCCATAGCGATGCTTAGGGATGAGATTTTTTACCGAAATATCGGTACCGTACTGTGACAACTGGCACTTTTCCATACATTCCGTACAATAATTAGACAGTAATATGTGCTTTAATGACTGTGCATGATCTAGTTTATAAGGCGAATGAATTTCTGATTTCTGTTATATACATACAATGGCATTTCATGTTGCAAGACTTTTGTCATTACTCCATGCAACCCAATATAGATATATGAATGCACAAAGCAGAGTAAGCACAGTTGTCAGATAAACTAGAGGTACTGGCGGGAGTTCAGTACTTAGACAGACATGAGGTTAAGACACAAAATAAGCCCCAAGACCAAGTGTTACACTAGTATAGTGTGTAGGAAAGTAGGGATTACAAAACTGCCTTCCTAGTAATGACAAAGGTACCGGAAAGTGCCAGAAACACACTAAAACTGCAAAATTTTGTAGAAAATAAATAAATTCAGCAATTTAACATCTCATTATAATGCAGAAAAGTGGTTTAATGGTCCTGAATACTTTCCTAAGTGTCGGGAACCGAAACTGTCATAAAATACATCATAAAGCACACTAAACTGCGCAAATTAGCACTTTAACGAACAGTAACGAAACGAACAACCGGACACTACCCGAAACATCAAATTTTTAATAGAAGCATTGTTTTAGTGTTACGAAGCTAGTTATGGTCACCAAACATCATATTACATCTCATAAACACTAAACCCCTAAATACCTAACTTTAATACTTGAAATCAAACTAGATTTAACCAACTAATGTTTGAAATATTACACTTTACCCCCCCCCCCCATAGTTAGGCCGGTTACAAGGGTGGGTCCCACTTGGGATTTTTCTTATATATTTTATTAGATATTGTCTAGGAATATACCAACACATGATGCTTTATACCATCTAAATATTGGAGAATTAATACTTATAACCACAAAATCATAACTCATGACCATCACCTCCATTCAAGCAACTCTCTTTTTCTTCTCCACCCCATAACTCACGGCCAACACCCCCTCACACTACACCTCCATTTTCGACCTTCTTCCATACATTCCAAGGTGATCTAGAGGTGTAAGAAGCTAAGTTAGGAAGCTTGGAGGCCTTGAAGCTTGAAGAACCTCTCTCTAGTGCTTTTATCCACCTCATTTCTTCTCTTGTTCATCCCTAGCCTTGTGCTAGTAGTAAGACTCTTGTGATCTCATTTTACTTCATATTAAGTTGGTTAAAAGATGATATAAGTTGCTAAACATAAAGATCATGAAGAAACATAAGCATAAACATGAACATAAAGCTCTAAAACATGAAGATCAAGTTGTTTTAAGTGTATGTAGTGTACTTGAATGATGATCTCTTGTGTTTATGATGTTGATCATCATAAGAACCTTGCTAGATGATGATTAAACACATGATCTAGCAAGTATAAGGATGGATCTTGAGAAAATCATAATGATCATCCTCTATGTAAACATGAACTTGAACAATGAAGTTGTTTTTATGAATAATAAAGTATGAAACATGTTATAAGACTTGTAAAATGATGATTTCAAGAATAATATTTTCAAGAAACTAAAGTTTACTACAAGATTTAACATGATCATGGTGTTTAAAGGAAGTAAACATGTTTTAAGTGTTAAATCAAAGCTAGAAACATATTGTTAACAAGAAAAATACAAGAAGAAATATTTTTAGAAAATCTTCATACAAGTTGTGAAGGACTAAAATCTTCAAGAATGAGTTTCATAAACTATGAACTATGTTTTTAAGGGTAACTTAACCTACTAAATAGCTTACTAAGTTACTACAACTTTTTACAAAATTTCAAGTTCATGTCAAAGTGTAAATTGCGTATTTAAAGCATATGGTAAGTCTTGTTTATGTTGTTGATGATTGTGTTGATTTTACAAAAGAAAATGATATACCTTGATGGTATGGAAACCTCCATTTTTAGGGGAAACTATGGCAAAATTTTTCTAAAAATTAAACACTTAGAAAAATATTTCCAAATAAATATTTACAAGTGTATTTTAAACCATGGATTTTTCACATAAAAGTTGCCATAATTTTTGTTACAAAATATAAATATTGGAGGTTGGTTTTAATAAATAAAAGTGACTAAATATGTATTTAGGAAATATATATTTAGAAGTCACCATGTGTGTGATTGTTTGTATACTTTGTGTATTAGTTATATTATTTTAGGACATGGAATAATATAACTCATCAAAATACCCAAAAATTACAATCCAAAATATTACCAAAATTCCAAGAATATGAATATACAAGTTATACACAAAATATTGGCGAAACCGAACTAGAGAATATAACTTACAAAATACTCCGGAAATAATATTCATATGTATATTTGGAAAATAATATTTTGGACATCAAGTGAATAAAAATATGATTTTTACAATTATTACAAGAATATATCATATTTTTTACAAGAGAAAAATATATGATTTTTGGCAAGTATAAATATATATTTTTCTGGAAATTTTTAGAAGATATATTATTTTTGAAAGAAATATATATTTTCTCAACAAACATGAAATACAATATTTTTGGGTGAAAGATATATTTTCTCAGTTAAATATGAAATATATCGTTTTTGGAGAAAGATAAGTTTATATATATTTTCTAAGTTGGACTTGAAAATATATTAATTTTGGAACTTATATGAAAATACAAATTTTTTGTCAAAGGAAAATTATAAATAATTTTTCTAAGTAATATTTATTGAAATATATATTTTGGAAATATATATTGGTGAACTTTTATTAAAGATAATATTCCGGAATAATTAATACGAAATTAAGTATAAGAATACTTAATAAATACAATAAAGACACGTATTCTCGTACGTATAAATACACACCGGAATACGACCCCAAATACATGGCAAAATATACAAGTATAAGATACCCCCTGATGCGTGTGAAGTGTCGTATAGTTTTTAATGTATATTTTAAGGCCTTTAACACTTTTTTTTAGCCAAGTTTTAAATTTATAAAACACGATATTTACTAACACTAAACACACATATGGGCAAGTGCACCCATCGTGAGCGTAGTATAGTGTTGGTAAGATACCGAGGTTGTCACACCCCGAATTTCCACGTATCACCGGTGGGCCCGGTGGGGGGAGTATCGTGACGTGGTTGGCAACATTACAGTCAAACAACACAATATTTAATATGCACAGCGGAAGCAAATGAAAGATATATTTCAACCGAATAAAATATCGTAGTATCACATCAGTCGAAAGTTTATCCACAGGTGGATTAAATAAAATGGAAACAGTAGTTCAACAGACTTTAGGCATCTTAAGCTTGCGAGACTCTTTTGATGCTAAGGAGAAATCCAGCCTAGTACGCTTAGTACCTGTACTTAATCTTTTTGGGAAAATACGTCAGTTTACACTGGTAAATACAATCAACTGACTCATTTTAAAAATGATTAAAAATTGATTTGGATGCACGTGGCATAAACATTTTATAACTTGGGATAATTATTTAAATATATAAACTTGTAAAAGGATTACATGTTCTTTATGCGTTCAGTAGCCCGGTACGTGCCGGGTTAAAGATCAATAGACACACCACATTATTTATTTATGCACTGACGAGTGTACGCCTACACTCCGCGCTTAGGTCGTGGCCATTTCGTAAAATGATGCCAATGATATCCGGGACATGGTCATTAACCTCCCAAAGGCTTTAAGCAAATAAAACAATTTAAACGGGCCGATCAATATCAATTAACCACCATACGATGGAAGAATTAATGCCCGACCAAGCGGTATTTTATATACCGTACCCCAAGCCCGTATAGGGAAAATAAGTTAAAAGTATTTACCTTTGCAAGTATAATTCACAAACAGCAAATGCAAGTAGCTTTTGCTAGTCCTCCTATTCTGGAATGAAGGTTTATAATAACCTATTAGAATCCTAACGGGTCTTTAGTTAAGCTTAAGCTTAGACCGGTTAGTTTTAAAGATACGGTTCGTACGCACGATTAAGCGAAGACCGGAATAGAATGTGATTTAGACCCGACAAGTTTGAAGACTTGCTTAATATGGGTATATTATACACATTCTGGATTTTGAGATAAAAACGATAAGGTTTGACCCGTTTCGGCTAATTTATGCAAACTAGTTACATAGACCGAACCGAACGCGCAAGAAGCGTAACGGGTAACCGTAAGAGCCATATACAGGTTTCCTAAGTTAATATGCCTCAAATATGTTGTGACATCAGTAAGATATCTTTTATTATGCCTGAAACGAGTTTAAACACAAACTATGCCCCGTAGGGGTAGTTTGGTCATTTACAAGGTTATAAAAGAGTTTAAGTATTTACCTGAGTTACAGGTCTGAAGTAATCAGCAAAAATACTCAATTTAATAAGTTATAACAGTAGGGTAAAGTATATATGTGAAATTTATCAATTATAACCAAACTATGCACCGTATGGGCATTTTGGTAATTTCACATAAGCCGAAAAGCTCAAAACTGAAGCCTGAGTTAAACAACTTTTGCTTACTGTTAAAATATTATAGTTTACCTAAAATATCAGTAGGTATCAACCCTTGTATGTTTAAAATAGTTTTAGTACATCCTATGCGTTAAAAACGCTTAAAAAGGCGATTAGAAGCCGTTTCCGGGTTCTATATAGCAAGCTGATATTTTTATTATTCCAGTAGGCTTAAAATAATTTATTTATCATATGAAATCAGTAGCAAAATGTTTGGGGTCAAAAAGATATGTAAAACTCATTTTATAGCCCGAAAGGGCAAAACCGACAATTACCGAATCAAGCCTATGACTCTAAGTTATGCTTAGCCTAAATTTAATTAAAAATCTTCAAAAATCCCAAAATAATATATTATATCAGTGGGTAAAGAGTTTGATATCAAAAATTATGTTTAAATAGGCTATACGCTAATTATGTCGTTTAATCGCTAAAGAAGCTTTCTAATTACGCTAATGAGCATAACTCTCAATCTACAGCTCAAACTGATGTCAAATTTTGGGTGCAAGTTTATAAATCAGTAACTAAGGCTTCTACTCTTTTATATTTTCAAAAATCACGTTTTATGGTGAAAAGGGCATAATGGTCAACATATGGGCAATTAACGGAATCATGCATATTAATTGGATAACTAATGAACCATGGTATATAATCACAGAGGGTTATACTAGCATGTAACCTGGTCCTATTAAATCTCTAAGGTATTTCTAAAACATGCTTAAACGGGTCAGAACTGAAAGTCAAAGCAAAAGTCAAATTATGCGACTTTCGGTTCCGAACCGGGTCTTTACTGAAAATTGTCGGGTTGAACATGTTTAGACATGTTCTTACACTTATTACCAAGTTATATTAATGATCAAATAGGTTGTATGGGTTCTACATTGCTAATTATGCATAAATTAGAAATTAAGCATTCTGTTGACTTTTTAATAACAAGTTTGACCCGACATTTGACCTAGTTAGAGTGGGAATCAGAGGGTGCCCTTTTAAGGGTTTATTGCCCACATAATTACCAAATTATAACTACTTTCAATTCGACTAATCACTGGACCAACAATGATTAATCGTTAAGTCAACCGTTAATTACGACGGTTTGACTTTTAAGCTAAAACTAAGCAAAAACTTAACTAAGAAAGGTTAAGCATACTTACTGAAGTCCTATGCACGATTTGTGATCACTTGAGTCTGCTTTGGAGCTCCAGAAATGATCAGAAATGTAGAAGTGAGGTGTGAAGAAATGGTTGCAACCTTGTGGCCTTTTATAGTGTTCAAAACCTCATGGATCATTGACACACAAGCCTAGCAATGGCCATGGATCATTTCCAGATGTCCCTAAGTGTCTAGGGGTTGTTTAGGGGTCGTCCAAGATGAGGAAAATCGTTTTAAAGTCGGTTAGAATGGAGTTGGAAGACAAGAACCCAAAAATTTCGGAGCAGAAGGCCCCTCGCGGCACGCGTAGACCCCCCCAGGGTCCTCGCGTGGCGCGACGCCCCATCTAATCAAATCTGATTTTTTTTTTATTTTTATGTTTTGGTCCTTGGCTCTTGGAAACTTTGCTTCGACTTTGTTTCTTGCACTTTGAACCCTCCAAATTGACTTATAAGGGCTTCAAGACATATACCCACTTTGTTAAGTCCTCGGTTAACTTTATTGTCTCCCGAAAAGTCATAAACTTCATCGTAGACGCTTTTAACCCTTCGCATACGAATTTGATCATAACTTTCTCATACGATAACGAAACTTTCTAAAATTTATATCGTGCATTCTAGTGAGCATAATTAACCGTTACAAAGCTTCGGGTTTGCTAAAAGGTCACTCAGAGGTATAACTTAAACATGTTGACACATTTAACCCCTGTAGTTTGTAATCTCTCACTTTCTTTCACATTTAGCTTCGTATGATCCATGATTTATTCGTTTGAAGGTATGAGCATCATGTAGGGTTAATGTAAAGTATATTTATTCACTGTTGACATTTAGAACCCGTATAATCACATACTTTCCATATTTGTCAACTTTAGTCCTTCTATAACATTCTTTCACACGTTCAAACCTATGACACGTGTCAACACATTATAGGACGTGAATTTTCGAGGTGTTACATCCTCACCCCCTTAAAAGAAATATCGACCTCGAGATTTATTGAAACAAATGAGGGTACTTTTCTTTCATTGTGGACTCCACCTCCCACGTGTATTCGGGACCTCTGCGGGCATCCCATTTTACCTTTACAATAGGTACATGCTTCCTTCGAAGCTTCTTAACCTGTCGATCCTCGATCGACACAGGTTTTTCAACAAACTTCAAGCTCTCTTCTATATGCACATCTGTATGTGGTATGACCAGTGATTCATCAGCGAAACACTTTTTCAGATTGCAGATGTGGAATACATTGTGAATTCCACTGAGCTCTTCAGGTAGGTTTAATTTATAGGCAACTGATCCGACACGTTCGATGACTTCGAACGGTCCTATGTATCTCGGGCTTAACTTGCCTTTCTTACCAAATCGCATCACTCCCTTCCAGGGTGATACTTTAAGCAACACTTTGTCGCCTACCTCGAAGTTAAAAGGTTTACGCTTTAAATCAGCGTAGCTTTTCTGCCTATCACAGGCAGCTTTGAGACGGTCACGAATCTGGACAATCTTGTCCGTCGTTTCAAAGACTATCTCCGGTCCTGATAATTGGACATCTCCAACTTCTGCCCAACAAACGGGCGTTCTGCACTTTCTACCGTATAAGGCCTCGAAAGGCGCAGCCTTAATGCTGGTATGGTAGCTATTGTTGTAGGAGAATTTGATTAATGGCAGGTGGTTATCCCAACTACCACCTAGATCAATCACGCATGCTCGAAGCATGTCTTCCAAAGTTTGGATGGTACGCTCACTCTGGCCGTCCGTCTGAGGATGGTAAGCCGTACTAAAATTTAAACGCGTGCCCAAAGATTGTTGGAAACTTTTCCAAAAATGTGACGTGTATCTAGTATCTCTGTCTGAGATAATAGACACAGGTATGCCATGTAAAGCTACAATCTTATCCACGTACAATTGGGCTAACATGTCGGAGTTATAAGTCTTCTTAATGGGTAGGAAATGTGCTGACTTAGTCAGTCTGTCTACGATCACCCAAATGGTATCATTTCCTTTCCTTGTCTTAGGTAACTTGGTGATAAAATCCATAGTTACCATTTCCCACTTCCAAGTGGGAAGTTCAGGCTGTTGTAGCAAACCTGACGGTTTCTGATGTTCTGCTTTGACTTGCGCACACGTCAAGCATTTAGCTACATAGGTAGCTACAGACTTCTTCAAGCCTATCCACCAATAGTTTGCCCTTAGATCCTGGTACATCTTATCAGCTCCAGGGTGAACGGAATATTTAGAACTACGGGCTTCCTGGAGGATGACATTTCGAAGTCCCCCATAAATTGGAACCCATATTCGTCCATTTAATCTCAGAATTCCGTCCTTGCCTTGAGATAACTGTTCTTCAGTTACTCCTAGCTTTTCATTGGGATAGTTAGCTTCTAACACAGCTTCCTTCTGTGCAGCTAACAACCTTTCATTCAACCTGTTCTTTATTTCAATGCTCTTGGCATTGATTCGGATGGGTTTCACCCTTTCCTTTCGACTCAAGGCATCGGCGACTACATTCACCTTGCCGGGATGGTATCTGATTTCACAATCATAATCATTTAACGTCTCCATCTATCGGCGCTGCCTCATGTTTAAATCCTTCTGATTAAACAGGTGCTGGAGGCTCTTGTGATCAGAATAGATCACACACTTGATACCATATAAATAGTGCCTCCATAGCTTCAGTGCAAATACAACGGCACCCAACTCCAAGTCATGGGTGGTGTAATTCTTTTCATGCACCTTCAACTGACGTGAAGCATAGGCGATAACCTTGTCTTTTTGCATAAGCACACACCCCATGCCAGTGTGTGATGCATCGCAGTAAACTACGAATTCTTCGGTACCTTCAGGCAATGTCAGCACAGGAGCGTTGCTCAACTTTTGCTTTAGGATATCAAAGGATTCTTGTTGCTTCGGTCCCCAGTCGAACTTAACCTTCTTCCTAGTCAAGGAAGTTAGGGGTGCAGCAATCCTTGAAAAATTTTCGATAAAGCGTCTGTAATATCCTGCTAAGCCTAGGAAACTGCGAATTTATGTGGGTGTCTTTGGCTCTTGCCAGTTCGTAACTGCTTCCACCTTAGCGGGATCCACTTGGATACCAAGCTCACTAACCACATGTCCAAGGAATTGGACTTCTCGAAGCCAAAATTCACACTTGGAAAATTTGGCGTAGAGTTTCTCATGATGTAGAAGTCTAAGAATACAGCGAAGGTGTTTCTCATGGTCAGCCTGGTTCTTAGAGTAGATGAGAATGTCGTCGATGAAAACGATGATAAATTTATCTAAGTAAGGCTTGCAGACGCGATTCATGAGATCCATGAACGCGGTCGATGCATAGAGCCCAAAAGGCATCACTAGGAACTCGTAATGACCATAACGAGTCCTAAATGCAGTTTTGTGTACGTCTTCATCTCTAACCTTTAGCTGGTGGTAGCCTGACCTTAAGTCAATCTTCGAGAAATAACTTGCCCCTTGCAATTGATCGAACAAATCGTCGATCCTGGGCAAAGGATACCTATTCTTTATAGTGACCTTATTAAGCTCACGGTAATCGATACACAGACGCATCGATCCATCCTTCTTTTTGACAAACAGAACTGGCGCTCCCCAAGGAGACGAACTAGGTCTAATGAAACCTTTGGCTAGCAATTCGTCTAGCTGTGTCCTCAATTCCTTCATCTCCGTTGGTGCCAACCTATAAGGTGCTCTAGCAACAGGTGCTGCTCCAGGGATGATGTCAATTCTGAATTCCACTTGCCTATCTGGTGGTAACCCAGGTAGTTCTTCAGGAAAAACTTCAGGGTATTCAGAAATGAAGGGGATGTCTTCCATCTTAGGTTTCGGCTCATCGATAATCACTTGTGCCATATAGATGACACAACCTTTCTTTAAACACTTAGAGGCCTTGAGCATAGTCACTTGCTCAGGCAGTCCATATCGGGTATCTCCCTGAATGGTAAGTGATTCGCCAGATGGAGTCTTGATCACCACTTGTTTCCTATTGCAGACAATCTGGGCCTGGTTATGAGATAACCAGTCCATGCCTAAAACGATGTCAAAACCGGCTAACTTCAAAGGAAGTAGGGACAAAGGAAAAGAGTGGTTCTTAATGGATATGAAACATCCCTCTAATATGGTTGAGGCGGTTTCTATGGTGCCATCAGCTAACTCCACCTCATACTTTACGCTTAAGGTTTTAACAGGTAAATTCAGCAATTTGCAAAACTTATTATCTACAAAGGATTTATCTGCGCCTGAATCAAAAAGTACTCTTGCATAGACATCATTTATGAGGAAAGTACGTGTTATTACATTGTCATCCTGTACCGCTTCCTTTGCGTCCATTCTGAAGACCCTAGCATTGGTCTTCTTTCCATCATCAGCCTTCTTTGCGAGTTTTGGGCAATTGGTCTTGATATGCCCCTTCTCATTACAACTGTAGCAGGTTGGATCCTTCAACTTTTTGCAATCCAAGGTCTTGTGTTCCTTGGACTTGCATATACCACAGGCAAAAGTTTTTGACTGGGTCTGCGAGTTCGATTCAAACCTGCACTTCCCAAAGTGCTGTTTCTTGCAGATCTTGCACTTGGGCTTATCACCAGACTGATGCCCATATTTCTTTGACTCTGACCCCTTCCTGTTGTCACCGTTTCCTCGGTGCTTCTTGTTTGACCTCCGTGAATTGTCATCTTCATGTTTCCTTTTCTCAGCATCCTTGTTCCTCAGCGATCTTTGTCTGACCGCATCCAGTGTGAGGGACAAAGATATATCAGCTACAGATCTGAAAGTAGCTGGCCGAGAGGCCTTCACGCTTGCCTTAATTTCTGGGGCTAAACCCCCGATAAAACGAGCTATTCTTTTGGGTTCCGGAGTCACCAGATACGGAACCAATCTGGACATTGTGTTGAAGCTCGTGAGGTAAGCTTGGTAGTCAAGGTTTGTCATTACCAATGATAGGAAATCAGACTCTATCTTCTCAACCTCATGCTGAGGGCTGTAATTTTCCCTGATGAGGGCAACAAATTGCTCCCATGACATGTTGTACAATGGGATCTTCCCAGTGGCTTGAATCAGTGATCTCCACCAGGCTAAGGCCTCGCCTTTAAATGATTGAGACACAAACTTGACTATATCCCTCTCAGCGCACCCGCTGATATCCACTACTGTGTCCATCTCATCTAACCACGTCATGCAGTCAATGGCTCCTTTTTCCCCAGTGAAATCCCTGGGTTTGCATGAAACAAAGTATTTGTAGGAGAAACCCTTGTCCTGGGTCCCCTGTTTCGGTACGATCTTCAGAGATGGAGCACTGTTGTGGTTTGAGGAGAGTCTATCATCATTTTTCTTGGGTTCTTCCTTCTTGGAAGGAGGCTTGCTGTGAGCCTCATAATGAGTTTTTGGCTTTGAACGCGGCGCAGATAGGGTCCTACTTCGAGTCCCACTATAATCTTCATACTGCCGCTCTAAGGCCTTGGTAACAGCGTCGTCTACTAACGCTTTCAGTTCAGCACCAGTTATATTAATTCGGGCGTTATCATTATTCTCCCTTGGGTGACTATTAATTTCATCCGAGTCAGCCATTTTAAATTTGAACTGTTACATAAGACAATGACAATAGTTTATTTGAGAGTTTATTATGGAATTGCCCCTTAGGGTAATTCATTAACCATGGTAAACATAGACCATATTTGGTTAATTTGTTACTCACATTTATTTAGGATTTCTATTATAATTTATCCTAATTATAAACAATAACAGTTTTATTAGCACACAAGGCCTAGTCACAGGGACATTTTAAATTATAAGTCATGATTTCAGATAATCAAGGCATGAAGGTTTGAATGTAGTTCTTTACCTTTTTCAGACAGGGTCAAAGACTATTACTGTCTTTTGTCTCATATAAAAATGAGCAGGGCCCGTAGGCACTATATTACCAATGTATGGTCAAAATATGATCATCTTAATTGATGATTTAAACCCATGATTCATAGATCATTATGTTGGGTTAGGAATCTTTGGAAAGATCCTTATATAATAATGACGTGTGTGATTTTAACGAATCACGCCTGCCAGGAGCGTTAACATGTTTTCAGATGTTAACAGGGATTTAAATCTTTTTAAACAGGTTTTACCATCTTGGCCAGGTCTTATAATGACATGCAGGCTAGGTTATACCATTTAAGATTCTTAATTAACATTTAGAATAAGCAGATATATTTTTAAATGGAATGATTTTTATTCATTTATTTCATATATAATTTATTTATGCATAAAATAGCAAAAATGAAATTTATAAACTTACATTCCATTAATTTATTAAAAGATTACATATCGCCCTAAACGGGACTTTTTTTTAAATAGACAGATTACCCACGCAGGGGTTTAAACAAAGACTTACCCACACAGGGGTCAAAACAACCAAACATACCCACGTAGGGGTCAAACTAGAATACTAGTCCACGCAGGGACTTTAAACAACAACATACCCTCGTAGGGGTTAACAGAAAGATATGCCCACGCAGGGGCTCAAAAGACAAACATACCCACGCATGGGCTCAACTGATACAAAGAAATTACAACAACAATGGAAGGATTCAATGGTCCTTCTTGCTCTTCCCTTTTATTAAACTTGTCATTCCCTGGAAGAAACTTTGTCGCTCCCTGCGATCTCTGTGAAAATCTTGCTCGACCTGGTCCAATCTTTGAAGAATTTCTTCCCGCTCGGGTGGGGAAAACCGTGGCGGCTGTGATTGTTGCCGAATGATAGGTCTAGTAGGTATTTGGTACCCATGAGTTGGGTAACCTACTCCCCAAGGAGCTCCATACGGTCCTTCCTGGTGAAGGGTGTTATAGTTGGCCGCTACCAAGTACGGGTCGGCTTTAGCGTAATTATAGTTGGTGTGCACCGGTTGCTCAAACAGGTTATACGCCATAGTACCAGTGTAGGCAGGAATTGGGTTATCAAAACCCATCGGTGGTGGCTGCGGTGCAACTGGGTTTGAAGGCCCACCCATTTGCGGGTCTTCCTATTGTGGCGGATAATGACTGCCACTTGATTGACGAGGAGAGCTAAAATGAAAGTCCCCTCCTCGCGCAGACATACGTGCTCCGGTTCTCCTACGCCTCGGCGGTTGCGGAGGTGCCTGATGAACTGGTGGCGGTGGAGGCGGTGGCGTGACTGCCACGAATCGTGAATCCCCAGAGGGATCCTGCTGCTGCTGCTGCTGGTGAGGCGACGAATGATGCGAGGGTGTAAAATACCACTCGAACTGGTTAAAACGTGCCTGATAACTGTCTGGACCATGGTAGGGTGATCCATGAAAAGACGAACCATCTGAGACCTCGATCGGATGGTTGGGAGTTCCGGTTGCGGGCTCGACGGGATCAGTGTCCTCGTCCATGTCTTCTGCATGATCGCCGGAGAAATGATCCTCTGGCCCCAATGGGTTAAAACCCACTGGTTCTTGTATGTAGTTTGCCGGGTTAAACCGGCCCCGGAAAACAGGTGTGGGGTCTCCAAAGGAATTGTGCGATAAGGATCGCTGTAGAGGTATGTAAGAAGGTTGAGGGTTATCGGGCTCATATTCCGACTGTGGCCCATAAGAGTTATGAAAGGGAGGCGTCGAACTGTGTGAAACCGACCGTCTAGCAGGCTAAAAAAGGTTCCTTCTGTTCTCTCTAGGATCGGCACTCGCGGTGGCAGAAGGAGCTCGCCTTTGCGAAGGCCCGGCTTCGTGATCATTGGGGGCGGTGATTGGCCTCTTGCCTCGTCCCCTTCGTCGGAAAAATCTTGGCGGCATATTTAGTCCTGTCAATACAACATAAGATAACGACAAGAATATATAAAATAAAGGACAACACAAAACAAAGTAGAATTTGTCCTATGTTATTTGCCTAGACTCGAAAGTTTAGGAATGTGCAATTGTGTCATTGAGATTAAACACAAAAGGCTAGTGTTTAATTCACTCAATGTTGGCTCTCATACCAACCTGTCACACCCCGAATTTCCACGTATCACCGGTGGGCCCGGTGGGGGGAGTATCGTGACGTGGTTGGCAACATTACAGTCAAACAACACAATATTTAATATGCACAGCGGAAGCAAATGAAAGATATATTTCAACCGAATAAAATATCGTAGTATCACATCAGTCAAAAGTTTATCCACAGGTGGATTAAATAAAATGGAAACAGTAGTTCAACAGACTTTAGGCATCTTAAGCTTGCGAGACTCTTTTGATGCTAAGGAGAAATCCAGCCTAGTACGCTTAGTACCTGCACTTAATCTTTTTGGGAAAATACGTCAGTTTACACTGGTAAATACAATCAACTGACTCATTTTAAAAATGATTAAAAATTGATTTGGATGCACGTGGCATAAACATTTTATAACTTGGGATAATTATTTAAATATATAAACTTGTAAAAGGATTACATGTTCCTTATGCATTCAGTAGCCCGGTTCGTGCCGGGTTAAAGATCAATAGACACACCACATTATTTATTTATGCACTGACGAGTGTACGCCTACACTCCGCGCTTAGGTCGTGGCCATTTCGTAAAATGATGCCAAGGATATCCGAGACATGGTCATTAACCTCCCAAAGGCTTTAAGCAAACAAAACAATTTAAACGGGCCGATCAATATCAATTAACCACCATACGATGGAAGATTTAATGCCCGACCAAGCGGTATTTTATATACCGTACCCCAAGCCCGTATAGGGAAAATAAGTTAAAACTATTTACCTTTGCAAGTATAATTCACAAACAGCAAATGCAAGTAGCTTTTACTGGTCCTCCTATTCTGGAACGAAGGTTTATAATAACCTATTAGAATCCTAACGGGTCTTTAGTTAAGCTTAAGCTTAGACCGATTAGTTTTAAAGATACGGTTCGTACGCACGATTAAGCGAAGACCGGAATAGAATGTGATTTAGACCCGACAAGTTTGAAGACTTGCTTAATATGGGTATATTATACACATTCTGGATTTTGAGATAAAAACGATAAGGTTTGACCCGTTTCGGCTAATTTATGCAAACTAGTTACATAGACCGAACCGAACGCGCAAGAAGCGTAACGGGTAACCGTAAGAGCCATATACAGGTTTCCTAAGTTAATATGCCTCAAATATGTTGTGACATCAGTAAGATATCTTTTATTATGCCCGAAACGAGTTTAAACACAAACTATGCCCCGTAGGGGTAGTTTGGTCATTTACAAGGTTATAAAAGAGTTTAAGTATTTACCTGAGTTACAGGTCTGAAGTAATCAGCAAAAATACTCAATTTAATAAGTTATAACAGTAGGGTAAAGTATATATGTGAAATTTATCAATTATAACCAAACTATGCACCGTATGGGCATTTTGGTAATTTCACATAGCAGAAGGCCCCTCGCGGCACGCGTAGACCCCCCCCAGGGTCCTCGCGTGGCGCGACGCCCCATCTGATCAAATCTGATTTTTTTTTATTTTTATGTTTTGGTCCTTGGCTCTTGGAAACTTTGCTTTGACTTTATTTCTTGCACTTTGAACCCTCCAAATTGACTTATAAGGGCTTCAAGACATATACCCACTTTGTTAAGTCCTCGGTTAACTTTATTGTCTCCCGAAAAGTCATAAACTTCATCGTAGACGCTTTTAACCCTTCGCATACGAATTTGATCATAACTTTCTCATACGATAACGAAACTTTCTAAAATTTATATCGTACATTCTAGTGAGCATAATTAACCGTTACAAAGCTTCGGGTTTGCTAAAAGGTCACTCAGAGGTATAACTTAAACATGTTGACACATTTAACCCCTGTAGTTTGTAATCTCTCACTTTCTTTCACATTTAGCTTCGTATGATCCATGATTTATTCGTTTGAAGGTATGGGCATCATGTAGGGTTAATGTAAAGTATATTTATTCACTGTTGACATTTAGAACCCCTATAATCACATACTTTCCATGTTTGTCAACTTTAGTCCTTCTATAACATTCTTTCACACGTTCAAACCTATGACACGTGTCAACACATTATAGGACGTGAATTTTCGAGGTTTTACAGAGGTCATCCAAGGACACAAGAGCTTTTAATACCGTTTTATCCTCAACGCCTAATCAAATCAAAAGTTTAGAAAAATGTTTTAAACTAGAAAATGAAACTAACTAAAATGCTGAAAAATAAAATAAAATAAAAACAGATAGACAAGATGAATCACTTGGATCCGACTCGTGTTTAGTGTAACCTTTGATTATTTCCGCACTTTTGCACTTTTTAAGAGATAATCTTAGTTATTGTAGTAGGCCACTCTTCTGAAGGTGACGTTACCCTCAACCCAGTAGTTTGAGTCAGCAAGAATACAATCCTAAAGGGTTGGATTATTGAAAGATAATTAATTAAGTTATTAATGCATATTGTGGTAGGCCCCTCTTCTGGAGGTGACGTTACCCTCGGCTAAGTAGTCTGAGTCAGCAGGGATACAGTCCTAAGTAGCCGGGTTAAAGTTTTAATAGTAGTTTACATATGAGGGGATCAAGGAGTTCGGACCCCCGCCATCCAATACCAGTGGGTATTGAAGGGGGTCCTACTAAAGTTGGCCCAGGTCCTTGCAGGATCTATACACTGAACAAGGCAAGACTCTTAACAAACCATTCCCATAACCCCCGACCAGGTAGCCAACATACCTCCATATAGACCTTGGAGATATGAATGGTGAAAATCTTTTATTTTATATAGACAGTAAAATAATGCCAAGACACCATGGACAAACGATAAGGAAGACTCACCTTCAACATAAGAAACTAGTTATTAAAGTCATTAATACATAACCAAATAAAAAGTGCGAAAAGATTAAAAGTAAAAAGTATTACACTAGACACTTGTCTTCACCAAGTGATGTAAGAGACTTAGGCAAACATGGCCTTTGATTGTCAAGAACTCTTACGATCAATCTTGGATCCTTAGACTACTACACACACTCTATGATGGATGATGGATGATGGTGTTGTGGTGGTGGTGGAGTGTGGGTGAAGTGTGAGAGAGGTGGTTTTCCAAGGGATGGTTTGCAAATGATCCAAGCACCCCTATTTTTAGCCTGCACAGAAGCCCGGACACGGCCCGTGTCCATTGGGCACTGCCTTGTGTCCACCTGTCTTCTCTCCCTTCATTAAATGCAGTGTGTCTGCATTAGTTGACCACGCCCCCGTGTCCGCTGGGCACGACCCCGTATGCAGAAGCGTATCTGTACTATTAAGATTTCCTCAGATTCTGCGAATCTTAGAGTTGACCACGGCCCCGTGTCCGCTGGGCACGCCCCCGTGGTGGGTGATAGAAGCTTCTACAACTTTGTCTTTTCTGCAGACCGTGCTCATTGAGCACGGGGCGTGTTCAGCCTTCTATCCTCTTGTTTTGCTTGGGAAGATGCTGTCGAGGGGTCGGGCATGCCACATTTATTCCTTTTCTTGTATTTATGTTAGATTTAGCTGCCTTTTTGCTTCTTTTGTTCATTTGAGCTCATTTAATCCTGAAAATACAAAAGGAAGACAAAAACACACTTTTTCCAACATTAGTACTAAAAAAGGGTTAGTTTAATGCCACATTTGATGTAATTTATATTTTGCGTTTTGCGCACATCACCCCCATCCTTGGGAAGGAAATTACAAGTATAAATACTTGAAAAGTATTAAGTTAAAATATATTGCTATAACAATTATTCCAAAATTTAATGAATATAATTTAAGTTAAAATATTTTTTATTTTAACAAATAATTATGTAACTTGGAATAATGTTGAAGACACAAAGAAACGTAACTCAAAGACACTAATTAATACTAAGTCAAGGCACGACCCGCTCGTCTAGTAGACCGTAGTACGTTGTAGGTAGTCATGCGCATTAGTAGCAGCTTGAGTTACGTCGGATTGAAGAACGCAAAACTGTGAGTTCATGATCCCCCTTTTCTCTTAACTGTTTTTGGTTTTATAACTCTAGGGGGTGGAATACATGTTACGAATGTTTAAACGGTATGAAATGAACTATTAGATCATGTGAGCATAGATTAAATTTGAAATGCCATTAGTTCTTAATTAGGGACGAAGGTTAGATCTAACGGGTACGGCCGAACCCCACTCACGGTACTTAGGTGACCACTTGAGTGCTTCGGTGTCCCGGTCGAGGTAAATCGACAATAGTCAAGGCAAATTGACATAGTCAAGGCAAATTGACATAGTCAAGGTAAATTGACATAGTCAAAGGGGAATTGGACATAGTCGAAGGGGAATTCGACATAGTCGAGGGAATCGACGAGGGTATAAGCCTACTCATTTCGAGTGCTCCCTATGTCTTCACATGTTTTAATGTCCTTGCAAAAACTTTAATTTGATTTGTTCATAAATGCTTTTCATGCTTGTTTTCAAGGAGTTTCTCAAAGGTTTACAAGGTTTTCAGTACTCATACAAAACGCATGAACTCGCTCAACTTTTGTTGATTTTTTCCAAAATTACATGTATTTCAGGTAACAGGTTGGATCTTGGGCGCGGGTGTTGTCTCTAGAAGTAGATTTCAAGTTTAGATGTCATCCACTTTTGTTGGTTTGTGACTTAGTCGAAGGTTGTGTTTTAAAACTTAAATAACTGGTGTTTGTAATACTTTAAATTTTATGAATGGATGAACATCGTTTTGATCATATAGGTGTTTATTATGATTGAATGCAATCTTATTAAACCAGTCACACATCATACGCTTCCGCAAAAAATCAGGGTGTGACAGTTTGGTATCAGAGCTTCGATTGTAGTGAACTAGGATTCCCTCTCGAGTCTAGCCTACAATCACTAGGACTCTCCCACGAAAACATTTTCACACAAAGGTTTTTCATTGCATTCACGAAAGCGCCAAGATCCATGAGTCAAACATTTTTTCAAAGAAAAGACAAGACAAGGACATTAGTAGGGAGGAGAATACCCCAAGTTAAGGTGGCACTTAAGGCATAGTCTATGTGGGATAGACTTGCCAAAGATAAAATGACCCCCCCCCCCTTCCGAAAGGATAAACGAGAGTTATAGGTGATATGATGCAATTATTTTCCTATTTATGCTAGGTGACATCCTTATTTATTGATATATATATATATATGCGTATAAGTGTACGGAATAATTATTGACTTGAATGAGATACCTTCGACTTTGAATCCTGTTATTGTTCTTGGCTCGCACGATGAGAATGCCGACCTCACGTTTATTATGAAGCTCATGACTGGAGTGATTACCAATCAAGATCCTGAGTTGATTTCCGTAGAAGATGGTTGCTCTTCCCTCTCGATTGTGAAAGTGCCTGACTACGGTAGTGATGGCGAGGCGAAGGCGGCAACCTTGGACAACAACCTTATCAGCAGGACGAGGTCCCTGTGGCTTTTGCGGAGAAAGATTGAAGACGCTCTTGTCCGGAATAGGAAGATGAAGTATTCATCTTAGAGGTGCCCCTCCAACCACTAGGAATTCTCCTTATTCCTAGTACGTTTAATCATCGTGCTTATTCACTCGTAACGATGACAAATGTTAGCGCGTGGACCACCGCAATGGTCCTTTCCATGTCAGAGGAATAAGGACAGTAGTGCCCCCTCTTTGATTGATCATCTGCTTGGACGAGGGAAAGTTGGAGTGACCGTGCAAGACAATTTATTATTACGGGGGCCCACGTAATAACGACTTGTAGTGCATGGAAATCCTGGTGGACTCTGCGGGTCAGGCTGATGATCACCATCCCTCCAAGAATAATCTCTAGGTGTTCATACCTTCATTTGGTAGAACAATACCTAGACAGTTGCCTTGGCACCCTACAAAGTAGGAAACCTGTCTTTGCCTACTTTGTGTCTGACACTTCTACCCGTCTACGAGCCATTTGGGAACCGGTTTCTAAGAAAGTGAAGATGGCTAACACGTGGGAAAGATTCAGTGACGTTACACTCTCTATCACCCTTATGTGTATAACCCCTGCCTCATGGGAAGTATACCCGTCTTGTGAAGCTAAAGACCTGGGAAAACCAATGTAGAAGGAAAATAACTACCACTTTCATATTATGAAACTTGTATGACTGAGGTGATGTAGCCTTGAGTTCGTTTTGTTTTCCCCATTACAAACAATAAGTCAAGTTGTCAAGCCTATATGAAAGCTCAGTGGTTGTTTCCTTACTTATACATTGTTGATGATATATGCATGTGATATTGGGTGATTACATGTTTGCTTGTGGTAATATGTACCTCATAGACAATTATGGAATGTTGTCTAACCTACCCCATACCTTTTGAAAGAAGAAAATGCCGCCCAGACGTGACACGGACACCATTACGTTAACTAAGGCCGAACTCAATGAGCGCATTTTCCAAGCTATAGCGCAGCATGAAGCCCTCTGCTCTGAATGCAGCGGTGGTACTTCTGGAAGTAACCCTCCTACTGGCTGCACTTATAAACAGTTCCTGGACTGCAAGCCATTGAACTTTGACGGCACAGGAGGCGCCGTTGCATTTGTTCGTTGGACGAAAAAGACTGATTCCGTCCTGAGAATGAGTAACTGTTCTCCCCAGCGGAGTGTTACCTTTATCTCAGGGTTGTTTTTGGATGGCGCACTCTCCTGGTGGAACCTTCAGGTTCAGACCCTTGGTGAAGATGCTGCTTATGCACTAAGCTGGGACGAGCTCAAGGAAATGATGGAGAAGAAATACTGTTCTAGGGCTGAAATCCAGAAGCTTGAGACTGAGTTCTGGGATTTGAAAATGTACGGGCCAAAGATCACTGAGTACGTCCAATGCTTTCATGACTTGTCTAGGGTTGTTCCTTACTTAGTCAAGCCGGAATTCAAGAGGATTGAGCGATTCATTTATGGACTTGCACCACAAATCATGAGCATGGTTACTGCCTCAAAGCCTCCAACCATCACAGAGGCTATCGATTTAAGTGTCACACTTACTGAAGAAGCTCTACGTACGGGAAAGTTTTCAGAATCTGAGACAAACAAGAAGGAGACTCATGTGGAGTCTTCAGGCAATAAGAAAAGGAAGTCTTCGAACCTAAAGATAGGCACCCAAGTCAGCTATGGAAGCTCTAAAGCAAACAAAAGAAGGGAAGTGAACCCGCCCCGTGGCAGGAAGGCTTATGGAGCCACTAATAAGGCCGGTGGTAAGGTATACTTGGGGAATAAGCCGAGATGCGAGGAATGCAATTTTTACCATGAAGGTCGATGTCTAACGTCTAAGTGTGGAAAGTGTGGAAAAGAAGGGCACAGCAAGGATGCCTGTTGGGCGAAGGATCCAGACGGAAGAGATAATGGTAAAGTTCCAGGTTGCTACAGATGTGGCGAAGTAGGGCACTTTAGGAAAGATTTCCCTAGGAAGAACCAAGCGAGGAAAGGTCTTCATGATCGAAGCTCGTAAAGCACGCCAGGATCCAGATGCGGTTACGGGTACGTTCCCTATTAACCAACTCTATGCATCTATTTATGGATTAACACTGGCACCAACTTTAACCTTGTATTCTTAGAACTTAAAAAACTACTTGGCCTAGTTTCAAGTAGAATAGACGCCCCGTATTCCATAGAATTGACATATAGAAGGTTAGTTAAAGCGAATGAGATAATTAAGGATTGTCCTTCGGAACTTAGGAGGCAGGAACCTTCCACTACCATTGACTTGGGAAGTCACGATATTGTAGTTAGCTTGGAATGGATATCCAAGGTTAGAGCTAAAGTTGTTCGACATGAGGAAAATCATTCGCATCCCTCTTGCGAATAATGAAACACTTATAGTACACAATCTTCTTGCAATAGATACGAGGGCACTAGGCCCCATAAGGCAGTGGATTTGCGACATCTCACATTAGTCATAGAGACACAGGAGCGCCTCCGAATAGACTGCGTAGCTTTCCCTACTCATGTTATCAATAAGGAGACCAAGAAGCCAGAGCCTGAAGACATCCTCGATGTGAAGGAAATACTAGAAGCCTTCCCCAAAGACTTGCCTGGGTTACAACGACAAGAGGAGCTTGGGATGAACCTAATGCCAGGAGCGGCACCAATGCCGAATGACGCCTTACCGACTAGCTTCGTCCGAGATACATGAGCCTCCGATGCAACTGCAAGAGCTGCTAGACAAAGGAAATCTACCAGGCCGAACCTCTTACCGTGGGAAGCCCCCGGTGATATTCATTAGGAAGTAGGACGACATTTTTTACACGCGTACACAGTCTAATTTGAAAGGAACTCAGAAGAATTAATATGGAAAAGTATTACGCATAAGTTACATGGAGATAGACGACTAACCATCAAGGATCGGTACCCCTTACCGAGAATTGATGACTTGTCGATTAACTACAAGGTCCCAGCTACTATTCCAAGATGGAATTGAGGACATGACATCCTTAGATAAGGACACGAGAAGAAAGTTGGCAGTTTCCAATTGGCACCAACTTCAGAAAATTGAATATCGAGGACCGGTATCCATTGCCAAGGATTGATGACCTGTTCAACCAGTTGAAAGGTTCTAGTTACTACTGGAAGATCGACTTGAGGTCAGGATGTCCTCAACTACAAATGCAGGAAGAAAATATCCCTAAAACGACCTTGAGGACTCGCTTCGAGCATTACGAGTTCCTTGTTGTGTCGTTTGGCTTAACACATGCATCGCTAGTATTCGTGGACCTCATGAATCGAATGTGTAAGCCATACCTGGATAGATCATGATTATATTTATTGACTGCATCCTCATATGCTCAACGACCAAGGAAGGTCATGAGCAACCTCTACACTTTATATTGCAACTCTTAGAGAAAGAAAAGTTATGTGCTAGGATGTCTCAGTGCGAACCTTGGATTCGTGAAGCAAGATTTTTAGGATACGTGGTGAATAAGAATGAGATTCATGTCGATCCTGCAATCAAGAACTAAGGAGTCCCTAAGACACGATTAAGGATTTTTGGGGATTGTAGGCTGTATTAGATGACCCCTAGAAAACTTTTCAAGGACTGCTCAACCGCTAACAACCCTAACCTAGTCGACACCTATCTTGTCGTCACCTGGCAGTACCAATAGAGTTGGGGTTTTTGTGACGCTCCTCGACAAGGTCTCGATTGCGCGTTGATGCAACGAGACCAAGTCATCGCATACGCGTCACGTTGATTAAGGGATCATGAGAAGAGACCTTGAACTAGGTACAGTAATTGAGCGTCTCAGATTTGACATCATTACCTGTATGAAAACGCTGCACGATCTTTACTGATCACAAGGGTTACAGCACACCGTTGATCATAAGGACTTAAATATTAACTAAGGTGGACTGAACTACTGAATGATTGCGACTGTGAGATTAAGTATCCCCTGAACAAGGCAAGCGTTGTAGCAGACGCCTTGAGCTGCAAGGATCGCGCAAAGCCTCTAAGGGTGCGAGCCTTAGAGATGACCATACAGACGAATCTCGTCACTTGGATTCGTGAAGCTGAGCAAGAGACGCTCAAATCAGCAAACCTTCAAGCTGAAGTGTTTCATGAATGGAAGTGCAATTACTGCCTAAGGAAAATGGAACCTTGTACTTCATGGAACAACCTTGGGTATCATTTCGCAGCATTTATATACGCCTGTTTTAGGACAAGGCTCATAGGTCAAGGTAATCGATCCATCCTAGGATCCGACAAGATGTACCAAGACTTGAAGGATTAGTATGAGTAGCCCAAGGTGGAAGCTGATATAGCTACATATGCGAGTAACTGTCTTACTTGTGCCGAAGTTAAGACAAAATACCAGGAACCATTAGAACTGCTGCAACAGCCTGAGATTCCCATGTGGAAGTGGGAACGAATCACAGAGGATTTCATTACAAAGCTACCAAGAACCCAAAGAGGTCACAATATGATTTGGGTGATTATTGATCGACACACCAAGACTGCACATTTCCTACCAAACAGTGAGGAAGATAGCGTAAGGGAAATTAGCAGAGATTTAGCCTAGAAGGATTGTGGCATGTCATGGAGTGCCTGATTCTATCTTGACCAACCGAGATGGTCGTTTTGCGCCAAGGATATGGCAAATGATTCAGAGGGCGTTTAGGTCACGAATGGACCTTAGCACTACATTTCACCCTCAGACGGACGGCCAGAGCAAACGAACGATATAGACTGTATGGACATGTTACATGCTTGTGTGATGAACCCTGATGAAAAGTTGGAATACTCACTTGCCCATAGTGGAGTTTTCCTACAACAACATTTATCACACTGTCGTTTAGGCCGCCTTGTGTGAAGCTTTAGATGGAACGTAAGTGTCAATCCCCGTTGTGTTGGACGAAGATCGCAGGTAAACAATCTGCTGGCCCAAGTTGATTCAAGAGACTATAGGCAAGATCGTTCAGATATGTGATCATATCAAGACAACACGTGATATACAGAAAGGCTACGCCGACGAGCGGTGGAAACCGTTGGAAATTGAGATAAGAAGTATGGTTTTGATAAGAGTCTCGCCTTGGGAAGGCGTGGTATGATTTGGAAAGCGTGGGAGGTTGGACCCACGGTATATTAGACCTTTCGAGATCCTGGAAAGGATCGGGACCATTGCTCAAAAGCTGAAACTTCCAGATAAGATCAGTAGTGATCACGACACATTCCACGTGTCTGGTCTTTAGAGGAGCCTGACTCTGGGAACAGTCGTTATTCCCGCAAACAGGATTCACGTCAACGACAAACTCCAATTTATTAATAAACCTGTTAAGGCTGTAGACTTGAAGTCCGCAAAACGCGGAGAAGTCGTAATTGGTTTGTTAGAGTTCGTTGGAATTCTTATCATGACCCAGAGTTACTTGGGAACATGAAAACCAAATTAAGCCTAAGTGACCACATTTGGTTCACAACTCCCCGGCGACCGATGGTATCGCTTGAATTTCGGGACGAAATTCTTTTAACGGGGGGAGAATGTGACAACTGGCACTTTTCCATACATTCCGTACAATAATTAGACAGTAATCTATGCTTTAATAACTGTGCATGATCTAGTTTATAAGATGAATGAATTTCTGGTTTCTGTTATATACATACAATGGCATTTCATGTTGCAAGACTTTTGTCATTACTCCATGCAACCCAATATAGATATATGAATGCACAAAGCAGAGTAAGCACAGTAGTCAGATAAACTAGAGTTACTGGCGGGAGTTCAGTACTTAGACAGACATGAGGTTAAGACACAAAATAAGCCCCAGGACCAAGTGTTACACTAGTATAGTGTGTAGGAAAGTAGGGATTACAAAACTGCCTTCCTAGTAATGACAAAGGTACCGGAAAGTGCCACAAACACACTAAAACTGCAAAATTCTGTAGAAAATAAATAAATTCAGCAATTTAACATCTCATTATAATGCAGAAAAGTGGTTTAATGGTCCTGAATACTTTCCTAAGTGTCGGGAACCGAAACTATCATAAAATACATCATAAAGCACACTAAACTGTGCAAATTAGCACTTTAACGAACAGTAACGAAACGAACAACCGGACACTACCCGAAACATCAAATTTTTAATAGAAGCATTGTTTTAGTGTTACGAAGCTAGTTATGGTCACCAAACATCATATTACATCTCATAAACACTAAACCCCTAAATACCTAACTTTAATACTTGAAATCAAACTAGATTTAACCAACTAATGTTTGAAATATTACACTTTACCCCCACCCCCCCCCATAGTTAGGCCGGTTACAAGGGTGGGTCCCACTTGGGATTTTTCTTATGTATTTTATTAGATATTGTCTAGGAATATACCAACACATGATGCTTTATACCATCTAAATGTTGGAGAATTAATACTTATAACCACAAAATCATAACTCATGACCATCACCTCCATTCAAGCAACTCTCTTTTTCTTCTCCACCCCATAACTCACGGCCAACACCCCCTCACACTACACCTCCATTTCCGACCTTCTTCCATACATTCCAAGGTGATCTAGAGGTGTAAGAAGCTAAGTTAGGAAGCTTGGAGGCCTTGAAGCTTGAAGAACCTCTCTCTAGTGCTTTTATTCACCTCATTTCTTCTCTTGTTCATCCCTAGCCTTGTGCTAGTAGTAAGACTCTTGTGATCTCATTTTACTTCATATTATGTTGGTTAAAAGATGATATAAGTTGCTAAACATAAAGATCATGAAGAAACATAAGCATACACATGAACATAAAGCTCTAAAACATGAAGATCAAGTTGTTTTAAGTGTACTTGAATGATGATCTCTTGTGTTTATGATCTTGATCATCATAAGAACCTTGCTAGATGATGATTAAACACATGATCTAGCAAGTATAAGGATGGATCTTGAGAAAATCATAATGATCATCCTCTATGTAAACATGAACTTGAACAATGAAGTTGTTTTTATGAATAATAAAGTATGAAACATGTTATAAGACTTGTAAAATGATGATTTCAAGAATAATATTTTCAAGAAACTAAAGTTTACTACAAGATTTAACATGATCATGGTGTTTAAAGGAAGTAAACATGTTTTAAGTGTTAAATCAAAGCTAGAAACATATTGTTAACAAGAAAAATACAAGAAGAAATATTTTTAGAAAATCTTCATACAAGTTATGAAGACTAAAATCTTCAAGAATGAGTTTCATAAACTATGAACTATGTTTTTAAGGGTAAGTTAACCTACTAAATAGCATACTAAGTTACTACAACTTTTTACAAAATTTCAAGTTCATGTCAAAGTGTAAATTGCGTATTTAAAGCATATGGTAAGTCTTGTTTATGTTGTTGATGATTGTGTTGATTTTACAAAAGAAAATGATATACCTTGATGGTATGGAAACCTCCGTTTTTAGGGGAAACTATGGCAAAATTTTTCTAAAAATTAAACACTTAGAAAAATATTTCCAAATAAATATTTACAAGTGTATTTTAAACCATGGATTTTTCACATAAAAGTTGCCATATTTTTTGTTACAAAATATAAATATTGGAGGTTGGTTTTAATAAATAAAAGTGACTAAATATGTATTTAGGAAATATATATTTAGAAGTCACCATGTGTGTGATTGTTTGTATACTTTGTGTATTAGTTATATTATTTTAGGACATGGAATAATATAACTCATCAAAATACCCAAAAATTACAATCCAAAATATTACCAAAATTCCAAGAATATGAATATACAAGTTATACACAAAATATTGGCGAAACCGAACTAGAGAATATAACTTACAAAATACTCCGGAAATAATATTCATATGTATATTTGGAAAATAATATTTTGGACATCAAGTGAATAAAAATATGATTTTTACAATTACTACAAGAATATATCATATTTTTTACAAGAGAAAAATAAATGATTTTTGGCAAGTATAAATATATATTTTTTCTGGAAATTTTTAGAAGATATATTATTTTTGAAAGAAATATATATTTTCTCAACAAACATGAAATACAATATTTTTTGGTGAAAGATATATTTTCTCAGTTAAATATAAAATATATCGTTTTTGGAGAAAGATAAGTTTATATATATTTTCTAAGATGGACTTGAAAATATATTACTTTTGGAACTTATATGAAAATACAAATATTTTGTCAAAGGAAAATTATAAATAGTTTTTCTAAGTAATATTTATTGAAATATATATTTTGGAAACATATATTGGTGAACTTTTATTAAAGATAATATTCCGGAATAATTAATACGAAATTAAGTATAAGAATACTTAATAAATACAATAAAGACACGTATTCTCGTACGTATAAATACACACCGGAATACGACCCCAAATACATGGCAAAATATACAAGTATAAGATACCCCCTGATGCATGTGAAGTGTCGTATAGTTTTTAATGTATATTTTAAGCCCTTTAACACTTTTTTTAGCCAAGTTTTAAATTTATAAAACACGATATTTACTAACACTAAACACACATATTGGCAAGTGCACCCATCGTGAGCGTAGTATAGTGTTGGTAAGATACCGAGGTCGTCCAAGGACACAAGAGCTTTTAATACCAGTTTATTCTCAACGTCTAATCAAATCAAAAGTTTAGAAAAAGGTTTTAAACTAGAAAATGAAACTAACTAAAATGCTGAAAAATAAAATAAAATAAAAACAGATAGACAAGATGAATCACTTGGATCCGACTCGTGTTTAGTGTAACCTTTGATTATTTCCGCACTTCTGCACTTTTTAAGAGATAATCTTAGTTATTGTAGTAGGCCCCTCTTCTGAAGGTGACGTTACCCTCAACCCAGTAGTTTGAGTCAGCAAGAATACAATCCTAAAGTGTTGGATTATTGAAAGATAATTAATTAAGTTATTAATGCATATTGTGGTAGGCCCCTCTTCTGGAGGTGACGTTACCCTCGACTAAGTAGTCTGAGTCAGCAGGGATACAGTCCTAAGAAGCCGGGTTAAAGTTTTAATAGTAGTTTACATATGAGGGGATCAAGGAGTTCGGACCCCCGCCATCCAATACCAGTGGGTATTGAAGGGGGTCCTACTAAAGTTGGCCCAGGTCCTTGCAGGATCTATACACTGAACAAGGCAAGACTCTTAACAAACCATTCCCATAACCCCCGACCAGGTAGCCAACATACCTCCATATAGACCTTGGAGATATGAATGGTGAAAATCTTTTATTTTATATAGACAGTAAAATAATGCCAAGACACCATGGACAAACGATAAGGAAGACTCACCTTCAACATAAGAAACTAGTTATTAAAGTCATTAATACATAACCAAATAAAAAGTGCGAAAAGATTAAAAGTAAAAAGTATTACACTAGACACTTGTCTTCACCAAGTGATGTAAGAGACTTAGGCAAACATGGCCTTTGATTGTCAAGAACTCTTACGATCAATCTTGGATCCTTAGACTACTACACACACTCTATGATGGATGATGGATGATGGTGTTGTGGTGGTGGTGGAGTGTGGGTGAAGTGTGAGAGAGGTGGTTTTCCAAGGGATGGTTTGCAAATGATCCAAGCACCCCTATTTTTAGCCTGCACAGAAGCCCGGACACGGCCCGTGTCCATTGGGCACTGCCTTGTGTCCACCTGTCTTCTCTCCCTTCATTAAATGCAGTGTGTCTGCATTAGTTGACCACGCCCCCGTGTCCGCTGGGCACGACCCCGTATGCAGAAGCGTATCTGTACTATTAAGATTTCCTCAGATTCTGCGAATCTTAGAGTTGACCACGGCCCCGTGTCCGCTGGGCACGCCCCCGTGGTGGGTGATAGAAGCTTCTACAACTTTGTCTTTTCTGCAGACCGTGCTCATTGAGCACGGGGCGTGTTCAGCCTTCTATCCTCTTGTTTTGCTTGGGAAGATGCTGTCGAGGGGTCGGGCATGCCACATTTATTCCTTTTCTTGTATTTATGTTAGATTTAGCTGCCTTTTTGCTTCTTTTGTTCATTTGAGCTCATTTAATCCTGAAAATACAAAAGGAAGACAAAAACACACTTTTTCCAACATTAGTACTAAAAAAGGGTTAGTTTAATGCCACATTTGATGTAATTTATATGTTGCATTTTGCGCACATCAAATACCCCCACACTTGAATCTTTGCTTGTCCTCAAGCAAAACTCTTTATAATGTGGCTTTACACTCCCAAATGGTAGGGCTGGCAATTGGGTACCTGTTAAGACACGATTAGACCTGTTTGACTGAAAAATACACCCTTTGACTTTTTAATTTTTAAAATAATTAAAATTACAATGTTAGGATCTATCATTTATTCATCTTTGTACATAAAACATAAAACTGTTTTATAAACATGAGGTAGAAAGTAGTTAAACGAGTCGTAATCTTGTTTGAAACTTATGTTGTGCGCGCCGTCAGAAACCTGTTAAACCTATTAAGACACGATTTGCCAGCCTTACCAAATGGAATGGGTAGAAGAGAAGGTTTTGGGCTTGTCATAGAGAGTCGGGATTTCCAAGATTCTTTATTAAGTTTTATTTTTATTTATTTACAATCCTATTTGTCATGATTTATTTAAAACATTACATAAGATAAATTACTTATTAGGGTATAACATGCCTCTTTAAAATTCCATTTATATACAAGTTCACATACCTCACGAGGGATCACTCAACACTCGGCCGAAAATGTTTTTTAGTGAAACATCGAGAGCGGCATGGAACTTACTTCTACCATAAGCTTGCCAAGCAATCAATCCTCCTCCTTTTTAACTATATACCTTTGTAAATATCAAGAGGGCTTTTGGGGTGAAGGGTTAGGCTTGGATTAAAGGTAGGTCCTTTTTAACTATATACCTATGTCTTCACATGTTTTAATGTCCTTGCAAAAACTTTAATTTGATTTGTTCATAAATGCTTTTCATGCCTGTTTTCAAGGAGTTTCTCAAAGGTTTACAAGGTTTTCAGTACTCATACAAAACACATGAACTCGCTCAACTTTTCTTGATTTTTTCCAAAATTACATGTATTTCAGGTAACAGGTTGGATCTTGGGCGCGGGTGTTGTTTCTAGAAGTAGATTTCAAGTTTAGATGTCATCCACTTTTGTTGGTTTGTGACTTAGTCGAAGGTTGTGTTTTAAAACTTAAATAACCGGTGTTTGTAATACTTTAAATTTTATGAATGGATGAACATCGTTTTGATCATATAGTTGTTTATTATGATTGAATGCAATGATATTAAACCAGTCACACATCATACGCTTCCGCAAAAGTCAGGGTGTGACACATACCGGTACCGTACCAATGCCGTACCGTACCGATCATAAACGGTACCGGTAATAGATTTTTCGAAATTCGGTATCGGTAAAAAACGGTATCGGTACCGGTATTTTTCGGTAAATACCGGTATTAATACCGAATTTAATAATGACTTTACGTATTTTGCTATTATCTTGGATACCACTATGAAGTTATATTTTCTTGAACATTGTTTTACAAAAACCAATGTCAAATTTCTTTTGTTTGGTTATTTTTAATCAATTATGATGATTTTTTTAACATGTTGGAATTTGGATGTTAAAAGTCGTACCCATGGATGTTTACCTTTTGATTTTTTTGACAAATTAATATGTTTACCCTTTGTTTACATTCCTCTCTATATTACTCTAGTTTAATTAATAATGGATGGATGTGTTGCACATGAATTTTTTTTTATAGGTAAAACAATGGATGACACCAAAGCGGTACCAATATGGTAAAGTACCGAAATACCGGTATCGATACCGCTACCATACCGGTACCGAATCTATAAATACGGTACAGTAATCGGTATCCACATTTCCTCAATTTCGGTAACGGTATTTACGGTACCGGTATCGTACCGATCTCATCCCTTGCGATGCTCTCCCATTTCCAGACAGGAATTTTTGGCTGTTCGAGCAAGCCAGAGGGACGTTGATGTTCAGCTTTAACCTTCGAATAAGTAAGACATTTCGCAACGAAGATGGCGATATCCTTCTTCATCCCAGGCCACCAATAGGACATACGCATATCTTGGTACATCTTATCAGCACCAGGATGAATGGAATATCTCGATTTTTGTGCTTCTTTCATCAGAAAGTCTCGAAGGTTATCACGATTAGGAATCTAGATACGATTGAGATAGTATAGAATGCCATCAATATTAGACACAAGATCTTTTTCAACACCACCTCGTATCTCAAAGGAGAGACTACCTTCGTTAATAGAGGCGTATTAAGCTTCACGAATACGGTTTTGAAGATCATTAACGAGTTGGAGACAACGAATACCCTTTACATGAGTTTTACGACTAAGAGCGTCAGCCACTACATTCGCTTTTCCTGGATGGTAGTGAATCTCATAGTCATAGTCGTTTAATAACTCCACCCAACTTCGTTGATGCATGTTAAGTTCCTTTTGGTTGAAGATATGTTGAAGGCTCTTATGATCGGTGAAGACCACACACTTAGTACCATAAAGGTAGTATCGCCAAATCTTCAATGAAAGAACAACTGTGCCTAGTTCAAGGTCGTGAGTAGTGTAGTTCTTCTCATGTATCTTGAGTTGCCTCGACGCGTAAGCGATAACCTTGTCTCGTTGCATGAGGACACAACCACGACCAAGGTTTGAGGCATCGCAATACATGAGAAATTCGTCGTTACCATCGGGAAGCACGAGGATATGAGCATTACAAAGCATGTCCTTAAGAGTTTGAAAAGATTCCTCTTGTTCGGGACCCCAAACAAAAGGTTTCTCTTTTTGAGTCAACGAGGCTAAAGGAATAGCGATCTTCAAAAAGTTGGAGATAAAACGACGATAATAACTAGTAAGACCAAGGAAGGAATGAATTTTGGGCGGAGACTTTGGTGTAATCTAATTCTTCACAGCTTTGATTTTCACGGGGTCAACGTGAATACCAAGTTCGTTGACAGTATGACCAAGGAATTGAACCTCTTTTAACCAAATTCGCACTTGGAGAATTCGGTGTATAGACGTTTAGAACGAAGAAGTTGGAGGATAAGGCGCAAGTGTCGCTCATGCTCTTCTTGAGTCTTGGAGTAGATGAGGATATCGTCGATGAAAACGATCACGAAATGGTCCAAGTACGCTTGGCACACGCGGTTCATCAAATCTATGAAAACAGCAAGTGCGTTGGTCAAACCAAAGGGCATGACCACGAACTCGTAGTGACCATATCATATACAAAAAACAGTCTTAGCTATATCTTCTTTGAGGACTCGAAGTTGATGATACCCAGAATGAAGATCGATCTTTGAAAAACAGGTCGCACCTTGCAATTGGTCGAAGAGATCATCAATGCGAGGAAGAGGATATCGGTTCTTGACAGTAAGCTTATTGAGCTCACGATAGTCAATACACATACAGAATGACCCATCCTTCTTTTTGACGAACAGAACGGGAGCGCCCCAATGAGATGTACTAGGGCGTATAAAGCCTTTATCAAGAAGTTCTTGAAGTTGACTCGAAAGCGCTTGCATCTCAGAGGGTGCTAAACGATAGGGAGACTTAGGGACAGGCGTAGCGCCAGGCACTAAATCGATGTGAAAGTCGACAGAACGAGCAGGAGGCGAACCAGGAAGATCGTCAAGAAACACATCAGGAAAATCACGTACAACAGGAACGTCACTCATGCTTGGGCCCTTGTCCTTCTTTTCCACAATGTGGGCGAGAAAGGTGAAGGTACCCTTGCGCAAGCATTTGTTTGCTTGAATACACGACATAAGCTTGAGACCGTGAGAAGGTTTCTCGCCATAGACGTGCAGGCGATCACCGTTTGGAAAGGAAGGCGAATAAACTTTTCATAACAAACAACTTCAGCACGAACTCGCCTAAGGCAGTCCATGCCTACTATGATGTCAAAGCTAATTGCATAGGTATGAGGTTAATATGAAACGTATGATCGTTAAGAATCAAAGAAAACTTAGAGAGAACGGAATCAACAGCGACAGATTTACCATCAGTGACTTCGATAGCGAAAGATCTTGGCAACTTAGAGCGTTTACACTTAAGCAAAGTCTCGTTGATTTGAAGATCTTCGAGTAGAACTTGAAGTCCTTCTTCAGTTAGACATTTCTTCAAGTTCAAGACGTGGAAGACAAGATGATCGTTGTTGAGTTCTTCAGGCAGGTCCAGTAGATACACAACCTTGCTAATCCTTTCGAGAATCCTGAAAGGACCTACGTAGCGAGGTGCGAGTTTACCTTTCTTACCAAAATGAACTACGCCCTTCCAAGGGGATACCTTGAGAAGTACAAAGTCACCTACTTCGAATTCCAAAGGTTTGCGATGCTTGTCAGCGTAACTCTTTTGTCGGCTTCTAGCTTTCAGCAAGTTGTCTCGAACCTGTAAAATCTTGTCCGTCGTCTCTTGTATAAGCTCGGGACCGGTGATTTGAGCATCTCTGATCCCATGCCAACAAATAGGTGAATGGCACTTACATGACTCGAAAGGTGTCATTTGAATACTCGTGTGATAACTGTTGTTGTACAAGAATTCGGTCAAAGGCAAATGCATAACCCAGTTGCCACCAAAATCGATTACGCATGAACGAAGCATATCCTCTAGAGTTTGGATAGTACGCTCGGTTTTAGGTTGAGAAGAGTACCCATAGCGGATTGAAAAGTTTGCCAAACATGAGACGTAAAGCGACCATCACGATCATAAATGATGTCAATGGGGATACCATGATGACAAATGATTTCATCCGTGTAGATACGAGCCAATTTCTCGACTTTGTAATCTTCACAAATGGGGAGAAAGTGAGCGGATTTGGTCAATCGGCCAATGATCACCCAAATACTGTCATGACCTGAAGAAGTGCGAGGAAGCTTAGTAATAAAGTCCATTGCAATGCTCTCCCATTTCCAGACAGGAATTTCTGGTTGTTCGAGCAAGCCAGAGGGACGTTAATATTCAGCTTTAACCTTGGAACATGTAAGATATTTCGAAACGAAGGTGGCAATATCTTTCTTCATTCCAGGCCACCAATAGGACGTACACATATCGTGGTACATCTTATCAGCACCAGGATGAATAGAATACCTCGATTTTTGTGCCTCCTTCATCATAAAATCTCGAAGGTTATCACGATTAGGAATCCAGATGCGATCAAGGTGGTAAAGAATACCATCGGATTTAGTTACAAGACTCTCTTCAGCACCACATTGCATCTCGTTGTATAGGTTACCCTCGTTAACAGATGCATATTGAGCTTCACGAATGCGGTTTTGAAGATCGTTGACGAGTTGGAGACAACGAATACCCTTAACATGAGTTTTACGACTAAGTGCGTCTGCTACTACATTCGCCTTACCTAGATGGTAGCGAATTTCACAGTTGTAGTCGTTTAGCAACTCTACCCAACGACGTTGATGCATGTTCAGTTCCTTTTGGTTGAAGATGTGTTGAAGGCTCTTATGGTCGGTGAAGACCACGCACATAGTACCATAAAGGTAGTGTCGCCATATCTTCAAGGCAAAAATAACTACACCAAGTTCAAGGTCGTGCGTAGTGTAGTTTTTCTCATGTATTTTGAGTTGCCTCGACGCGTAAGCAATAACCTTGTCTCGTTGCATAAGGACAAAACCAAAGCCAAGGTTTGAAGCGTCGCAATACATGACGAAGTTATCATTACCATCGGGAAGAGCAAGGATAGGAGCATTGCAAAGCATGTCCTTGAGCGTTTGGAAAGACTCCTCTTGCTCAGGACCCTAAACAAAAGGTTTCTCTTTTTGAGTCAAGAAGGTAAGAGGAACGGCGATTTTCAAGAAGTTGGAAATGAAATGACGATAATAACCAGCTAGACCAAGAAACAAATGAATCTCAGACGGAGACTTAGGTGCAATCCAGTTCTTCACCGCTTCAATCTTTGCAGGGTTAACGTGAATACCAAGTTCGTTGACAGCGTGACCAAGGAATTGAACCTCTTTTAACCAAAATTCACACTTGGAGAATTTGGCGTAAAGACGTTCAGCGCGTAGAAGTTGAAGGATAAGACGCAAGTGTTGCTCGTGTTCTTCTTGATTCTTGGAGTATATGAGGATATCGTCGATGAAGACGATCATGAAACGGTCTAAGTACGCTTTGCACACGCGGTTCATCAAATCCATGAAAACTGCAGGTGCGTTAGTCAAACCAAAGGGCATGACCACGAACTCATAATGACCATAACGCATTCGAAAGGCGGTTTTGGGTATATCTTCTTCGAGGACTCGAAGTTGATGCTAACCAGAATGGAGATCGATCTTGGAAAGCAAGTTGCGCCTTGTAATTGATCAAAGAGATCGTCAATACGAGGAAGAGGGTATTGGTTTTTGACACTAAGCTTGTTGAGCTCACGATAGTCAATACACATTCGAAATTGTAACACCCGTCTAATTTTACTTGAATTTGATAATAGTTTATACCATTTTAGATAAAAGATGCCTAATTAACATAGATTCCATAAGTAAAGTTCATAAGTAGCAAAAACCTTAGTAAACTAACAACTAAGTTAAAACATTCAAAAGTTGTTTAACAATTTGTTTACATCCCATAAACATAGTCTATTAAGGGTTAAAATATTGCGGAAGCTTGTAAATTGTGTTCGGTTCTTCAAAAGCTAGCACGATCATCTTCCAGTTAGATGCCAACATCACCTAAGATCAAAACCACAACAAATGTAAGTTTTGATAAAGTTAGAATGGATATAAACAAGTTCCAAGAGTCAAAAGAACAAAATTTATTTTTTTTCCGGATCAGGGGGGCGCCGCGTGACGCCAAGGGCCTAGGCGTCACGCCTAGCCCTGATTTTCACAGAATGTTCATTAATCTGATGCTGTACATACCCAGCTCAAAGTTTAATCAAGTCCCAACTTAGAATTGTCATAACTTATGATTCGTAAGTCCGTTTTTAGTGATTCTTTTTCCTATACATCTGTAATTTCATTACCAACGTGCCTATTACGATAGTCGTACTAAAAGTTTAACTTGCGGACAGAAAGACTATATGTCGTTATGCATTTATTCGACCCATTTCAACTTCACACAATTTACTACTATTTAGCTAGTAAACTTATGACACTTTATTCCCAACATCCGGGGCTTATTATCACTCGCATTTCTTTACCAATCTCACGGCTTAATGCTCTCGTGATTTTCATTGCCTTCTTAGCTCTCTAAAACACTAGAACAAATATTTACACAACTAATCGATCCGTTTGGCTCATCTTATGGAATCCTCCAATATGATGACTACCAACGATTCCTTGTCACTCTTAGACTATTAATTCAAGTAACGATCATAGTCGCTACAATCGACACCATATTTAACCTAAAATGAGACTTCGCAAAATTTAACAACAATTCATTAAATGTAAAGGGTCAAGTTACATACCTTTAGTGCACGCCCTTCAACCGCAAATCACCACCGGCTTGTCCACTCGACGTTCCGGTATCCTTTCCTATAGAGTTCAATTATATCACATTTAAAACTCTTTTTAATCACATTTTGCATAATAGCCAAAACATCACAATTAGGTGTTTTAACTACAAAATTCCAGTTTCGAGCCTTCTTTGAGGCATTTCAACAAACACTTTAAGGGCAGAATTTTACATGATTATTTAGCAAATCCCTAGCTTATCATCTAGCCCGAATTTTACATCAATCAACCCATTTTACACAATTGTTAGCTTCTAAAATTCTGAAATCACTTCAAAATTGTCAAATTACACTAGAACAACACCAAATTTCCTAGTGTTTATCAAGTTCTACATAACCCACTAATCACCTACAAAGGTGTTCATGGATTTTACTAAAATTTCACATGATTTCAACTTGTATTTGTCTAGGGTTTATCCTTAGACACTATATTGTTCCTAATTCATCATAAAACAAACATGCAACCAAAATTTTCAGATTTTCCCAATTTCATGAGAATTTCGAGTTGAGAGTTTTCATCAAATTTTACATACCTTGTAATCCTCTTGTGATGAGGATCAATAATCTATGCTTTAATTTCGATTTCAGCTTGGATTGAGCCTTCAATTTGAGAGTTTAGTGATGTTTAGGGTTTTGAGAGTGGGGAATCGCCCCTTCCTGCTTCTGTACGACCAGACATCTCCAAAATGGGGTGTTTGGTTTTGTTTTTATTAAAAATAATAATATAGTTTCAATTTTTACAACTTAGGCCCCTCCACTTTTGTTCAACATATAGTTTGGTTATGTTAACCCTATTTCAAGTTATTTCTAGACTTGTAGTTAACTAGGTTATAATTTCCTAGTTAAATAATATTCTTGTTTATTTAAACTTTATAATTACAATTATAAAGTTTTATATTTCCGCGGTGTTACAAGTCCACCCCTCTTAAAAAGGGTTTCGTCCCCGAAACCAAAGTACGTACCAAATAATGTAGGGTGGAGACGTCGCATCTCCTCTTCGGACTCCCACGTAGTGTCCGAACCTTTCCTATGCTCCCATTTGACCTTGACTTGCTTAATTACTTTGTTCCTCAAACTCTTCTCTTTACGATCTAAAATCGCAATTGGTTTTACTGCATAGTTGAGGCTGTTATCCACCTCGATATCATCGTAGTGGATACGAGCAGTTTCGTCCGCTAAACATTTTCGGAGGTGTGACACGTGGAATGTGCTATGAATCCCACTCAACTCCTCGGGTAATTTGAGGCGATATGCTATTTTACCAACCCGCTCGATGATTCTGAATGGCCCAATAAATCTTGGGCTCAACTTTCCTCTCTTTCTGAACCGTATTACTCCTTTCCACGGCGATACTTTCAGCATTACTTTATCACCCACTTGAAATTCAATCGGCCTCTTTCGTTTATCCGCGTACGACTTTTATCGATCCTGAGCTCAACTTTCCTCTCTTTCTGAACCGTATTACTCCTTTCCACGGCGATACTTTCAGCATTACTTTATCACCCACTTGAAATTCAATCGGCCTCTTTCGTTTATCCGCGTACGACTTTTAGGTGAGTTCGGACCATGTCGATTTTCTCATTCGTAGTTCGGATTATATCAGTAGGTGCTAGCCCTCGTGGACCCACTTCTCCCCAACATACCGGGGTTCGACACTTTCTACCATATAACATTTCATACGGGGCCATCTTAATGCTAGCGTGATAGCTATTGTTATATGAGAATTTGACCAAGGGTAGGTAGACATCCCAACTACCCCCGAAGTCAATAATGCAAGCCCGCATCATATCTCCCAACGTTTGTATTGTTCTTTCACTCTGCCCATCCGTTTGTGGATGGTAAGCAGTGCTAATGAACAGTTTAGTTCCCATTTGTTCTTGGAATTCACGCCAAAATTTCAAAGTAAACCGAGTATCTCTGTCTGACACAATGGATATCGGTACCCCATGACGTGCTATGATTTCATTGGTGTACACCTCCGACATCTTCTCAGATGTATAAGTCTCTCGAATCAGAATGAAATGAGAACTTTTCATCAATCTATCCACGACTACCCATATAGCATCAAACCCACGGTTAGTTTTGGGCAATTTGGTCAACAAATCCATGGTGATTTGTTCCCATTTCCAAACTGGGATGTCCAATGGTTGCAACTTACCATATGGTTTCTGGTGCTCCGCTTTGACTTGCAAGCAGGTCAAACACTTCTCCACGTATTTCACAATATCTCTTTTCATCCCGGGCCACCAATAGTTTTGTTTTAAATCATTATACATCTTGGTCGCTCCCGGATAGATGGAATAACGGGACTTGTGAGCTTCATCTAGTAGAAGCTTTTTAACTCCACATGTGTTAGGAACCCAAATTCTATTGAAACGCGTTTTCAAACCGTGGTTTCCTACTTCGAGATCCTTAACTTGGCCAATAATCCTTTCCTTTCTCCAGTTTTCCGTCTTTACTGCTTCATCTTGTGCCTCTCGGATTCGTTCAAGTAAGCCCGAGGTCACAATGAGTTGCAATGATCGTACTCGTATCGGGACATAATCTGTCTTTCTGCTTAGGGCATCCGCCACCACGTTTGCCCTTCCGGGGTGATAGTGTATTTCACAGTAGAAATCTTTCACCGTTTCTAACCATCGCCTTTGTCGCATATTTAACTCCTTCTGATCGAAGAAGTATTTCAAGCTCTTGTGATCGGTGAATATAGTGCACTTTACCCCATATAAGTAGTGCCTCCATATTTTTAATGCAAATACCACCACAGCCAACTCGAGATCGTGCGTGGGATATTTCTTCTCGTGTATCTTCAATTGCCTCGAGGCATAAGCTATAACTTTGCCCCGTTGCATCAAAACGCATCCGAGTCCCGATAGTGAAGCATCCGAATAAACCACCAAGTCTTCGACCCCGTCCGGCAATGTCAGTACCGGAGCTTGAGTTAACTTCTCTTTTAGCGTTTGAAACGCTCTTTCTTGGTCGACACCCCAAATGAACTTTTCTTCCTTCCGGGTTAGCTTTGTTAGCGGTGACGCAATCTTGGAGAAATCTTGAATGAATCTCCTATAGTATCCCGCAAGCCCCAAAAAGCTTCTAATTTCTGAAGGGTTCTTCGGGGGATTCCATTTTGACACGGCCTTGATCTTTGACGGATCCACCAATACTCCGTCGGCACTTATGATGTGGCCAAGAAATTGTACCTCTCGTAACCAAAAGGCACACTTAGAGAATTTCGCATACAACCTTTCTCGTCTAAGTGTTTCTAACACCTCTTGTAAGTGGTGTGCATGTTCAGCTTCGCTTTTCGAATACACCAAAATATCATCGATAAACACGATGACCGACTTATCCAACATTGGCTTGCAAACCCGGTTCATGAGGTCCATGAAAGCCGCGGGTGCATTTGTTAGCCCAAATGACATCACGAGGAATTCATAATGTCCATATCTCGTGTGGAAAGCCGTCTTCGGCACATCTTCCTCCTTGACCTTTAGTTGGTGATACCCCGATCTAAGGTCAATTTTTGAAAACCAGTTCGCACCTTGTAATTGGTCGAATAAATCATCTATCCTCGAAAGCGGTATCGGTTCTTTACCGTGAGTTTGTTTAACTCCCGGTAATCGATACACATGCGCATGCTTCCGTCTTTCTTTTTCACAAACAATACCGGTGGACCCCATGGAGACACACTCGGCCTTATGAATCCTTTGTCAAGCAGGTCTTGAATCTGGGACATCAACTCTTGTAATTCCGACGGTGCGAGTTTGTACGGTGCTTTTGCTACGGGTTTTGCGCCTGGAATCAATTCGATCCCGAACTCTACTTCCCGTTCAGGCGGTATCCCCGGTAAATCCTCCGGAAACACATCTTCATAGTCTCGTACTACCGGTACATCTTCAATCTTTCGTGATTCTTTCTCGGGCTCATTTGCGTATATCATGAATGCCTTGCATCCTTGCTTTATAAGCTTATGAGCTTTCAACATTGAACATACTATGGGGTTGCCTCCTTTTTCGCCATAGATAGTGACGTGTTTCCCGCTCGGAGATATTAGCTTTATCTCCTTACGAAAACACACGACCTTTGCGTGGTGCTGAGATAGCCAATCCATCCCAACAACTACTTGAAATTCCCCCATTGACATCGGGATTAGATCTATCAAGTATTCCTCATCGTCTATGCTTAATTTGCAGCTTCGACAAACGTCACAAACTATAAAACTTTTGTTGTCCCCTATTTCTACTTCTAAGGGCACAGATAACTTTGTCAATACAAAAGAAGGATGTCGAATAAATCCATGCGAAATGAAGGATTTATTCGTACCCGTATCAAACAGTACACGTGCTGGAATTGAGTTAATTGTGAATATACCTGAGACCACATCGGGTTCTGTTTTTGCTTCAGCCGCGGTAAGTTGGAAGGACCTAGCCTTCGCTTTGGGAGCTTCTGCTGGAGACTCTTTTGTGTCTCTCTTTCCAACCAACTCGGGACATTCAGACTTTTTGTGGCCGGGTTGATAACATTTGTAACAAACGGAAACTTTTCCGGGACATAGCGATGCAGTGTGCCCCGTCTTCCCACATACCGGACACGGCTTATCTTTGAAGCGGCACTCACCTTTGTGCCCCTTTCCACATACTTTGCAACTTGGCGACCCGCCTTTAGCCTCCACTTTCTTCCCCGATTCAGCAGTTCTAGCTTTCTTTGTAGGGCTTGGATTCACATCCTGTGCCCTTCGCTCACCCCTTTCAACTTGTTTCTTTAACTCGATTTCCCGCTCCCGGGCGGTGTTGATGATTTCTGTGAGAGTTTCATATTTTGAGGGAGTCATAAACTCCCGGTATTCAGCACTCAACATGTTGTAATAGTAGTATATCTTCTGCACTTCAGTGGTGACTAACTCGTCACAAAATCTCAGCTTATCCATGAAGATGCCCGTGATCTTATCAATTGATTCTCCCTTTTGTCTTAACTGGATAAATTCCTCTTTGATCCTGTTGATAACTGCTTTGGGACTATGGTGTTTAAGGAACGGCACCTTAAACTCATCCCAAGTCATGACCCTTGCCGCTTCGGCTCCCATTTCCTTCTTTTTATTGTCCCACCAATCCTTGGCTTGATTTCTCAATTGACCCGTTCTGTAAGCAACAAAGTCACCTACGTCGCAGTGGGTTCGTTCAAACACTCCTTCGACGTCACTTATCCATCTTTGGCAGATTATCGGGTCAACTTCCCCGTTATAGATTGGCGGTTTGCATGCCATAAATTCTTTATCTGAGCACCCTTTACGTTCTCACGTTTTATCTTTCATAAGGTTGACACTATCCTCCAACCTTTTAACTCGCTCTTCGACAAGCGACAACACCGTGCTTTGAATTTTGTCTATAAACCTGGATAGACTACCTTCAATTGCCTTCCCTACTTCTTCGGCAATTATCTCTTTCATTTGTTCGGTGCTTGTTTGCACCGGATTATCATCGTTTCCATCAGACATCTTGAAACTGAAATGTTTACATTTAAACGTTAAACATTTCATTTATAACATTGCTTCTTTTATTTCGGTTTAGCCAAGTTCCCAACTTGCTTTAACCGTTCACATTTGGTGCACTTTCCGGGTTTGAGTGTGTTAACACGCTCTTCCCATGCACATCGATTCATTTCTCATTTCTTACATAAGATATAATTTATTAACATAATAAGTTAATTCTTACCGGACGATTGATCAAGCTTGAACCGAACACTTTGTTGACAACCTTAAGCTCTGATTACCAACTTGTAACACCCGTCTAATTTTACTTGAATTTGATAATAGTTTATACCATTTTAGATAAAACATGCCTAATTAACATAGATTCCATAAGTAAAGTTCATAAGTAGCAAAAACCTTAGTAAACTAACGACTAAGTTAAAACATTCAAAAGTTGTTTAACAATTTGTTTACATCCCATAAACATAGTCTATTAAGGGTTAAAATATTGCGGAAGCTTGTAAATTGTGTTCGGTTCTTCAAAAGCTAGCTCGATCATCTTCCGGTTAGATGCCAACATCACCTAAGATCAAAACCACAACAAATGTAAGTTTTGATAAAGTTAGAATGGATATAAACAAGTTCCAAGAGTCAAAAGAACAAAATTTATTTTTTTTCCGGATCAGGGGGGCGTCGCGTGACGCCAAGGGCCTAGGCGTCACGCCTAGCCCTAATTTTCACAGAATGTTCATTAATCTGATGCTGTACATACCCAGCTCAAAGTTTAATCAAGTCCCAACTTAGAATTGTCATAACTTATGATTCGTAAGTCTGTTTTTAGTGATTCTTTTTCCTATACATCTGTAATTTCATTACCAACGTGCCTATTACGATAGTCGTACTAAAAGTTTAACTTGCGGACAGAAAGACTATATGTCGTTATGCATTTATTCGACCCATTTCAACTTCACACAATTTACTACTATTTAGCTAGTAAACTTATGACACTTTATTCCCAACATCCAGGGCTTATTATCACTCGCATTTCTTTACCAATCTCATGGCTTAATGCTCTCATGATTGTCATTGCCTTCTTAGCTCTCTAAAACACTAGAACAAATATTTACACAACTAATCGATCCGTTTGGCTCATCTTATGGAATCCTCCAATATGATGACTACTAACGATTCCTTGTCACTCTTAGACTATTAATTCAAGTAACGATCATAGTCGCTACAATCGACACCATATTTAACCTAAAATGAGACTTCGCAAAATTTAACAACAATTCATTGAATGTAAAGGGTCAAGTTACATACCTTTAGTGCACGCCCTTCAACCGCAAATCACCACCGGCTTGTCCACTCGACGTTCCGGTATCCTTTCCTATAGAGTTCAATTATATCACATTTAGAACACTTTTTAATCGCATTTTGCATAATAGCCAAAACATCACAATTAGGTGTTTTAACTACAAATTTCCAGTTTCGAGCCTTCTTTGAGGCATTTCAACAAACACTTTAAGGGCAGAATTTTACATGATTATTTAGCAAATCCCTAGCTTATCATCTAGCCCGAATTTTACATCAATCAACCCATTTTACACAATTGTTAGCTTCTAAAATTCTGAAATCACTTCAAAATTGTCAAATTACACTAGAACAACACCAAATTTCCTAGTGTTTATCAAGTTCTACATAACCCACTAATCACCTACAATGGTGTTCATGGATTTTACTAAAATTTCACATGATTTCAACTTGTATTTGTCTAGGGTTTGTCCCTAGACACTATATTGTTCCTAATTCATCATAAAACAAACATGCAACCATAATTTTCAGATTTTCCCAATTTCATGAGAATTTCGAGTTGAGAGTTTTCATCAAATTTTACATACCTTGTAATCCTCTTGTGATGAGGATCAATAATCTATGCTTTAATTTCGATTTCAGCTTGGATTGAGCCTTCAATTTGAGAGTTTAGTGATGTTTAGGGTTTTGAGAGTGGGGAATCACCCCTGCCTGCTTCTGTATGACCAGACATCTCCAAAATGGGGTGTTTGGTTTTGTTTTTATTAAAAATAATAATATAGTTTCAATTTTTACAACTTAGGCCCCTCCACTTTTGTTCAACATATAGTTTGGTTATGTTAACCCTATTTCAAGTTATTTCTAGACTTGTAGTTAACTAGGTTATAATTTCCTAGTTAAATAATATTCTTGTTTATTTAAACTTTATAATTAGAATTATAAAGTTTTATATTTCCAGGGTGTTACAGAAATGATCCATCTTTCTTCTTGACGAACTGTAACAACTCTCCTAGGACCCTTAAGGTAACCCTAAACGCTCCTAAATACACCCCGAGTGTGAGAAACGGACCCGAAATACCTTCGTGCTTGGAGAAATCAAGAAAAACAAGATTTTTGGTTCGCTCGCGGGCCGCGTAAGAGTTAAGCCAAGCTTACGCGGGCCGCGACAGCAATGCAAACTACCAGATAACGATCAAGGCCACGTGGCATGACACGTGTCGAAACCTCTGATGACTCAGCCGACCTAGACTTCCTCGCGGGCCGCGTAGATGTTCCTTCAAGTTTACGCGGGCCGCGACACGCCCCATTTCCAGCCCTATAAATAAGGAGTTCGAGTTCAGTTGAAAGTCGCTCAATTCTTTTCTTCTTTTAGCTTCTATTATAGTAAACTAATAGCTCGGGTATTATACTCTAAAACCCGAAACTCTGCTCGTTATCAGGGTAATAACTCTAATCACGGACACGGTACTATATCCGATTGATTGAAACTGATCCAACGGATGTTTAAGTGCTGCCTGTATACGGCTATACTTTGTCATTAGTTGTGAGTTTTGATCTCGTGATTATCGTTAAAGTTGAATTGAGTAATACACTAATACGAGTTCCATTGTAGCTAGTAGGGGTAAGCATTAAACCGAAATAACCAAACCGTAACCGAAATAACCGAAAAATCCGGACCGAAAAAACCGAACCGAAACAAAAACCGACGGTTCGGTTTTCGAATTTTTAATAACCGAAAATTTCGGTTCGGTTTTCGGATAATCATTTTCAATAACCGAAAATAACCGAACCGAACCGATAAGTTTTAATAGTATACCAAATCTATATATTTTTATGTTTAAGTGTTTACCCATACTACTAAGAATTATTAATTTTATTTTTCTTTGTTAAATATATATAATAAGAACATTAGCATGTTTATTTAGCATTCAAATTATCCATTGTTTACAAGAACTAACAAAGTTTAATATAAAAATTAAATAGTTTTCAAAGTATTGTAAAAGAAAACGTCTTAACAAAAACTTTGGAGCAACATTAAAATAGATTAGAAGTTTAGGTTTATGTGAATAATATTAATTTAAAAGACTAAATATATTAACTTAAATATAAACATTTAAGAAAGATTCTTAAACTATGAATTATACTTTTAGGTTTTGAATCTTACATAATTTGTTTCAAAAATCGAAAAAACCGAAAAACCGAACCGTTGCTAAAACCGAAATAACCGAAACCGAAAAAACCGAAACCGAACTGTTTTTAAAAACCAAAAACCAAACTTTCGGTTACGGTTTTGGTTTTACCAAAAAACCGAACCGAACCGAACCGTGCACACCCCTAGTAGCTAGAAATTAGAACTTGTAACCAGGGAACTACTAAGCTAGAATACTTAGCGATTAAGTAAACTTAATAGTTAAGGAAAACTTAGTGGTTAAGTAAACTTAGTAGTTAAGATAACTTAGCGGTTAAGAAACCTTAATAGATAAGTTAAACTTAATCAGCTAAGTAAGATTAATTAATTAGTTAAGTATGATTAATTATTCAGTTAAGCGAGATTAATTAAGCTAAGCGAGATTAATTAAGCTAAGTGAGTAAATTAAACACCTAAATAGATATATTAAGTAAGTAAATTAAACACCTAAATAGATATACATGAAAATAAATATATATGAGATAGATAATATCAAAGGAATGTGCAAGAAATGTATAAGAAGATATATATATGGGTAGGAAGCTTCCTAGAAAATGTATAGGTAACTTCCTAGAAAAGCTATATGAAAATTGCTAGAAATTTCATATTTCCTATCTATAAATAGGAAGCTTAGGATTCATTTTTCTTTGCTCGTTTCTTCTATTCTTCTCTCTCTATACGTTGGTGTTCTAACCAATAATCACCGATGCGATATTCTGTCCGATCGATTCGGGAACCAACTAACGAATGCCAAAGACTATACTTTGTGAATTTCGTTAAGATTCTGAAACGGATGCCAAAGCGCTGTCTAAACAAAGACTATACTTTGTGAATTTCATTAAGATTCTGAAACGGATGCCAAAGCACTGTCTATACAAAGACTATACTTTGTGAATTTCGTTAAGGTCTTGATCTCGTGACCATCGTTAGGTTTGATATGGTTTTACACTAAAACGCATTCCACTCTATTAAACCATATGTTTAACTATCAGAAATCTCCAAACTATACACTTACAATCAAACAAGATGCTTAATCATCAGAAGATTCAGAACTGTAAAGTAGATGCTTGTTTAATCAAGACTATACGCTAACAAGGTGAGTCATTCTCTTTTTATCAACAATATTTTACAATACTTAAATTATTTTCAAAAGTTATAGTTACAGGGATTAAGTCGTGGTTATCTTGAATCACTGGCAAGTGGGGTATTGTGCACATTACTAATTTCTCACGGTTAGGTAAACAAACCTAACTGTGATAATCATCACTACTTGGGTGAAAGGACCCAATAGTGGTATGACCATCGTCACCAGGGTGTGACGCGGCGCCAGATAACAATAAGATAGTAGCCATTGTAATCGCTCTTATGCTGTAATCTATAACATTGTGTCGTGTTTGTACAAACTGAATGAACTCACCAGTATTTCCTGCTGACCAAATGTTTTTAAAACGCGTTTCAGGTAATTACAGTAGATCGGAATAAGAGTTGGATACGACACCAAAAGGCTTACAGAAGTGGCTTAATTTATCAATTAAATTAAATTAAAAGAAGTTGTTTTATGTATTTGGGTTTATCCCATATTAAAGCTACCTTTCAAAACATGGTTTTATCCCATCTATTTAATAAATAGAATCCGGTGTTTTCTAAACTCTGATATTTTTCCTAACTCACGGTCCTGATGAAATTTCCGCTGCACTACTTTTCTAAATAACCACCGGTACCACTGAACTGGTTCGCGGCTCCCGATTCCGTCCAGGGTGGGGTCAGGGGTCGTGACAGAAGTGGTATCAGAGCCACTTGTTTAAGCAATTAGGTGTTGTAATAAAATACCTAAGTTTAAACAAAGAGTTAGGAACTTGATATTTTCTGGTAGCACTCAGGATAGTATTTAGACTTGAACTTAGGAAAGATGCCTTAATATGAGCTTCAAGATGAGCTAATTACTTGTATTAGTATAATGTGATAGATATTGGTATGCCGTAAGAATAATGATTAGAACATTGCAAAGTACGATAAATAAGCAATAACACTTAATTGCTGTTAATTCTTGTTTATTGAAACTACTTGGTCTAGAATAAGATATGTTATGGGAATAAAAATTTCCTTGATTTGGGATGAAAGCCTTAATAAAAGAGGCACTTCTAAATCTTGAAAAAATACCATTTATGGGAAACATAATAATTACCTCTCCGGCGAGAACCGGGCAAGATGAGGTTACCTCTCCGGCTAGAACCGGGTAAGAAGGAGTATAATATGTCAAACAAGTGACAAAATTCCCTAAATAGTACCATGACCTGATGTCTGACTTGTTTTTGGAAAAATCAATATGTTAAAAACATTGACCTTATGAATGGTATGTATGATTATATAGATATGTATATCTATAAGGAATTCCAAAAGCCATAACGATTGACAATATAAAATAAATCACGAACATAAGTGTCAATAATAATTCTAGATTTCTTTATCAGGAATCTCTTGCATATATCTATAATTCCGATATCAAACATTATTTTGTTTGATCATCTACCTCGTAACTCGTGCGACAATATAAACAATGGAAACCCTTTAAGTTGGGACGCCATCAAAAGTATAAGAATTTCCAATGCATTACCATAAACTATTAACGCAAGTAAGAACCATGTAAAGTTGTGCTAGTGCACAAGAAAACACATGAAACTTAAATTATACGTCCACAGACGTCGAAGTATATCACACACGAATTTCAAGGCTAGACCTTTGGAAAATATAATTGGGCATGACGACACCAATGTGAATCCCGTCAGTGGAAGAACTACTAATCAAAAAGCAGCACTTGGCCACGTGATCCTACAAACAACATGAATCTTGCTGAGGTACGATAGAACAATATTTCACAACAATCGGTGCATAGTCTAATCCAATTCTTGACGCTGCAAAAGAAGTCACATACCTTTACAATCCCCCTATTTCGTTTTATTCGACATTCCCTGGTAATGTCACTTAACAAGGGTTATCACACAAAATTTCCAGATAAAATTCTTAAATTCCTTTTGTTAAAATTCAGACCTCTGCACATAGTAAATAGACTTTTGCATTTCTACTCTCCTAATGGTCATCATGAGGATTTCTTTCATATTCGTGAATATTTAATTGGTTGTTTCATTTCTTGGTAAATCCACACATGCACTGTTTGTTGCGCATGTGGTTAGTTTGAATTATGAAGACCATGGGAGGGCTTCATTCCAATTTATTGTTTTATTAAAACTTAAATATCGTTCCGCTATACTTGATCTTTGCATTGTAAACCGGGTTTTTTTTTTTTTTTTTGCAAAACGATGACTCTTTGATATCGAATCGATGAATTTCTTGAAAAACTCGATTTTCTTTTGAATGGCATACATGGTTTTTGTTGTGACCATGTCAGAACTTTCTTATTGATACATGAACTCGTTGTGTTTAAACCAAGTTCCATTGTTTGAACTTGCTCGCAATACGTATTCAATTCAAGGTCCCGTATGATAGATTAAGGTCATCATATTCGAATTAATCCCAACAAGCCCTTCAATTACTTTGAACCATAATAGGCTTGTTTGGTCTTCGACTTCATCAAATCGTTTCTTTGATCACGATCACCTTGTGGTGACGTTTTCACAAAATTGAAGCTTGTGCTAATCTCGTTTGCACACATCATATACGGATTTAATTATTTATTTATTTATTTATATTGAATCCGCTTTGTTGGTTTATCCTACAAAAGCAATCTTAACACAATCGTGTGCTAAGATAATGATACACAAATTCATGTCATATTTCAGTATATCTCTTAATGGTTCTTACAGCATCAATCGAGCCTTTCGTGATATTTATTGCTTTATCAACTTCAATCGAAAAACATTATTCAATTGTTTCAATTTCAATTGAAAATCCTACTAGATTTGTTTAAAACAAACATTCGGACTTACTTCATTTAATTTAAAACACGGTGAACTCGTCCAGTCACCGCTATTATTATTTCGATCACTACGACACCTTGTGGCATCGGTATAGACTTGTAGCTTGAGCTAATCTATATATATACCTTTCGCTTAACTCATCCTTGAAAGTGGTCTTAATACAACTATGTGTTAAGACAATGATACAATAAACTTTGTTGTATATCGGTGTATCCTTGTAATTCGATAAATGTCAACCCATTGATTTTTCTCATATCATAATTCAATAGTTGACAAATCATTTTCGTACTTCTATTTCATTCAAGCTTGTTGATTCTGAGACTTCCTCAGTTGACAATCAAAGTAAGTTTTATGTTAACAGTGAATTCTATTATTTCTAAAAATCATTCACAACTTGAAACATTCACATCTATTGATCATATATCTTTTTGACTTAAACCTAATCACCTTGGAAACTATATCATTTCATCTCATTCATTTGGCATCGACTTCTTGAACTAATTCGGTTGAACAATTGAGCCCTATTTATTGTAAAAACACGTATTCATCTTAAAACTATTCTTATTGACTAAGACGTGACATAACTCTAAAAGATATATCATAGCCCAAATCTCGAGGACGAGATTTAAAACAAGGTGGGGAGGATGTAACGACTCTCCTAGGACCCTTAAGGTAACCCTAAACACTCCTAAATACACCTCGAGTGTGAGAAACGGACCCGAAATACCTTCGTGCTTGGAGAAATCAAGAAAAACAAGATTTTTGGTTCGCTCGCGGGCCGCGTAAGAGTTAAGCCAAGCTTACGCGGGCCGCGACAGCAATGCAAACTACCGGATAACGATCAAGGCCACGTGGCATGACACGTGTCGAAACCTCTGATGACTCAGCCAACCTAGACTTCCTCGCGGGTCGCGTAGATGTTCCTTCGAGTTTACGCGGGCCGCGACACGCCCCATTTCCAGCCCTATAAATAAGGAGTTCGAGTTCAGTTGAAAGTCGCTCAATTCTTTTCTTCTTTTAGCTTCTATTATAGCAAAGTAATAGCTCGGGTATTATACTCTAAAACCCAAAACTCTGCTTGCTATCAAGGTAATAACTCTAATCACGGACACGGTACTATATCCGATTGATTGAAACTGATCCAATGTATGTTTAAGTGCTGCCTGTATACGGCTATACTTTGTCATTCGTTGTGAGTTTTGATCTCGTGATTATCGTTAAAGTTGAATTGAGTAATACACTAATACGAGTTCCATTGTAGCTAGAAATTAGAACTTGTAACCAGGGAACTACTAAGCTAGAATACTTAGCGATTAAGTAAACTTAATAGTTAAGGAAAACTTAGTGGTTAAGTAAACTTAGTAGTTAAGATAACTTAGCGGTTAAGAAACCTTAATAGATAAGTTAAACTTAATCAGCTAAGTAAGATTAATTAATCAGTTAAGTATGATTAATTAATCAGTTAAGCAATATTAATTAAGCTAAGCGAGATTAATTAAGCTAATTGAGATTAATTAAGCTAAGTGAGATTAATTAAGTAAGTAAATTAAACACCTAAATAGATATACATGAAAATAAATATATATGAGTTAGATAATATCAAAGGAAGGTGCAAGGAAGGTATAAGAAGATATATATATATGGGTAGGAAGCTTCCTAGAAAATGTATAGGTAACTTCCTAGAAAAGCTATATGAAATTTTCTAGAAATTTCATATTTCCTACCTATAAATAGGAAGCTTAGGATTCATTTTTCTTTGCTCATTTCTTCTATTCTTCTATTCTTCTCTCTCTATACGTTGGTGTTCTAACCAATAATCACCGATGCGATATTCTGTCCGATCGATTCGGGAACCAACTAACGAATGCCAAAGACTATACTTTGTGAATTTCGTTAAGATTCTGAAACGGATGCCAAAGCGATGTCTAAACAAAGACTATACTTTGTGAATTTCGTTAAGATTCTGAAACGGATGCCAAAGCACTGTCTATACAAATACTATACTTTGTGAATTTCGTTAAGGTCCTGATCTCGTGACCATCGTTAGGTTTGATATGGTTTTACACTAAAACGTATTCCACTCTGTTAAACCATATGTTTAACTATCTGAAAACTCCAAAGTATACACTTACAATCAAACAAGATGCTTAATCATCAGAGGATTCAGAACTGTAAAGTAGATGCTTGTTTAATCAAGACTATATGCTAACAAGGTGAGTCATTCTCTTTTTATCAACAATGTTTTACAATACTTAAATTATTTTCAAAAGTTATAGTTACAGGGATTAAGTCATGGTTATCTTGAATCACTGGCAAGTGGGGTATTGTGCACATTACTAATTTCTCACGGTTAGGTAAACAAACCTAACTGTGATAATCATCACTACTTGGGTGAAAGGACCCAATAGTGGTATGACCATCGTCACCAGGGTGTGACACGGTGCCAGATAACAATAAGATAGTAGCCATGGTAATCGCTCTTATACTGTAATTTATAACAATGTGTCGTGTTTGTACAAACTGAATGAACTCACCAGTATTTCCTGCTGACCAAATGTTTTTAAAACGCGTTTCAGGTAATTACAGTAGATCGGAATAAGAGTTGGATACGACACCAAAAGGCTTACAGAAGTGGCTTAATTTATCAATTAAATTAAATTAAATTAAGAAAAGTTGTTTTATGTATTCGGGTTTATCCCATATTAAAGCTACCTTTCAAAACATGGTTTTATCCGATCTATTTAATAAATAAAATCCGGTGTTTTCTAAACTCTGATAGTTTTCCTAACTCACGGTCCTGATGAAATTTTCGCTGCACTACTTTTCTAAATAACCACCGGTACCACTGAACTGGTTCGCGGCTCCCGATTCCGTCCAGGGTGGGGTCAGGGGTCGTGACACGAACAGAAGGGGAGCGCCCCAAGGAGAAGTACTAGGGCATATAAAGCCTTTATCAAGAAGCTCTTGAAGTTGGCTCGAAAGCTCTTGCATCTCCGAGGGTGCTAGACGATAAGGTGACTTAGCGCCAGGCACTAAATCGATATGAAAGTCAACAGATCGTGTAGGAGGCAGAACAGGAAGATAATCGGGAAACACATCGGGAAAATCACGTACAATAGGAACATCACTCAAGCTCGAGCCCTTATCCTTCTTTTCCATAATGTGGGCAAGACAGGAGAAGGTACCCTTGCGCAAGCACTTGTTCGCTTGAGTACACAACATAAGCTTGAGACCTTGAGAAGGTTTTTCGCCATAGACGTGTAAAGAATCACCATTGGGAAGAGGAAGACGAATGAACTTGTCGGAACAAACAACTTCAGCACGAACTCTCCTAAGCCAGTCCATACCTACGATGACGTCGAAACTACCCATTTGCATAGGTATGAGGTCAATCTGAAACGTATGAATGAACACTTAGAAAGAACGGAATCGACAGTGACGGATTTACAATTTGCGACTTCGACAGCGAATGATCTTGGTAACTTAGAGTGTTTACACTTAAGCATAGGTTCGAATTCTACAGATACAAAACTCTTATCTATGGCAGTATCAAATAAACACGAAGCATAAACATGGTTGACGAGAAACGTACCAGTAATAACATTGTTGGCATTCTGTGCCTGAGTGGTAGTGATAACGAAAGCTCTGCCTCAAGCTTGTTGTTGAGGCTGCTGCTGCTGTTGTGGTTGCTGAGGTTGATTGCGTTGGGGGAAACATTGGCGAGATGATTAAGATTGCCACACTTGAAACATGCTCGCACAGGAGCGGCTTGGGGTTGAGCTTGGTTCGGGGTAGGGTTTGCAACGATAGCTTGGTCTTGGGTAGGTTTTAGGCCACTGCGACATCGATCGGCGAAATGCATAAACCTGTTATAGGTTGCGCATTTATGACACGGGGTGTTCACGGGATGGTGGTAAGTGCAATGGTTACACTTGGGCCACGACCCGGTGTAGTTCCTCTTTTGTGGCTTAGGGTTTGAAGTAGCGGGAATAGACTGCAAAGGCATCGGGTTTTTCAGAGTAACAACTGCACAGTTTTGACTAGAAGCCTTCCGCTTCTTGTTCTTGCCTTTCTTGGGTGGTTGGGAGGATGAGGGTTCAACGGTGGTGGTGTCGGTGGTAGCTTGGTGTGCATTCTTCGTTGAAACCTTGTCGAAGGTTCCATGAATAATACAATTGTTGTTGAGTTCAGCTGATATATGAAATACATCCTCGAGGGTTTTGGGGGCGGCAGAAACAACGTGGTTCATCAAGGTGGGTGGAAGGCAACGAATGTATTTGGCAACGGCCTTGGGGACGGTGTCGACTTGACCAGGCCAGAGAACACTGAGTTGTTTGAAGTGCGCTGTCAGACCAGTGTTGTCGTTCCCAACTTGCTTCAAATTCCAAAACTCGTTTTGTAGTTTTTGAAGCTCGTGGGGAGGACAAAACTCGTTCTTCATCAGTTGCTTCAGTTCATCCCAGGGCAAGGCGTGGGTTGTGTCGTTTCCTCGCTTGTTACGCTATTCGAGAGCCCTAGAACAGAATACCCCTGTAGCGTTCAGGGTTCGCAGGTTGTCAGGACACCCGCTTTGGAGGAAGGTGAGTTCGATAGCATCGAACCAGTTCATCATGGCGGTGGCACAATATTTTCCAGTGAACTCTAGAGGTTTACATGCCATAAATTGTTTGAATTGGAACGTCACTCTAAGCGCTTCCACCTTCGAGTCGACAGAACCATGGGGTGAGTCAGGGTTAGGTTGGATCTTGCGGACGATGTCGGGTATGACCTTGGCCATTTGCTTGGCCATGAACTTCATGCAGTCTTTCTTGGACATCGAGTCAGAGCTGGAACCCTTCTTGGACTTAGATTTCTTAGAGAGACTGAGAGAATACATCTAAAGAAATCGAAAGAGGAGGAAAGGGATAGACTTGATCATAATTTAAAATAAGGTTTTTGCATGTATAAGCACGTAAGTATTCCTGTATCATATATGTTTCACATAAATTGCATGTATTCAACAGGTATTCAACAAGCATAATCACGTATAAATGCGTAAAAGAGTGTAAATTTAGTTTGTTCGAGAGAATTATTATTGTTTTTTATTGCGAGAGACGTGCGAATCATGTGCCGGTTTTGAAATGAACGAGGTATCAAGTATAAAATCACATATAAATTGAATTAACATAAAAGAGAGGCTCAATAAAACATTGGATTGTTTCGGGTTTAGAAACGTTGACTATTCCAAAGTGAATCGAAAGTCCTTTCAAATTAGGGAAACGTGCTTTGGCCTATAGGTAAGATACTCTCGTCGAGAAGCGATTAACGGTATCTTACCCTTCCAGTTACTACACGTCCCTAATCGATTGAAACAATCGAAACTTTGGCGGGATTGAAAATCGAGGAATGGAACTTAATCGACAAGATGCGGGTTTCACCCCTAACTTGACGACTTCGTACCCTAAGTGTGGCTGGTACTCGTCGGGTCAAAAATAATTTCGACACTTTGATGAGGGTCCGCTAGAATTTGAATTGGAAATTTACCATCACGATGTGGATTTCACTCCTAACTTGATGGCGTAATTTCGTGCAAAAATAGAATAAGCGGAGTGGGAGTCGTTCACCAAATTATGGGTTTCACGCCTATTTTGGTAAACTCGTCTCGTTTGTATTACGAGTGTCTTCAAGTCTTCAAGTGTATTGTGTAAAATGTCTTAGGAAATACATGTTTGTAAATATTAAGACAAAAGAAAAGATAGAAGCAAGTAGGAAGAATAAGCATTTTCACAAGTAGCAAGAATGGTCAAGTATGGTACCTACTATAGACTAGGTCGAATCATGGCAATTCTACCTAATTCCCTATAGTTATGGCTCTGATACCAGTCTGTCACACCCTAACCGATGGCGGAAACATCGGAGTGAGACGGACAAGATTGCTCAAAGACTTCATAACATTATGTGACAATAAATTAATTCAAAACCGATTTCATTCATAATGATAAATGTCAAATACAACGAAAGAAATACAGGTACAACATCGAAATAGCAAAATACAACAACAATAACATAACAAAATATTTAAATCTAGTATCTTGAGCGTGTTTCTAGTCATCTCTACTAGATTCATTATGAGCATCAATCATCAACCTGTAACATGTTAAAAATAAAGGTTCAACGCAAAAGCATTGGCGAGTACACAAGTTTGTAAATACATAGCATAAGTATGAAAATAATTTACTTGAATCCAACATAGCAAATCGTGTACAAGGTTATCTAGCATGCAATACTAAGTGTCAAACCCGGGTGTCCATAAGAATTATGTGTCCCTCGCCACAAAAGTGACGAGACTGTTTATGTATAATATAAGCTTAACAATACCCCGACGGGCGGCGTGCTACTCCTATAGCGCTATATATGTTAAGTTGAGATAGCTAAGTTAATGACAAGAAGCATGTATGTATCTAGCATGAACCTAAGCCTAACAATTAAGCATGTATAACGGATTGAGGGAATTAAGGTATGTTTGTGTGTGTTTGTGTATTTTGTACGTTAACATGTTACAACCCAAGTGTAATAAAAGGAAATGGGTCAAGTGTACTCACGGTTTTGCAAGCTTCCACTTGGTAATTCCGTGAAGAGTTGGTTGTTTGAGGGTGGAACACCGAGTTCTCCTACACGAGGAAACATAGGTGTGTGAGTATTCGGATGATAACGGAGGATTCGGATTCGGAATTTAAAGTAAACAAAAGTATGTATATGAGAAAGTAATCATCTAGACTTAAAAACTCGTTTTTGACACTATGAATCCCGTATGGGTTGATGTGATTTCATGGGTTAAGATACCCATTAGAATCGTAACGAGAGGTTTAAGTCCTTAGATAATGTAACTTATTACCATGACAAATAATCACTTGATTATTATCAAGGGTTCGGTTATGTATTTATATTTAATATATTTTATATAGTATGTATTATGTCCAACATGTTTATCATGGAATTTCATAGAAGTCATGCATGGAGGTAGGAGGATAACCTTCCTTTAACCTCTTTCGTAAGATTCACCAATGCACAAGTTGTCACAAGGACAACTCGGATGGTCATGAATGAAGTGGAAATGAAATGTACATACTATTCAAGGGGAAATCTTCAAGTGAGGTGGTGGCTTGAAAGTAGGATAGCCAAGGCTTCCAAGTAATCACACTCATGCCAAGCACAAATCTTGTTACAAGAACAAGTTTGTATGGTTCAACACTTGTGGGTTAAAACCCTTACAAAACAGAAAGTTTGGAGGCAATAAACACCTCCGAATTTGTGTGAAACAACCTTGGTTAGACTCACTAATCATGGATTTGATTAATGGCATAAGAACACAAGTTTGCTTGAGGAAAACACAAGTTTAAAGAAAGTTTATAAAGATTTCTTCCAAAACATAAAGTTTGGACCTCAAAATGGTGATGTTCCACATTGGTTTTCCATGGAAAACCTGTGGAAACACTCTTATAGGTGTTCCAAACTTTGTAGAGGAAGAAGAAGTGAAGAAGAATGGAAGAAAGGTGAGTATGAACTCACTTATGTGACTTGTATGAATCTGCCTTGAATCTGATTTCCATCTATTTTTAGAGTATTTTGAGAGTGAGATTAGTGTTTGTAAAGTGGAAAACGAGTGGGAATGAGGTGGGTTTTACAGTTGAGGTTTAGGGTTTGTTAGGTGAGTGATTAATGCAAGAAACACACTTAAAAAACACAAAATTGCCTAATCCATGAGCTGGATAAAACTTTCTGCGGATTAAGGGGGGTCCCGGGGCGCGACTGAGAATCCTTATCCCCGTCGCACAACGCGACGGGTCTATGTTCCGGAAATAAGTTTCATTTTTGGCAAATTTGATCCCTTATGTTTATTTAGGTTATGATTTGATGTGTTTTAAGTATAAAAGGCATATTATAAGGTGGTTTTATGTAACTTTAACATAATGACAAGTATAAAAAAGTATTCGTAAGTGTGCTAGGAGGTATAAACATGAGTGAAAGCGTATAAGTCGTGTATGTATGTTACGTATTTACAAGTTTATCACACGATTACAAGAATCATAAATAATGTATCACATGTATAATGGATTTAAACGTATAAGCATGCACGAATAATTAAAGTATTAATTGTATGAAATAACGAATTTTATTACGATCAAAGTCTCGGATTCTACAATGATACAACAAAAGACGATTACAAGGAATACAAGTTTCCAAAAATAGAAAAACAAGACAAGCTTTCTAATTAAGGAAAGTTACGAAAAAGCAGAGCGTTACATTCTATGTGGTTTGACCAGAAATGTCACTTTGGTCCAATTAATTTTTTTTCTCATCTATGTCTGTGTCCCTGAAGTTTCCATTTTTTGTCATCTCGCCTAACCCCCGAACTTTGTTCAAAAATCTCAGTAAAGTCAGGGGTATTTTCGCCATTTTACATTTGTGTTTTGTTTTTGCCTTTTTCATTCAATGCCCTTTAATTTAAAAAAATAAACAAAAAATTAATATATATATATATATATAATTAATAAAATAAACAATTAACACATCAATATATATATATACACATATATTTATAATGTTATTTTTAAAAAATACAAATATCGTTCACCACCACCACCATCCCCACCGTTCACCGCCACTATCATTCACCCAACCTAATCAAAACCCAAGGCTGACACCATCCACAAATCAAAACAAACCGCCACCACCATGCATAACCTAATCAAAACCTCCATCCCAGAAACAAGTTGCCCCTTTCGTTTTTCCGGCGGTTCCACACCACCATGAAACCAACACCACCAGATCTAGCCGACAACCACCACCATTTTTTCTAATTAAGGAAAGTTACGAAAAAGCAGAGCGTTACATTCTATGTGGTTTGACCAGAAATGTCACTTTGGTCCAATTAATTTTTTTTCTCATCTATGTCTGTGTCCCTGAAGTTTCCATTTTTTGTCATCTCGCCTAACCCCCGAACTTTGTTCAAAAATCTCAGTAAAGTCAGGGGTATTTTCGCCATTTTACATTTGTGTTTTGTTTTTGCCTTTTTCATTCAATGCCCTTTAATTAAAAAAAATAAACAAAATATTAATATAAATATATATATATAATTAATAAAATAAACAATTAACACATCAATATATATATATATATATATACACATATATTTATAATGTTATTTTTAAAAAATACAAATATCGTTCACCACCACCACCATCCCCACCGTTCACCGCCACTATCATTCACCCAACCTAATCAAAACCCAAGGCTGACACCATCCACAAATCAAATCAAAACAAACCGCCACCACCATGCATAACCTAATCAAAACCTCCATCCCAGAAACAAGTTGCCCCTTTCGTTTTCCCAGCGGTTCCACACCACCACGAAACCAACACCACCAGATCTAGCCGACAACCACCACCATTTTAGATTCGTTGCCTGGTGGCTATTAGTTTTTGGTATTTCAAATATGGTTTCTATTATCAACGAATTTATAGGTGGTGGTGGTTGTCGAAGGTGGTAATGGCGGTGGTTAGTGAAGGTGGACGTGGGGTGGGTAATGGTAGTGGTGGCAAGTAGTGATGGTGGTGGGGTGGGTGGTGGCAAGTGGTGATGGTGGGTGGTGGCAGGTGGTAATGGCGGTGGTTGGTGAAGGTGGGCGTGGGGTGGGTAATGGCAGTGGTGGCAAGTAGTGATGGTTGTGGGGTGGGTGGTGGCAAGTGGTGATGGTGGGTGGTGGCAGGTGGAAAATGCAGAAAGGGAGATTTATAAGGCAATAGAGGGGGGGGGGGGGGTTGTGTATTTAATTTTTGTTTTACTTTTTTTTTTTAATTAAATGATTTTGGTTGAAAATAGCAAAAAAAAAATCCAAAAAATGGTAAAGTGCCCGGGGGGGGGGGGGGGGGGCAGGGGTTGATTGTGTATTTATTAAATGTAAAGTGATGAGAATACCCCTAACTTTACTAAGATTTTTAAACAAAGTTAGGAGACTGATGAAAGAAAAAAAATTATTTAGACAAAAGTAGGCCTGACAAAAAAACCCACTGGGTATTTTGGGTCATTTTAAAAATGAAGATGGGTCAGGATGGGTAGAGGAAATAATTAAGGATATGTCAGGATGGGTTGCAAAATATTTATTTAAAATAATACGTGGGTTAGGATTGATATTACGATTGTTAAATGGGTAACTCTAAAAAGAGCATCACAGTCAGATTTTTCATCCTATTCGAGTGTTCGTAGACGTTGACTTCACAAAAATAAAAACAAAAACTAAAAAAACTAAAAAATCTAAAAAATAAAAAAAACCAGAAAAATTAAAATTTTAAAAAATCCAAATTTTTTTTAAAGTAAGAATTTAAAAAAAATTTCACAAAAATATAAAAACTAAAGAATTTAAAAAATGTAAAAAATAAATAAAATGTAGAAAAAAATAAAAAAATCTAAAAAATCAAAACAATTTTAAAAAAAGTTAAAAGCCCAAAAAAATTTCAGAAAAATAAAAAAACAACTAAAAATTTTGAAAAAAATGTAAAATATAAAAATATGTTAAAAATAAAAAAAACTAAAGGAAAAGTAAAAATTAAAAATCCAAAATAGCAAAAAAAAATTAAAAATCCCAAAAAAAATCAAAAATTCAGAAAAATAAAAAATAAATAAAAATAAAAAATGTTAAAAAAAACAAAAAAATCAGAAAGAAATCAAAAACATAAAAAAGTTCGAAAAATAAAATATCCAATTTTTTTATTATTTTATGATTTTTTTTATTTTTATAATTTTTTTTATTTATTTTTTTATTTTATTTTTTGAATTTTTCTGATTTTTTTTAATTTCTGATTTTTATTTTTATTTTTTTGGGATGTTTAAATTTTTTTAATTTTTTTGATTTTTTACTTTTTTCTTATTTTTTTTTAACATTTTTTATTTTTTACTGTTTTTAATTTTTTGCTGAATTTTTATTTTTTTGGGATTTTTAGTTTTTTTATTTTTTTTAAACTTTTTTACTTTTCTGATTTTTTCAAATTTTTTTATTTTTTACATTTTTTTTAAATTGTTTTTTTTATTTTTCTGGGTTTTTTATTTTTCAGATTTTTTTATTTTTTTATTTTTCAATTTGTTTTTTTTTTTAATTTTCATTTTATTTTATTTTTATTAACTTTTTTATGTTTTATTTTTTGCTTGTCATTATTGAAAGTCGAACCAATATTTACCCAAACTCATACTAACTCATACTCATTCTAACCCATACTCAATCTAGCATTTTTCTAAAAAAAAACTTATCTTAACTCAAACTAATCCTAACCTATACTTATCCTAACCCATAACCCAAACCTGCCCAACCCATCACTTTTGCCACCCCTAGACAAAAGTAACAATCCGACTAAACCACAAGAAATAAAATGACAATTTACTCAATGTAGCGTGGAAGTATTTAGATAATTTAAATGCATTGATAATTAATTTAATCAACCTACTCACTAAATTATTATTTTGGGTCAATTGAATGTCAAAATCATATATTTTTTTTTACCAAAAAGCCCAACTTTTGCAATTAAACTTTGGATTTGTATTTAAATCATTCCTAATGATCATAAAGATCCTAACTAGTTCAAAGTTAGTCAATTGAAGTCATGTTGATCTAGTTTATCAAAACTAAACCTAACAAGCATGTTATAGTTTTCATTAGTAGTGTTTATCACACACACCTAAACATATGTTTCTTGTAGTGAACCATAAACAAATTTCCTCCACTATCCAAAATATAGAATTTGCTTGATAATAAACACAGAGTTCATTTATTTGATCATTATATATTATATATAATAACAATTGTTGAAGGAGCTTATGAACAGTGGAATTATTAGACAAATTTTGTGTCTTATTTACAAAATTGCCATGACTTCCTTTTAGGTTTCAAGCTTATGAACAGTGGAATTATTAGACAAATTTTGTGTCTTATTTACAAAATTGCCATGACTTCCTTTTAGGTTAAATAGTGTGGAATAGTTGGATAAATTTTGGGTCTTATTTACATAGTTGCTTTCTATTGGGTTCAATAGAGTGAGAGAACCGGCTTTTCACATTAGAAACTACAAGTAATTTTATAGAAAGTAGAAGTTTAATATTTAATGCAACAAATACGTGTGTATATATATCCTTTTTATTTAATATATATTATTAACAAGTTATTTTAAAGAAAATAGAATTCTAATTTTTAATGCAGGAAATACAACCTATATATACCCTTTTTATTTAATATAGATTATCATATACATATACATTTAGATATAAACCTTTTTTTACTTTGACGGAATCTTTTGTCATTTCGTGATTTGACGTTACGAAATTTTTTCAATATTCAAACACGAGCCGCCATTACTTCATACATGTTTCTTAACGTACATAACCATGTTAATGTTACCGCTGCAACGCGCGGACGTCACCAACTAGTTAAACACAACAGTTGAGTTATTTCAGTTATAACTATAACTTTAACTTTTGTTGATTTTATAGTCCAACATTTCACAGCAACTATAATAAATGCATCTCTTATAATAAATCCACCCCAAGTTCATTTGTGTGAACAGCATCTGCTAGTCGTGACTCGGTAGCTTATTGTGAACGTCGGTTCATATCGACCATGATGAGGTTAAAACATCAAACCAAATTCGTTTGCGAGTTTTTATAAGGTCAAGCACAAAATGTAAGCACTTAAAAAGGAACCAAACCCAACAATCTCAACACAAACCACCATTTCATAAGTTATATTTTCCAGTTGTCTGTAAAAAAACCAATAGTTGCCAGTCAAACTGCATTCTACAAAGAGGCAAAACTAGTAGAGTACACAAAGGCAAGTCGAGTAATGGTGATGAACAAACAAAATACAATTGGGATTTACATGCCTTTTGCTCTCAGGAGACTTTGTCACAACGTAAGGCGAAATTTGCAATTGTAAGCTTGAAAGAATTGTAAAGAATCGTGGATCGATTAGCTAAGCAGGAACCTGAATATGTCACCTAGAGAAATTATACCTTCAACCCGCTTGCTTCCAGCCTCCACGATCACAACTCGTCTTACCCCTGTGGCCCAAAACAGATAAGAGGTCAACATTGATCTAAGAGATTAAAGCAAGTTATATATATATACACTAATTTGCAACTTAGGTATGCATCATGGGTTGTACACTTGTACCCACCTTTTGTTTTTTTATCTTTAATTTTTATACTTTTAACCCAATACTTTTACATCTTTTACAACTTAACCATAGTTGTTAATGGCGAATAGCGACACATAGCGATAAAGTACCTATATGCTACATAGCAAATAACGATAAATAGCGGGCGGCTATGAATAAATAGCGATACACTAGAAAACTATTTAAAAAAATTTATATGTATGTTATATAAAAATACCCTTGGTATATATGCTATTTTTTTACATGTATATTTAACAAAAACCTAAAATCCAGCTACTTTATAGCTATATTTAATTGCTATTTATATTAAAAAATAAATAAATAAATTGTCGCTATTATCGCTATCTATCGCTACAACCCTAACAACGAGCCTAAACCTATACGTTACATAGCGCGGTATAGCGATCGCTACGCTCGCTATTGACAACTATGAATTTTACCGCAAAACTTTTTCACTTTCAACTTTAGTTCTCTATACTTTTCATCTTTTAAGTTATTCGTTTTATGTTTCGGTCTAACTTTTGCGAGTTAACACGCCACAACGTGCATGTGTGGTTCAACGTTTTTACGCCTATTTTTTTCGCATTCAACGGCCCCATCGCAAAGCATTGGTTCTATATCGACTTAGTTATTGTTTTCTATGTTTTACGTTTCGCTTGCGTGGTTCAACATTTTTACGTCTACTTTTCGTTCGTTTTTATTATTCTTGTTTTTTATTTATTTATTTTTTTTAATACAAGTTTTTTCGGTGTTGGTGGTCGCTGGCAGTGGCGTGCCATTGGGGCACCGTTTTACGCCCCCTGGCATGCATGCGCCGCCGCGGGAAAATAAAAGGTAAGCAAGTACCTGGTTTTGCCAATCTTTCCATGACTTTATGCAGAGAATCGGAGCGTAGGCACATGTGGCATCTTTGTCCGGTTGCCCCATAAGCATACGGTTCTTGTCCCAGCTGCAAAGCCTGATATTACCAGAAACATCAAAATACAGACTTTGCAAAAAATAAAAGAAAAATAAAAATAAATGAATATTGAAACCCCATGTGGGAGTAGGATTTCTTTAAGAGGTGACAAAATATGAAGGTCAATGGGCCAAACAAGGTCGGTCGAAAAGGGTAATAATTTTGGTATGGTTTGGGTCTAGAGATGATTTCGGTTTTTTTAGGAACCCAAACCGGTTTTCTTTTTGGCCGGTTCTTGGCCAAACTGGTTTCGGTTTGGTTTTGCCCTGGTTTGGCCGATTTTTAAAACCAGTTTCGGTTCCTAACCAGCTCTTGCGTGCACTTTTTTCTAATCATTATTGTTACGATAAAAAAGGTAAAAGAAACATAAAATACGATTTTATTTAATTTTCTATAGTTTTTGAACTATTTTAGGATAAAAATAACCAACTTTTTATAAGTTTTTTTAAATCAATAAAATAACATTTTGTTAAAAAAATGGACCGGTTTTTCTTACCAGTTCCTAACAATAGCGATGAAATAGCGGTCACTATTTCATGTTTAGCGATACAGTAGAAAATAATTTTAGAAATATTTTATATGTATATTTTACCAAAAAAAATATAAAAAAACTGAAAAACTTACACTTACGGAAGTCTCGCTATTTACCGCTATTTGTCGTTACCATGAGCGCTATGCTATGCTATTCGCTATAGCAAGCGCTATGCTCGCTATTAACAACTATGATGGGAACCGATTCCAAACCTACAGTTTGCATACCAAACCGAACCGGTTTGTATGATATCGGTTCCGAACTGGTTACGGTTCGGGTTGGGTTTTTAAGAACCGGTTCGGTTAACCAGTTTGGTGTTCATCTCTATTTGGGTCACCCAAAAAAACTTACTGTCCAAGATTTTTACCTTTTTATCATATAGATATAAGTTTTACTATTTCGATAATCATATATAAAAACACTTGACGCAACTTACAAAGTTATGACCCGTTTCCTTTTTTAGCTAGTTTTTAATATTACCCATTAAGAGGTAAATAAATATAACGCAAATCAACCAATTCATAAGTAAATGGGTTAAAAATTCCACCTCTACTTTACATGTTATACCCGAAATACTACTTAAGATTAAAGGGTTAACTGATCAAACGATGCTTACCTGATGAATAGTCATTTCTTCAAGGTTAATGTGTGTGTAGATTTTGTCTTTTGCCAAAGCAGTTATATCACTGTCAAAGAGTAAACCAACAGAGAAGAAACTATGCTAAACTTTACAAGACAACACCGGTAAACACTAACAATACATAGAGTTATAGAGAAAGATTTACCTTCGAGAGTATACATCCAATAATGAGTCGTTGTCATCGACAATTGGAATTGAGCTAACTTCAGCTGCAGAAAAAAAAAGATGAATATGTAAAACCGTACACGTTACACTTCTAAAAATGTTATACAACCATTTCCATGGTTAATGTGTGTAGCTTTTGCCTTTTAGTAATAGACCGATTGTACAACTTTATAAATAGAGTAAAATACACAGATGGTACCTGTGGTTTATCAAAATTTTGGATTTGGACCCTAGCTTTTCAAAAGTACACGAATGGTCCCTGTAGTTCACACTTTGTAACGCATTTAGTCCCCAGCTAACAAATCTAAAAGTTTCAGGATGTCCAAGTTAGGGACTAAATGCATTAAAAAGTGCAAACCACGTGGACCATCCGTGTACTTTACTCTTGTTATAAATATTATACAACTTTTGTCAATCGAATTAGCGTACGACAAACCTTGCACAAGCAAATTTAGGGCTGCGCTAAGTGAAGAGTTTGGTTTTAATATTGCCAACGGTTGTCGATTCGGTTCACCGATTTTCGGAACCCATGTGCCAAACGGAAGGGAACAAACCGGCAGTTGCAATATGGGCAATGAACTTGCCGAATGTCTAAAGTATCTGCAAACAACTGGATTAAAAGATGCACTTCGTTAGCAAAGTAAAAAAAAAATTTAAGTAAGGTACACAGATGGTCCCTGTGGTTTACCAAAATTTTGGATTTGGTCCCTAGTTTTCCAAAAGTACACGGATGGTCCCTGTGGTTTGCACTTTGTAGCGCATTTAGTCCCCAGTCAACAAATCTAAAGGTTTCAGCAGGTTCATGTTAAGGACTAAATGCGTTACAAAGTGCAAATCACAGGGACCATCCATGAACTTTTGGCCAAAGTTGAGGACTAAAGGCGTTACATAGTGCAAACCACAAGGACCATCCATGTACTTTTGGAAAGATAGGTACCAAATCCAAAAATTTGGTCAACCACAGCGACCATTTGTGTACTTTAGTCAATTAATAACAAAAACCTTACGTTTTAGTACTTCAGAAAGTGAAGCAAGATATAATAGTTGTGGATATGAACCATCATCTGAACTTGAATGAGTGACTGGAACCGTAGCTACTCGATTCTGCAGTATCTTTAACGTGACGTTTTTCAAATTTTCATCAGGCCCAGCCTGAACAAACAAAATTGATATATAAAAAACTACATTAAAAACTAATCACAAAATATTAAAAAGTCATACCGAACTTTTAATACAAACTAGGAATTAAATTTTGAAAATAATTACGCACCTGCACGAGTCGTTTCGATAGTATTTTACCATGTTCGATAGTTTGATTAGTCAGATACGGTTTTGCTTGTTTCCAAGCGGATATAGTAGTGGTCTCGAGTTCTTCTTCGGTCAGATTGGACCCGTGCTTACCAAGCTGCAAAATAATTACGTTAACAATCGACCATTATAAACCAAGAATATTTATCAATAAAATATTTTTTCACCAAGATTTATTAACTCTTTAGTCACCCTTTACACACCATTTTAGTTAGGAAAAACCGGCAACTAAAAGGTAACCAAAAATCTTAAGTTTGCCAATGTAAGAAACAAGAAATTGTCTCTCATCGATAGAAGATAGTATTGGAGTATAGTATTTAGGGTTTTAGTATTGAGCACACGGCCCTGGTTTGTCTCTATATATTGTAACCCTAATGAATGGAATCAATCATGTTAGCCGATCATGTTTATCATTCAATAGGGTTACAATACATAGAGATAAACTGGGTTTGTCGGCTCGATACTAAAACCCTAAATACTATATTCCAATAGAGTAAAGTACATGGTTGGTCTGTGTGGTTTATCAAAATTTTAAATTCCGTGTGCTTTGCAAATTTCCACTTCTAATTTTTGCAAAAACCGATCTTTATCTCCTATTTACGAGAGCGAAAACTACCCCCCCCCCCCAACCCCATCGTCAAATTTGCTATCTTTGATTACCTTTCTTGGCATGTTTCACTTTTAAATATTTCTAATTGAAAAATATCCAACTAAATTAGTCTTAATGTCGATAACTGGATTTGCTTAAAACTCACCTCCCGCATTATTAAAATAAAATCCAATGCACTTAAAACACCAACAAACTGACCCTTGCTGAAGTCCCAAAGAGGAGCCGTAGAAATTCCCTGAAAATTGCTCAGCTTTAGAAAACATACATATAGACGAATAATATCAGATAGAAACGCACAAGAACGTACGATAAGATAATTATTAGGGATAATATCATAGTATAGCAACATACTTAGGTTGGTTGTTTGTTTTGGTAATTATAATTAATAATGTCGTGACTCGGTAATTATACCTTTTTAAATTGCGCTAATTTGGTAATTTAATTTGATCATTTGATGACCAGTTTCTTGCTTATGTGGCATTTTTTATCTGATAAAGGATATTGTGGAAATACCTGCTCATAAAGGATATGAAACGCTTGCTTTACAGGTAAATCAACATCTAAGGCAATAACCTGAGAACGACAGTTTACAAAAAAAATATATATATATGAAAAAAAAACGTAAATTCAAGTTAATTATTTTATTAAAAAAAGACCAATAATCATATCAACCTTGCCAGACTCAGGAAGCAGCTCATACGCCATATGTGTCGACAAAAACGCAGAAATCCGTTGACGGGATGCCTCGAGGTCGGTTTCTGATATCTTCGGCAACGACTCATGTAATGTGCTATCGGAAACTCTTACCTATAATAAAAAAAATTAACAAAGAAAATGTAGAAACTGTCAAATTACAGCAGCAGCTCATTAGATAGAAAAAATGAGTAAAATGCCATTTCCGTCCCTAAGGTTTGGCTACTTTTGTGACTTTCGTCCAAAGGTTTGTTTTTCCACATCTGGGTCCAAAAGGCTTAAAATCTTGCCATTTTCATCCAAATCGTTAACTCCATCCATTTTTTGACGTTAAGTCCGGGGTATTTTCGTCTTTTTTGACATTTTTTGTGATGATTAAAGGGTTTGGGTGGGGAAAAAGTCAACAGAGGTGGTTCTTTATTTCTTATGGTGTTTTTTTTTAATAAAAAAATATCTAAAAAGGTAAAAAGACGGAAATGCCCCTAATTTAACGGAGAAAAATGGAAGGAGTTAACGAGTCGGATGAAAATGACAAGATTTCAAACCTTTTGGATCCAGATGCAGAAAAACAAACCTTTGGACAAAAGTCGCAAAAGTGGTCAAACCTCAGGAACGAAAATGACATTTTACTCTAGAAAAATATAAAAAGTGTCCTACCACTCGCTGAAACGTCTCGTTGTCAACATCCATGCTTGAACCGGAAGTCGTATGTGGACTCAAGACTGTGGGGTTATAGTCTGGCTCCCGGTTTAAAAGTACGGTGTTTACAATACCGTAATTACCAGTTACAAAAGGTTGGTGCTCATCGTGTCGCCATTCACCATCGACGATAAATTTATACTGCATAAGGAAAACAAAATGTGAATATCAATTAACTGAAGACAAAGTTATTGATCTTGATATTAATTTAAATTTTAAACATAAACGTTTTTACATTCTCTACAAAATGTGGTCTTGGACATAAACAAGATTGACGTATTTCGAAGACCAAACTTCATCGTAGTACTCCTGTTAATTTGTTGATGTGTCTGTCGAATAATAGGCATGTGATTTACACAACATTTAATCTTTCAAGATCTTTCTTTATGCACAACAGTACATTTGTATATAACTTTATTAAAAGTGGGTATCATGTGTAATATTAACTTTGCAAGAAGCCATTGAGTTGTAAAGAAGCTCTATACGGTGAATGCTTAGTTAAGTAATCAGTCCATGTCCAATATGACTCACATCTACTTTCGTAATTGTAACCAGCATCAAAGTTAACCGTCACAAAACATACTTTATTTCAAGCAAACTGCAAACTAAGATAGACCGCCCAAATATTATTCAAAATACGATAATAAATACACTAACAATTGGCACTACTTAACTAGCTCATTAACCATGTGTACAGTTGATACAAAAGTAACTGGCGTAATCAAAAGGTCTATACTTTATCCAATCTGGGATCATCATCCCATAAGATTCTTTTCATACGGGAATCGGTTCATCAAGACTTAAATACCCTTATCAACGAGCTTATCGATAATTGAACAATATCAAAGTAAAATTTAACCTGATGGTAACCAGGTGGCAAGCTGCATATAGTCTGAAACACAGTCGGGCATCCCTCAACTGGCGTCATCGGCCAATGCTCAGACCACCTACACAAAAACACACACACACCATCAATCAAACCCAATTCAATACTCACTCAGACATTATCACAAACACCTGGCATGCACCCATAAAACCAAACACAACTTCACATCAAACACTCAAACTCTTACCCTGTAAAAGACCCACTTAAATACACACTTCTTCCCCCATAAGGCCACACAAATCTTGCAGGTGTCAAACCTTTTCCAGCCCCATCCATCCCACTTACAGATCAAACAACTTTCTTTATTTCAGCTCAAATTAAGCTCAAGAAACAACCTCATGCATAGAACTACAGAAACAAATTAAGACCCAGAAAGAAAGAATTGGGGGAAAATGGAAAGAAGAACCCTAATGAGAACGAATCGAATTGGATCTCAAATTGTGAATGCAAACGAGTCGATAAAACCCTAGAGAGGAAAAAGATCGAAACTTTATTGGGGGATAATGTGTAAATTGTGCAGAAAAATAAACCCTTTTAAGTTTTTCAATAAAAAGATGAATCTTTTTGGTGTGGTATAGGTGGGGTGAAGTGATTTGAGAATTTGGGGAAAAATTCGATTACAGTTGCGAAGTCACGTACTCAACCGTTCATTGGGTAGCAAATGGATGGGAACCAACGGAAGATGAGTATAATAAAAATGGTGAAAAATGCTTTATTAGATTATTAATGGGTGGAGAAGTGTTAATGACATGATTAAAAACGTATGTAAACGGGTTTAACATGTGTGACTTCGTTATGAGGATAAGAGTAAATTATTGAAGTCGTCTTTTAGGTTGACATTAAATTGCAAACTCTTTCATTTACCTTCAAAAAGTACAAAAAAATGTACTTGATGTTTGCAATCATTTGCATGTTATGTCATTTATACCCAACTCAGTTAATTTTTATAGTTAAAATCTAACTAAGTGAACCCCACGTAAAGATATTTTAGTCATTTTACCTTAAATACTAAAATAAATAATTATAAAAAAACAATAAGTAAAATAACTATATTTAATTTTATTTATATATATATATATATATATATATATATATATATTCTTGAACGGGTTCCTCAGCTTTCTCAGATACAATCACTTCCACATCACTGTCGTCGGATTCTTCTTCATCAAAGTCTGAGTCAAGAATTTTCGGTTCTATCTCAGCTTCACCAGCAGTTGTCTGTTGTACGTTATGTTCTTCGGCAACTGTGGCATTCAAAGGATTTGGTTTGAAAAGCATAGGAACCTGTAAACCTTGTAATTTGAATGAGTGGTCCGAGAAGACAATGAGAGAATCCGAAATGCTTAGGAAATGAGATTAGTCCGAAATGTGACTCGAATGAGAAAAGGTTGACAATATATAGTGTTTCGGATTAGGCCAGACCCAATTCGGAGTAGTGGTCCGAATTAAATTCGAGAACAGTGGGCCCCAATCCGAAATAGTGGGCCAGGCTATAATTTTAATGCTTTACTTTTTTAAAATAGAAAACATCTTTTTCAAATCAACGATCCAACCAGCCGAACAACCTTTTTGAACATAGAAATAAGAAAAATAATAATAACAAATAAATAATAATAGACGGGTAATATAGGGAGAAACTGCCAAGGGATCAAATCGTTCTCGAACTGATTAAGGAACATTTATCAGCACATGTTTACTTGGGCTGGTCCACACGAGTGTAAATATATTTGTCCGCTTAAATCTAACGCTCAACCTTCAACTTTCAACCTCGTGATACGCTTAGGGTAGAATTATACTGTGACATCCGTGTGTCCCATACCAAGACATACTCCCGCGATCAAGGTAAGCACAACTGTTCATCGTAGCGGGTGAGTATACTGAGTCCATCCTTTTGTTTTTACAACGCCAGACTTTCTGGTGAACAGGTTAGTACTTTCGTACAGCAGAGTGATCAGAAAAGACTGACGAGGGCTAGGCAAATACCTTCTACGATACGAATTGGGCTTTAGAAGCTCATGGAATTCTCCTTTTTTTATGAGATTTTCTTCCGTTTAAGGATTTGGCCCTTCTTGCGGCTCTTTTAAAGATATCCTGACTGTGCCTAGGTCTGCATATAATCTGGATGCACCAGAAGGACGGTCCTGATATCCCGGATGACTCATCAGTATAAAGACCCGAAACCTCAGATGTTGGCTATCTATCAACGCAGGATTTAAGACCATGAAATCATACGCCGTTGGTCTATTACCCACGCGATGTCCAGTCTGTTATATTTATATCACTTGGTATCTCTTTCCTTTTGAGTGTTAGACCTATCAACACATTGCAGTAGATCCTAGTCTTTTTAGCTTCGAAACCTTACATGTGTCAATCAAATTCTTTAGCACAAAAATGTATTTCACTTCCCAGCAACTATTTCTCCCCCTCAAACAATGCGTATGTACATATATGTTTTTTTTTGTTTAATAATGCATATGTACATATATGTCCCCCCCCCCCCCCCCAATTTGTGCATCACACTTTATGTGCAAATTTACTTATTTATTTACCTTAGCATAGAAACGCGGTTTTTTTTTGTGTCGTCACTCAGTCAGTGAAAAATATTATTTTCAAAAGATCTAAAAGCACATTGAATCTCGAGGTGCTGACAGGTTTTGTAAAAAGATCCGCTGAATTAGCATCATTGTGGATCTGTTCAAGTTTAATCAATCCTCTGTCATAGCAATCTCGAATAAAGTGCACCTTGATATCAATGTGCTTGGTTTTAAAGTGAAAGACAGGGTTTTTGATAATCTGGATAGCGACATCATTATCAAAATAAGTAGTAGAGTTTAGATAAGTCAAACCATAATCCTTGAGCTGGTGTTGCATCCAAAGAACCTGAGAGCAGCAGGCAGCAGATGCTGCAACGCACTTTGCTTCCGTTGCAAAAGTGAGTTGTTGCTTCTTGCACTGCCATGAGATGAGACTGTCCCCCAAGAATTGGCATCCAGCCGATGTAGACGTCATATCCCTGTCCATCTTTGAATATGTCATATCGAATTTGGCAAGAACGTCGTGAACTTTTTTGCTTTGACAAATCAAGATTCCTTGACTGTTTTGACGAACTTGCAAGCCCAGAAACATTTTCACTTCTCCCAATGAGCGCATTTCGAACTTCTTTCTCATCATTTCAGATATTATGTTTGCAACCTTGAACTGCCAATCGTGCTTTGTTCCTCACGATCACGCCAGGGTCATCCTGTTTGTTTCTGAATACCCAGTGCGTTCCAATAGCACATTTTCTTTTGGTGAAGAGAACCTCCATCCCTTTGTCACACATCTGAGATATGCTCAAAAGGTTGTGCTTCTGTTCAGGGACATAATTGACGTCTGTGAAGATGAGAACTCCGTGTTTTACAGTGCCCTTCATGGTTATTCTTCTAGTTTCCCCTCCCGCGAAGTTAACAAATCCACCGTCGAATATTTTTTTTGTTTTTGTTATTAAACTTGGATATGTCTTCTATCATGTGTGTGGAACAACTACTATCGATAAACTTAAGTCTAACGATCGCCCCCCATAGCCGTTCCTGCACATTCAGCAGGATTAATTAGAAACTGAAACCCAGACCATTGTTGACCTGAGTTGACCATCACTATACTCGAAAGATCATATAACTTTTGGAAAAATTTGAGGTTTGAGGAGAAGACTTCGATGTTGACGGTTGTGAGCACTGAGACTGGGATCCAGCAAGAACCTTGGGCTTCCAAATCTTAGAGTCAGTGTTGTTGTTTGAAGTATTTTTCTTTACAGATATGACTTTTGACTCTATTTGCTGACTTTGGAACCCATTTGTGTTTGAAAACCTTTGATTGTTCTTTTTCGCTAGATTCTAGTCTCCATCAGAAGGCTTGACTTTAGGAGGTCGATTTCTGTCTGACCGATGATGCATAACCTTCTGATGACGTGTGTTACCAGAGTAGTAGGGATGCTTAACACAATTTCTAGCAATGTGCCCCGGAATTCCACAATTAAAACAAGTCTGTCTTTTTTGAGAAAAAGACATTCAGTTCTGCTTGTGTTATTCTAGGGAACTGATCAAGTCTTTTCTTTTCCTTTGATGCTGATTGCTTGTGTGTATGTGTGATCTTGTAAGAACCCTGCTTACAGTTATCAGCACAAGAGCAAGTATCGACAACTTTACCCTTCAGTTTAGGTTCAATTTGCTTGAGAGATGGGTTTTCCTTTTGAACTTTCTTTTTGCGTGGTTTTCTATTTTTATTTGATCGCCTTTTCTTTAAAGGAGTAGATTCTGTAGACTTTGCTTCATTAGAAACACTATCTTCAGAATCTGATCCTTTGGGATCGAGAATTGAATCAACTGTTGAATTGGCTTCTATGGATCCCTTTTCTTCAGAATCCATGTTCTCAGGAGTTTCCGCAGAATTGGTTTCCACAGATATCTTTTCTTCAGTTTCATCAGTTGAATCAATTGTTGCAATGATTTCCATGGATTCCTTTTCTTTAGGCTCTGTGTTCTCATGAGTTTCTACATAATTGGTTTCCATAGATATCTCTTCTTCAGTTTCATCAATTTCTGAGTTTCTGACATCAGCTGATTCTGGTTTCTCACATGAAGAGCAGTCTATGTTTGAAACTTTTTGACTCTATTCGGGCATTGCACTGCTTGATTCTGAGTGTTTGTCACATTCAGAATTATCAGAAGCGTTACGCTCATTATCTGATGTACCAGAATCTGCAACTTGATTGTCAGGTTTGTCAGACGATCCCTGTTCATCAACTTCTTCAGTAACACAATCAAACATATCAACTTTCTCATCTTTATCATGGTCATGAGTTTCTGATGTATCAGTTGATGTTTCAGGCACACTAGAATAGTTGTCTGAATCACTAGAACAAATTTCTAAGTCACTTGAAACAGGTGTTTCAAGTTTATCAGTCAATACATCAGATTTCCCTGGTAAAACATTATCATCACGATCATAATCTAAAACCACAGCACCTGAATCATCAGTTTTAATAGGAATACCCTGAGTCTCAGCATACCAAGACATAACATAGTTCCAACCAGAAAAATCGTGTTTGGCACATAAGGAAGCATCTGAATCATTAGCAACATCAGCAATGTTTGAATGTGGTTCATCATCCACTGCAGACTGCTCTTCAACTGTCTCTGATTATGCACATGAACTAAAACATTTAATATTGTCTATAGAATCCAAATTTGACAAATTTTCTTGGGGCTCATTTGCGGATGTTTTCCCTGTTTCTGATTCATTTTCTTTTTCATTTTCCTTTTCAGATTCCCCAGCTTATTCGTTTGAGCAATTTTTATCCACATTTTTAACAAAATTCATTGCTTTTTAAAATAAGTGGATCTGGCATTCTTCGGTTTGAGAGGCTCCCATGGAAAATAATCACTTGGTTTACCAAAAATCATTTTATCATAATTTTCTAGTTCTTGCTCAGTAGTATGCATTCTTGAGTAATTATGATTGTATGGCGGTGGAACTTGCTTGTAGCCCAAACCCTTACCCTTATTTTTTTTGAATGCCAACTGTACATTGCACAAGTTACGAACAGTGTCACAGGAAGTATCAAACTTCTTTATGTTTAACTCGTTTTGTTTGTACTTCCCAGTAATAAGTTCCAGCTCAGCTCTCACAGAGTCGCATTCAAAGGTTTTTTTGGTAAGTCTGTGTTTATAGTCGTGAACCCAACATTGCTCTTGATTCACGTCTCTATGAAGCTGAGCTATATCCTTCTTAAGTGCGTCAATCTTTTCATAGAGAATTTTATTGTTCTCTCGAAAACTGATTCTTAAGTGCGTCAATCTTTTCATAGAGAATTTTATTGTTCTCTCGAAAACTGATGCATTTTCCCATGGCACTGTTGTAATCCGTGATCAATGCATAATTTTGTGATCTCAGAAGTGTAACTTTCTTTCTGCAGTGTTCAGAACATAAAAGAGAGTTTAACGTTTCTGAAAGTGATTTCAGTTATTCAGTTTGGGCCTGGGGTGCTGGTTTGGCCACTTCATCGGGATGAGATCCTGTTGATTGTGGGGCCTTCACATCAGATGATGCAGCAGCCACAGGTGAAGGTGAAGGAATCTGAGCTGCGTTGCGTTGGGATCAGTAGCAAGTGGTGAAGTAGCAAAAGCCTTCTGACAGTTAGACATAGACGACGATGTGTTTGCGGGATTCTGACTCCTCTGCTTGTCCTCCTGAACATATTCATTGACTGAGGAAATCACATCTCTTGTTTCCGTTGTACAATGATTGTATGTCCCCATGATAACTGCAACACGATAGTCCCATGTCATGTTACATGGCAAACCGTATAGAAAAACCCTGTTAATCCTACCACATGTCACATTTAATCCGATCTTCTCGATTTCAGAAAGCAGCTGGGTAAACCTTCTGATCACGTCTTCTATGGTTTCACCCTCAATGTAACTGAAATTATCAAGTTGTTGCCAGAGCAACTGACGTTGAGAATCAATACTTGGAGAATTCATCGTTGAACCAAGTAATAACCCGTGAACTCGCTAGCACGTCGCAAACGTATGAACCCGCTTCCTGTACCACTCCTCAAAAACCTGTCAAAATTTTTACACCAAAACAAACAAAACCCCCTAATTTTTAATTTTTAAAGTTTTTTTTCAACCCCCTTATATATATGTATATAACCTTTTTTAAAATATAATATAATTTTTTAATATTATATATATAAACTTTTTTAATTAATTATTAAAATAAACTAATATTATAATTATATATTTTTAATAAAAACTTTTAATTAGTATTAATGATTAAGTAATGATTACCTAATTATTATTATAATTATATAATATTAGTTAAAAATCTAGAATTACGTTATGTCTTCTTCTTCGACTATCGACAGAACCAACACCCTAATTTCTAAAACGTCAGCCGCCAAACAGGTTATGATGTTCGGTGAACAGGTTATGATGTACGGTGAACAAGATGGTGATGGTTGGAGGTGGTGAACGGTGAACAGCTGTGGATGGTTATGAACGATGAAACTAATGAACGGTGATGGTTATGGTGTACGAGAAGGTGATGAAGGTAGCCGTAGGATGATGAACACATGGTGAACGACGGTGATGAGGATGGTGATGTAACGGTGGTCGGCGGACAAGGATGGTGATGTAACGGTGGACAATGAGGAGATGACCGTAAACTGATGTTACAGGTCGATGGTGATAATGATGAAGGTGGAGGTTGACGATGGTGCACGGAGGTGGAAGTTAACGGAGATGATGGAGGTTTTAAAGTGAATGTTGATCGGAGATGATCGACGAGGTTCGGAGACGAACGACGAGGTTCGGAGACGAACAACGGTTTTCGGTGGACGTCAGAGTGAGCGGTGGTGACGGAGGGTGTCGGAGATGATGACTGGAAGTTATGGTGGACAACGTATGATGATATTATGAATCTGATGTTGTGCGATGATAGTTGTATGTGTTTAGGATGAACAAAGGTGTGTAGTTGATGAACGGAGATGCACAAAAATGAAGGTTTGAAACAACTGTTTACTTCGGATCCATCTCGGATGGATGATTTTATGTATCTCGGATGAAAAGTGAAGATGAATCTCGTTTGGAAAAGATGTTTGATGCTCTCGGATGAAAAGAGAATGTCTAGGATAAAATAATTGATCTCGGATGATGAAGAAGAACAATGTCGGATGATCTCGGATGTAGAAATGTATCTCGGATTGTGTTTGGATTATCTCGAATGGAAATATGTGAATTGATGAATTTATCCTATGATGATGACAAAGATGAATTGATGATGATGTTGTTATGATGATCCAAGATAAAGAAAATAATGAGGATTTATGAAGTAGACAGATGATGTTTGAAGATGATGTCTGATGATAATAAAATGATTTTCTTATCTCGGATAATATAGAAAGTTGATGTTTGACTGATATTGGATGAAATGATGATAAATGTGACAACCGTCAAATTTCCATGTAATTCCGTACATGTTAAACAGAAATTCGTGCTTTAATAACTGTGCTTGATTTGAATTAATGGCATGAATGATTTTTTATTATTGTCATATACATACAAGTGCATTACATGTTGCGTGATTTCATATCATTATTGCATGCAACACATTATGATCCAATTAGTGCACGAAACAAAGTTAGCACAGTTATCAGACAAACTAGAAGTACTGACGAGAGTTTAGTACTCAGACAGACATGATGTTAAGACACAAAATGAGCCCGAAACCAAGAGTTACACTAGCATAGTGTGTAGGAAAGTAGGAATCATAAAACTGCCTTTCTAGAGATAGTTTAAGTGCCAGAAAGTGCCTAAAACTCACACAAACTGCAGAATTCTGCATATTTAAGCAAAAATCAGCATTCTAACACTAAAATATAATGCAGAATTATGGTTTAATGGTCCAGGATACCTTCCTATGTGTCAGGAATCAAAACTGTCATAAAAGGGAACATAAAACACACTAAACTGCGTAATTTAGCACCTTAACGAACCAGTAACCAACCAAACAACCGGACACTACCTGAAACACCAAATTTTCACTAGAAGCACTGTTTTAACATTTCCGAGCTAATTATGGTCACCGAACATCAAAATATATCTTATAAACACATAACACATATAACACTAAACATTTTACTTAGAATCTAACTAAATCATCCAACTTACCATTACATCTTAACTATACCCCCCCCCCCCCCTTATTTGACGGTCACCAAGGGTAGACCCACCCTTGATTTTGTTTGAATTGTTTATTAGAGTTGTTTGATACTTTAGGAGCACATTATCCATGGGTTTTGCAAGTGTTGGGAACTTGTTTATATTAACCACAAGACTACACATATCACTCATTTCACAACATCAACCAACTTCATCTTCTCCCTCTCCTCTTCTTGCTCACGGCCGTAACCCACCACCCACATTCCCACCATTTTCACTTCTTTGTCATTCAATCCAAGGTGATTCTAAGGTGCTAGGAGCTAAGTTAGGAAGCTTGGAGGCATTGGAGCTAGAAGGACCTTCACCATAAGCTTTTATCCACATTGTTCATCATCTTCTTCATCTTTGATTCTTCCCTAGCCCTTGTGCTAGTAGTAAGCCTCTTGTAACTTGATTTTACTTCTCTTTTTGTTGGTTAAAAGATTATGTAAGTGGTTAATCATGAAGATCATAAAGAAACAAGAAGATAATCTTTCACATAAAGCTTAAAAACATAAGAATCTATGTTGATTTAGTGTATGTATGATACTTGATTGATGATTTCTTGTGATTATGATGTTAATCACCATAAGAAGATTGCTAGATTGTGATTAAACACATGATCTAGCAAGTGAGAGGATGAATCTTGTGAAAAACAAAATGATCATCCTTTATGTTTCACATGAACTTGAAAATGAAGATGTTTTTGTGTATGATGATGATGGATACATGTTATAAGACTTGTAAATGGATGATTTCAAAAATAGTTTTCTCAAGAAACCAAAGTTATTTACAAGATTTGCAAGATCATGATTTTTAAAGAAACTAATCATATTTTTAGTATTAAATCAAGACTAGAAACATGTTGTTAACAAGAAAAATACAAGAAGAAATATTTTTAGAAAACCTTCGTACAAGTTGTAAAGGACTAAATTTCACAAGAAAGGGATTTATAAACAAATAACCATATTTTAAGGGTAACTAAACTTACTTAACAACATGTTAAGTTACTATAAACTTTTACAAAGTTTCAAGTTCATTATGTAGTGTAAATTGCATGATTTTGGCTCATGGTAAGTCTTGAATGATTTATTGATGATTGATGATGATTTTAAAAGAAAATGATATACTTCTAAAGCATGGCAACCTCCATTTTTAAGGGGAAACTATGGCAAATTTTTTGTAGAATTTAAACACTTAGAAAACTATTTTAAAACAAGTGTTTACAAGTAAATTTTAATCAAGGTTTTCATATAAAAACTTGTCATAATTTTTGTTACAAAGATTATAAATATTGCAGGTTGATTTTTGATAAATAAAAGTGACTAAGTATATATTTAGGAAAATATATATTTAGATGTCACACTTGTGTGCTACTTGTTTATTATGTGTATTAGTTATATTATTTTAGGACTTGAAAATAATATAACTTATCAAAATACCCAAACTTGTAATACAAAATATTACCAAAAAATTCCAAGAAAACAAATATATAATTTATACCAAAAAATTGGACAAACCGAACAAGGACTATAGACGTATATATATATATATATATATATATATATATATATATATATATATAGACAAACGAGTTAAACGGAATTTTGGAAACCAAAGAAACGAAAAATATGATTTTTACAATTATTACAAAATATATCATATTTTATCAAGTAGAAAATATATTATTTTTGAGTAGAGAAAATATATATATTGTCTTGAACAATTAGAAGATATATTATTTCTGAAGAAAATATATGTTTCTTAAACAAACTAAAAATATATTATGTTGGGTGAAAAATGGAATTATAAATATTTTCTAAGTTAATCTTGAAAATATATTATTTTTGAGGTTTATATGAAAATATAATTATTTTTGCCAATGAAGATTTATAGATAATTTTCTATAAAAGTTTTCTTAAAATGCATATATTTTAAGAATATAAATTGGTGAATTTTTATTTGATTAAAAATATTATTCCGGAAAATTAAATACAAGATTAAGTATAAAATACTTAATAAATACAAGAAAATACATATTCTCGTATGTACAAATACACACCGTAATACGCTACCAATACTTGGCAAAATACACAAGTCTAGAAATATACAAGTACAAGTACACCCATACTTGAGAGAATATACATGTATAAATACATAATATACCAAGTTAAAATATATTATTTTAACAAATATTCCAATGATTAATAAATATAATTTAAGTTAAAATATTATTATTTTAACCAATAATTATATACTTTGGAATAATATAAAATACTTCAAAGACGTAACTCAAGGATACCAAGTCTTAACAAAATAAGTCATAACACATAAGACTAAGAGTCGTTACACGACCTAGCCGTCTAATAAACCATAGCACGTGTGTAGGTAGTTGCACGACTTCAGGACAGGACCTTTGAGTTACACCAGGCAGCAGGACGCAAGATTGTGAGTTCATATCCCCCTTTTCTTTTAACTGTTTTTAGTTTTACAACTTCGGGGGTGAAATACATGTTACAAACATCTCAATGTTTACAAATGGTATGGTTAGCTAAGGAATGAACTGTTAGATCATGTGAATGGGTAGGCGTTAACTTTAGACCATTAATCCTTGTATAGGGACCGAGGGGCATGAGTGATAGATCTATTTGGGTGTTGCGAGCCCCACCCATGGGCCCGCGAGTTGGCCGCATGTGGTGACTATGTCGTTCCAGCCGGGTGGCCCGGTACGAAATACGCAAAGGGTTGAGCCTTCCTGCACCATTACACACACATTAATGACCTTGCAAATCATTAATTGATCTGTTCATAGACGTTTTCATACCGGTTTACAAGATACATAAAAATGTTTACAAGATTATTCGTGCATACGTTCAAACAGATGAACTCGCTCAACTTTTGTTGATGTTTTCAAATTACACCTATTTCAAGAAATTGATATAGATTGGCGGGCGTTTAAAGTTTTCAAGATGTGTCCACAAGAAACGATGTCATCCCGTTTTGAAGGGTTTGAATTGTGTATTTTATCTTTGATAAGATATATGAATCAAAGGCTCGTTTTATTAGTGTCTTTTGTTAAAGTCCTTTATAGAACTTAAAACATTTGGTTGGTTTGTATGTAACTTGAAGTCTGTGGTTGGTATTAAAACAATGTGGTTTGTATTATTTTGAATCGTACCAATGAATGAACATCGTGGTTTTAATCATATAGTTGTTTGTTATAATTGAATGCAATGATATTAAGCAAGTCACACATCATACGCTTCCGCAAAAGTCAGGGTGTGACAGTTTGGTATCAGAGCTTCGATTGTAGTGAACTAGGATTCCTTCTCGAGTCTAGACTAGAATCATTAGGGCTTTCTCACAAAAATATTTTCACAAAATATTTTTCATTGCATATACGAAATGCCAAGATCCATGGAACAAATATTTTACAAAGGAAAGACGAGAAACACTAGCAAGGACACAGTTGGTGGTTTAGTTTGCATGGGGTAGACTTGTTTAGATGGAAAAAGTCTCACGTAGGGATAACGTGAATACATGATTAAGTAATGACTGTCTTTGTTTACATACACCGAGTGTTAGTGGTTAACATATGTGCATATGTCTTGATTATTATGTTACAGGTACTTATGTCGTCCTCTGAGAGCGGATTATCTGACGCTCACGACCCTATGGCCATCGTTTCAGACGATGAGATCGTGCCAGAGCCGGAGATTTTCACGTCGGATACCGAGAGTGATCCAGACATGTTGTCCGACGACGAGGATGATTTTCAGCCCTTCGCTCTACCGGACTTTGGAGATGACGCACCTATAGCTGATGGCATTCTTGTTGATGACATTTTTTATTTCCCTGCTCCTATTCATGACCACCTCATCATCGGTCACCCCGATGGCGAGCATATTATTGCACCCATTCTTGATGCAATTCCACTAGTGGTCATTCCCCCTGAGGATTGGCCCTTCAATTGTCACGGCCCCCGACCCAGTTTCCCGGTCCAGAAGCCACGGGACAGAAACCCGTGGTATTGCTGCTTAAGTTGGCAGCGGAAATTTTAATAGGATCGTTAAAACTGAAAACATCCATTTATTTTATCTAGAAATTCAGGACAAATCCCGTAATTTACAATAAAGGAATTTCACTGAGAAATTCCCTGATCTACAAAACATGTTTATTTATTTACTGAGCCACTTCATTCAAGCTGGAGTGCTATACGACACTTTTCCTTGTTCACAGTAAATCACCTGAAACATGTTTAAAAAGATTTTATCAGCCGGGAAATACTGGCGAGTCATTCAATTTGCACAAAATGACACATTGTTATAATTTACAGCATTAAGAGTTTTCACATTTGCCCCTATCTTATAATTAGCTGGTTCAGTTGTCACTCGACCGGATCTATGACTGTGGTCATACCACTATTGGGTCCTGTCACCCAATAATGATGTATATCACTAATTAGGCTCGCCCACCTAAAGTGATAAAAACAGCAGTAATGTGCACAATACCCCACTTACTGCCAGTAACTTAAGATTAGCAAAGACTTAATCACTGCAAAGTATAACTGGAAAACATTTAAGGTTTTACAAAGCAATTTGATAAAAATAGAATGACTCACATTGCAAATTTAGACGGACAGAGTTTGCCTACTGATTAAGCCTGGTAACCTAGTTAAATAATGCAAACGAAACTAGGTTAGTAACTTAATACAACATTTACGATAACTTCACGAAATTAAAACCCTCACGACTAATGACAAAGTATAGCCCGAATTCAGGCAGCACTTAAACATCCATCAGATCGGTTTCAATCGATCGGACATTGTATCGTTGCAGTGATCGAGTTATTACCCCGTTATCATAGCGGCGTTTCAACTCTTTGAACGGATTTTTTTTAGTAGAATGATAGTGATTTTGAAGGAGTTTTACGTGCACAAAAGACTAGCCATGCATCGTTCTATTTATAGCTGAAATTTGAGTTCCTCGCGGCCCGCGTAAGCCTGAAGGAGTGTCCTTCGCGACCCGTGAGGGTCACCCTAGCTACGGCTAGGGCTGTCGTGTCACACCCTAGGTCTGCCACGTGTATGGCACGTGGCCTTGATCGTTATTCGGAGGATTGCATGGTTGTCGCGCCCCGTGAAGACTGAGGCCAGATCTTTCGCTGGCCATGACCAAGTAATGAAATTTGATTTTCTTGCTTTTTCATAAGATTTAGGGTTCTAGGGTTTCGGGTTGTCACTTACAGAGCATTGTAGGATATTTTTGTGCAGGTCCTTACATCCTCCCCACCTTATTTAAAATCTCGTCCTCGAGATTTATTGGAACAAGTGAGGATATTTTCGTTTCATTTCTGATTCCAATTCCCAGGTGTACTCCGGTCCTCTTTTCGAATCCCACTTTACTTTGACCAGTACCAATTTTTTGTGTTTGAGGAACTTGACCTTTTTGTCTTCTATTCGAAGAGGTCTCTCCACAAATTTTAACCTTTCATTTACCTCTATATCTTGAAGAGGTACTACCAGTGATTCATCAGATAAACACTTTTTAAGGTTAGATACATGAAACACATCATGTACCCCGGCTAGTTCTTCTGGTAGTTGTAATCGATAGGCATCTGGTCCGATTCGTTGGGTAACGGTAAATGGTCCTATGTATCTTGGACTTAACTTTCCTTTCTTACCGAATCGAACTACCCCTTTCCAAGGCGAAACTTTCAATAGTACTTTGTCTCCAACTTGAAATTCTAATGGCTTACGTCGATTATCTGCATAACTCTTCTGACGATCTCGAGCTGTTTTCAGTCTTTCCTTTATTTGAGTTATCTTATCGGTGGTTTCCTGTACAATCTCGGGACCTGATAATTGCCTTTCTCCTATTTCTGCCCAGCATACTGGAGTTCGGCACTTTCGTCCATAAAGTGCTTCGAATGGGGCATCATTGATGCTTGTGTGATAACTAATGTTATAGGAGAATTCTATTAGTGGTAAATGGTCATCCCAGTTTCCACCGAAGTCGATTACACATGCCTTGAGCATGTCTTCTAGGGTTTGGATCGTTCTTTCACTTTGTCCATCACTTTGGGGATGGTATGCAGTACTTAAATTTAATCGTGTCCCCATTGCTTCTTGGAAACTTGTCCAGAAATGTGAAGTGAAACGACTATCCCTATCTGACACAATGGAGAGTGGGACTCCATGTAGGGATACTACCTCGTCTACGTATAACTTAGCCAATCTTTACATGCTAAAGGTTTCCTTTATTGGTATAAAATGAGCTGATTTGGTTAATCGATCTACAATCACCCAGATTGCATCGTTACATTTCCTAGTCTATGGCAACTTAGTAACAAAGTCCATTGTTATTAGTTCCCATTTCCATACAAGCATTTCTAACTGTTGAAGTAAACCTGAGGGTTTCTGGTGTTCTGCCTTAACTTGCGAACAAGTTAGACACTTAGAAACGTATCTAGCTATGTCCTTTTTCATTCCTATCCACCAGAAGTTATTCCTTAAATCCTGATACATCTTATTATTACCAGGATGCATCGTATACCTAGTTTTATGGGCTTCCTCTAGTATCTTATCTCGTAAGTTTCCTTGTCTAGGTACCCAAATCCTTTTCTTATGGAATTTCCAAATTCCATCAGTTCCTTGTTCTAATTCCTTTATCTGTCCTTTCATTCCTTCAGCATCATCCTTGATTGCTGTTTCTTGAACACTTTTCAGTTGCTCCATTAAATCTAACTGAAGACTTAATCTAAGAGCACGAACTTGCCTTTGTTTCTCATGATACTTACGACTTAGGGCATCTGCTACTACATTTGCCTTTCCTTCGTGATATAGGATATCACAGTCATAGTCACTTAGAATTTCCATCCATCTTCTTTGCCTCATGTTCAATTCTTTTTGCCCAAATATGTATCTTAAACTCTTATGATCTGTATAGACCGTAAACTTACTTCCATACAGATAATGTCTCCAAATCTTAAGGGAAAAAATTATGGCTCCTAATTCTAGGTCATGAGTCGTATAATTCTCTTCGTGCTTTTTCAATTGTCTTGAGGCATACGCAATTACCTTTTTGCGTTGCATTAGTACACAGCTTAGGCCTAGCTTAGAGGCATCACAGTAGACTTCAAAATCTTTTGTCCCTTCTGGTAAGGTAAGAATTGGGGCATTTGTTAATCTTTGCTTCAAAATCCTAAAGGCTTCCTCTTGCTTGGGTCCCTATTCAAACTTAACAGTTTTGCAGGTTAGCTTAGTTAATGGAACAACTATCTTAGAAAAGTCTTTAATGAAGCGCCTATAGTACCCAGCTAATCCTAGAAAACTTCTAACTTCAGTGGCTGATTGTGGGATCTTCCAATTGGTGATTGCTTCTATCTTGGAAGGATCTACGTGAATGCCTTCGTGATTCACCATGTGTCCTAGAAATTGCACTTCTTGTAGCCAAAATTCACACTTTGAGAATTTGGCGTAAAGCTTTTCTTTTCTTAACAAGGTTAAGAGTGCATGCAGGTGCTCACAATGTTCATCCTGGCTTTTGGAATAAATAAGTATATCGTCGATGAAGACAATTACAAATTTATTTAGATACGGATTACAGATCCTATTCATCATATCCATAAATGCTGCAGGAGCATTTGTTAATCCAAATGGCATAACTATAAACTCGTAGTGACCATACCTAGTCCTGAAAGCAGTTTTAGGTATGTTTTCTTCCTGTACCTTCAATTGATGGTACCTGAACGTAAATCTATCTTAGAGAAATACCTAGCTCCCTGAAGTTGATCAAAAAGATCATCAATCCTAGGTAATGGGTATCGATTCTTAATGGTAACCTTATTCAATTCCCTATAATCGATACACATTCGCATCGAACCATCCTTCTTTTTCACGAACAGCACAGGTGCTCCCCAAGGGGATGAACTAGGTTGTATGAATCCATTGCTTAACAATTCATCTAACTGCTTTTTTAGCTCTAACATTTCTGTGGGTGCTAACCGATAAGGTGCCTTAGCTATTGGTGTAGTTCCAGGAATTAGATGAATTCTAAACTCTACTTCCCTATCGGGTGGTAATCCAGGTAGCTCTTCTGGAAATACATCAGGGTATTCTGAGACTACTGGAATTTCTTTAAGTTCCTTGCTTTTAGTGTTAATGATTATCGAAATCATATACACTATTCCTTGTTTGCGTTCATAACTAGCAACTTTCATTACTGAAATGAACTTCATTGGTTTACGCGGCTTATCTCCTGTTACTAAGATTACTTCTCCTGCTGGGGTATGTATTTCTATGGAATTTTTATCACAGAGGATTCGAGCATGGTTGGCTACTAACCAATCCATCCCTAACACAACATCAAATCCTGCTAAATTCATAGGTAGAAGATTTGCAGAAAATTTATGGCCTGAGAGTTCTATCTTCCCTTCTTGGAGTACTTTGTCTATATTAATAGAGTTTCCTTCTGCCGTTTCTATCGTAAAAACTTGTCTAAGTTTGGTTAAATGTTGCTTAAGAGCTTGGCAGAATGAAGTATTTATAAAACTTTGGTTTGCACCGGAGTCAAATAATACTTTTGCGTAAACGTCATGTATAAGAAACGTACCAGCTATTACGTCCGGGATCAGGTCTGCCTCTTGTGTTGTCAGCTGGAAGGCCCTGACATTCTTCTTATTAGTTCCTTCAGTGGCTTTTGCCTTGTTGTCAGCTGGCTTTACCAGTTTTGGGCAATCGGGCTTGAAGTGTCCCGTTTCGCCGTAGTTGTAGCAAATTACGGATTTCTTCCTGCATTCCTCCTCTCGGTGCCCTGGTCTTTTGCAGAAATTGCAACTTTCCTTACATTTTCCGAAATGCTTCTTTTTACAATTTCCGCAAAAGGGCGGTATGGAAGATTGCCCGGTCCCCTTTCTCTTGAAAGTACTAGTATTATTAACCCCTCGAAAACCTCGGGTAATCTTTTGGGCCAATTCCTTTTTTCTATTTTCTTCTCTCGTACGCACCAATCCGTCAGTCAAGGTGTTGGCTAATTCGACCGCATCGTCAATTGTGCGGGGTCTCGCAGCTTTAACTATGTCACGAATTTCATTAATTAGTCCCCAAATGTAGCGAGAAATAAGCACCGGTTCTGGCGAAGCCAGAGTTGGCACAATTCTAGCATACTCGAAAAATTTCGAAGTATACCCTCGACAGTCGACGTAATTTATTTGTCATCTGTTCCTTCTCGTAGGTGGGACAAAATTTTCTTTCTACCAATTCCTTAAATTCCTCCCAGCTCATGGCATAAGGCACATCACTTACTTTAGCTTGCAGCACTGTGTTCCACCATTCCAATGCCTTTTTCTTGAAAAGGTGGGATGCATACATCACCCTATCCTCCTCTGCGCCCTTACTTATTTTAATTACTGCTTCGGTCTTTTCCAACCAACGTAGTGCGGCAGTCGCCCCTTCATTGCCTGCAAATTCGACTGGCTTACAAGCAAGAAATTCTTTGTAAGTGCAACCAATCGTTGCCACTTTCATTTTCCTAAGTAATGGGGCTTGAATCACACTATTATTTGTCACACCCTGACTTTTGCGGAAGCGTGATTATGGTGTGACTTTCTTAATACCATTGCATTCAATCATAACAACAACTATATGATAAAACTATAGATTTGTCATCCATTAAATGAGTTTAAAACATAACAACATTGTTTAAAACGTAGACTTCAAACTCAAGTTTTACAAACCATACAAATTGTTTATTAGTCTACTAAGAACTCGTCAAAAGATATTAGATGTAACTAAGGTTTGGAAGGCGTGTCTCGTCCAGGAATAAGACACACTGCACAACCCAAAGACCATGGATGACATCTTTTATTCTCAACATGACTTGAAACTCCAACGCCCGCCAGATCCATACTTAGTAATCACCAACACTTAGTATATTGCAATCAATGACAATTCATCATGTAATCATGTATTCATTATTCTTCATGAAACTTTTCTATCCTTCCAAGTCTCTCAGACTAAACTTCCCAGTCTCTCAGACTGAACTCCCTAGTCTCTCAAACTACCCTTCCCAGTCTCTCAGACTGAACTCCCTAGTCTCTCAGACTGCACTTCCCAGTCTCTCAGACTGCACTTCCCAGTCTCTCAGACTGAATCATAAGCATAAACTTTGAAATGTGTTTCGTGACTTTTGTTTGTAAAAATGTTTGTTTCCTGGATCTGGGCGTTCTTTGTATGCAATGAAAACATGTTTGTAAAAACATTTTTGTGAGATCCCTAATGATTGTAGTCTAGACTCGAGAAGGAATCCTAGTTCGTTACAATCGAAGCTCTGATACCAAGCTGTCACACCCTGACTTTTGCGGAAGCGTGACTATGGTGTGATTTTCTTAATACCATTGCATTCAATCATAATAACAACTATATGATAAAACCATAGATTTGTCATCCATTAAATGAGTTTAAAACATAACAACATTGTTTAAAACGTAGACTTCAAACTCAAGTTTTACAAACCATACAAATTGTTTATGAGTTTACTAAGGACTCGTCAAAATATGTTAGATGTAACTAAGGTTTGGAAGGCGTGTCTCGTCCAGGAATAAGACACACTGCCCAACCCAAAGACCATGGATGACATCTTTTATTCTCAACATGACTTGAAACTCCAACGCCCGCCATATCTATACTTAGTTTCATGAAATACATGTAGTTTGAAAACATCAACAAAAGTTGATCGAGTTCATGTGTTTAGTATGTGTGCACAAATCATCCTTGAAAACCTTTGAATGTATGTATGTACTTGTAAACTGGTATGAAGCAACAAGGAAAAACAGATCAATTAATGAGTAGCTAATAGATTAATAAAAGTGACATGGCATAGGAAGAACTCAATCCTGTATGCGTATTTCGTACCGGCCCCTCCGGCGGAACGACATAGTCACCACACGCGGCCAACTCGCAGGCCCATGGGTGGGGCTTGCAACACCCAATATATCTATCACTCATGCCCCTCGGTCCTTATACAAGGATTAATGGTCTCAAGTTAATCGCCTACCCATTCACGTGATCTAGCAGTACCTTTCCTTAGCTAATCATACCATTGTAATTGTTTGTAAGCAGTATGTAACATGTATTTCACCCCCGAAGTTATAAAACTGAAAACAGTAAGAGAAAAGAGGGACATGAACTCACAGTTTTGCGTTCCTTGTATCTGATGTAACTCAAAGCTTCCTCTAGAACGCACGACTACCTACATGCGTACTACGGTCCATTAGACGAGCGGGTCGTGCCTTGACTTGGTAATGATTAGTGTCTTTGAGTTATGTTTTCAAAGTGTCATCAATGTTATTCCAAATATATAATTATTTGATAAAATAATAAATATCTTAACTTTAAATTATATTTAATTTTGGAATAATCGCTAAACAATATTTTTGTAATCATACTTCTCATGTATTTAAACATGTATATCCTCCCCAAGGATGGGTATATTGTATTTGTATACTTGTCATGTATTGGCGTCGTATTTCGGCGTGTATTGTCTTCAATAAGTATCCAATATATATTTCTAAAATATATATTTCAAGAAGTATTCCTTAGAAAAATTATTCCGAATTTTTCTTTTGGCAAAAATATTTGTAGTTCCAAAACAATATATTTTCAAGTCTCACTTAGAAAATATTTATAAACTTATTTTATCCAAAAATAATGTATTACGAGTTTACCCGAGAAAATATATATTTTTCCAAAAATCATATATCTTCTAAAAATTCCAAGAAAATATATTTTTACTTCCAAAATAATATATTTTCTCCTTGTCGAAAATATGATATAACTTGGTAATATTTACAAAAATCATATTTTCATTTCTTGTGTCCAAAATATTATTCACCAAAAATATACTTATAAATGTATTTTCCGGAATATTTTGTAAGTTACATTCTTTCGTTCGGTTTTCCAATATTGTGCGTGTAACTTCTGTATTTATTCCTTGAGATCTTCGGTAATATTTTGGATTGTAAATTCTTGGTATTTGTTAAGTTATATTATTTCAAACCCTAAACTAATACACAAAGTATACAAATAATCACACACATCATGTCTTTAATGTATATATATATTCTAAATACATATTTACCCATTTTTATTTGCAAAAACCAACCTCCAATACTTGTGTTTTTGTAACAAAAATTATGGCAAAGTTTATATTGAAAACCATAGTTAAAATACACTTGTAAATATTTGTTAGAAAATATTTTTTCTAAGTGTTTATATTTTTAGAAAATTTTGCCATAGTTTCCCCTAAAGATGGAGGTGTCCATGCTATCAAAGCATATCATTTTCTTTTTAAAATCATCATAAACAATCAACAATCAATTCAACACTTACCAAGTGCCAAAATCAAGTAATTTACCCATCAACATGAACTTGAACTTTCATAAGAACTTGTGGTAACTTGGTAGTGTGTTTAGTGAGTTTAGTTATCCTTTAAAATGTGTTTACTTCTTTAAAAACTTCATCCTTGAAGAAGTTGGATGTTTACAACTTCAAAACACATTTTCTTAAAATGCTTCTTTATGTAATCTTTTTGTTACACAAGTGTTTCTACACTTGTTTATCCCTCAAAAATAGTGTTTGTTTATGTAAAAACCAAGTCTATGTAAATCTTGTTATTTAACTTAGTTTCTTGGGAAAACTATTTTACAAATCATCCACTTACAAGACTTGTATTTTGTCTAAATCATCATCACATATTAAAACAAATTTCATCATTCAAGTTCATGTATACACAAAGTATGATCATCTTGGTCTTTCACAAGATCATCATCTTAACTTACTAGATCATGTGTTTAATCATAATCTAGTAGGTTTCATATGATGTCTAACACCATAAACACAAACAATCAATCATCAAGAAGCAAAACAACACTAAACAATATGTATTCTTATGGTTTTAAGCTTTATGTGAAAGATTATGTTCTTATTCTCTAGTGTTCTTCATAATAATCAACATGAATTTTCTTTTAACCACTAATATAAGATGAACAATGGAGTGTATGAATTTCTTACCACTAGCTCAAGGCTAGGGATGATTCAAGAGGATAAATGAAGTGGATAAAAGCAAACGGTGAAGGTCCTTCAACTTCTGAAAGCTCCAAGCTTCCTAACTTAGCTCCTTACACCACTAGATCACCTTGGAATGTATGGAAAGTGGTTGAAAAATGAAGTTGATGGTGAGGGATGTTGGGCCGTAAGCTTTAGAGGGGGGGGGGGGGGGTGGGGGAGGAGTTTATGGTGAGTTGAAGATGATGAATGTGATGAAGGTTCAAGACTAAAGGTTAATATAAAGTGTCTTCCAACAAGTCTTAATCTTTTGGTTAATGTGTTCATCAAGTACAAGACATATCTAATAAAATATACCAAGAAAATCATGTGTGGGCCACCCTTGTCTAACTGTATGGTTAGGGGGGGGGGGGGGTCTTGGTTAGGTTGTAATTTTGAGTTAGATCATAAGGTTGAAATCTAAGTGCTTAGTTAGGTTGTTTAGTTGTTAGGTTTTTTATATAGTGTGGTAGGGTGTTCGGGGATCACAACTAGCTTAGAAACATTAAAACAATGTTTCTAGTAAAATTTTAGTGTTTCGGGTAGTGTCCGGTTGTTCGGTTAGATACCGGTTCGTTAAAGTGTCAAGCGATACCGTTTAGTGTTCTTTATGTACCATTTTGTGATACTTTTAATTCCCGACACTTAGGAAAGCATTCAGGACCATTTAGTCATGTTTCTGCATAATATTAGCATGTTAAAACGCTGATTTTTGCTGAATTGTGCTGAATTCTGCACTTTATGTGAGTTTTAGGCACTTTCTGGCACTTAAACTATTTCCTAGAAAAGCAGTTTTGTGGTCCTTACTTCCCTACACACCATACTAATGTAGTACTTGGTTTCTGGCCCATACTGGGTCTCAAAACACTGTCTGTCTATATACTGAACCTTGTCAGCATTTTTCTGAGTTATCCATTAACTGTGCTAGCTGTGCTTTGTGCATCATTTATGCCAATATGTTTACATGCAGTCAATGATGTGTCATTTGCAATATGTGATGCACATGTAAGTATAATGCAGTAATCAGAAAGCAATTTAAGTCATAAATTGTAAATCAGCACAATCATTAAGCACTAATCATCATTTAATAATTGTACGGATGCATGCAAATTTGACAGTTGTCACATTCTCCCCCTGCTAAGAAAATTTCATCCTCGAAATTTGTAATACCTTAACTCCTTATGGTTACATCATGCGTGTATGTATATGAATAGTGCTGAGGTAGATAACCACAAAACCGAATCAAGTTTTATTCACATCAGGTGAATCCAAGGTTGTTTTACAACAACAGGGACCCAGTGGTTAAAAGGTATGTGTTCTAGCATTTGATGTCAAAGGACACGAGATGTATAGATGTATAATCTAGTGTAACTCAGTTAACAGGGGTGTAACAAAGGAGTTTTGACCAATGGATTCTCAAACAATCGGTCACAATATGCCAACGAGTTTTCCTAAACCATAGCATCCGCTATATGACTCAAAATCAACAACTCAAATGTGATAGTAACATGAAAGTGATATGTCAACTTTCGAATAAATAAATGGTAAGGTTTAGTGTGTTGACATTCTTGAATTGCGAAAATACACCGAATGGAACACAAGAGAATCTGGTGTATTATTGTCTTAGTTCGTAGTTGCATTCGGAATGTTTAAATGACAAGTCAAACAAAAGTATGTGTAGTTTTGGGTGAAACGGTTGACCATGATTAGCACAAGCTACAAATTTGTATTGACACCACAAGGTGTCGTAATGACATAATTCAATAATAGTGGTGACTGAACAAGTTCACCGTGTTTGAAATCAAATGAAATTATACTGAGACAATCTGAAGATTTGATTTACACAATATCATAGAGTTTCCAATTGATTACGGAACATCAAAGAGTCACTGTTTCTGATCGAAGATGGAAAAGTATTAAGTACCGCAAGGCATTCGATCGACACTGAAAGAGCCGTTAGGAGGTACGCTGAAATATAAAATGAATGCATGTACCATTGCCTTAACACACAACTGTATTGAGACTGCTTTAATTGTGATAAACAAAATGGATTTAGAGCAAGTCAATAAATAAGCAATTAAACCCGTGTATGAGGTGCGTAACCAAATTAGCGCAAGCTTCAATTTTATGAAAGTATCATCGTAAGGTATTGAAATCAATAAACGATTTAGTAGAGCCGTAGACCAATCAAGTCTACTATGACTCGAAACAAAAGAACCTTTGCAAAAATGTTTGAATATGATGCTCTCAATACATCATATGGCGTCTTAAATTGAATATGCGAAATGGATAAGTTCATGCAATTGAACTTGGTAACCTGACAATAAACGAATGTATCAACAAGGGAATCTCAGCATGGCTACGAAGATAAACCATGAATGTAACTTGAAAGAAAAGAAGTTTCAAGAAAGTGTGTTGACTTGATAGCAAAGGAGCCAACAATCACAATAATGTAGGTTATTCGGATCACAAATCAATAATTAGATTTAGCAACATAATATTTGAACTTCAATGAGGCGTTTATTCGAAATGAAACCGCATGCGTAGCAAATGGTGCATGCGTAACCTATAAGTTTTCAAGTAATGAAACTTTGAGTATTTGCTATAATGAAGTAATGACCAAGTATCGAAGCAAATGTGTGTTCGTTCTCAGTGAAGAAAATTAACGCGATGCAACTACCATTAAGGGGGAGTAGACATGCAAACATTTACTCACTAGAAGCAAAAGTGCATATTTTAACAAAAGAAATTTGAGTACCTTCTGTTTGGTTAACTGAAATAGCATATATGTCAGGATAATGGGGCTTGCTTGAGTTAACAGGTGTGGTTCCTAAGCAACCTTCACGAGTTTTGACCTGGGTTCACAAAGGTCCTAAGTACATGTTTTCTAGGTTCTCAAAGTTTTGTATTCTGTGTAAAACTGTTTTGTGCATCGTGTAGGAGACACCATTTTTGTGTACGTTTAAAACAAGTTATTGTCCCACAAATTCCCCGGTATACTTTCTTCCTGAATTCACAACTAATGACACTCGATCATTGATCAGTCGTGAAATAGTAGTTGGATCCTCACAGTTAGTTAAATAAGTAATTCGTTAATCCTTAGCAAGTGTCACCGACTCTTGTTGGTTAGCTCGTTCAGCTCCTGGTAGTTTGATGTTCGTACGAAAGCTATCGTCCTTCTTCTTAAAGAGCAAAGCTGGGTTACCCAAAGCGGGAAACTTGGTCTGTTATCTTCCTTCTCTATCAACTACTGAAGCTACACTATCAATCCTTGCATCTCTGAAGGTGTAAGTCGCTAAGGTGCATTAACAGCAGGCGCGGCGCCCGAAATCAAATCGATGCGAAATTCGACTTGTCATCGAGGAGATACTTCTGGCAAGTCTTTGGGGAAGACTTCAGGATATTCTCTTGTCACAGGGATATCTTCGAGTTTTTGGTTCTTCGGCTTTCTTGTCCACGACATGAGCCCGGAAAAACATAACATCCGTTACGCAACAACTTTTGTGCCTTCAAGCAATTTGGAAGCTGTAGGGGCGTAGTCTGCTTACCTCCATGAATCATGATTGTTTCTTCATTTGCCATCGGGGTTCGGGTAATAATTTCCGCTTGATTGCTCGACAACCAATCCATCCCAATTACCACGTCGAAGCTTCCCTTAAGCTAGTTCTATCGAGTACTGGATATCTATCTTACTTACTACTAAAACAAGTATATTCTGAAGCTAAAATTTGACAACAATGTCAAATAGCACAGACGCACAACATTGACTACTATGAGACGTACCGATGGCCATGTTTGGATCCTGGCGTGCTTCCCTAGCTCCGGTGTTAGACATTTTTCCCATGATCTTGTTTAGTCTCCCTTGTGCAATCTTTCCTAAAGTGCCCCATGTCACCGCAGTTATAACACCCTTGACCTCTCTTTCCATGTTTCGTCTCATGCCAACACGTCTCCTTGCAGTGCCCCACTTTGCCACAGTTGTCCAACTTTCCATTTTTACATCGCCCGGTATGATGACGTCGACACTTATCGCATTTAGGTAGTTTACCCATGTACTCTTTTCCCTTTTTTGGCCTTGTTGTTGTTATTTGTCTGAGTACCCTGCTTGAAGTTTTCGAACTTTCTCTTGTTATCTCCAGCTGACTCCACATGAGTCTCCTTTTTCTCCTCAGAGGTTGAAAATCTTCCTAGTCTAATCGCTTCTTCAGTGAGCGCCACACTCAAATCAATAGCTGCGTTAATTGTTGGAGGTTTAGATGTTGTTACCAGGCTTAGAATCTGAGGTGCCAATCCCCCTATGAAACGTTCGATCTTTTTAAATTCCGGTTCTACCATGTAGGGGACAACACGAGACAGATCCTGGAATTCCTGCACGTACTCAGCTATCTTTGGACCTTCCATCTTCAAGTTCCAGAACTCAGTTTCCAACTTCTGGACTTCTGCTCTCGAACAGTACTTCTTATGCATTAGTTCTTTCAGTTCGTCCCATGTCAAAGCATACGCAGCAGCCTCGCCCAACGTCTAAACCTGGAGGTTCCACCATGACAGAGCCCCATCTTGAAGCAGTCCGGAAATGTACGTGACCTGATGCTCTGGGGCACATTTGCTCAACCGCAAAACAGAATCCGTCTTCTCAACCCAGCGCACGAAGGCTAAGGCACCCCCAGTGCCGTCGAAATCCAGGGGCTTGTAGCCCAAGAACTACTTGTAGGTGCAGCCTGCGATATAAGCAACATCATTCACGAGAGGCATTAGCAAAGCACACTTGGAAATGTCCAAACGTTCTTGTAATGTGTCTTAAGTAACTAAACATTACCGTTGGGTGGGTTATTTCCTGTGGTACCTCCGCTGCGCTCGGAGCGAAGGGCCTCGTGCTGTGCGATGGCCTGTGAGATGCGCCCTTGTATTTCCGCTTCTGTCATCAGAAAAGGGGTGTTGGTATCGGTGTTTCTTTGAATCGACATCTTCCTAGAAGAAGACCGGTTAGGTCAGGTCTTATTAAGGACACGAGCACACAAGCCTCTACTTAGCGAATAAGACCTCAGAGGTGTATTTACATACGAATATAAGCAACCATATAACGGCACCATTATAGTACAACTTGTAGATGGGAACATATATAATGAGAACACAACAAGCAAGCATGTAGCATCACAATTATAGCACACGCATTCAGATTAACAACGTGCTTAGTGAGGGCATGGCGACTGAGTTTTCATTAGTCATTGACCACAAAGTATTGTTATATGTTTAATGGGGAATATGAGGATTGGGCTTTCATTATTTTTCGACCACCATCACATTGTCTACAAAGCGTATCACATCAAAAGGGATACAGGGTCACCCTACCCTCGTCCAATAAGTCTATCAGTGTTCTAAAAATTACGTTGTCAAAAGTGGTCTTCAAAAGTCTCCACAATCTCAGCTCATTAGTAGTGTCTTTTCCCATAAGTAATGTAATCCGCTTAAAACCAAAAGCCAGGTATCCTAGTGTCTGAGGTGGAGGAGGGAAGAAAAGTAAACTGATTAACATGTGTGAGCTCCTCCTCGAGCTTGTATATACGTCGAAGTAATTAACTGGTCTGCTGAGCATCAAAACTTGGGAAAGGTGTAGTAGCAGTAGGTGAGAGTGCAAAAGGAGACAGCGATGAATGTGGAGGATCAAAGTATACTGTCAATAGACAGGGTGGAGGACGTAATGTCAGCTCAAGCTCCAAAACTCCATAACTCAAAACCTCAAACTGTATCTGAAGTAACAGGGGCAACTCATCCCGTGTGTAGCTTCCATAATGTGAGGGGTCTGAAATCAGCATAGGGCATGATAGGAACCATTGAAATGGCTCGTCCAGAGGTGAAGAAATGAACAGTACAGCCTGAGGGATCTGTGGAAAAAGCTACTAATACAAAAAGACCATCATGCATGTGTTGGCCAAAGCTACCTTCCCCTGGATAGGGTGCGGATATGTCTTGAAAGAAAGCAATAGGCAAGCTGGTGTGATGGACGTCAGACTCCACAGGAGGAAAGGAGCAACATCAGCGGGTGCAGGTGCAGGAACAAATGTCCCAACAAAGAGAAGATCATCAGGTGTAGGTACTGGGTCAGGTATAAGGGGTGCAATGTCTGGTAAACCAAAAGAAATAGGGTCATAATCAAGCAAGGGAGCAGGATCAGCAGGTGCAACATCAAGCTGACCCAAAAGGAACTGGAGCTGTCTCAGGAGCAGGCTCTGGATCGTGTGAAGGTGTGGGATCTCGAGCAGGTGATGGTGCAGCAGTCATAGCGGTGTCGTCGTCTGAGTCAGTAGCAAAAAGCGGTAACCTAACCGTCTGTGAAGCTGAAAATGTCACAGACTCAAAGGAGTTTGAAATTGAGTGCATACCAGAATCAGGGGATAGCTTGATAACAGGGGTCTCAAGAAGTGAAGTTAGTAACAACGTTCTCGTCGAACTTTCCATCATCACGAGCATCATCAGGAGGACCATCAATAAACATGTCAACGTTATCATCAACTACTCGTCGAGTAGCCAACCCTCGGAAGGAATGTCCACAGGAGGCGCATCATCGAGGATCGGAGCCATGGTGTGCTCGACATTTGGGTGACCAATGATAAGGTGGTCATGGACTGAAATCAACGAAAAAAGGGATCCTCGCCAGGGGAGCCGTCAGCAAGGGTAAATCATCATCAAAGTCAGGCAGCGCGAACGGTTGGAAGTCATCCTCGTCCTTGGACAGCATGTCAGGATCACTCTCAGTGTCTGACGTATATATCTCCAACGCAGGTGCAATCTCATTATCTGTGGCCATGGTCGTAAGGTCGTCAATGTCTGACAGCTCGCTGTCTGAGGAAGGTGACATGTGTGTCGGTACATAATAATCATAGTAATCACCAACACTTAGTATATTGCAATCAATGACAATTCATCATGAAGTCATGTATTCATTATTCTTCATGAAACTTTTCTATCCTTCCTAGTCTCTCAGACTAAACTTCCCAGTCTCTCAGACTGAACTCCCTAGTCTCTCAAACTACCCTTCCCAGTCTCTCAGACTGAACTCCCTAGTCTCTCAGACTGCACTTCCCAGTCTCTCAGACTGAATCATAAGCATAAACTTTGAAATATGTTTCGTGTCTTTTGTTTGTAAAAATTTTTGTTTCCTGGATCTGGGCGTTCTTTGTATGCAATGAAAACATGTTTGTAAAAACGTTTTTGTGAGATCCCTAATGATTGTAGTCTAGACTCGAGAAGGAATCCTAGTTCGCTACAATCGAAGCTCTGATACCAAGCTGTCACACCCTGACTTTTGCGGAAGCGTGATTATGGTGTGACTTTCTTAATACCATTGCATTCAATCATAATAACAACTATATGATAAAACCATAGATTTGTCATCCATTAAATGAGTTTAAAACATAACAACATTGTTTAAAACGTAGACTTCACACTCAAGTTTTACAAACCATACAAATTGTTTATGAGTTTACTAAGGACTCGTTAAAAGATGTTAGATGTAACTAAGGTTTGGAAGGCGTGTCTCGTCCAGGAATAAGACACACTGCCCAACCCAAAGACCATGGATGACATCTTTTATTCTCAACATGACTTGAAACTCCAACGCCCGCCAGATCCATACTTAGTTTCCTGAAGTACATGTAGTTTGAAAACATCAACAAAAGTTGAGCTAGTTCATGTGTTTAGTATGTGTGCACAAATCATCCTTGAAAACCTTTGTATGTATGTATGTACTTGTAAACTGGTATGAAGCAACAAGGAAAAACAGATCAATTAATGTGTAGCTAATACATTAATAAAAGTGACATGGCATAGGAAGCACTCAATCCTGTATGCGTATTTCGTACCGGCCCCTCCGGCGGAACAACATAGTCACCACATGCGGCCAACTCGCAGGCCCATGGGTGGGGCTCGCAACACCCAATAGATCTATCACTCACGCCCCTCGGTCCTTATACAAGGATTAATGGTCTCAAGTTAATCGCCTACCCATTCACGTGATCTAGCAGTACCTTTCCTTAGCTAATCATACCATTGTAATTGTTTGTAAGCAGTATGTAACATGTATTTCACCCCCGAAGTTATAAAACTGAAAACAGTAAGAGAAAAGGGGGGCATGAACTCACAGTTTTGCGTTCCTTGTATCTGATGTAACTCAAAGCTTCCTCTAGAACGCACGACTACCTACATGCGTACTACGGTCCATTAGACGAGCGGGTCATGCCTTGACTTGGTAATGATTAGTGTCTTTGAGTTATGTTTTCAAAGTGTCATCAATGTTATTCCAAATATATAATTATTTGTTAAAATAATAAATATCTTAACTTTAAATTATATTTAATTTTGGAATAATCGCTAAACAATATTTTTGTAATCATACTTCTCAAGTATTTAAACATGTATATCCTCCCCAAGGATGGGTATATTGTATTTGTATACTTGTCATGTATTGGCGTCGTATTTCGGCGTGTATTGTCTTCAATAAGTATCCAATATATATTTCTAAAATATATATTTCAAGAAGTATTCCTTAGAAAAATTATTCCTAATTTTTCTTTTGGCAAAAATATTTGTAGTTCCAAAACAATATATTTTCAAGTCTCACTTAGAAAATATTTATAAACTTATTTTATCCAAAAATAATGTATTACGAGCTTATCCGATAAAATATATATTTTTCCAAAAATCATATATCTTCTAAAAATTCCAAGAAAATATATTTTACTTCCAAAATAATATATTTTCTCCTTGTCGAACATATGATATAACTTGGTAATATATACAAAAATCATATTTTCATTTCTTGTGTCCAAAATATTATTCACCAAAAATATACTTATAAATGTATTTTCCGGAATATTTTGTAAGTTACATTCTTTCGTTCGGTTTTCCAATATTGTGCGTGTAACTTCTGTATTTATTCCTTGAGATCTTCGGTAATATTCTGGATTGTAAATTCTTGGTATTTGTTAAGTTATATTATTTCAAACCCTAAACTAATACACAAAGTATACAAATAATCACACACATCATGTCTTTAATGTATATATATATATATTCTAAATACATATTTACCCATTTTTTTTTTGCAAAAACCAACCTCCAATACTTGTGTTTTTGTAACAAAAATTATGGCAAAGTTTATATTGAAAACCATAGTTAAAATACACTTGTAAATATTTGTTAGAAAATATTTTTTCTAAGTGTTTATATTTTTAGAAAATTTTGCCATAGTTTCCCCTAAAGATGGAGGTGTCCATGCTATCAAAGCATATCATTTTCTTTTTAAAATCATCATAAACAATCAACAATCAATTCAACACTTACCAAGTGCCAAAATCAAGTAATTTACCCATCAACATGAACTTGAACTTTCATAAGAACTTGTAGTAACTTGGTAGTGTGTTTAGTGAGTTTAGTTATCCTTTAAAATGTGTTTACTTCTTTAAAAACTTCATCCTTGAAGAAGTTGGATGTTTACAACTTCAAAACACATTTTCTAAAAATGCTTCTTTATGTAATCTTTTTGTTACACAAGTGTTTCTACACTTGTTTATCCCTCAAAAATAGTGTTTGTTTATGTAAAAACCAAGTCTATGTAAATCTTGTTATTTAACTTAGTTTCTTGGGAAAACTATTTTACAAATCATCCACTTACAAGACTTGTATTTTGTCTAAATCATCATCACATATTAAAACAAATTTCATCATTCAAGTTCATGTATACACAAAGTATGATCATCTTGGTCTTTCACAAGATCGTCATCTTAACTTACTAGATCATGTGTTTAATCATAATCTAGTAGGTTTCATATGATGTCTAACACCATAAACACAAACAATCAATCATCAAGAAGCAAAACAACACTAAACAATATGTATTCTTATGGTTTTAAGCTTTATGTGAAAGATTTTGTTCTTATTCTCTAGTGTTCTTCATAATAATCAACATGAATTTTCTTTTAACCACTAATATAAGATGAACAATGAAGTATATGAAGTTCTTACCACTAGCTCAAGGCTAGGGATGATTCAAGAGGATAAATGAAGTGGATAAAAGCAAACGGTGAAGTTCCTTCAACTTCTGAAAGCTCCAAGCTTCCTAACTTAGCTCCTTACACCACTAGATCACCTTGGAATGTATGGAAAGTGGTTGAAAAATGAAGTTGATGGTGAGGGATGTTGGGCCGTAAGCTTTAGAGGGGGAGGAGGAGTTTATGGTGAGTTGAAGATGATGAATGTGATGAAGGTTCAAGACTAAAGGTTAATATAAAGTGTCTTCCAACAAGTCTTAATCTTTTGGTTAATGTGTTCATCAAGTACAAGACATATCTAATAAAATATACCAAGAAAATCATGTGTGGGCCACCCTTGTCTAACCGTATGGTTAAGGGGGGGGGGGTCTTGGTTAGGTTTTAATGTTGAGTTAGATCATAAGGTTGAAATCTAAGTGCTTAGTTAGGTTGTTTAGTTGTTAGGTTGTTTATATAGTGTGTTAGGGTGTTCGGGGATCACAACTAGCTCAGAAACATTAAAACAATGTTTCTAGTAAAATTTTAGTGTTTCGGGTAGTGTCCGGTTGTTCGGTTAGATACCGGTTCGTTAAAGTGTCAAGCTATACCGTTTAGTGTTCTTTATGTACCCTTTTGTGACACTTTTAATTCCTGACACTTAGGAAAGCATTCAGGACCATTTGGTCATGTTTCTGCACAATATTTGCCTGTTAAAATGCTGATTTTTGCTGAATTGTGCTGAATTCTGCACTTTATGTGAGCTTTAGGCACTTTCCGGCACTTAAACTATTTCCTAGAAAAGCAGTTTTGTGGTCCTTACTTCCCTACACACCATACTAACGTAGTACTTGGTTTCTGGCCCATACTGGGTCTCAAAACACTATCTGTCTATATACTGAACCTAGTCAGCATTTTTCTGAGTTATCCGTTAACTGTGCTAGCTATGCTTTGTGCATCATTTATGCCAATATGTTTGCATGCAGTCAATGATGTGTCATTTGCTATATGTGATGCACATGTAAGTATAATGCAGTAATCAGAAAGCAATTTAAGTCATAAATTGTAAATCAGCACAGTCATTAAGCACTAATCATCATTTAATAATTGTACGGATGCATGCAAATTTGACAGTTGCCACATTATTATCACCGCCTCCATTCACATTGTTACTGAAATTATCGTCGCGGGTGCGTTTGCTATGGTCAGCTTGGGAAGGTTCAACGGGATTTCTAGCAGCTGCGACGATTGCTGGAATAGCATTGGCTATCCCCTGAGCAATTATGTTCTCAATATCTTGCCTATTGAGAAATTGTTTTTCATTATTTGGGTCAATTTGGTTAACTTCATTTGCCGGTTGGTTTACTGTGTTTTCCATCTAAATAATTAAGAACTTATTTTCACAAAATGGATATCGACTAAGCACAACAGGGCAGTCACAAACACAATTAAGTCAACACATATAGCCAAAATCATCGACATTGCAACACTTAGATTTATATATATATATATATATATATATATATATATCATGTATCCATACAAACCTGGTATTTACAAATATTTTACAGATGTTTTATTTTAGTATTATTATACAATATTTTATTATTATTATTATTAATATTATATATTTATTATTATTATTATTATTATTATTTTTATTTTTATTATTATTTCCATATAGTAATATTATACAAACTGTCTGATAATTATTATCCGTCTTTTCAAAAACGACGCTCCCGCTCGTCGTATTTCCAAGAGATCTTTTCTCCCACGTCTCGAATCCGATTTCCCGCATCTACCAGTTCCTCGCCGTAGTGGCGTAATTCGGAAACGTTCTCCGGGTTCATTGGTGGAAAGGGATTAGGTTCAAACTGGGGAAAGTACACATTGGGGTTATTCATAAGATTTTGAAAATGCCAGTCGCTGGTCCACCATTCTTCCAATTCTCCTGGAAGAAGTTGAGGGTTGACAATTGGGTCCGGGATAGCAGGTTCCAAATTAATAGGAAGTTCTGATTGAGCGGGGAAATTGAAAAGGGTTTCGTCAGCAGGTCCGATGAGGTCACAGTTGGCCAGTTTTCTATCAAGTTCTTCCCAAGGTGGCAATTCTTAGGCTTGTCCAGAGCTCTCCCCTACTTCATTTCCCTTTCCTTTTGGATCCTCTGACTTTTTCACCTTTTGGGCAGCGGGTTTCTTCCTTCGTCCTCGCTTCCAGTTCAGAAGTCTTCTCCTCTTTTTGGGCTTTGGTTTCTCCTGGGGCTGGGCCTGAAATACTAATGGTTCCTCAGTATCTGCCTGATAACCGGATTGGATTCCTGCTGTATCCATATCAGTAGTATGGATTGTAAAATTTCGAAGGGCTTCCGATAGTTCATTCATGCTGTTTAGGCACACATGAAGAAACACCAAAAATCCAAATTAAATTTTATGTATTGTAAATTTAATTTTTCACAGAATCACAAAATGGCAACTTGAATAATTAAGTATTTTTCAAATACTTAATTGGCTTAAATAAGTGGCTATGATACCACCTTTTTCTGTCACGGCCCCCGACCCAGTTTCCCGGTCCGGAAGCCGCGGGACAGAAACCCGTGGTATTGGTGCTTAAGTTAGCAGAGGAAATTTTAACAGGATCGTTAAAACTGAAAACACCCATTTATTTTATTTAGAAATTCGGGACAAACCCCGTAACTTACAATAAAGGAATTTCACTGAGAAATTCCCTGATTTACAAAACATGTTTATTTATTTACTGAGCCACTTCATTCAAGCTGGAGTGCTACGCGGCACTGTTCCTTGTTCACAGTAAATCACCTGAAACATGTTTAAAAAGATTTGATCAGCGGGGAAATACTGGCGAGTCATTCAATTTGCACAAAATGACACATTGTTATAATTTACAGCATTAAGAGTTTTCACATTTGCCCCTATCTTATAATTAGCTGGTTCAGTTGTCACTCGACCGGATCTATGACTGTGGTCAAACCACTATTGGGTCCTGTCACCCAATAGTGACGTATATCACTAATTAGGCTCGCCCACCTAAAGTGATAAAAACAATAGTAATGTGCATAATACCCCACTTACTGCCAGTAACTTAAGATTAGCAAAGACTTAATCACTGCAAATTATAACTGGAAAACATTTAAGGTTTTACAAAGCAATTTGATAAAAATAGAATGACTCACATTGCAAATTTAGACGGATAGAGTTTGCCTACTGATTAAGCCTGGTAACCTAGTTAAATAATGCAAACGAAACTAGGTTAGTAACTTAATACAACATTTACGATAACTTCACGAAATGAAAACCCTCACGACGAATGACAAAGTATAGCCCGAATTCAGGCAGCACTTAAACATCCATCGGATCTTTTTAAACGATCGAACATTGTATCGTAGCAGTGATCGAGTTATTACCCCGTTATCGTAGCGGCGTTTCAACTCTTTAAACGGAATTTTTTGAGCAGAATAATAGTGATTTTGAAGGAGTTTTACGTGCACAGAAGACTGGCCATGCATCGTTCTATTTATAGCTGAAATTTGAGTTCCTCGCGGCCCGCGTAAGCCTGAAGGAGTGTCCTTCGCGGTCTGCGAGGGTCACTCTAGCTACGGCTAGGGCTGCCGTGTCACACCCTAGGTCTGCCACGTGTATGGCACGTGGCCTTGATCGTTATCCGGAGGATTTCATGGCTGTCGCGCCCCTCGAAGACTGAGGCCAGATCTTTCGCGGCCCGTGACCAAGTAATGAAATTTGATTTTCTTACTTTTTCATAAAGTTTAGGGTTCTATGGTTTCGGGTTGTCACTTACGGAGCGTTGTAGGATATTTTCGTACAGGTCCTTACGTCGATGATCTTTTTGACGATGACGTTGATCTATTTTTGGATGGTCCCCCAACAGATGCTCAGGGTGATGGGGAGGTTGACGATGTTGTTGTGCCGGATGTACCCCCCTCCTGTCATACCTGTTATTGAGATATCTTCTGACTCTAGCTTGCACTTAGTTGCAGACTCCTTTGAGTCTGTGACTTCCTCGGCCATGCAGGCGGCAAGACTTCAGCTCTACGCCACTGATCTAGATGATGACGATGCGATGTCTGCTGCACCGTCATCTCCCATTCGAGTCCCTACACCTCCTCACGTCCCAGAGCATATTCTTGATCCAGACCCTGTTCCGTTTGGTTTTCCTGATATTACACCACTTATCCCTGAGCCGATTTCCGCACCACTTGAGCTTCCACCTGTTGACCCATTTATTCCACCGCCTCCACCTGTTGACGTTGCTCCCCCACCTCCTTTTGTGTCTGATGCTTATCGTACTGATCTCCCAATCGTATTTCTACAGGAGATCCCAGCTCCCCGACCAGGGGAAGGCACCTCGGGACAGCCCCTGATTTTTGACCTGTTCGCTTCAGCAGACTTTCCTCCAATCCCTCGCTCTACACCGTTTACACTAGCTTCATTGGATGAGCCCTTCAGGTGGTTTCCACCCTACTCGATGCCTATCTCTGACCCTTACCATCCCTCGCATCATGTTGGCTACACTCGTGATGAGTTGCTTTTGTCACTACAGTTATAGTTCGAGATTTTGAGTCGTAGAGTTCTCGAGCTGGGGTTCGATAAGGGTGCCAGACGGTCACCTTTCCCCTTTCATCTTGCTTATGTCCCTCCATACTCATCATCAGCTTCATTTGTACCTCCACCTGCTGCTCCCACATCTATACCGGGTTTTGATGCCCGCTTTCTCACCGTTGAGCAGCAGATTAGCCTTTTGATTCGCAGAGTTCATGAGCTCGAGGAGGAGCTCGCCCATGTTCGCAGTTTACTCTTTTTCCCTCCTCCTCCTCCTCCGTCAGCATCGTAGGTTTTTGGTCTTACGCAGGTACTTTACTTTTGGTGAGAACGCTACAATTGAGCCGAGATTACAAAGACATGAAGACCACTTTTTGATTATTGCTTTTGTATATTGACGGACTTATTTGACAAGGGTAGTGTGACCCTATGTCTCTTTTGGTGTGATACACTATGAAAACAACGTAACTTGTGGTTGGTTATTAATGAAAGCTCAATAGTCGTGTTCTCATTAAATACATTGTTAGTTTACATATTCATGCGATGATTATGTTATTGTGTGGCTGATTGTTGTGATGGTTGTTTATGATTATATATATATATACATACGACTCCTAGACAATTATTTATTTACTTAATAAATAAGCCCCAACCTAGCCGACCTTCTTACTAGAAGAACGATGCCACCTCGACGGAATACCGATACCAGCAACACACTACCAAGGACTGAGGTAGAGCTGCAAGAATGCATAACACTAGCCATTGCTCAACACGAGGCCCTCCGCTCCGAACATAGCGGTGGTACCTCTGCGAATAACCCCCAACCGGTAATGTTAAGTCACCTAAGACACATTACAACTTTTTTGGATATTTCCAACTGTGCTTTGTCAATGCTTATTGTGAATTGTGTTGCTTGTGTTACAGGCTGTACCTACAAACAATTCTTGGACTGCAAGCCCCTAAATTTCGATGGCACTAGGGGTGCTGTCGCCTTCGTACGCTGGGTGGAGAAAACTGACTCTGTATTGAGGATGAGCAAATGTGCTCCGGAACAAAGAGTTACGTACATTTCTGGGTTGTTTCTAGATAGAGCGCTTTCGTGGTGGAACCTCCAGGTGCAGACATTGGGTGAAGCTGTCGCATACGCATTAACATGGGATGAACTGAAGGAGTTAATGCGCAAAAGGTATTGCTCGCGAGTGGAGATTCAGATGCTTGAGACGGAATTCTAGAACTTAAAAATGGATGGTCCGAAGGTGGCTGAGTATATCCAGCGATTTCATGATTTGTCGAGAGTTGTCCCTTATCTGGTGGAGCCAGAGTTTAAAAGGATTGAGCGTTTTATCTGGGTATTGGCACCTCAGATTCTGAGCATGCTGACAGCTTCCAAGCCTCCAACTATTTCTAAGGCTATTGACTTAAGTGTGGCGCTTACTGAGGGGGCACTTTGGTTGGGAAAGTTTTCGATTTTTGAAACGAAAAAGAAGGAGACTCAGGTAGATTCGTCAGGAGATAACAAAAGGAAGTTCACTAATTTTAAGAAGAGCACTCGAGTGAACAACAACAAAAATGCCAACAAGCGCATAGATACCAACCCGCCAGCCGAGGTCAGGACTGGCGCTACAAACACCGAACCCAAAGGAAAAGGGTATATGGGCACCCTACCTAAGTGTGACATCTGTCAGCATCATCACACTCGGCGGTGCAGATATGGGAAATGTGAAAACTGTGGCAAGGTGGGACATGCCAGGGAGGCATGCTGGTATGGTACTGGACGTGGAAATGGAGGACAAGGTGGCAATGGAAATCAGACTGGAAATCAAAAACAGGGAGGAAATAGTAATTTTGGTGGAAATGGGATGGGAATCATGGTGGTTATGGGAACCAAGCTGGTAATGGAAATCATGGAGGAAACAATAACAACAATAATCAGGGTGGAAACGAAAATGACAATGGATCTGTGCTGTTTGATACTGGTTCCGATTTTTAGCTTCGTATCCCTAGACTTTAAGAATATACTTGGTTTACTTGCAAGTAAGCTAGACGTTCCGTATTCGATAGAGTTGGCTAAGGCAAAGTTAGTTGAGGTAAACGAAGTAATTAAGGGTTGTACTCTAGAACTTGGAGAGCGCGAATTTTCTATAGACCTTCTACCAGTCGATTTGGGAAGCTTTGATGTCGTAGTCGGGATGGATTGGTTGTCTAACAACCGTGTCAAGATAGTTTGCCATGAAAAGATCATTCGCATTCCGATGGCGAATGAGGAAACGATCGTGATTCATGGAGAGAAGCATGATACACCCTTGCGGGTCATCAATTGTATGAAAGCGCAGAAGTGTCTACGTAAAGGATGCGTTGCCTTTTTAGCTCATGTTGTGGATAAGAAAGCCGAATATTGAAGATATCCCAGTGGTGAGGGATTATCCTGAGGTCTTCCCCGAAGACTTGCCAGGATTACCTCCTTAAACACAAGTCGAATTCCACATTGACTTGGTACCAGGCGCCTTATCTACTTGCGCCATCCGAAGACTAGCCAAGGCACCTTATCTACTTGCGCCATCCGAGATGCAAGAGTTATCCACGCAGCTTCAGGAGTTATTGGACAAGGGATTTATAAGGCCGACCTTCTCGCCTTGGGGAGCTCCAGTGCTATTCGTTAAGAAGAAGGATGGTAGCTTTCGAATGTGCATCAACTACCGGGAGCTGAATAAGTTAACTATCAAGAATCGGTATCCCTTGCCGAGGATTGATGATTTATTCGACCAACTGCAAGGATCAAGCTACTACTCCAAGATTGATCTTCGATCGGGTTATCATCAGTTGCGGATCCAAGAGGAGAGCATACCAAAGACCGCATTCAGAACTCGTTATGGACACTATGAGTTCCTCGTGATACCGTTCGGATTGACTAATGCACCGCCAGTGTTTATGGATTTGATGAATCGTGTGTGCAAGCCATACCTCGATAAATTTATGATCGTATTTATCGACGATATTCTGATTTACTCGCGGACTAGCACGAGCAACATCTCAGAGCCATTCTTGAGCTACTAAAGAAGGAAAAGCTCTACGCTAAGTTCTCAAAGTGCGAATTTTGGATTTGAGAGGTACAGTTCCTCGGTCATGTGGTAAATGAGAATGGTATTCATGTGGATCCCACAAAGATTGAGGCAATCAAGAACTGGGAATCTCCGAAGACACCGACTGAGATTCGATCATTTTTGGGATTAGCGGGCTATTACCGCAGGTTTATCGAGAATTTCTCCAAGATAGCTCAACCGCTGACATCCCTTACTCAGAAAGACAAGAAGTACGACTGGGGAGACAAGCAAGAAGAAGCCTTCCAACTGCTCAAGAACAAGCTATGCGATGCACCAATACTATCCCTACCCGAAGGCACGGAAGACTTCGTGGTATATTGCGACACTTCGCGGCAGGGATTGGGTTGCGTGCTCATGCAATGCCAAAAGGTTATCGCCTATGCTTCACGCCAACTGAAAGTACATGAGAAGAAATATACCACCCACGATCTGGAGCTAGGTGCAGTGGTATTTGCCTTCAAGATTTGGTGACATTGTCTGTATGGTACTCGATGTACTATCTTCACGGATCACAAGAGTCTGCAACACATATTTGATCAAAAGGAACTTAATATGCAACAGCGACGATGGGTTGAGTTGCTGATTGATTATGACTGCGAAATCAAGTATCACACTGGAAAGGAAAATGTGGTAGCAGACGCCTTAAGTCAAAAGGAAAGGGTTAAGCCCATAAAAGTTCGAGCTTTAGAAATGACGATTCAGACGAATCTCACTTCACGTATACGTGATGCACAACAAGAACCTCTTAAGAAGGAAAACCTTAAGGCTGAATATCTCCGAGGAATGGAGAAGAAGTTAGTGCCAAATGAGGAAGGAACCTTATACTTCATGGGACGCATTTGGGTTCCGCTCTATGGCGGTATTCAAGAGGTTATCTTTGATGAAGCTCACAAGTCGAGGTACTCGATCCACCCAGGATCGGACAAGATGTACCAAGATCTGAAAGATTATTACTGTAACACCTGTGTCTCCACGGCCATCAAACAAATACCAAGCCAATGAAATATTGTATTTCATAATTTGGACTTGTATAAATATGTGTATCTTTTGCACATATCAACTCTTGTTCGATTTCAAGCTCTAAATCGCTTTCTGGAAGGTTATACATGCTCTGATGCGTAAATATAACCAGTTTAATCCAACGAACACTCTGGAATAGTGAAATAGGCTTAACATACCTTAAATAACCTTTACATAACTTAGATATAAGTTTTGGAAGGTTTGGTATGGTGAAATCAAAGTTTAATCGCTTACAGGGACTAAAGTTGACAAACTGCGAAAGTATGTCAATTTGAACTGTAACGAACATTCCGGAACATAACCATAAGTTAAACACACCTTAAATATCCTTTTCATAGCTTAGAAATAGGCTTTGAGGGGTTTGGTGTGCTAAAATAAACTTTTGGAACATTCAGGGACTAAAAGTGTCAAAAAGTGCACAAGTTTGCATTTTCGCGCATAACTTACGTTCTGAATACATCCGGACATCCAAAAATTTATGTAAGCATGACTACATTATATTTTAGTGTTCGCCTTAAGAAAATCCATTCGTCACGTCATTTGGATCGTTTTTCGCGCTTGTGCGCATTCCGTCGTAATTAAGCGAACATCGCGTTCGTACGGCTAAACGAACCGACATCCGAGATATTTTTGAGCACATTTTAAGTTCCCTATACTTTAACTTCATTTTAGAGCTTTGAAATGGGGTTAACGGGCCTTAAACGTGTCAAAAATGGCCTAAATACAGTTCAGGGACCAAAACTGTAATTCTGCCAAACTGCACCATACGATGCGTATGGTATATATACCATACGATGCGTATGGGGTCTCCAGACCAGGTGCATTGTATTAACAGCCTGTTTGCAGCTGTTTTGCACTCCTAATCTCTCTTCCACATGTTGATACCTTATGGTGGGTGGCCAATTAACCTACCATAAGCTTCCGACACTTGTACGGGTGAGATCAAGGCACGTTTCCCGATAAACGATCCTAACGGTGGTGCATTTACTATAAATACCCATCCATACTCAACACAAAAACCCACTAGAATCTGATTGAGGAGCTCTAAGTTGAAGCCTTCGCTTCATACCTGAGCTATTCGATCACGATTAGCATTCGGGGACCCTTCGTAAGTATTCTTTCGTTCTTTTCCTTATTTTACTGCTTTTCGAGTCAGAAAGTCAAACTTTGTTTGACTTTCAGCGTTGACCAGTAATGGTCAATGCGAAGTTCGTTTGAACTTCGCAACGTGAGTGTAATCACGTTGGTCATAGTCCCTTGGGACTATGCCCACTGATTACCACATTGTCTAGAGTCGTAGGGTAGGCGATCTAATAAATCGCCTATACCTTCGAACTCGACCCATTTGGTCGATCTTTAGGATCCGACCAAATACATTAGGTGACCATAGTAGGTAGGGAATAACCTTCCGAGGTTATACCCTATGGTCACATTGTTTAAGTAGTTGTATGATAGGTAGTTTATATGCCTTAGGTAAATTACCAGAATACCCTTTTCATGTATAATTGGTAATTAAGCATATGTAACCTAAACCTTTGTCACATAACTGATTATGTAACATGATTAGGCATATAACACTTGTCATAGGGCTAGTTAGGCGGTCCAAACGCGTTTCACGCGAACGACGCGTTAAAGTAACATAAGCTACCTAAACGGGTCGTAATGGGTCGATAAGACTTAGGTTAAGTTTCATTTAGTATGTAGGCTTTGTTAAACCATATCACATGAGTTCCTACACTCATTTGGTTTACAAACCCTCATGCTACCCAGTCTTCCGATTTAGGTCCGGTTTATTAATGTAGTTACCTATATTAGGTGCCGTTTGATATTCCGCGATCTCTAGCATTGCTTGGTGGTTATCCTAGGACTTCTGAGCAATCTCAAGTGTGAGTACATAGACCCCTCTTTTACTGTTTTCCAAACTGTTTTGGGGTGGAACACATGTGCCTACTTGTTACTTTCGTGCTTTCCTGTTTTCACATCATATACTGGTTATGTTCATTAGTACACTATTAGTACATTGATTTACATGACTTTTCTGCTTTGTATGTTAACTTAGCATACTTAGTACATTGTTTTACATTACATTTTGTTGCATATGCTCATCCAGTATATGAACACTTTGACATATTACCCAATGCATTTGACAATTGATTTGACATAGACATTTCGGCATAGACATTTTAACATGATTGACATTTGATCATGCATTTCCCACAAAACATAACTTTGATTTAAACCAAGTTTTACTTCAATACTTTGTTTTTGTGCATATGGTTTAGTTGAGACCTTTCACTTGCCATACATGACATATTTGACATAGACATTTGACATGGATATTTGACATAGACATTTGACATGGATATTTGACATAGACATTTGACATGGATATTTGACATAGACATTTTGACATGATTTACATCTTGACATGAACATTTTACATTGTTTGGTTTGGTTTGATTAAGTGATTAAGTAACGATGCGTGTGTAATATGATACAAGCATGGTGGATACGCCGCTGGTACTTCCTATATATAAGTGTTTGTATGGTATTACATGTCGTAACGTTATTTGAATCATTTCAGTTTGAGACATAGAACATTTTATACAAATAACATACTTTTCACAAGACATTGATTTATAAACAACTCATCTTATACAAACTCATTTTATATGGTTATTCATTTAACCATACATTATTTATACATATCATCTGATCTTATCGATTTTCAAATGATTTACAAAACAAAGCAAATAACAAGGTTCATGACTAAACATTTTCTCAAACATAAGTCATGAAACCTATTTTCACAAAACCTATGTATCTCACCGGCATTTTTATGCTGACGTACCATATTTTCACATGTGTTTTTCAGGAACTGTTGCATAAGATGATCAAGATACATATAGGCAGACTTGGGCTTTAGTGACAATAAAAGATGCAGACTAGTTAATTATGTTGTATTTCCATGTTTGTTTAGACATTGTAACACTTATATTGAATAAAACGAAACTTTAATTTCCAAGGTTGTGAAACATTAATTCTGTTACAACACTCCCCGACGTTTCCGCCACGTTTTGTATGTTCCACGTGGTCGGGGTGTGACAGAAAAGATGGTATCAGAGCTTATGGTTATAGGGAATTAGGTTATTAGTAATGCTTTGACCTAGTCTATAACCTTCTTAGGACCCTAACGCGAGTTTACTTGCGTTTAGTCATAAAACAATACCGTCACCTATCCTTAGGCGACTACCACAACAAGAACTTAAATTTCAAAACCGCTTCGAAAACTAATCATCTGTTCTAGGATGATTGATTACTAGGTTTTGAACCCTCTATTGTAAGGTTTTGAACTCTCTATTATAAGGTTTTGAACCCTTTGAGTTTTCAAAATCTCGTCAAGGTTTTGGGTTTTAAATAATGTGAACACGTGCAAACTGGAAGGGTGAATGCCTGTATTCTGGGTTTTCTGTCTAGGCAAGCACTTCGTATACATCTCATCAGACGCGAGACCAGTTGTGCTTACCTGGGAGTTCTTGGGATGAGTGTTCACTTATAGGCGAGCATGTCTTCATGATACATTATTTTTGACTCATCTACTTTGATTAGTCACTGTGTGTCGTTTGTTGCTTTGTAGTAACAAACAAATGACCACTATCCTTGCTTTCTTCAGATTTGTTTCATCTCATTCTTTTCGTCTAGTTCTCTCACTCGTTTCCTTTCATGTTTCCTCTTTTAGAATGCCTCCTCGACGCGAGAACCAGATAGCGACTGCCGAGCTGGCAGAAATCATTGCGCAACAAATGGCTGCTCAATTCCCAAACCTCTTTGCTCTATGGAATCAAGCCAACAACAACAACAATGGTCCATGCAATTTCAAGAGTTTTAACTCGGCAAAACCACTCAAGTTTAGTGGTTCTGAGGGAGCGACCGGGCTTCTTCAATGGTTCGAGAGCATTGAGAATACTTTCCGCCACGTGCAGTGTCCTGACAATCGCAAGGTCGAGTTTGCTTCGAGTGTGTTCCAGAAGAGAGCCCTTACGTGGTGGAACGGGGTTATGAGGGATCGTGGTGCAGAGGTTGCTCTAGCACAGACATGGGCCGAACTTAGGGCTCTCATGATGAAGGAGTTTTGTCCTCGTCACGAGATCAGAGCTTTGGAAAGGGAATTTGATGATCTTAAGCAGGATAGCGGTGAGCATCGAGCCTACACGGACCGTTATGAGGAGTTAAGTCTGTTATGCCCAAACATGGTCACGCCTTTGGATAAGGCAATCGAAAAGTACATTGATGGCCTTCCCGACTCAATACAAGACATTTTGACTGGTAGCAACCCTACTACTGTTAGGCAGGCCATTGAGCTATCTGCAACCTTGACTGAATCGCAGATCAGGAAACGTAAGCTTTTCCGTAAGGGTGACAAGAAACTGGTCGAGGAATCGAAACCAATCGAGGAATCAAAGACCATGGATGAACAGACTGGATCCTCTAAGAAGTCAAAGAAGCGAAAGGCTTCTCAGAACTTCGCCGTGGTCGCTCACAATGATCAAGCCGTCCCCAACCAACCAGCTCAACCCTCTGCTAGGAAACCCTACAACGGAACTGCACCCTTGTGCAACCAATGTGGCCTACATCATCATGCTGGTGTAAAGTGCCGCATATGCCAAGTTTGCGGACTTATAGGACATGCAGCGAGGGTTTGCCCAACAGCAGCAGCACCAAATCAGATTAACAACAATCCTGCTCAAGCTCGTTTCCCACTGGGATCTTGCTACAACTGTGGCGAGATGGGCCATTTTAGTAGGAATTGCCCAAGACTTGCTAATGCAAATCTAGCGCAGGGATGAGTATCTGATCGACAGAAGATAACGCTGTTTGGAAAATAATCGAGCTTTGTGTATTATTTTCTTTTGTTGTCACGATCCATGAAACGGTTGTTGTTATCATTGTTTATAAATAAATCTTTTATTTACATCGCAATGTATTTATGTGATTGTATGTATAAACAACATATCCTCTACAATACCGACAATCAAGGAACCATATTCCTTGAAGAACAGACTACCCCCAAATTTCTTCCATTGTATAATCTCTTGCGTTTCCACGAAAATCCTAAGTACCCGTTTCTTCCAAGAGAAACGATGTACGAGGCGCCAAGTTAATGGCAATCAATAACAAGAAAATAACAATTAAACAATTATGTGGTTATGTGCTTATGTGTTATCTTTTATGTGTCAAGTGATTCAAATTATGTTATCAAAATCCTCGTAGAATCTTACATATCCTTGTGCAAGAGATTCATAGTAGGATACCCAAAAGGTACTACCTAAAATCCTTAATGGACTTCTACGCTGTAGTTAAAGTCCCTTGGATTATAAGGTACTACTTCGTAATTAGGCCTCTTTAATGGTCTAGTTAAACAGATTGATCCAAAAATCTGGTTAGGGATATCATATGATGATATAGCTGAAAGGACCCTATGGTAGTCTAGTCACCGTCATCACTAGTTCGACATCCTTCCCCACAACATTATAAAACAAACTGTGCGGACTGTGCAAGGAATTACGTAATTATGGATGCATACATAATTATGGAATTTAGTGCACGGAAATCACAGCAAGTTCTATCATGTATCTAGAGTTAACCCTATTCATTTCCAATTCTGATGAAGCATCCGTTGAGGAAAAATGAACTAGCTATTCATTTTTCACTTCTGAAGAATATCCGTTGAGGAAATGAATATCCGTTGTTTATCTTTTCATTTCCATTCTGAAGAATAACCGTTGAGAAAAATGAATTATCCATTCATTTTCGTTCTGAAGAATATCCGTTGAGGAAATGAATATCCGTTGTTTATCTTTTCATTTCCATTCTGAAGAATAACCGTTGAGAAAAATGAATTATCCATTCATTTTCGTTCTGAAGAATATCCGTTGAGGAAATGAATATCCGTTGTTTATCTTTTCATTTCCATTCTGAAGAATAACCGTTGAGAAAAAAATGAATTATCCATTCATTTTCATTCTGAAGAATATCCGTTGAGGAAATGAATATCCGTTGTGTAATTTTTCATTTCCATTCTGAAGAATAACCGTTGAGGAAAATGAATTATCCATTCATTTTCGTTCTGAAGAATATCCGTTGAGGAAATGAATATCCGTTGCGTAGTCTTTCATTTCCAACTCTGAGGAAATAACCGTTGAAAATGACCCCGTTAGTTCATTTTCGTTTCTGAAGATTTATCCGTTGAGGAAATGAATATCCGTTGTGTAGTCTTTCATTTCCAACTCTGAGGAAATAACCGTTGAAAATGACCCCGTTAGTTCATTTTCGTTTCTGAAGATTTATCCGTTGAGGAAATGAATATCCGTTGTGTAGTCTTTCATTTCCAACTCTGAGGAAATAACCGTTGAAAATGACCCCGTTAGTTCATTTTCGTTTCTGAAGATTTATCCGTTGAGGAAATGAATATCCGTTGCGTAGTCTTTCATTTCCAACTCTGAGGAAATAACCGTTGAAAATGACCCCGTTAGTTCATTTTCGTTTCTGAAGATTTATCCGTTGAGGAAATGAATATCCGTTGTGTAGTCTTTCATTTCCATTCTGAAGAATAACCGTTGAGGAAAATGAATTATCCATTCATTTTCGTTCTGAAGAATATCCGTTGAGGAAATGAATATCCGTTGCGTAGTCTTTCATTTCCAACTCTGAGGAAATAACCGTTGAAAATGACCCCGTTAGTTCATTTTCGTTTCTGAAGATTTATCCGTTGAGGAAATGAATATCCGTTGTGTAGTCTTTCATTTCCAACTCTGAGGAAATAACCGTTGAAAATGACCCCGTTAGTTCATTTTCGTTTCTGAAGATTTATCCGTTGAGGAAATGAATATCCGTTGTGTAGTCTTTCATTTCCAACTCTGAGGAAATAACCGTTGAAAATGACTCCGTTAGTTCATTTTCGTTTCTGAAGATTTATCCGTTGGGGAAATGAATATCCGTTTGTCTGTCCTTCATTTCCGTACCTGAGGAAACAACCGTTGAAAATGACTCCGTTATTTCATTTTCGTTTCTGAAGATTATCCGTTGAGGAAATGAATATCCGTTGATTTTTCTTTCATTTCAAATTCTGAAGAACAAACCGTTGAGGAAAATGACCCCGTTTGTTCATTTTCGTTCTGAAGAATATCCGTTGAGAGAAATGAATATCCGTGGATTATTCCTTCATTCTCATTTCTGACGAAGAATCCGTTGAGAAAGAATGAATCATCCATTCATTCTCACTTCTGAAGAATATTCGTTGAGGGAAATCTATATCCGTTTAGTTAATTCCTTATTTTCCATTTCCGAAGAACCCGTTGAAGAAAATGACTCTGTTCGTTCATTTTCGCTTCTGAAAAATATCCGTTGAGGAAAATAATCAGATTTTTTGCTTTACATATCTTTGATGACTATTTGACACAAAGTCATAGACAGACTCCTACGAATAAATTTCGGGACGAAATTTCCTAAAGTAGGGGAGACTGTAACACCTGTGTCTCCACGGCCATCAAACAAATACCAAGCCAATGAAATATTGTATTTCATAATTTGGACTTGTATAAATATGTGTATCTTTTGCACATATCAACTCTTGTTCGATTTCAAGCTCTAAATCGCTTTCTGGAAGGTTATACACGCTCTGATGCGTAAATATAACCAGTTTAATCCAACGAACACTCTGGAATAGTGAAATAGGCTTAACATACCTTAAATAACCTTTACATAACTTAGATATAAGTTTTGGAAGGTTTGGTATGGTGAAATCAAAGTTTAATCGCTTACAGGGACTAAAGTTGACAAACTGCGAAAGTATGTCAATTTGAACTGTAACGAACATTCCGGAACATAACCATAAGTTAAACACACCTTAAATATCCTTTGCATAGCTTAGAAATAGGCTTTGAGGGGTTTGGTGTGCTAAAATAAACTTTTGGAACATTCAGGGACTAAAAGTGTCAAAAAGTGCACAAGTTTGCATTTTCGCGCATAACTTACGTTCTGAATACATCCGGACATCCAAAAATTTATGTAAGCATGACTACATTATATTTTAGTGTTCGCCTTAAGAAAATCCATTCGTCACGTCATTTGGATCGTTTTTCGCGCTTGTGCGCATTCCGTCGTAATTAAGCGAACATCGCGTTCGTACGGCTAAACGAACCGACATCCGAGATATTTTTGAGCACATTTTAAGTTCCCTATACTTTAACTTCATTTTAGAGCTTTGAAATGGGGTTAACGGGCCTTAAACGTGTCAAAAATGGCCTAAATACAGTTCAGGGACCAAAACTGTAATTCTGCCAAACTGCACCATACGATGCGTATGGTATATATACCATACGATGCGTATGGGGTCTCCAGACCAGGTGCATTGTATTAACAGCCTGTTTGCAGCTGTTTTGCACTCCTAATCTCTCTTCCACATGTTGATACCTTATGGTGGGTGGCCAATTAACCTACCATAAGCTTCCGACACTTGTACGGGTGAGATCAAGGCACGTTTCCCGATAAACGATCCTAACGGTGGTGCATTTACTATAAATACCCATCCATACTCAACACAAAAACCCACTAGAATCTGATTGAGGAGCTCTAAGTTGAAGCCTTCGCTTCATACCTGAGCTATTCGATCACGATTAGCATTCGGGGACCCTTCGTAAGTATTCTTTCGTTCTTTTCCTTATTTTACTGCTTTTCGAGTCAGAAAGTCAAACTTTGTTTGACTTTCAGCGTTGACCAGTAATGGTCAATGCGAAGTTCGTTTGAACTTCGCAACGTGAGTGTAATCACGTTGGTCATAGTCCCTTGGGACTATGCCCACTGATTACCACGTTGTCTAGAGTCGTAGGGTAGGCGATCTAATAAATCGCCTATACCTTCGAACTCGACCCATTTGGTCGATCTTTAGGATCCGACCAAATACATTAGGTGACCATAGTAGGTAGGGAATAACCTTCCGAGGTTATACCCTATGGTCACATCGTTTAAGTAGTTGTATGATAGGTAGTTTATATGCCTTAGGTAAATTACCAGAATACCCTTTTCATGTATAATTGGTAATTAAGCATATGTAACCTAAACCTTTGTCACATAACTGATTATGTAACATGATTAGGCATATAACACTTGTCATAGGGCTAGTTAGGCGGTCCAAACGCGTTTCACGCGAACGACGCGTTAAAGTAACATAAGCTACCTAAACGGGTCGTAATGGGTCGATAAGACTTAGGTTAAGTTTCATTTAGTATGTAGGCTTTGTTAAACCATATCACATGAGTTCCTACACTCATTTGGTTTACAAACCCTCATGCTACCCAGTCTTCCGATTTAGGTCCGGTTTATTAATGTAGTTACCTATATTAGGTGCCGTTTGATATTCCGCGATCTCTAGCATTGCTTGGTGGTTATCCTAGGACTTCTGAGCAATCTCAAGTGTGAGTACATAGACCCCTCTTTTACTGTTTTCCAAACTGTTTTGGGGTGGAACACATGTGCCTACTTGTTACTTTCGTGCTTTCCTGTTTTCACATCATATACTGGTTATGTTCATTAGTACACTATTAGTACATTGATTTACATGACTTTTCTGCTTTGTATGTTAACTTAGCATACTTAGTACATTGTTTTACATTACATTTTGTTGCATATGCTCATCCAGTATATGAACACTTTGACATATTACCCAATGCATTTGACAATTGATTTGACATAGACATTTCGGCATAGACATTTTAACATGATTGACATTTGATCATGCATTTCCCACAAAACATAACTTTGATTTAAACCAAGTTTTACTTCAATACTTTGTTTTTGTGCATATGGTTTAGTTGAGACCTTTCACTTGCCATACATGACATATTTGACATAGACATTTGACATGGATATTTGACATAGACATTTGACATGGATATTTGACATAGACATTTGACATGGATATTTGACATAGACATTTTGACATGATTTACATCTTGACATGAACATTTTACATTGTTTGGTTTGGTTTGATTAAGTGATTAAGTAACGATGCGTGTGTAATATGATACAAGCATGGTGGATACGCCGCTGGTACTTCCTATATATAAGTGTTTGTATGGTATTACATGTCGTAACGTTATTTGAATCATTTCAGTTTGAGACATAGAACATTTTATACAAATAACATACTTTTCACAAGACATTGATTTATAAACAACTCATCTTATACAAACTCATTTTATATGGTTATTCATTTAACCATACATTATTTATACATATCATCTGATCTTATCGATTTTCAAATGATTTACAAAACAAAGCAAATAACAAGGTTCATGACTAAACATTTTCTCAAACATAAGTCATGAAACCTATTTTCACAAAACCTATGTATCTCACCGGCATTTTTATGCTGACGTACCATATTTTCACATGTGTTTTTCAGGAACTGTTGCATAAGATGATCAAGATACATATAGGCAGACTTGGGCTTTAGTGACAATAAAAGATGCAGACTAGTTAATTATGTTGTATTTCCATGTTTGTTTAGACATTGTAACACTTATATTGAATAAAACGAAACTTTAATTTCCAAGGTTGTGAAACATTAATTCTGTTACAACACTCCCCGACGTTTCCGCCACGTTTTGTATGTTCCACGTGGTCGGGGTGTGACAATTACTGGTGGCCAAAACTCAAGAGTGACGTTGCTATTTATATTAGAAAGTGCCTAACCTGTGCTAAGGTTAAGACTGAGTATCAGAAACCTTCAGGTCTTTTGCAACAGCCTAAAATACCCATGTGGAAGTGGGAGCAAATTTCGATGGACTTCATAACAAAATTACCCAGGACTCCTAGAGGACATGATATGATATGGGTAATAGTGGATCGGTTGACAAAGTCTGCACACTTCCTACCGATACGAGAGAAAGATAGCCTGGGAAGCTAGCTGAGCTTTACCTCAAGGAGATAGTAGCACGTCATGGAGTGCCTATCTCGATAATATCTGATAGAGATGGACGATTTATATCAAGGATTTGGCAATCCTTTCAAGAGGCCATTGGATCTCAGTTGAATCTGAGTACGGCTTTTCACCCGCAGACAGACGGATAGAGTGAACGAACCATACAAACACTGGAAGACATGCTTCGTGCATGTGTGATGGATTTGGGTGGCAGTTGGGATACTCATCTAACTCTAGTTGAGTTTTCCTACAACAGCTACCATACGAGCATTCAAGCCACACCGTTCGAAGCTCTTTATGGCCGTAAGTGCCGCTCACCGTCGTGTTGGGCAGATACTCGAGATAGATAGATGGTTGGTCCCGATCTGGTTCAAGAAACAACAGACAAGATCATGCAGATCCGAGAGCGCATCAAGGCGGCTCGTGATCAACAAAAGAGCTACGCAGATCAAAGACGAAAACCTTTGGAATTCGAGGTAGGAGACATGGTTTTGTTGAAGGTCTCACCTTGGAAAGGTGTAGCACGATTCGGGAAACGTGACAAGTTAAATCCACGTTACATTGGGCCATTCAAGATTTTGGAAAGGGTTGGTACCGTCGCATACAAGTTAAAATTACCAGAAGAACTACACGGTGTACATGATACATTTCATGTATCAAACCTGAAGAAAAGCCCAACTCATGAGACAGTTATCATCCCTGCGGATGAAGTGCATATCGACGACACTCTCCAATTCACTGAGGAACCCGTTGAGGTTACAGACTGGAAAGTCAACAAGACTCGGAGGAGTCGTGTTAAGCTTGTCAAGGTTCGCTGGAATTCAAGCCACGACCCAGAGTTTACTTGGGAGCGTGAAGATCGAATGAAATCAAAGTATACACACTTGTTCCCATGGAAACCTCCATTTTTAAGGGGAAATTATGGCAAAATTTGTGTAGAATTTAAACACTTAGAAAAATATTTTAAAACAAGTGTTTACAAGTAAATTTTAATCAAGGTTTTCATATAAAAAATTGCCATAATTTTTGTTACAAATATTACAAATATTGGAGGTTGATTTTTGATAAATAAAAGTGACTAAGTATATATTTAGGAAAATATATATTTAGATGTCACACTTGTGTGCTACTTGTATATTATGTGTATTAGTTATATTACTTTAGGACTTGAAAATAATATAACTTATCAAAATACCCAAACTTGTAATACAAAATATTACCAAAAAATTCCAAGAAAACAAATATATAATTTATACCTAAAAATTGGACAAACCGAACAAGGAATATGGACGATATATATATATATATATATATATTCCGGAATTAAATTCATATATATATATATATATATATATATATATATTGACAAATGAGTTAAACGGAATTTTGGAAACCAAAGAAACGAAAAATATGATTTTTACAATTATTACAAAGTATATCATATCTTATCAAGTAGAAAATATATTATTTTTTAGTAGAGAAAATATATATATTTTCTTGAACAATTAGAAGATATATTATTTTTGAAGAAAATATATGTTTTCTTAAACAAACTAAAAATATATTATGTTGGGTGAAAAATGGAATTATAAATATTTTCTAAGTTAATCTTGAAAATATATTATTTTTGAGGTTTATATGAAAATATAATTATATTTGCCAAGGAAGACTTATAGATAATTTTCTATAAAAGTTTTCTTAAAATGCATATATTTTAAGAATATAAATTGGTGAATTTTTATTTGATTAAAAATATTATTCCGGAAAATTAAATACAAGATTAAGTAATAAAATACTTAATAAATACAAGAAAATACGTATTCCCGTACGTACAAATACACACCGGAATACGCCAACAATACTTGGCAAAATAAACAAGTCTAGAAATACACAAGTACAAGTACACCCATACTTGGGAGAATATACATGTATAAATACATAATATACCAAGTTAAAATATATTATTTTAACAAATATTCCAATAACTAATAAATATAATTTAAGTTAAAATATTATTATTTTAACCAATAATTATATACTTTGGAATAATATAAAATACATCAAAGACGTAACTCAAGGATACCAAATCTTAACAAAATAAGTCATAACACATAAGACTAAGAGTCGTTGCACGACCTAGCCGTCTAATAAACCATAGCACGTGTGTAGGTAGTTGCACGACTTCAGGACATGACCTTTGAGTTACACCAGGCAACAGGACGCAAGATTGTGAGTTCATGTCCCCCTTTTCTTTTAACTGTTTTCAGTTTTACAACTTCGGGGGTGAAATACATGTTACAAACATTTCAATGTTTACAAATGGTATAGTTAGCTAAGGAATGAACTGTTAGATCATGTGAATGGGTAGGCGTTAACTTAAGACCATTAATCCTTGTATAAGGACCGAGGGCATGAGTGATAGATCTATTTGGGCGTTGCGATCCCCACCCATGGGCCCGCGAGTTGGCCGCATGTGGTGACTATGTCGTTCCAGCCGGGTGGCCCGGTACGAAATACGCAAAGGGTTGAGCCTTCCTGCACCATTACACACACATTAATGACCTTGCAAATCATTAATTGATCTGTTCATAGACGCTTTCATACCGGTTTACAAGATACATACAAATGTTTACAAGATTATTCGTGCATACGTTCAAACACATGAACTCGCTCAACTTTTGTTGATGTTTTCAAATTACATGTATTTCAGGAAATTGATATGGATTGGCGGGCGTTTAAAGTTTTCAAGATGTGTCTACAAGAAACGATGTCATCCCGTTTTGAAGGGTTTGAATTGTGTATTTTATCTTTGATAAGATACATGAATCAAAGCCTCGTTTTATTAGTGTCTTTTGTTAAAGTCCTTTATAGAACTTAAAACATTTGGTTGGTTTGTATGTAACTTGAAGTCTGTGGTTGGTATTAAAACAATGTGGTTTGTATTATTTTGAATCGTACCAATGGATGAACATCGTGGTTTTAATCATATAGTTGTTTGTTATAATTGAATGCAATGATATTAAGCAAGTCACACATCATACGCTTCCGCAAAAGTCAGGGTGTGACAATAATAAAATGATGTCAGATGCTAATAAAATGATAAAATGACTGATGTTTGACTGATGTCGGATGATAATAAAATGATGTCGGAATATATTGGGGGAGATGATCAGATATGCAATTAGAGATGGTGGAAGATGATCAGAGATACATTAGAGATGATGGGAGATGATCAGAGATACATTAGAGATGATGGGAGATGATCAGAGATACATTAGAGATGATGGGAGATGATCAGAGATGGAGTTAGTGATGATGGGAGATGATCAGAAATGCAAGGCAATCTTCAACAGAAATTCAAATTTCTTGAAGAACACGAAGAACACGATGAAGAACCTGATGAAGAACCCAAAGAACTCAATGAAGATCTTCAACAAAAAATGCAGAATTTCTTGAATATTTGATATCTAAATGGCTCTGATACCAATTGTAAGTCCCGAAAATCCGGATCAAACAACGATATCAAAGAATCACCAAAAATAGGCGGAATCCAAACTTGATGATCTTCAAGATATCAAGAACGAGAAGAAGAAAGATGAAAGATTTGTTGATTCAAATGCTTAATCTTGCATACAAAAGTGTTTGTCTAATACAAGATTTTAAAACAAGGAGAACCAACCTCTTGCTCCTAATTATTATTTCCTACTTATAGTGAGGGTATAAGGTGCACTCCCCCTAAACCATAGGCCCATTATCACCTAAGCCCACTCTAATACCCTCACTTTCTAGAAGCTTGGTTCACATTCTACTAATCCATAAACCTATAGGGCCTAACAAGAACCTTATGTTCAACAAATCCAACATTAATGTATTTATCTTCCATGAAATATAAATGAAATATAAACATTCAAGAACTTTAACACTAATATTTTGTATGTATCAAGAAGCAAAATTAGATCTAAAAGGGCTAACAAACGAGAAGCAAAAAAGAAGCTAAATCAAGAATCAAAAGATAGGTCTAAGAAGCTAAATCAAGAATCAAAAAAGTACCTGGTCGGAGGAGAAGAGGGAGGTCGCCAGAAAACTGGTCGGAGGAGGAGGAGCGGTGATGTCTGGGAGAGGCTGATGTTTTAAGCGTATATGAGGGAGGAGTATATTAGGGTTTTTGTGAAAATGTTTTAAGAAGGGGTCCATAGCTTATTTTTTAAGATGAAAAAAACTGAGTTCAGATCAGCTTAAAAGAAAAACAAACAGTCTTCAAGAGTAACGTCTACGCACCTACAGACATCAGCTCCCTTGAAGATGTTTGAAGAAAAAACAAACACCTCCTTAGAATCATTAGAATCACTAGTAGTTTGTTAAGATTTGGACTTTACCTATTGCTAACTTGCACTAGCTAGGCTTTGCTAACATAAGTTGATTACTGGCTTTGTAACATGAGCCGACTGATAACATACATTATGCTATTTTGTCTTTTGTCATAAGTTTCGTTTTACTCACTGCATTTTACTATAATTTTCTTTTTTCTTATTTTTTTTCTTTTTTAATCACTTTTAGGGTGGAGGGTATGGTTCAATCACTCTTGGGTGTTTGAGTTATTCTCTAGCCAATAATATTATGCCATGTCAAGTCCCCATTTCACTCCCCATTTTGCACCCAATCACTAGGTATGGTTCAATCACTCTAGGGTGTTTGAGTTATATATTTTTTATTTCTAGAAATTATAAATTATGCATAAATAAATAAAACATATTTTAAACTAAATAAAAGTACTTCTAATTAAAAAAACACATTACATACTTAAAACTAGAAAATTAAACCATAATAAACCTAATATTTAGAAATTGCATGGCCAATTATATTTTTTTTGCGATATCTCGTTTCCGCGCTAGAATAAACGGCAACATCTCGGGTGAAGCATGGTCGTGTGGCTTAGTAAATGTCTCCAAATCCCGATCATACAAAAGTTGTTTCACCGCCTCGCGTTGTTCCGCCACTAACGCTATAGTGCCTTCCTCGCGTTTCTTTCTTATATTCGTCAACTCTATCGCCCGTGCTTTTTTTTTCTTCTTTCATAAGAGTGTATTACGCGAGCTTCTCTGTCAAAGCCGTTTTGCTATCGGTTGTTGATGTTGCGGGCCTCTTTTCTTTCTTTTTTTGTCTTGTTGGTGAGGGGTCTACGTTTATATCCGGTATCTCGCTATTGAACTCAGTTCCCGGTGTACCCGTAGTTCCCGGTGTACCCGTATTGTAGTTATCCGAATCGGACGACCTTCTTTTTTTCCTAAACTTCCACTATCTTCACCCAACAATGGTACCGGTGCCCATTTGTCATGTTTACGAACAACCTCCCATGCCTCAATATTTTGAAAACCACTCGGATATTTTGATTTGAAATCACTTAAAGCCCTATTCATGACGTCGACGTCGCCACACCCACTACCACGAATACAATCCTACATAGATAACAAATATAAAGTAAAAAATAATTAAACAAAAACAATGTTATGGAAAATATTTTTTAAATGTTCAAAAAAAATGTTACCGCTTGTTGCCAAAGACCGTTGAAGTAGTTTATCTTAGTCAACATAGGCATCCATTTTGAACGTACTTGATGAATTGTTCGAGTACTTCCGCCGACCGTTTTGTTGTAATGGTTGAGAACTTTTTTCCAAAAATTGTCCCATTTTTGTTGGTTTCCTATTATCTTGTTTAACGAACAATGAACCCATGCCTTGGCTAAGGCCTCTTCTTGTTTTTTCGTCCAACTTTGACGCTCCGCCTTGACTCCATTTTGTTTCGGCTCACTTGCTTCACCAATATCATCGTCTTCATCCTCATATTCTTCTTCGTCCTCGCCACTATCTACATCCAAATGTTGTGTTTCGGGGACAACCTCTAAATCTTGGTCTTCATCGTAGATAGGAAGTGGGCGCTCGACATTCTCTCTTGGTGATTGAATTGACGGGGTCCTAAATGCAAATGGATCGAACTCGGTTGTGAAGCTTGGGTGTGAAAATATTTGTGGTGGAAAATTAGGTTAGGTGCTATAAAACCTCGGTTGTGAAGTTTGGGGGTAAAAAAATTGAGGTTGAGAGGTTGGTGAATATCCATGGGAGGTTTGAACTGGTGCACTCGGACCTCTAAAATCACCTTGTCTCGTTTGCGAAACCTTTTTTCTTGAATCCGATCCTCGGCTAGCGGAACCTTTTTTCTTAGGTTCACCTTTGTTTTGTTTATCCATGGTGTTTGTGGGTATAGAAAGAGAGATGTTTTGAAAGAGTTGTGTGTTAAAATGATTAAAAATTGTGGGTTAAATAAAAAAATTTGGGTAACAGTCACATAGAGGGCAACGGTCAAAAATAGTGGGTTAACGGTCAAACAATTGTTCACCCTTTCATCAATCAATCTCGGTGACTATACACCGAAAAAAGGTGTCACCGCTCCTCGCATCTTCATCACCGATTGAGCGGAAATCATTCATCGATCGGTGAATGCCATCCCCGAATGAGGTCACCGAAACCATACCGACTCCCCTTATGTTTAGACATGTTTACAAAATCTTACGATTTGCTTATTTTTTATCCTCGTTTTGGCACAAACTTGCTTATTTTTATCGTCTTTTCGAATTTAATATTTTAACGAGGTGAATAGTACAATTGGTCGAAGCCGAGCCTGACATATTTTTCATCGCATCTACACCTCCGGCCAGCACGCACAATTATTTTGATTGTATGGTTTCCTTCATTCAGAAATTCAACCATATGTATATGCACATGCGTACATATTTAAGGCGTGTTTGGGTCGAACAATTGTAAAAAATACCCATTTGCACCCTTTTTACCTTTCATTGTATGGCGATACCGTAACAAACAAAATCAATATCGATAGACCAACCAAATTACTATCGCACCGCGCGAGGGAAATGCAAAAACAATCGCTACGAAAGCGCGGATTTACTATGACCTAGTTAAACAAAAACATATGAAAAAACATTATTTTTAAAAACATAAACTTCAGGTGTATTAATTATTTTTTTCTTGTGTAATAAAGTAAGTTTGATAGATGGTAGTTGCTACATGTTTTAAATACAAACTATTTTTTATATCACACATTTTATTTATTAATTATATACATTATTTTGTCAATGCAATCTAGTTTTTGACCTAGTAACCTTTATTATATTAATTAACAAAATTAAGCCCCCTCACAATATTATATACTATCAATTTGAAACATCTTAGTGTATATGTGGTTTGTACCACATGTTTATTAGTTTATTTATGTTGTATTGGGTTATATCATGTGTTTAATTTGTAGTATCTATTTTGGGTATTAACTTTGGGTTTTGTTTTGTTTGACTTCAAAAGTATCAATTTGAAACATGTTAGTGTATATGTGGTTTGTACCACATGTTTATTAGTTTGTTTATGTTGTATTGGGTTATACCATGTGCTTAATCTGTAGTATTTGTTTGAGGATTTTTTTTTTTTCTTTTTGAATGGCAAATTTGGATCACTGACGGACTACTAGAGTATCATCGTGCCACCAGCGGAACCACCCGATCATATCCATCTCCACTAGGCATAATGCCTATACACCAATTCAGGAGGAAACTCAATAAATGTTGGGAAAACCCGCTTGTCGGAATCAAACCCAGGACCTATTGGTCCCAAAGCCTTATCCCACCCCCAAGATGCCACTAGGCTATAAAGCCATGGGCTATTTGTTTTGAGTATTAACTTTGGGTTTTGTTTTGTTTGGCTTCATTTTGAAGCCAAACCTCTTTCTCACCAACCGTCTCCCTCTGCCTTTCCTCCACTGCCGCACCACCGCCTGTCCGCTACCGTCGCACCATTGTTTTAATTTTCAAAGACCGCCGCCCCTCTTTTAAATCTGTGGCTGATATGATTGTTCATTACTTGCATCTACAATATATTTTGGACTTTATCTATGTTTCGACAGTACATTTATACGGTTCATACGTTTGTTATTTTTTGTTGAGTTTTTTTTACTGTTTTTGGTTCAGTTGGTTGATATGGTTGCATATGGGTTTTTTTATTATTTTCTTATGGTAAAGGGGTTATTTGTAACCCCTCCATTGTTCTATATTTTTTGTTTCGTGAATCGTGGCATAGTTATCTTATTTGGTTCTTTGGGTTTTGTTTTGTTTGGCTTCATTTTGAAGCCAAACCTCTTTCTCACAACCGTTTCCCTCTGCCTTTCCTCCACTGCCGTACCACCGTCTGTCCGCTACCGCCGCACCATTGTTTTAATTTTCCAAGACCACCGCCCCTCTTTTAAATTTGTGGCTGATATGATTGTCATTACTTGCATCGACGATATATTTGGACTTTATCTATGTTCCGACCGTACATTTATATGGTTCATACGTTTTTTATTTTTTGTTGAGAAGATTGGCTTTATACGTTTGTTTTCACTAAGTTTTTTCGATTGTTTTTGGTTCAGTTGGTTGGTATGGTTGCATATGGGTTTTTTATTATTTTTTATGGTAAAGGGGTTATTTGTAACCCCTCCATTGTTCTATATTTTTGTTTCGTGAATCGTGGCTTAGTTATTTTATGTGCTTCTTTGGTTCATTCAGTTGGCTTATGGCCTTATTTATGTTATAATCTTTCTATCTTTTAATCTTTTTAGTTATATAATTATATATATATATATATATATATATATATTCATTTTAAACGTATTTAGTTTTTTATTATAACTTTTAATGTATATTGTTTTATATAATTTTGAGTATGCTATTGTGATGTATCTATATTTATCTACATCTTGATAAAAAATAATTCGATATTGTGTTGTGAGGGGTAATGTACACATAATCGAAGTATAAACGTACATGTTATCAAAGCTACCATTTCGTTATTCTAATAAGATAGGGTAATGCTTTATGAAGTTCCTAATATACCATTATAAAGTGGTTCTTTCTATCTATGTTGTTTTAATAAAAGCTTTCTTTTAAAATTGGACGGGTCAAATATAATTGACTTTGTTGTTCTTTACTTTGACGAACCAAATCAATACCGCCCGGATAAGTATGGTAGCAGTATAGAGTACATTTTATATATTGTAAGATACAACAAGTGTTGGTGCCGTGACGAATCAAAGTGATACCGTCCTAGCAACATCGTTGTTCTGTCGATTCAACTGAACAACATCGGTATAGGTATAGGTATCAGTACCGTTACTGATTTCGTTTGTATGGTTTTCGACTGATGTAAAACACATGCAAATATCATTTTAGTCCTATTATGACTTTGTTTTTGGGTTTTATCTTTTGGTTGATTTCCAGAGTGCTGATATCATACCAATACTGTAATAAATCAACCTGACACCGACTAAATACCCGCCGCAACACGCAAGAGTATTTTACTAGTTATTGTTTAATTTCTACTTCTTTCTATTGGTCATAACTTAATTTCCCTTTCTTTTTATTGATGTTGGTGTTTGTTTTAGACTTTAATAAATGCATATAGTTTAGTGATACTACACTCATTTGCACTTATATGTAAGTTGGACTTTGTGCATGGAATTGTTATTATTATTGATGACAATTTTAGTTTTGGTATTACACATGCTTATAAAATGTGAATGTATTTACATTTTCGTTACTAATTATATAAAAAAGATAATTACTTTATATCTTAAAACAAAATGTCGGTGGTTGTCACATCTCAGCCACTGCCTTTGCTTTTTTATATATACACTGTTTGAGCTAAAAAAAATCAAATTCAAATGTGGTTTGGTGGTTGTTGCGTCTCATGTTGAAGGAGTCACAAGTTCAACTCTTTCTCCTTCTCTTCTTTTTCAAATGGAGTTAAAATTTCCTTTTTTACGGTTAGTATTTTTTCTCTTTTCAAATGTTTTTAAATTTCTTTTTTCTTAATTGGAGTTTAAATTTTATGTGATCATTATTACTCCTGAGTCAAAACTTACTAAAACTAATTATTTACATATAATTTAATATTTGTGTACTTATCTTAAAAATAAAAGTTGGTCTCTACACATTTTAATTTGACACCTACACCTCCTATTCTTTAAATAAGTTTAACATTCAGTTCTAATTTTTGGTAATTGATACCTTTGACCCGTCAACCTTTCTTCTTAATAACTTGACGTCTCATTTTATTTAAATTGCTTTTACGACTTTACACCGTAGCGTGTCACACATTAATATATATTTTTTTATCTATGCCTAACTATGATAATGTCTAAATAACTTTTACAATTTTGCATGGTTGTCTAAGTTACCATTACAACTTTACACCGCAACGACAGGGACATTCTCTTTTTTTATCTATGTCAAATGATGTTAATATCACAAACATATCCTGTGTAACAATGTAAAAACGTGTAATTTCACGTGCGGGCATTGCACGTTAATGTCAACATCGTACATTGTAACCGCAATACTTATATAGGTTACACTAAGGTAAATCGAATACGCCGAAACACGTGTTTTCCTATGATTAACACACCGCATAACATACCACCAACTATAAACAACTAAGGTGTCGCAGCCGTAACATGTGATGTATGGCAGTTTTCGCGTACCTGTCGGTTTAAATTCGCGTTTCAATGGAAACGACTAACGTTTGACATACACTTTTTCCTAAACGAGTATAGTCAAATATAATACGTTTTTATCCTTATTTTGTGTACGAAAGCGAGTCGAGTAAAATATAATAGTTTTTCATTCAACGGTGACGTAATATTTTTCAAGTTGGATCAAATATACGGTATAAATTAGAGTTACTTTAACTTTCGACGCCGCCGTCGTTGCGGCGGTTCAAATTCCTAGTTCAAACAAAATAAGATATACATTGGGTTTTTTTATGATTCTTAAAAATCCAAATGGTTATTATATTAGTTAAAAAGTTGATTAATAATTTTCTATACTTGGAGAAGTGTTGCCTATTCATCATACTAATTAGTAATTACACAGATGGTCCATATAATGTACCTAAATTACGTATACAATTATAGGTCCGCTGCAATGCACGGGTTCCTAAAACTCGTAATATAATAAAATGACTTATGAAATGTTAATATTTATCACTATAAAAAGTTATTTATAAACGGTTAACATGTAAAAGTTTGCATATAGTAAATAAGTGAACAAAATTTCACATATCCACTTTATGTTCACGTATTTTAACATGGTTTAGAAATTGCAAACTCAATACAGTTTTTTATAAATAAAGTGGATACGCGGACATCGATACTTTCTATAAAAGTAGAAATCCCGATGACATAAGAAAAGCTGACATGGCAGCCAGAAGGGTTGTCTAACAATGTTTTTTTCTTATGCCATTACTGCATCATAAAACCTAATATATAAAATCAGTTTAAAATCTATCTAAAAGTCTGCCATCCAAAACCTCTGCCCATATCTATACTTTAAAGTCAGCAGAGGTTGAAGGTTCAAGGGATGCGTATATATTAGCAGATGTTTTGTTGCCGGTAATTTCAAATTCAAAATGTCTGGGAATATGTAATTTGCAATTAATGCATGTCACTCACTCACTTCTGTCAATCATCTTCTTATATAAAGATTTTTTTTTCACATTCCTCTCTTCATATTTACACTCTCGTGTTCTCTGCTTTTGTATTTTCAAACCACACTTCCAATGTATCTCTCCCTCAAATCCCCTCTTCTCAATACTCGACATTTGTTCATAAAGGAAAAGATAAAACCGAAGCTCTCTCTGACCCACTTTCAGAACAAATTTTGGGGATATGTCGTTTGCCTTGATGATGGTAATGTAATATATAATTATGTTTGTTTTTGTTTTTGATTTTTCATAATTGTTTTTTATCTGAGTTATGACTAAATGATGATTGTGAGTGATTTGAGCAGATGATGATGATTGTTATACAGTTGTTCCTACTAAATGCAAGAAACTCTCTGCTTCTGCTCTAAGATAAGATTTTATTTAATATTTTATTTAAGATTTTCATATTCATTCGGTTAATCTCCGATTACAGATCTTTGTGCTTCACATAATTGTTCCAGCGTCATTGTTCCAACATCGTTGAAAGTATGTTTTTTTTTGTAATTTTGAATTTTAAATTTGAACCGATCTACTCTAATTCTCGCTTTATATTTCAGCTTAATCACAGATGTTTGAAATTCATACAGTCGTCTGCGGGTTATTTTAGGTTTGTGCATTTTTTTTTAAACTGTTGATAATTTTTATTTTAAACTGTTGATATATTTCACTTCTGTTTTCTTTGAGCGACCAGTGGTAGAAGCATTTGTGGAGCCAGAATGGTTTTAGAATATGTTAATATGGATATTGATAGTATTAAATTAAATACAAAGAAATATTAAACACTTAATATGAATTTATGTTTGTTTATATTAAATGTACACGTTTTTCTCTCCTAGATTATTAAATCTACAGTGAAATTAATCTGGGTTATGACTAAATGATGATTATAAATGATTTGGGCAGATGATGATGACCATTGTTCTACAGTTGTTCCTACTAAACGCAAGAAACTCTCTGCTTCTGCTGTAAGATAAGATTTTATTTAATAGAATATATAAGTAGCTTCAGTTTATTTTTTCCTGCCTTTTTGTATTAAAAGATGCATAAAGTTTGAAATTTTGATGTATAGAATGTGTACATAACATGCATACACTTCTGCAGACTCCGATGATTTAAAGCAGCGCTTTATCAAGCAAGTTGAGGATCAAGTATATGAGGATAGGGCTACTCTTCAAGAGCTGAAGAGGTGTTTTGATGGACTGCATCTTGGTCTGTTCACGAGAGACCAGGTTTCCAGAAACCTGATGGCGATGCCTTCAACTTCCGTTCATGACCTTTGTGTGGTAATATAGAGTCCGGTGATAGAGATGTGGAGTTCATGGCGTTGCTCAAAGATATACATCGAGAGGTTCAGTACTCGATGGAGTTAAAGCTAAAATTTCTTAATTCTTGCTGTTAGATTCTTAAATTTCTTGGTGTTGTTAGATTTTAAAGTTTCGTTGTTCAGTACTCGATGTAATTGTTGATCTTTTAGTGTCATAAATAAAATTTTAATCCTATTAATCTTTGTGAAGCATTTTATTTTTACTAATTTTAGCATGCATAAGTATTATTATATAATTTTTAATATCATCTGAGCATTGCAGATCGATATTGATGTAGATGTGAAATTGTCACTGAGTTTGATTTAGATTATGTTGATGTTGAATTGTGCTTGGACAATTCTTTGAAGAATTATCTGCAAATTACAAAGAATCAATTTCTGTTACTGTATAGATCTGTCAAAGTTAAAGTTTGCCAAAAGAGAACATCTGCTCGAAATCATCGTTTGTTGATGATGAAAGCATAATAATATCTTCAAAACATCAAAAGTCCATTTTTAAAAAATAGGTAAAAAGTCTGTTGATATCTATTTGTTTTTCAAATTGGCTAAAAAGTCATCCACTGCGGAAGGGTATTGTCTGTTCTCATAAGTTCTGTTTAATCTAACGACTGTTGACTTGCCATTATTGCCAACATCTGTTGTTGCCAACATCTGTTGTTGCCTAACAGAGGTTCCCAACATCCGTGTCCGCTGAAGTGGTAGAAGCATGTGTTTACCATGTAGAGTATTGTTGGTCTTTAAATGGAGAGATTTTTTTATTATTTTTTATGCCGGAGGTTTGAAGTTCTATTATTTGGTAAGTCAATAGTTTTTTGAAGAATTTCCTCCTCTCAGTTACAAATACTCAACATCTGCTACTCTAAATGTCTGTCAAAAGTAAACTCTGCCCAAAGAGAACATCTGTTTGAAGTGATCCTCAGCTGATGAAGATAAAGTCTGAAGAAAGTTTGAAGAAGCGAAGGTCTGCTATGGGTCAACAGATCTTAAAGAACAACAGATGATATTCAATAGATGCTGCTCAACAGAGATTTTCAATGTAATAGTGCTTAGGCTAATAGCAGATGTAGGGAGTTTGTTAGGCTATTAGATGTTTTGCATTAAAAGTTGTTATTTTTAAATATAATTTTACATTTTTATATTAAATGTACACGTTTTTTCCTGCTAGATTGTTTAATCTACAGTGAATTGAAATCTGACCTTTGGTCTGTAAGATATTTCACTATATAATATCATTGATTTAGATTATGTTGATGTTGAATTGTGCCTGAACAGATGTTTGGTAAGTCAACAGTTTTTTGAAGAATTTCCTCCTCTCAATTATAAATACTCGACATCTGCTACTCTAAATGTCTGTCAAAGGTAAAGTTTGCGCAAAGAGAACATTTGTTTGAAGTGATCATCTACTGATGAAGACAAAGTCTGGAGAAAGTTTGAAAAAGCAAAGGTCTGCTATGGGTCAACAGATGATATTCAGTAGATGCTGCTCAACAGAGGTTTTCAATGTAATAGTGCTTAGGCTAATGGTAGATGCAGGGAGTTTGTTAGGCTATTATATGTAATTGCAATCTTTATAAAAGCATGATGATGAAAGCATTCTTCTCATTATGTCTGAGTTCGATTTAGATTATGTGGATGTTGAATTATGCCTAAACAGATGTTTCATAAGTCAACAGATGTGAAAATTTTAAAAGACAATTGTTGAAGTTTTGAAATGCGTTTTATGATAAATAATCATTTATAGTGTTTAAAATGCGTCTTATGGTAAATTAAGAGGTTAATTGTAAGTATGATAACCTGTTTTTTTTTAAGGTTTAAAATTTGTCCTTTGGGTTTCTTGATATTTAATTTTATAGTTTTCCCATGAAAACTTATTTTTGAAATGGTTTGTATTATAAGCCGAACCATCGTCGCATCATATTCTTTAACAGTTAAGTTAGTCTCACCATCTATTCAAACATTACCGCCTTCATTGGGTATATAAAATAAATTTATTTGCCTTACATAGGGAAATTGCTTTCATCATTACTGCCTTCATCCATCTACTCAATCATCTTCAAAGTTTTTTGTTTATCAATATCATTACAATCTCTTAGGCTTTCTGTTGGATCGTGTGCGTGACCCTAAATAGTCAGTTAAGGCAGTTCATCATCGTTTACAGAGGCGGAATCAAAGTAAACAACGTCAAAACAACTTGTATCCTTCTAACTTTCTTTCTATTACTGATTGCGAGTCTTTACAATGAATTCTGAGTGAATTTTGACAGCACCTCGACTCTTACACTATGATCAGATTCCGCTCCACTCCTTACAAATGAGAACATCACACACATATATATAGGCGGTCTGATTCCGCTCGAAACAACACAAGCGGAACCCCTATGAACCACTCGAGCGGAATCACTAAGTTACACTTTGGAGCGGAATCACAAACTAAGTCATTTGGAGCGGAATCACCTAGTTGTCTTTTGGAGCAGAATCACAACATATAATCTATAATCCAATTTTCTATTTCCAAGCTCCAATCTAACCTATCTAGACCTAAGACTCGATTAAGACATAGTCAGCAGACATTCAGTGCACCAACAAACTCCCCCTTGGATGTTAACGAAGTCTTCGGCGTCGAATCTTCAGTCTTTGTCTCTTTCCAAATTGTCTTATCATTGTAAAAACTCTCTTTTTACAGATTCAGCATCTCATCCTGGCTCCATCTTTAGTCTCCTCTTTAACTGTTGATCCAGAATGTGAACTCCCCCTTTCACATACTCCCCCTCTCGATAAGCTAGGGCTTTAATTCTGGTTCAAACTTTGACTTTTTCATTGCCATGGGAATTCCTATTACCTGCATATACTCTACCCAAATATAAGATATATGACAATAATAGATTCAATTCAAACTTACCATTTAACTTTCAGTGCTTAGAAATCCACTTAAGTATTCAGGTCCAAGTTAATGACCCTGATTACTCAATTTATCTACCAAGTCCAACTTAATGACCTTGGTTGATTTGAGACAATTCACACTGACATTTTGTTCAACTTTTTCTAAAAATTTACAAGTTTCAAATTAATGAACTTGCTTTAACTTTCCAACTTTCACAAACTTATCATGTTTAGCTCACGACTCATCATCCAGCCCAGAAACTTCCTGCATCTGCTTTCAGCTTTCGAATCCGAAGATCAACTCTCCACTTTGGTTTGTCAAAAATAAAACAGAAGTGTAAAATCTTTTTGGATTTTTAATAAAGTTTCTAAACTAGAAATGAAATACAGAACTAAAATGCAATGAAAGTAAACTATTTACAAACATATTTTTGGTTAAGCGTGTTAGGGAATCATATCAGCTATTCGACAAGTCACAAGTACCGTTAAGCTTTGATTACATACTCAGAATTAAACAATTCGCGTAGATTGTCAATATACTGATCCACTTAAATTCTCACACACATTTCAATCTGTCCAGGATACGGATTTAGTGTTTTAGAGACTTAAACTTATACGTGTGTCCCACCTCTTGAATATACTCCCGTATCCATATCCCAATATTCAGTCTTACAGGTGAGTATACCACAAATGATATCTGTAAGGGGTTAATAAATTATGAAGAATCATGAGAGCTCAGGTCAGAACCATCGTTCAGCAGAGAGATCATGACTCAACTTTTGGGTGTGTCCCCTTTAGAGGATCTTTTTTACAACAGCATTGCTAAGCAATTTTATTGTCTTATCATTTATGCTGAGGGTGATGCTATGTTTCAAGCATTGCGGAAAGTATTATTCGGGGACTAGGTCAGAACTTCCATTCAGCAGAAGTCCCGGAATAATACCCCAGATATCACTGAGTATAAAGACCTAGTATATCAGAAAAAGGAATCTTTCAAACAAGATTTCAGGGGTTACCTATATATCCAAGTAGTGTTCCCCACGAAATAAGCAAGTAAAGATTTAGGTTTATATCCCGAACAAACCTACTAAATGTGCAAAAACCTATCGGCACATCATCAGCGAGACTGTTTAACGCATTTAAACATTCCATTTCTTTAGCATACTGTAACTGTCAAGCCGATGTACTATCATTTTCCCTTTTTACACAAGCTCTTTTCTGGTTTTCTATTGTTTTTGGATTTTGAAAATATCTCATGTTTTTGTATTTTTGTCATTTTTTATTGTTTTTGTATTTTCTGAAAATATTACCCTATACTCCCCCTAAATACCAAAACAAGTAAAAAATCGACAAACCATTGCAGATTGCTTCTCAACATCATCTACAATGTCTCCTTCATCAACGCCAAGAATTTCTTCCAACACAGATAAAAGCTTCATACCATTCAGTTTTAGTAAATACTAAAAACGTGTTTTATCAAATGCTTTGGTATGTAAATCAGCTTTTTGATCGTCAGTGTGGATTTTCTCAATTCGTATCAACTTCTTCTCGAAACAATCATGAATGAAGTGATGACGAATCTCAATGTGTTTCGTTTTAGCGTGATGAACTGGATTTTTAGTATTGTTAATCGCTGCCTCATTATCAACAAAGATAGGGGTGTTTAGAAATTGCAAACCGTAGTCGCGCATCTGTTGCTGGATCCACAAGATCTGAGAGCAGCAACTGCTAGCAGATACATACTCCGCTTCACATGTGGATAGAGCCACAGAGGTCTGCTTTTTGCATTGCCAGGTGACCAATCGTGGTCCGAAAAACTAACACCCTGCTGTTGTTGATTTAGCATTAACTTTGCAGCATCCGAAATCTGAATCGGAATACCCTTCGAGCATAAAATTGCCTTCTCTTGGATACCACAACCCCAATGATGGAGTTCCTTTCAGGTAGCGTAATATCCTTTTCACAATCACCATATGCGATGCTCTCGGGTTAGATTGAAATCTTGCTGCGAGGCAGGTTGGGTACATGATATCGGGTCTTGAAGCTGTCAAATACATCAGCGATCCAATCATGGAACGATACATCGTTTCATCTACCTTCTCTCCGGTGAGATCAGGGTTTATCCCATGATTCGTTGCTAATGGGGTGGAAGCTGGAGTAGAACCTGACATCCCGAATTTCTCCAAGATATCATGAACGTACTTCGTTTGATGTATGAAAATTCCTTTGGGTAGTTGATCAACCTGCAATCCCAAAAAGAATTTCATCTCACCCATCGATGACATTTCGAATTTCTGCTGCATGACTTGTTCAAAATCTTTGCACAAATTTTCATTTGTTGACCCAAATATGATGTCGTCCACATATATCTGAACAATCAGAAGATGTCCGTCGACCTCTTTGGTGAAGAGAGTGGCATCCACTTTTCCACGAATAAAGCTGTTGGCTAGCAAGTGCTGAGACAAAGTCTTGTACCAAGCTCTCGGGGCCTGGTGTAAACCATACAGCGCTTTGTCTAGCAAGTAGACCTTGTCTTTGTGGTTTGGATCGGTGAAGCCCGGTGGCTGACCGACATATACCTCCTCTTTTACCTTCCCATAGAGAAACGCCGATTTCACATCTAGCTGATATACTTTGAAATTTTTCCAAGATGCAAATGCTAGGAAGATTCTGATTGCTTCAAGTTGAGCAACTGGAGCATATACTTCAGTGAAATCTATCCCCTCCTGCTGACTGAAACCCTGGACTACGAGTCGAGCTTTGTTACGTACCACAACTCCTCTATCGTCTCTCTTACACTTGAACACCCACTTGGTGTTTATCTTCCTCTGACCATCAGGTAAGTCTACTAACTTCCACACACTTAACTTCTCAAATTGGCTCAGTTCCTCCTGCATCGCATTGACCCAAGAATCTTCAGTAAGCGCCTCTTTGTAAGTCCTTGGCTCAATCTGCGAAATAAAACAACTTAATGAGAATTCAGTTTGCAAAGGAGCAACTTTTGTATAAAAACATGTAAGCCCTTGATCAAGCTGTCTTCTAGTGCAAACGCCTGACTGCAATTCTCCAATAATCAACTCCTCTGGATGGTATGAAAGAGTTATCGGCATCACTTCGCCTGAAACATCTACATCGACTTCCAGATTAGTAACATTCTGATTTGCACCTTGTTCACTGACTGGGTTTGTTTGACTTGAAATCTGAATTTGCTCCCCCTCAGAATCTGAATCACCATGATCAAATACTGGCATGTTCTCAGATTCTTGATTATCATTCTGTGCCATCTGATTATCTTGAGCAACTTCATTTTGTTGGACATCATCATGTTCACCAGCATTGCTTGGACCTGCTTCATCATCATTTGAAGTTTGTCGTGGTCGTCTTGAATATTCAGCTGGGAACCTTTCCTGCGATTCTTCGTACTCTCTTAGAATATCAACTCGTCAAAGAAATCTTCTTCTTCTTCTAGTTCTTCCATCATGTCAAACGAATCCCACAATTTATCGTAATTAAAACGCCATGAGTCACCGGGGTTCTGAGGCGGCATAGTATACCCCTGACACTCAACATTTGGAGCTTCAATAATCCGCTTCAGATTTGGAACGAAGACTCATCGTAACGGACTTGCATAACCTATGAATATCCCTTCAATACTCTTCGGACCAAACTTTCCAAAAGGCTCTAGAACAGTACAGGGTGACCCAAACGGTTCAAGATACTTCAGATTTGGTTTGCGGTTATTGATCAACTCAAAGCATGTTTTGTTGAATTTCTTGACAGTGAGAACTCTGTTGAGCGTATAGCATGCGGCGGAAACTGCTTCTGCCCAAAAGTTTATCGGTAGCTTTGAATCAGCAAGCATTGTTCTGGCCGTTTCGATTAGTGTCCTGTTATTTCTTTCAGCGACTCCATTCTGCTGCGGAGTGTACGGAGCACTAAACTCATGCAATATACCTCTTTCATCACAATATTCTTCCATCTTGTTCTTCTTGAATTCAGTACCATTATCACTTCTAATTCTTTTGATACGCCTTTGGTACAAATTTTCAATCTTTCTGAACAACGCCATCAAACTGTCAAACGTTTCATCTTTCGATTTCAAGAATGATACCCACGAAAATCTGGAATAATCATCAGTAACCACAAGACAGTAGAGATCCCCTGTAATACTTTTGACGTTTATTGGACCAAACAGATCCATATGTAGTCTCTAACGGTCTGGAAACTGAATTGACTTACTTTTTAGGGTGTGACTTTTTCTTCTGCTTGCCTTTGATACAACTAATGCACTCCCTTTCCAGATGAAAACCTTTAATTTGAACACCCAGAACTAAATCATTATGCACCAAATGATTCATTTTTCTAAGATGTATATGCCCCATCTTCCGGTGCCACAACTGCGATTCTTTCTCCGTTGCTCTAGACACAAAACAATGAGCCTGACCCGTGGTTGTAGTAGCTACGCTCATGTCCAACACGTACAGATCATTGACTCTTGGTGCCTGCATAATAATCCATTCTTCAGGGATAACAAATCCTGGTTTCAAGATCAAACATTCTTTGTCTGTGAAGTGAGTGGTATACATCCTGTCACATATCTGCGAGATACTCAGTAGATTATTCTCCAGCTCAGCAATGTAGTTAACTCTTTCAAATGTAACAATCCCATTGGATAACGTTCCTTCACCAACAATTCTACCACCTTGATTTCCCGCGAATCCCACATAACCACCATTGAAATTTCTAACATCGTACAACAATGCAGTCTTCCCTGTCATATGTCGAGACGCTCCACTATCCATAATCCATCGTGAAATAGCTCTCGGAAGTTCCTGCACATATCACAAATTTATTTTAAAAACACATTTCAATAAAGATGCCGATTCATGCTTCACAATTACCAACTAGGAAGCTCCGGCAAGTCCAAAATTTTTAGTGAGATTTTGATGCTACCCAAGCCTCTTTCGACTTATGTAATTGGACTTTAATGTGAGATTTTGTAGTGTAAAGTGGCAGAAAATTTTTATCATTCATCTTTAAGTTTTCTTCTGATCCAACCTCAACCTTTTTGTATAAGAAAAACTCATCTATTTTAAGTTGACCGGTTGGATGATCTTTCTTTTAAACATTCTTCTTCTCGAGTGGAGTAGAAGATTGTTTCTCCAATTTTTCATAATAATCCAAAGGAACATCCATCTTTACCGGTGTGGTAGAAGACGATTGTTTTTCTGACTCTGAAACCTTTGGTTTAGATGAACTTGGTTTCTTTTCAACCACTTTTGGCTTCCATGTTTGTTGAGATGAAGCAACCCGTTTATAGAATTTGTCATTTTTAGTTACCACATTCTTAACAGGTTCAATTTTGACTTTTGATTTCTCATTTTTCAAAATTTTCTCAACAACCAATGGAGCTTTTCCTTTTGCATCAACCTTCTTTTTATGACTCTCAACAACTTCAGTCTTAGGCTTAAAGTTGGTGCAATTTCTTGCAATGTGACCAACTTTGTTGCATCTAAAGCATGTACGAGTATCAACTACCCGACTTGTGCCTTCAGACTGAGATTGTGAGGCCCTCTCCTCAAAGAACTCTTCATTTGATTTCGAAAAAATCTTTTTCTCTTCATCAAAAAGTGAACTTGAACTGTTCACAAACACTTTCTTCTCAGCAAATTTCTTGTTTTGAAAATTTCTTTTTTGATAACTCTTACCACCCTGATAACCACCCGACCAATTGTTTCGATTGTTATTATAAAAACGTGATGGAACAACAGGCTTTTTGTAGTAAGCTTTATCTTTCTCAAAATTCATTTGTCTCTTTGTTTAACTCAAACTGTTCACTTCTGACAATTCAACTTCAACCAATTTGGAAACATTTGTTAACTTGTTCACATTAACATTCTCAATGGGAAACTCAGAATCCAAAAACAACTTATCAGATCCCAACATCTTGTACATGACAAGAGTAGGTTCATCATTTAAGTTGTCTTTGGACTTTTGTTTTGGAATGTATTTGTCCAAGAAACATTCATCATCTTCAGCTGAATCAGACATCAAAACACTTTCAGCTGTGCTTTTAACAATCTCTGTCTGAACACTATCATCAGATGATGACGAAGAAAATGTCACATCAATTGAATCAGGAAGTTTAACTTCATTCTCATTTTCAAGATTGACCAACCTAGATTGCTTTTTCGAATAATTGTCTAGAACTGGTGGTGGAACTTGATGAAAACCCACCCCGGTTCCATCATAGTATACATCTTCGGCTGCTTTGTTTTTCCCGATGGGTTTGGGAACAATGTGTTGTAAAACAAAGCTTGCAGAGTTGTAACTATTCAATTTCAAATTGATTCTCTCATTCTCAATCTTAGCTTCTTCAAATTGAAGCTTCAACTTACCAATCTCATCCAATTGTTTGTTGATTAATTCTTCTTTAATCCTCAAAACACATTGCAATTGGCAATTTTCTTTGTATGTTTTACCGTTTCTATCATCATTATCTTTAACTGTGCTTTTAAGCTTCTCAAAATTTTCAGTAATCTGACGATTTTCAAGAATTAACCTCTCATTTTCTTTCCTAACATTTTCTAGATCAATTTTATCATTCTCAATTTTGTTAGTTAATTCTTTCAATCGTTCAGTCGAAGCTTTCACCATTTTATCACGATCAAGGATTTGATCCTCAACACTTCTGACTCTTGCAATCAGATCATCAACCTTCTTACCGTTGAGATAAGTGACTGTACTACAAACTTTGCATTCCTTGATGCAATTTTTGCAGTCAACATCACCATTGACTTTCTTACCTGACTCGGTCGTTGACGCGTTTGAACTGACCTGGCTTTTAGACTCAGAAACGGATTTAGAATCTACCTCAAGTGCCTTAGCAGCCAGCACCTTGTCAGCCATCTTTCCCATGTTTTCAGCATTCAACTCCTGTGTCATGTCAATGATTCCATTGTCAATCTTCTTTGTTTTCTCTTTCTCTTCTTTTTCCTTCTCTTCTTTCTCTTTCTCTTCTCCGCTTCCCCACCACTTCCTCTGCCAATAATCATCTTCTTCTTTAAACTCTTTGATTATGGTTTCCAAATCAAGAGTGTTATGATCAATAGCAATGTTTCCCTGGGGGTCGAGATAACATTCCCTGTCTGGATCCCATCTATTTACTCGTTTTGCCTCAGAAAAGATACTAGCTATTCTGATCAATCTGTTCGTGGCCAACAGCTTTCTGTGACCATACTTCTGTTCTTCAGTTCTGTTGTCTTTCCAAGGAACAGGTTCAGATTTTGCCATGAATGCATATCCAACCGCATCCTCCTCAGGTAACAACTCACTCCAGTCGTAACCTTCATCGTCGTGAATTACAGCAAGAGCTCTTGACTTCTCTTTGTTCTCTTCAAGCTGCTTCAATCTTGGCGGCTCTGATTTATTCTGATGATAAATCGCTTTCTTGTAGTAATCTTCTCTGAATGGGTTCTCAGATTCATCAGCATACGCATTTCGACATTCACGCTTAAAGTAACCTTTCTGTTTGCACTTAAAGCACACCACTTTAGACTTGTCAAAGCCTAACTTGGTAGAAGGTCCACCAATAGACTTCCTCCCTGTGATCTCCATAAAACGCTGTGCTCGACGAACTGCACTGGCCATACACCACCTTTTGTCGTTCAGTTCCATCTCCTCAGGATCAATCTGATCATAATCTTCCTTCGTCAGGTTGGTGTTGCCTATCTTCCCTGCTACAAGACTTTCATAAGATTCTAGCACGGATGCTAAGAAAACCATCTGTTGCTTTGTTGACTCCTCGCTGAAGTTTTGAGCGTTCTTTAAGTCTACAGCGATGTTGCATTGAAATAGATTCTTTGCATCAGAATGATTTGCAGATGACGAAGATCCACTGTTAAATCCACTGCTTTGACTCTCTTTGTTTGATGTGTTAACATTTTCGGCAGAAAAAACTGTCTTGGGAGATGTACTCTTTGGCATCATGCTCTTTGGATAATACAAATCCAAGTTCTGCTGATAAGACGAATGATTGACTTTGTAGGCTTTGTTAAAACTATGTTTTACACAACATATGTAAAAATCAGGCCATTTCAACCGCTGAAACTTGTTCAAATCAGAAAAGTATAAGAAGAAATGAGTAGAAATGAGAAAATCCGGTAGAATCAAGCTGTAATGGTATGAACTCCTCGTCCTGAGCTCTGATACCACTTGTTAGACCGTGTGCGTGACCCTAAATAGTCTGTTAAGGCAGTTCATCATCGTTTACAGAGGTGGAATCAAAGTAAACAACGTCAAAACAACTTGTATCCTTCTAACTTTCTTTCTATTACTGATTGCGAGTCTTTACAATGAATTCTGAGTGAATTTTGACAGCACCTCGACTCTTACACTATGATCAGATTCCGCTCCACTCCTTACAAATGAGAACATCACACACATATATATAGGCGGTCTGATTCCGCTCGAAACAACACAAGCGGAACCCCTATGAACCACTCGAGCGGAATCACTAAGTTACACTTTGGAGCGGAATCACAAACTAAGTCATTTGGAGCGGAATCACCTAGTTGTCTTTTGGAGCGGAATCACAACATATAATCTATAATCCAATTTTCTATTTCCAAGCTCCAATCTAACCTATCTAGACCTAAGACTTGATTAAGACATAGTCAGCAGACATTCAGTGCACCAACACTTTCAAACACCCATTTGTTCACCGCAAAATCAAGACACAAACCGAAGCATCGTCACATCATATTCTTTAACAGTAAGTTAGTCTCACTTGACATCTGTTAAAATGTCTCTTTTTATGATTCTCTTGAGATTTTACAATATCAAGAATATTGATTAAAATTTTACTTCGATAACAATGCATGTTATCTAATCCGAAGATTCTTTGTTTTAAATGTCATTGTAGTTACTCTGTGCATCAAAATTATGATCGGTTTTGTAGTTACAAATATGATGTTTGTTTTTAAAAATTTTGGTATATTTATATATAGTAACATCCTTATTTCTGATTTATAAACATTTACATATACAATTATCTTTTTTATTGTAGAACGTATAGATCATAAAATGGAAAACATTGGGTTTCAAATGATCGTTGATGAAATTTTTACAAGGCTCCCTGCAGAAGCTATTGGTCGTTTGAAATGTCTTTCCAAAAATTATCATAGGGAACTGTCAAGTAATGCATTTGAGATGATGCATTCCTGCCGAATTGGAAATTCACTACAAAAGAAACTACTCTCCTTTAAAGACACGTCAATTGTCGTTGACAACATAGTAGCTAGGAATTTGGATGTCGTTACAAGCAAAACCATAAATTTTCCTAACAATGTCCACCCTACATTCTTACGTATTCTATCGTCATTTAATGGGTTGTTGTTAGCTTGTAATGAACGGATTTGCTGTGAACTGATCCTTTGGAATCCAACAACCAGGCGCTATAAGTTTTTGTCCGACGACTACTTTAATAATGGTCACAATCGAAACTCTAATACAGGTGGAATGTATTTTGATGAATCCAATGATCTGAAAGTGCTTCACATCAGATGTTACCGTAATGTGGTTACCGCTCGTGTTTACTCACGACGTCGTGAGTCATGGAGAACAATAAATTTCTTGAGCGTAAATAATTATGGTTCAAGCAGTTATTCATGGTCTCCCGGAATTTATTCCGGCAAAACCATATATTTCATGGTTTCAAATTATTGGTATCCACCAGGTGAGAGGAACATAGTTGCTTTCGATGTTCTTTCTGAGACTTTCAGAATACTTCGTTTTCCCGAGAGTATGGGAGTCAATCTTTGCCAAGGGCATTTTTTGACCATTGCAAAGAAGCTGCATTTGATTGTCATTGGAAAGTCTGATGAGCTAACTGCTGATTTGCTCAAATGTGAAGAAGAAGGCTGGATCAAGGTGTTTGCTTTCAATAATCCTCGTGTAGTTGATTATGTAGATAGGCGCCGAAGGACCAATATAATTGAAAACAACAAGTGGCTGATAACAAGCATTTGGGGGGATATGGTTGAAGTTGATCTGAGCAATAAAGTTTTGAAATACCTCCAACATGTTGACAACTACAATGGTCCGAAAGGAGCATTATTTATCGAGACTACTGTTTCGCCTATCGATTAGAAATTATTATGCTGTACTTTACTGAATAGTGTTTGGTTTTTCGAACTTTCTTTATTATATAGTATTTTTTATACTAATTTTGTGAAGAAGCAAATAGCTTTAGAATGACTCACATCTACAATGAAAGGTAGGATTTAGACATATTTTATATAGTTAGCTCTGTTTGACACTTTCATATTTTATATAATTAGTTGTGTTAAAATTATTAACCATGTTTGTTATTTAAATTAATTAAATAAATATTAAGGTTGAGAGTTTAAAAGCTTGTAATAGTGGCAAAGGTCTGTTTATGTTTTGAAAGCTCTGTTTGTTGTGAACAGATGTTTGAAAATAAAATAGTGGTTGATACATCTGTTGACTTTGGCCAACAGATGGATGAAAACAGATGTTTGAAACTACTGTTGGGTTAAAACAGAGTTTTGTGGAGAAAACAGTGGTTGAAACCACTGTTGGATTAAAACGGTGGTTTAAAACCACTATTGGATTAAAACAGTGTTTTGTGGAGAAAGAACATGGTTGAAACGACTGTTGAGTTAAAACAGTGTTTTATGGAGAAAGAACATGTTTGAATGCAAATGTTGTCGTTCACAAAGATAAATAAATTGTATATTTTCGTATTTTTTATACTCTAAATTTTAAGTATTTACCGACTGGCTTATCTATTTATAAATATAACCATATTCACCATTTATATATGTTATGCATGGTTTTCTAAAAATCACCCGTATTTACTAACTGTTTGATTTTTAATTTAGGTTTTAGACAAAAAAAAAACACCATTACTAACTGTTTGATTTTTAATTTTACCTAAAAACATCAAAACCAAGTTAAATCACGAGAATAATCATTTTCCGAGTGTTTATCATGGATGTTGATAACTTGGTTTTGACTAGGGGTGCAAACGAGCCGAGCCGAGCTCTAATTATTATTATACATATAATATAGTTATTTTTTATATTTATATAAATGGTCATTATTATTATGTAAATATATGTTTAATATATTAATAAAAAATATATAAACAGAAAGCTCGTTTAGGCTCGCGAGCCGGCTCGGGCTCGTTCGAGTTTTTTTTTTTTTTTCGAGCCGAGCTCGATTAGCTTGACCCGTAAACACTTTCTAGTTTGCACCCCTATGATTTTATATATTAAGAAATTGAAGATTAAAGATAAGCTTAAACCCAAATGTAAAAGTAAAGTTAAAATATGAATTATCAAGTAATAAATAATAGGTGACTTTCATTTACATACAAATGCAATTAAATACATAGATATAAGGCTAAACAAATAAAGTTTCGTACAAGAAGAGATGACATCAAAGTAATCTATACTCACACTAGTCACTGGTGAAATTCACCTTTAAAAAAAACCAAAACTGAACATAAACCAACAAACCTAACGCCATTCAATCTATTAACATTCCTGATTTCTAGTTGGTTCTTCAGCCACTAGATGCTGCTGACTTAGATGAACACTTACAGTTGGTGAACCCGGAATGAAGGGTACGAACCCACGACCACCGAAAACAGGACGCATAAAGGCGTTATCGAATTTTCTCCAGTAATGATGGACGGTGTGAGATGGCGTTGAAAGAAGCATCCGTAGACTTGAAGGACGGGGGACGTGTTGACCGAAATCTGCTTCTGAATCCTGACCGTTTCCTAGAAGTGGTACCGTGAATGATTTAGGGGATGTTGGTTCGGAAGAAATCATTCGGTTCAATGTTTTGGGTGCGGGTAGCAAGAGTCTCACTAGAGGCTGCGTGATTAGACCGAATACCTGCATACATGAATAAAAAGAGTGTGAAATCATTATTCAATAATCCAGATTATTATAATAATACTGTTTGTTTTTTTTAAAAGAAACTGAAAGCTGGACTAGAAACTAGAAAGTGTTTACGGGTCAAGCCAACCCGCCATGAGCTAAAATGACCCGTTTTAATCCAAACATGTTCAACCCATTACGCAACCCAACATATTGTCCCGTATGAAGTGACAAATTGGGTGGGGTGGGCCGGGCCAAAACAAGTGAGAACAGGCTGGGCCGGGCCCATCCCAACTTTTTGTCCATTTCTAAAAAACTTAGAAATAATTAATGTATTTGAATAAGACAATAAATAAACCATGCTGTTAAAATAACATATTTTAAAGGAGATATTAATCATTTGACCGGTTTGAACAAGTTTGGCCCGTTTAGGTGACTTCTGACCGGTTTGACCTGTTTCTTTTTCCTTTTTAGCCAAGTTTGAGATTTTACCTTTTTGACCCGTAAAAGATATATATATATATATGGGAAGGATAAATCGAAAACCCACTTGAGTTGAGAAAACTCAGAAAACCTTTGTAAAAAAACCATGTAAACTCAAGAAACATTTCTAAAAAAAATAGGAAATGTAATATACATATATTTGAACATTTTTAAAAAAGAAACACAAAAAAACACCAAGTAGTTTTTTTTTTTTAAATGTTACAAAATTTCAGGTTACGTAATATATATGTCCAAAAAAAATGTAACATACAAATTTTCAACATTGTAAGCGTTTTTTTCATTTTTTTTCATAAATAGGTCCGTGTACATTTATATTACATTCCTTATTTTTTTTAGAAAAAAATAAAAATGTTACATAGGGTTTATTTGGGTTTTCTCAACTCACATGGGTTTTCGAGTTATCTTTCCCCTATATATATATATATATATGTATGTATAAACCAACCCAAAATGTTTTTAAGTCTTTTTTATGAAAAAGGAAGAAATTGTTTGAAGGTGTTGTATGATGAAGCTCCGATTGCATAAGAAACGTGAAAAACATTTATGGAAATTAAAAAAGAAAATTTGCATGAAAATCCTCTACACACATCGAGAGGGTTAGAACTAGAAGAAACCAAAAATCTTAAGATATCTTACCATTGTACTGAAAAGGACAACAGTGATGGTGCTCGTAATCATGATCGCATTCCCCGCAAATGTCGTATGGCCTTTTCTGGTAAACTGCATGATGGAACACATAACTTGTAACCAAATATTCAATTAAATCATAAAATACTCACTGAACCAAGTCTATCAATTCCAACGTGTTAAGGGTATGCACCTGATAACGTTAGAACATTTTTTTGTAACCTTTTGTAGTGTTAAAATGAAAAAAAAAATTTGTAACAGCAATAGCATATCTAAATTATGTGTGGGTGTGTGTGTGGTTTTTTTTTTTTTTTTTTTTTTTGTAGCTGTAGCTGTAGCGTGTACCATAGTAGAAAAAACGATAACATCTACCATTAAAAGTGAAATAAGTTGCATGAAACATGAAGAAGTCACCAACCTGGTTATAAGCAAGAGCCATAGACACTGCACCTCTCATAAGACCGGCCCACCATATTAGAACCTTATGAAAGCAACCAGAAAAATTAATAACAATGAGCATTTAAGAATTTAGGTGACATGTAACAGGAATAGTGCAGATGTGACAAAATAGTTGAGTTGGGTAACACATTAAATCATGTAAATATCTTGAGCGGGTCCACAAACGTCTTTTGCCTATTTTTCAAAAAAAGAATATATAAATAACTAACGCGTTTAATGTGATTACAAAAAGAGTTAATTACATAGTTAGTCCCTGTGGTTTGCACAAAATAACATACTTAGGTACTAATAGTTTAAAATCACCTTCTAGAGTATTAACTTTTCATTTTGTAACGTTTGGAGGTATTAACTTCTAGGGTAGTAACATAGGTAGTCCCTGTGGTTTGCACAAAATAACATACTTAGGTACTAACAGAATGTGATTTTAAGCCTACAAAATACCTTAATACCCCCAAACGTTACAAAATGAAAAGTTAATACCCTAGAATGTGATTTTAAACTATTAGTACCTAAGTATGTTACTTTGTGCAAACCACAGGGACTAACTATGTAATTAACTCTTACAAAAATAAACCAATTTTGAGAAATGTATGATTAGAAATAGACACCGAACAACTTCAGAGTTGATGATGGATCAACCCATTTAACCTGTTAATTGACCCATTACAGATAAAACATAATAACCCAAATCGACCCATTTATAAATGGGTCGAAATTGCCACATATATAGTATAAAGTAGGAACATACTTGCTGCCTGAAATCGATTTTCTCGTGTTGGGCCTTTCTGGTTAAATTGGATAAAAATGATAACGGGAAGACAAAGGCTGCTCTTCCAACCAAAACAAATCCCAATAAAATCGCACTCACTCCAACTGATGTCCCTGGGCTGACAAACCAACCACCACGTACGTGTTAAAATTGCATTATTTGAGCTTACTTGGTAAATAAGCAACAACAACATTACATAATCAGAAGGGATAATAATAGCATTTTTATAAGAGTAAAGTACACGGATAGTCGTTGTGGACTTGTGGTTAACCGAAACTTTGTATTTGGTCCCTAGCTTTTCAAAAGTACACAGATGGTCCTGTGGTTTGCACTTTGAAATGCATTTAGTCCCCAGTTAAAAAATCTAAAGGTTTGAGCAGGTCCAAGTTAGTGACTAAATGCGTTACAAAGTGCAAATCACAGGGACCACTCGTGTACATTTGGCAAAAGTTGGGGACTAAATACGTTACAAAGTGCAAACCACAGGGACCATCCGTGTACTTTTGGAAAACTAGAGACCAAATCCAAAAATTTGGTCAACCACAGGGACCATCCGTGTAATTTACTCTTTTATAATTAAAACAGGTAACAATATTATGTCCATAATGAAACAACTTTATAAAGAATGATGTTTGGAGAAGTCAAATTTTATGCTTAATGGTAAGATTACTGAATAAAAAGTTGGATTTCTTCAATATTTCATTATCCTATCAGAACAAAAGTATAGATAGAATGATAGATGGTTGATTTTTGTTAAATCATACCTGTCTTTTACAAACTTCCACTTTTCAAGATCTAAAGCATCCATACCAACATAGAGAAAGATAAATAACTCCGCAATAAATGACAATGTTGCAAAGGCATGCCTGCATATAATGGCAAGTACATACAAATTTTACTTATTAATTTTGGTAACAAGAAACTAACATAATAACGGTATCAAGTTTAAGAATAAACATACTTTGTAGTTACTCTAGATTTCTCTGTGACATTATGCCAAGTGTAGTGAGACATCACAATTCCACAGAAGAACACTGTGAGAATGCCACTCAAATAGAATAACTGCAACAATGATTAACCATTAGCTAAGTGAGTAAATGGGTCGGGTCAGGTTGGGTTGGCCCATATATTTTGGTCCATTTTTATAAATACTTAAGGGATAACAATCTAGTTCTTTGCTGTAAGCAATACAAAACTACTTTACATGATTTTCAATATGTACGAACGTTTCCTTTTGGCTATTTATAATCGACCCGTTAGGGTAAACAATTGAACCCAAACTAAGACATTCGTATTATAGAAATGGGTAAACAATTGAACCCGAACTAAGACATTCATATTATAGAAAAACGAAGCTTTCAAGATAGGCATTTATGAAAATATACCTCAGCTAGCATGTAAGAAAGATACGCCATGAGTATCATAATAGCAACTTCTCTGTCAGTTGAATGCCTACAGTAAAACAAACAAGTATCATGCCATTATTAATGTACAGTTCATATAATTAGGCCCATTAGTTAGCCCATTGAATAGACGAGTACTAGGACTTAGTTGAATCAAAGTAAAGCTAGAACAAAACTGAGAGATAAACTAAGACATTGGTAACTTTAAGTGCGCACTCTTGCCAACACTTTTGCGTCACTAATTTTCTTTAATTTCTTTTTTTTTTTTTTTTTTTTTTTTGCAAATAATTAAGCATTAAATATGATAAGAAAATTGTATTACTATTATATAATTTCTTTTAAACAAAATGCTTAGGACGTTCTAAAAATTTCATGTTTAACCCATAACCCATTTGACCCATTTTATTTTTAGGATAGATGTGTATTTTAAATCTAACCTATGCAGTTAAATCGGTGATATATCACCGATATATCGGTTATCGGTCCCCATGTAAAATATCGGTGTCAAATACCAGTACCGATATTATTGGCGATATTGACCGATATATCAATGATATTCCCGATATCAGTACCTTTCTTCTTAGTTCTACCATCCGTCTTTCTTCTTATTGCTGATATTAGTGTTTTGAGTCCTAATTGTTAATTGTTAGTGTTAAATGTTCGTGTTTTAAGTCTTAATAAGTTCCTACTTGCTACAATTGTTAGTGTTTTGCAAGTTGCAAAAGGTTAATTTGTTAATGGTAGGAGAGTACACTGAATTGCTAGTGTTAAATTGCTATATATATAAATTCTACATGAAATTAAAATTACTAATATCCCACCGCGATAACCTATATCTCAAATATCGGTCCTTGACCGATATCCGATTTTTTACCGCATTAACTGCTTAGAATCTAACCCGTCTTATTCTATTCTGTCATCTACATTCAACATATAAAAAATTTATAGGAAAACTCTTATGTACCTTCCGAAATATAGCTTCTTTATAACATATGCGCTAAGTAGCCCAGTCTGCAGGAGTCAACATAATATGTCACATGGTTTGCATCTTAGCATGGAATATAATATTCTTTTTTTTTCTTTTTTTGAGGGGGGGTAAAAGACTCACTCCTGCCCCTAGAAGTGTGCTTGTGATAAATAAATAAAAGAAGTTTCCAATCAACTGAAAAGCAACAACTGTTGTGATCTGAGATAAATCAAAGTTTTGAACTGCATTGAATATGACAACTGATGTGGCATCGTTCACAACTCCTTCCCCAAACACCAGACTGTACAACAAAGGGGTCTGATCTTGATTTAGCACCTGATTAGGAGATGAGATAAATTAGCATCTGAAGATGTTATCGAACTTAACTAAAACAAAGTTAGTGATGTTCTTTGTACCTGTAGAGTGCAAACAGAATCCGTTGCAGAAAAGATTGCACCGATTGCTGGGAAGAAGTTCGAAAGTTTTTAGCAAACATGAAGAAGTTTAACAAATCGTAAATAAAATTGTTCTTGAAAATATAGAATATATGGTACCAAGATAATCTCCGAGCTCAAGATCACTGATATTCATCTTCGTGAAAATCTTTGTAGCACCTGTCCACAAATTGGCACAACTTTTTTATATTGTACAAGTATTTTGTGTTCAATATGAGCATAAACCAACAAACACCTACGAAAACTTGCAACAGAGAATGAAGATATATAAAAAAAGGATTCCTGCTTCATTTTCATTCTGCAATGCCTCATATATATAACATTTACCGATAATTCATGTCATATTGGTATTATTTGGCCATGTTAAATACATGTTCCATTTTGCCATTAATACATTATATATACTATAATTCATGTCATATTGGTATTATTTGGCCATGTTAAATACATGTTCCATTTTGCCATTAAACATTATATATACTATACTATAAATATGCTATTTTGTCACATCAATCAACTCTGGCCACTCAAATTTGGCATTAACCAACTTCAGCCCCTCAACTTTAATAATGACATGTTTAGCCCCTCAACTTTAATAATGTCATGTTTAGCCCCTTAACTAAAACATCAAACAACTTTAACTCTCACGATTTGCTTATTTTTATCTACGTTTCGAGCCCACTGTGGAGCGCAGGTGGTAACCCACTAGTTATTACTATTATACAAATTATGCTACATAAAAAAACATTAAGATTTTTTTTTTTTTTTTGTGTAATTTGTATACAACAGAAAACTTGATTTATTAAATAATAAAGATGAAAACAAAGGAGTTTTGTCATCTTGTGACCACATTCCTCAATATACAGCGGAATAATAAATGAGTTTGAATAGATGTAATCCTTTAATCAAGAATGAGGTAGGTAGGTGTAAGAGAGTATTTCAGTACTTACCAAATGATATGATGGTGAAAGATATAACAGTACCAACAGCCCCAAATAGCACAATGGTCATGAAATTGCGAAAAAACTGTTTCTTCTTAACCTGGAACCTGTATTTTTTACAGCAAAAGTTTAACTTAAGAAAGACAACTTAAGGTAATATCCATGCAAAAGTTTGAATAACTATAATACTAAGCTTGTGAATTGACTTTTCATAGACTACGCTTATACCAATTAGTTAGAATATGTTCAACTTTATCTCAAAACTTAAATCAGCGGAGCTATTAATTGTACATAGACATGCACATGTTTGGTGGTTGAGAAAGAAAAATATCGATAGGGAAAGGTGAGCAAGTTGCATAGTGCATTAACTCTGTTAAAAACTTAAAACATTCTTCTTTTGGATGTCACATGAAATCTATTAGCATAAACTATAGTTATGCGGTTATGCCATATATAGGAGGGCATTTTGTCTCACTAGAAGTTACAACAAAATTATAAAACTAAAGTCATTAGGCGTTTTATATATCTGAAGATATGTAAAAGACAGCCAGAACTTCAATCAAAATTCTTTACCCAAAAAAAAAAAAAACTTCAATCAAAATTTTGCTTGAAATCATAATAACTACACTTTATTTGTCTCCACAAGAACAGTAATACAGTTCAATACAAAACCAATTATAAGTAGAGAAACACGAGAACCACATGAACGCGTGTACATACAACTTTAGTAGTGATCGTGCAGTTGTCGAAGTTTTAACTTAAAGTTGGTTCTATATTCAGCGTGCCTCATAACAGTTATGGGCTAAATTACCAATCCGTAAGATAACAACCGAAAAGAAATACAAGAAAATATTGTATAAAAAGTACTCATATAAAGAGACCTGAAATATGGCAACAATCCAATGATTTGGATCAACCTAAATTGAGTTAACCAATGATTGCTTGCTTAACTGAATAGGGTGGTTTTTACTATAACAACTTTTTAACAAGCAAATGATTGATGTTCCCACTAATGCTATCAACTAAAAAAGAGTGTTGCTTCTTAAAATGGGCTGGTTATACCCTTTCCACTCAGATCTTCAACATGTCACCATGGATCAAGCAGAAATACAAGAAGTCGACAAATATAGCAATAACAATAAACAACCGACATTTTTAAAAGCAAAACAAATCATACCCAGCATTGAAGATAATCGGTGGAAGAAGATAAATGAAGAAAAGATCTTCACTGAACACTAGAAGATGTGAGCTTGTTCCTCCACTAGCTAACAAAATAACAACTCCAGTGCAGAGACCCTGTCATCCAATTAAACAAAAACAATAACCAATTAATTTCAAATTAATCTGCAGATTTCACAATTCAACAAACCTAATGGATTGTCAAACACACACACAGACTTTACACTTACAATAACAAGTGCTGTGATAGACTCATTCATCCAGCGATTCTCCTCCAACAGATGCCCAATCACAATACAAGCACAAAGAAGAGCAACAAACAAGTTCATAGAAACAACAGCAGAATACTCCGAGGTAGCCACTGTAGAACTCCCCATCTTCCCAACCAAAAACCCTAAATCGAACCCCATTCTGGCCAATCAATTTGGCCAGTCGAATCACAAACTTCAGCAGCAATTAATCCTCAAAATCAACCTTCAAACAACATCATCAAAACACAAGTTCAATCACAAATCACATCAGCACATTACACGAAACAAAAACCTAACACTACCGATTATATAATGGTGTGAATCGACGAAACTAACTAAACAGCTTGATCTCAAACTCCGTCTTCAAATCAGAACATCAGACAAGTTCAATCATGAATTACATCAGCACATTACAATTTACACATAACAAAAACCTAAAATCACCGATTATATAATAACGTAGATCGATGAAACTAACTAAACAGCTTGATCTCAGCAATATCTTCAAAATTAACATCAAACAACACGTTGAATAATGAATTTCATCAGCACATTACACGAAACAAAAACCTAAAATTACCACGAGAATCATCATCATCATCATCATCATACTCAGTAAATCCCACCAATAGCAAAGCAAAGGTAGGGTATGGGGAGGGTAAGATGTAGACAGCCTTACCTCTACCCGTAGGAACAGAGAGGCTGCTTCCAGTGAGACCCCATGCTCGAAAATTACCACCAGAATCGATGAAACTAACTAAACAGAAATTAATCTTCAAACCACAATATCAAAACACAATTCAACCATAAATCACATCAGCACATTACACAAAACAAAAAATTACACACTATATAACCTAAACAGCTTGATCTCATAAATAATCTACTAACCAGAACACCAAACAACAAGTTCACTCATGAATTACATCAGCACATTACACACACAAAAAAAAAAAAAAACTGATATTACCAATCAAGTAACTTAACAGCTTCATCTCAAACTTTCATCGTCAAATCAGAACATCAAACAACAAGTTTAATCACAAATCACATCAGCACATTACACATAACAAAATCCTAAAACTACCGAATATCGATGAAACTAACATCTAACATCAAATAAGAAGTTCAATTGTAAATTAGATCAGCACACTACACAGAACAAAAACCTAAATTTAGCGATTATATAACTAGGAAAATGAGTGAAACTAACTAAACAGCTTGATCTCAAAATCAATCTTCAAACCAGAACATCAAACAACAAGTTTAATCGTAAAGTACAACAGCACATTACACGGAACAAAAAGGTGAAATTACCGAGTGTATAATGGCGTATTGATCTCAAAAATGAAGTCGGATTTGAGCTACAGCAGAGCAGAATTGAGAATTTTGAGATTGTAAAAGTAGTGGAAATAATGTAAAGAAGAAGAGTATTCGACTGTATTTATATATGGTTGCAGTCGATTGACAGAGGAGAGAGAGTATGTATGTATGGGATATTTTTGGAGAAGAAGAAGAGTTGTGAATTGTGCCAGGTGGCAACTGACATAATAGTTACAAGGTTAATTTGATTAGATAACGTGTAGTGGTAATATTTCTACCCTTTGTGTGCCGAGTCAGTAAGTAATGGGGTATTATAGAGCGTTTTGTTTGTTATACACTATTCTTTGATAGAATATTTGAAATCTTGAATATATTCTAAGGTGAAAATCGGTCATGTGGTGTTATGTTTGTTATACACTATTGTTTGATAGAATATTTAAAATGTTATTGACTTATTGAACGTCTTTGATATTGTTACATGTGGTAAGATCCTATGTCAAGATGGGTGTTTAAAATTGTTGAAATTGGTTGGAATATATAGTTGTGTTATAATCATGAACTAGTTTTATTTTGTTAATTTTTTTTAATATGAACTGATGATTTTGAAAGAAAAAGTATTGGTTTAAACCGGCAAAGTGTCAAAACCAGACCCTTAAACCGTCAAACGAGGCGATTTGGCCAACTCACACAATCTGCCTAGTTTGGTTCCTCGTTTCTGAAATATGTATTTAGTGGTTCAGCTAAGGATTTTCGTCAAAACTGACTGAATTGGACCTTGAACATCCATATTATTGTTGAGATCTTACCTAATTGACCTATGACAAACTTCTGTTAATTTGAGAAACTGATAATTGAAACGTCTTTGGTTGATTAAAACGATTTAGTGAGATGTGAGAATAATAGAAATCTAGGACTTTTCTCGAAACATGTGACCTACATTCGGAGTTTCTTTCTTGAAGTTGAATTAACCATCCCTTTCGAATCACTTTTGACGAACAAGTGACACCAAATTTTTAAATTTTGAGGACTAAGTAAGTTACCTCTTATTCTTTTGACATTCTTGATCGGTGAACCACATTTTCATTGCCTGATCTTGACAAGAACGTGGACAAACCTCGTCGTCAGATATGGAATGTCGTCGCTGAGCATAAGAGGAGATAGAGGTGGAAGATAGAAGGTGTATGGTGTTGAATTTGTTTTTCATTTCATGATATGACTTGTAGGGGATGAATGGCGGACGTGAATAAACCAATGATGAAGGTGATGCTAGCACAAAAATGAAGGATGGGAAAAGAGTGACAAAGGTGTGTCTTTTTTACTTTCTTTTGTAAATTTGACATGCTTTTATGAAAGAGTTCAAGTAAGATTTTACTTTTGGTCCTTTGATTTTCTTTATACTTTTACAATGTTGTCCTTTTCAGTCCCAAGTCTTGATTATTATTTAGAAAGTGATTTGTTATGATTTTGTTTTATTCTTCATAAATTTTAATCTTTTCTCCTTCCATATCCAACTAGGTGGACACCCGCCCGACGGGCGTGAGTAGATCGTAAACATTGAATGTAAGCCTACGTTTATATGTAAAATATGATGTGAAATTATTTAATGAATTCACGTTCGCATTATACTTAAGAATACATTAAACTTGTCGACTGATAAAGTTTAGACACAAGAGAAGCATAACGAAACCACAAAACATGTTTAATTTCACTAAATGATTTAATTTCACTAACACAAAAAAACGCAGTAATTAAAAATATATTATCTAATACATCATTTAGTTCCAAACCTCTTGAGCGAAAACGCACATACTCAACAGGTCAAATTCTGCAGTGGTTGTCCTCCATCAGAACTCCTCTAGCAGGCAGCGCTGAGGCTGTAGGGATGTTACCATTCACGGCCTGCCACACAAAAAGGTTGACTGAATTTGTTTATCTTATAAAATCAAGCAAGAGAAAAACAGAATCATTATTAAACATAAATAAAACTATTGGACGCAAATATGAAAGCACACATTTATTTGTTACGTTTCATCAGTATCCTAACTTTGTCTCCATCGGAAAGTTTCTGACCGAGAAGTACTCGCGAGTCCCCGAGGTTAGCTACATGTAATTCACCGTCAGATATGGCACCGACAAGACAACATGAGCCAACTGAATGCAATCTGAGGTCTAACTTGCATTTGATGTCTCGCGCTGAACTTTTCTTCGACAATACATACCGTTTTAGGCTGCTGTCCCAGGCCTTCCTTGGAGAAAGCTTTTGTCTTCGTCTCCTTCTCACAAATCTTAAACCGTTCCATTTGACGCTCAATAAGCTTGCGCGCATCCATCAAACACTTATCCTGCAATAAATTTAGTTCCTACAAAACAACATTTACTAATGTCTACCACTAAAGCTTTTGGGTTTGCATATTAGCTTTACAGAAACAAATATATCTCAGTATATATAACCTATTGATAACCTAATATCAAATAAAAGAATAATGCTAAATAAGGACATTGTTTTGAAAGACTTTTCCACTTCTCTTGCATGACTCTTTTCTTTTATTCATCTTTTGCCAATATCACTCTTAATATTTTCTCCCTGTTTGGAGCATCTGGTAAATTTATCATCAACCTGCAATTCCAACAGCAATGATAAAAAATTAAAAACTTAGTAATTTCACTTGTAGTAACTACATAGCTCATTAAAAAGATGGCATAATGATCTGAGAATTTAGTTTTAATGTAACTTCCTTTAAACATAAAACTTAAAAACTTTAAACCTGACCTGTTAAAAAAACTCAACTTGGGCACAAAACCTGTTAAAAAAACTCAGCTTGGGCACAAAACCTAACCTGTTAAAAAAACTCAGCTTTGCGCCTCAACGTAGAAGACTCGGTCTGCCTCATGCTTTTTTAAAACCACAAAGAGTTACTCCTTATATTATCAAAATCCAATTTACTTGAGATATTATAAAAAAAATAATAACATCATGGGAACAAACACTTACCAGGACAAAAGCCAACAGTCGCCACAGCGAGTTCATGAAAAGTGAAATTCCGCAACGAAGATTTAACCACTGAAACACTTACTTTGTTATATGGGTTCACTTCATATTAATTTATGAGTGCACTCACTTTTTTTATATATACTTTTTAATAAAATAAATTGTCACAAGTTCAAAATTAAAATTCATAATTAGATAATAAGGCAGATGCAGAACTTCCAGATGACTAACCTTAATACACTCCAGATGATGTTCCTGTTACATCACCTTCTTTAGCTCATCCTCTTGTTTACGTTTTTCTAACCGTGTTTTCATTTTCAACACAACATAACTTGTCACACCCCCAAAATCCACACGCGGAGTATCACCGCTTGGAGGCGTGACATGACCAGGATCAAGCCACCAATCATATTGAACATAACAAGTAAGTAAAATTCAACCACACAATATGAAAGGTGTTTCAAATAAAAAACGTAGTTAAGTGTTTAGCGGAAGCATAATTGTAAAACCCAATGTAAGTATTAAGTACGAAATAAAGTAATGTTTTTAGCATGGCACACACTGCCATGTCCCACAACGACCGCGCCTCCCTGTGCAAGCTCCATGAGTACCTAACGACCTGCAAGGCATGTAACAACGAATCAACAACAAAGTTGAGCGAGTTCACAGTTGGTTGTTTAGTTATAGTGTTCGTAAATCGTATGTTTATTTCGTAAACCATTTATCTTATTAATCTGTATCGCGGTTTCCCAAACATGTGTGCGATGATTAGTGGGGGCTTCCCATATGTGTAGACTAGTCGTATTCGTACGTGCCCTTCTTGATCCAAGGACCGTAGCGAGTGTGAGTGTACGTAGGTTTTACGTACGTGCCCTTTAATCCGAGGACAGTAGTAAGTATGAGTGTACGTAGGTTTTACGTACGTGCCCTTTCCAACCCGAGGACAGTGAAAAGTCGTTTAATAGTAATGATAGTACGAGTGGTTATTCAACCCCATTCCCAACCCACCGGGAATCCCATGCCTTAGGAGTGTTAACTCACCTCGGTTGCTCGGTTTGACTCTCAAAAGTAGCTAACAGTCAAGGTCGGTCAATCACGTCTACTAGCTTAAAGCTAGGGTAGGATCTAGTGATGAAAGTGTAGAGAGAAGATGATGAAAAAGACTAGAAACAAGCTCCTTTGAAAGCCCTTCAAAAAGCAACCTCCATGGATGAACTTCAAAGCTTTGAATGGAACTTGTTAGTGAGGAAGATGAAGATGTTGGAAGGTGGTGGTGGGTTCGGTTATGGGGGAACCGAAATGAGAGAGAGAGAGTGGTGAGATGGAGTGTGTAATCTTGTGAAGAATGATGAATATCTAAGCCATACTCTTATAAGATCATCTCCATATCTTGTTTACTTACACAAGTAATAAATCTAATAAACAATGGCCAAATAATCAAAACAAATATATGAAGCATGGTAGTGTTGATATGGTGGGTCCACAAGGGACTAAAAATCGGTTGGAGGGGGCTAAGAGTAACATTTGTGACTAAAATGAAATGGATAGTTAGATAACAAGTATTCTCTCATATGTGTTATTTATTTGATTTTTAGCAGGTGTTATGGTAAACGGGGACCATGACTAGCCAAAAATAATTAAGTAATGTGTTTGACAAATATTTGGTGTCCCGGGTAATGTCCGGTTATTCGGTCGGATACTGTTCCGTTAAATTGTTTAATTGTTCCGTAAGGCGTCTTATATATATATTTTTGTAACACAATTAATTCCTAACACATAGGAAAATATACCGGACTATTTAGTAACTTTTCTGTATACTACTAGTATGTTAACACGCACATGTAAGTATAACACCGTAATCAGAGAGCAGTTAAATGATTCCGCACAGTCATCAAGCACTTTAATTATCATTAATAAATTGTACGGATACATGGAATTACGAGGGTTGTCACATTCTCCCCCTGTTAAGAAAATTTCATCCCGAAATTTAGTGCGTAGTTACTGAGGAAGCTAGTTAAGTTGCGGTGTTTACTGGCTTTTCCTGGGGTGTCACATCATCCCCCCGTTGATTTGGAATTTCGTCCCGAAATTCTGCAGTAGCTTCATCCTCAGTAGTGGTTGCATTTTTCTTAAACAGGTGGGGGTACTTGAGTTTCATTTGGTCTTCTCGTTCCCAGGTATACTCTGGGCCACGACGGGAATCCCAACGAACTCGGACTAGAGGTATCCTGGTACGCTTGAGAACCTTAACATCTCGATCAGTGATCTCTACTGGTTCCTCGATGAATCGCAGCTGGTCGTCGATAGTGAGCTCCTTAAGAGGAACTATGAGAGTCTCATCTGACAGACACTTCTTCAGATTTGACACGTGGAATACGTTGTGAACTCCGCTGAGTTCTTCAGGTAGGTTCAACCTGTAGGCGACTTTGCCAATTTTCTCAATGATTTCGAACGGTCCGACATAACGCGGATTGAGCTTGCCTCGTTTACCAGAACGAACTACACCTTTCCAAGGTGAGACTTTGAGTAGCACCCGATCCCCAACTTGGAACTCGAGTGGCTTCTTGCGCTTATCAGCGTAGCTTTTCTGACGGTCACGAGCTGCCGCCATTCGTTGTCGTATCTGGGCAATTCTTTCGGTTGTATCTACTACAAGTTCTGGGCCTGTGATTTGGCTGTCACCAACTTCTGCCCAACAGAGAGGTGATCGGCATTTACGTTCGTACAATGCCTCAAACGGAGCAGCCTGGATGCTGGTGTGGTAGCTGTTGTTATACGAAAACTCCACTAGCGGGAGGTGCTTTTCCCAGCCATTTCCAAAATCGATTACACACGCCCTAAGCATGTCTTCAAGGGTCTGGATGGTGCGTTCAGATTTCCCATCCGTCTGTGAATGATAAGCGGTGCTCATATCTAATCGTGAGCCAAAAGACTTGTGCATGGCTTGCCACAGTTCAGAAGTAAAACGCGCGTCACGATCAGAAATGATGGAGGTTGGCACTCCGTGCCTTGATACCACTTCCTTTAGGTAGGTGTCCGCTAGAGTAGAAAACTTGTCGGTTTCCTTGATAGCCAAGAAGTGTGCAGACTTAGTCAAGCGATCCACTATCACCCAAATGGTATCATTTCCGCGTTGAGATCTGAGCAGGCCAGTAACAAAATCCATGGAAATTTGCTCCCATTTCCATTTCGGGATCTCTAGCTGTTGAAGTAGGCCTGATGGTTTCTGATATTCGGTCTTGACTCTCGCACAAGTCAAACATTTGCTAACGTAGGTTGCTATGTGGGCTTTCATGCCAGGCCACCAATACGTAGTCTTGAGGTCGTGGTACATTTTATCCGAACCAGGATGTACCGAATAACGGGACTTGTGCGCTTCGTCCATCACAAGCTTGCGTAAGTTTCCATAAAATGGAACCCAGATGCGTCCGTTAACATAGTATGCGCCATCTTCCTTTTGTTCTAGCCGCTGCCTCGATCCTCGTAGGGACTCAGCCCTGATGTTATATGCTTTCAATGCTTCAACCTGAGCATCGTGAATCTGAGCGGGAAGGTTGGATTGGGTGGTAAGTTGTAAAGCACGTACACGCTTAGGTATAGTATCCTTTCGGCTGAGGGCATCGGCCACAACATTGGCTTTGCCCGGATGGTACTTGATCGCGCATTCATAATCATTCAAGAGTTCAACCCATCGGCGTTGTCGCATGTTTAATTCCTTTTGCTTGAAGATATGCTCGAGACTCCTGTGATCAGTGTAAATGGTGCACTTGGTATCGTACAGGTAATGTCTCCATATCTTAAGCGCGAAAACAACTGTTCTTAGTTCCAAGTCATGCGTAGTGTAGTTTCTTTCGTGAACTTTAAGTTGGCGTGATGCGTAGGCAATGACCTTATCACGTTGCATTAACACGCAACCAAGTCCTTGGATGGAAGCATCGCAGTAAACCACAAAATCATCTGTGCCTTCAGGCAATGAGAGGATAGGCGCGCTACAAAGTCTATCTTTTAAGTGTTGGAATGCGGACTCCTGTGCATCACCCCAACGGTAGGTGACACCCTTCTGAGTCAGTGAAGTGAGATGTTGCGCAATCCTTGAGAAATCCTTGATAAATCGTCTGTAGTAGCCCGCCAGACCCAAGAATTGGCGGATTTCTGTTGGTGTGTGGGGTGCAGGCCAGTTCTTGATCGAGTCAACCTTGGATCGATCAACATGAATCCCATCCTTGTTTACTACGTGGCCTAGAAAATGGACTTCGCGAATCCAGAAGTCACCTTTCGAAAATTTGGCATACAGTTGCTCTGCTCGAAGAAGTTCCAGCATAAGTCATAGATGCTGCTCGTGTCCCTCCCGACTCTTAGAATAGATCAGGATATCGTTGATGAAAACAATAACGAACTTATCCAAGTATGGTTTGCATACTCAGTTCATGAGATCCATGAAAACCGCTGGTGCGTTCGTTAATCCGAAAGGCATAACCAGAAACTCGTAATGGCCGTAACGAGTTCTGAATGCTGTTTTAGAGACATCCTCGTCTCGGACTCTCAGTTGGTGGTAACCCGATCTCAGATCAATCTTGGAGTAGTAGCTCGACCCTTGCAGCTGGTCGAATAAGTCATCAATGCGCGGGAGAGGATAACCATTCTTTACGGTCACCTTATTGAGTTCGCGGTAGTCGATGCACATTCTGAAGGTACCGTCTATCTTCTTCACGAATAGTACTCGAGCTCCCCAGGGCGAAGAGCTAGGACGAATAAAACCTTTTTCCAAAAGTTCTTGTAATTGCTTGGACAGTTCTTCCAGTTCGGTTGGGGCTAAGCGATACGGTGCACGAGCTATTGGTACTGCTCCAGGAGCTAGCTCGATTTGAAATTCGTCCTGACGATGGGGCGGAAGTCCAGGTAATTTCTCAGGAAATACCTCTAAAAATCTCGAACAACGGGAATGTATTCTATTATCTTCTTCATTGGTGCATTCGTCACGAGGGCTAAGATAGCTGCGTGGCCCTTACGTAAACACTTCTGGGCCTTAAGGAAACAAATGATGCCCATAACAGCACCACCCTTGTCACCATGAATTACCAAAGGTTCTTCACCAGCACGAGGAATGCGGACGATCTTTTCTTTAAAAAGAATATCTGCTCGATGTTGAGGTAGCCAATCCATACCAATAACGATGTCGAAACCATCACAACGTTGGGGTCATTCCTAGCATCACCCTGACCAATCACGAACACTCGACCCCTGGCACCATTGTCGTCGTTATTACCCCCGTTGTTGCCTCCATTATTTTTCCCGTTTCCTTGGTTGTGGTTCTGATTCTGGTTCTGGTTTAACTGTGGGCAGTGTCTCTTGAAGTGACCTTCAGCACCACACTGATAGCATCCCTTGTTACCCTGTTGTTGCTGCTGATTCTGTGGAGCTTGTGGCTGCTGTTGTCGGTTCTGGTTTGCAGGACGTGAGCTTCTACAATCTTTGGCTTCATGACCAGGCTTGTTGCATCTCTGACAACGATCTTTGTTGCACGACCCGCTGTGGTGCAAATCACATCGATTGCACTTGGGGTGGTTTCCCTTGTATCCATCCTGACTTCGACTACCAAAAGACTGCTGACTGGGGCTCCTGTACTCATCCGTTTTTCGCTGCTGCGACTGAGACTGAACTGTAGTCGAACCCTTGCTGGACGCTCCATCCCATTTTCTCTTGTTGTCACTGGGAATAGCAGAAGTAGTAACAGTAGTAGCATTAATACGTTTCGGCAGTTTGTTCTGTTCTACCGCCTGATCTGTGAGATGATGCGCAAGTCGAGTTACTTGTTGGATAGTGCCCAGATTAGTCGTGGTCACCAGACTCTGAATTTCTGGCACGAGACCCTTGAGATGTGGCTAATTCATTCGATCTCTTCATATAAGCCTCAATTTCAGACCCCGTCATCTGTAAATTGAAGAACTCCACCCCCAGCTTGTGAATGTCATCCCGACTACAGTACTCCTCCTTGATCAATTCCTTGAAGTCGTTCCATGGGGTGGCGTTAGCAGCAATCAACCCCAGCATTTGGACCTGGGCGTTCCACCACGTGAACGCTACACCCTCGAGAGTACCAGTAGCATACTTCACCCTGCGAGCCTTAGGGCATTCACACATCTCGAAGACAGATTCGAGCTTCTCGAACCAGTGGAGGAGGCCTACAGCTCCTTCAGTACCGCTGAAGGTACTAGGTCGGCAATCCATGAAGATTTTGAATGTGCATACAGGTGGTTGAGCGTTCTGACCTTGTTGCGCGAGGAAGAAAAGACAGGGTTAAGCGCGAGAGTTGGGTCATGAGAGTAGGATCTAACATCCTAGGATAGGTTCGGAATAGCAGGTTATACCTCCTGCCTGAGCGGCTGCGAGTGCTGCCGTAACTTATTTGTTGATAAGAGCCGTCAGCTGGGCTTGAGTTAGGTTCACACGCCCACTCATGATCTTCACATCGAAGGAAACACAAGTAGGAAAGGTGTCGCGAATGTGTGTAAGTGTGGCGTGACAGAAGGGAGTATGCACACAGGGTTAAAGCAACAGCCGTTATACTAACTAAGCATACTATAATCAAAGTTCTATGTAAACTAACAAGCAGGCAATAGAACGTAAATCATATCACCTAGTATGTTGAGCCTTGCATGTGGGGCGAAGCGTCGTTGTGGATCGTTGAGCACTGTTCAGGTTATAGTCTGGTTTTATCCAAAAGTTTTCCCCTTTTTAAAACCAAGTTCACTATAACCAATGGCTCTGATACCAATCTGTCACACCCCCAAAATCCACACGCGGAGTATCACCGCTTGGAGGCGTGACATGACCAGGATCAAGCCACCAATCATATTAAACGTAACAAGTAAGTAAAATTCAACCACACAATATGAAAGGTGTTTCAAATAAAAAACGTAGTTAAGTGTTTAGCGGAAGCATAATTGTAAAACCCAATGTAAGTATTAAGTACGAAATAAAGTAATGTTTTTAGCATGGCACACACTGCCATGTCCCACAACGACCGCGCCTCCCTGTGCAAGCTCCATGAGTACCTAACGACCTGCAAGGCATGTAACAACGAATCAACAACAAAGTTGAGCGAGTTCACAGTTGGTTGTTTAGTTATAGTGTTCGTAAATCGTATGTTTATTTCGTAAACCATTTATCTTATTAATCTGTATCGCGGTTTCCCAAACATGTGTGCGATGATTAGTGGGGGCTTCCCATGTGTAGACTAGTCGTATTCGTACGTGCCCTTCTTGATCCAAGGACCGTAGCGAGTGTGAGTGTACGTAGGTTTTACGTACGTGCCCTTTAATCCGAGGACAGTAGTAAGTATGAGTGTACGTAGGTTTTACGTACGTGCCCTTTCCAACCCGAGGACAGTGAAAAGTCGTTTAATAGTAATGATAGTACGAGTGGTTATTCAACCCCATTCCCAACGCACCGGGAATCCCATGCCTTAGGAGTGTGAACTCACCTCGGTTGCTCGGTTTGACTCTCAAAAGTAGCTAACAGTCAAGGTCGGTCATTCACGTCTACTAGCTTAAAGCTAGGGTAGGATCTAGTGATGAAAGTGTAGAGAGAAGATGATGAAAAAGACTAGAAACAAGCTCCTTTGAAAGCCCTTCAAAAAGCAACCTCCATGGATGAACTTCAAAGCTTTGAATGGAACTTGTTAGTGAGGAAGATGAAGATGTTGGAAGGTGGTGGTGGGTTCGGTTATGGGGGAACCGAAATGAGAGAGAGAGAGAGTGGTGAGATGGAGTGTGTAATCTTGTGAAGAATGATGAATATCTAAGCCATACTCTTATAAGATCATCTCCATATCTTGTTTACTTACACAAGTAATAAATCTAATAAACAATGGCCAAATAATCAAAACAAATATATGAAGCATGGTAGTGTTGATATGGTGGGTCCACAAGGGACCAAAAATCGGTTGGAGGGGGGGGCTAAGAGTAACATTTGTGACTAAAATGAAATGGATAGTTAGATAACAAGTATTCTCTCATATGTGTTATTTATTTGATTTTTAGCGGTTGTTATGGTAAACGGGGACCATGAGTAGCCAAAAATAATTAAGTAATGTGTTTGACAAATATTTGGTGTCCCGGGTAATGTCCGGTTGTTCGGTCGGATACTGTTCCGTTAAATTGTTTATTTGTTCCGTAAGGCGTCTTATATATATATTTTTGTAACACAATTAATTCCTAACACATAGGAAAATATACCGGACTATTTAGTAACTTTTCTGTGTACTACTAGTATGTTAACACGCACATGTAAGTATAACACCGTAATCAGAGAGCAGTTAAATGATTCCGCACAGTCATCAAGCACTTTAATTATCATTAATAAATTGTACGGATACATGGAATTACGAGGGTTGTCACATAACTCATAAATATATACACACAAAAAAGAATCATGAATTCAATAAAAAAACATAGCTAATTTAACCGACCTTGACTTTCTTCCGTTCTTCAGCCAATCGACTTTCTTCCGTTCTTCAGCAAATCGATTAATTTATCGTTGAAAGTCAACATGCGTTCACAATTTGGGTGCTACTTTGATAGTAACATATGTCAGTGCATACATCTGTCGTCTTCGTCTTATATCGAGTCTTGGTTGAGTTGCGGATCTGAACAAGAGTGACATCATATATGTGACATCACAAGTGACATCATCATTGGAACTCAACATACAAATCAGATTTATGCAATCGGTTCCGTTTGAATTGATCGTTTGAAATGGGTTCCGTTTGAACATAGTCAAACCGTTTGAACGTGTCCGTTTGAAAGGTGTCATGTCACTTTCAAACGAAAGGGCTAGGCCTATAAATACCCTTCAAACGATTTCATTTGTAACAGATTTCAGATTCGATACCGAGGTGCTGCCGGTATTTCTTTTGATTGTAAACGTTGTTAATTCAATATACAAGAGGTTTAAAGTGTGAATCAAGCTGTTTTCACATCCGTTTCTGTGTTTCCATCTCTGAAACGGATTTGAGCTCTTCCGAATGACTTATTCGGGTAAAAAATCGATCCTTCAAGTGGTATCAGAGCTCAGGACGAGGAGTTCATACCAAAACAGCCTGTTTTTATCACAATTTCTAACTTCTACACCTTCTTTTTAAAACTGAACAAGTTTTCACGGTTAAAATCGGCTAAAACTTTCACAATGTATGTGTAATTGTATTTTAACAAATCCTTGAGAATATCAGATTAAAACTTGAGGTAAAACTGGTAAAAATGGACTGAAAACTGGTTTCCGTTTGAACGAGGCCTGGTGTTCCGTTTGAAGTTGACCGTTCCGTTTGAAAAGTGTGAAACGTTTGAAAGTGCATCATGTTGTGTGAAACGTAAAACGAGGATGTCAGGACATTGATAGTTGGGATAAGAAATCATGTTTTGTATCAGTTTGCATGTGATCTGAATTGGTTCAGTCCATTAAATCAAACGACCCTATCACAGTTTGATTGTTTTTAAAGTGTCTCGGTCCAATTCAATGTTTGTATGTGATAGTGGATTTGTGTCAGCCCATGTGATTGTCATCGAGTAGTGAGGAGGTCCAATCAAAAATGTTTTAAGTGCTGAATAGTTGCAACCCAATCAAAGAGTTTTAAAAGATAAACTTGTCGGCCACAATCAAGTGTTGATCCAATCATCTAATACTTTTGTGAATCGTTTTAATAGGCCCAATCAGAATTGAACATTGTGTGGAGTATTGTTGTCAGCTAAATGTTTACTCGGTCTTTGTGATTAATCAGGCCCATGTGACTTTGATTCTTGCGGCCCAATCAGAGTTTAGGTATATCAGATAAGCTCAATCAGTACAAGGTTTACAACATATTACAACCGGTTCATTAATTTTTGCGGCCCAAAAGTGTATTATAACAGTTCATTCTAAACTCATATCTCGTGGCCCATTTGTTTTGGTCTATTCATTCAGTTTGTGGAATACATTGAAACGAGTCCACAAATCTTCGACACGAGTCTTCGATTGATTTCATCAACACATTTTTATGTTTTCAGTTCGTTTAAACTGATTGTTTGTTTGTTCGTTTGTCAGGTATTTTTACAAGGTGATACAGCTCGTTTGAGACCAGTATTTTTGACATAAGAAACTTTGTGTTTGTGAAGCTTTGAATTTGAAACATGAGTGAAGATTTCTACAACGCATTCGCAACATCTCCGACTACTCCAGCTTCTATTGCTCAGAACATGAATTTGGAAAACGAAACCGGAACATTACAAAAACCCCCGAAGCTAATGAGCATTGAAGAGTATTATGGATGGAAAGACAGATTCGAAAACTGGGTTCAGGCTAATCATTTGAGATCTTGGGAGTGTATTTTGAAGAAATATGTATTACCACATACTGATCTGCAAGTTGAGAAAGAAATATCTGAGTTTACTGATCAAGAAAGAGATATGTACAGAGCTGAAAAGATGATGATTAGTCTACTTCAGCAAGCAATCAAAGAAGACATCTTTATACTGCTTCAACATGACAAGACATCAAAATCAATATGGGATGCTCTTCGAGTCAAGTTTGAGGGTAGTGAAAATATGATTAAGAGCAAGAAGGCGTTGCTCAAGAAAGAGTTTGATCTATTCAGTAGTCTACCGGGTGAAGATACAAAGAAGCTAATTGAACGTTATTGCCACTTGGTGCGATCCATGTCGATGCTTAGTATAAAAAAGGATCATGAAGAGTGGGTAGACAAGTTAGCTGATGCTTTACCACAAAAAGAATGGGGCACTTACTTAATGATTTTGAAGAACACTGGAGTTTATGATGGGTTAACGATTTCTCAGTTTATCGAGAAGATTGAGGGTCAAGATTTGGAACAGCAGAAGATCGCGAGGATGAACAGTCCAAGTGGTCAACAGGATGTAAAAATGTATTACAAAGGCAGTGTTCCAGAAGTTGAAAGAAGCCCGAAAATCCAAATTGCGTTTAGTGCTGAAGATTCATCTGAAAAAGTTGATCAAAGTTCTAAAAGTAGCAGTGGTTTCTCTTCATACCCGAGTGTAAATCCAAAAGATACTACATCAAGCTTTCATTCTCATAGTACAAAAACTAGAAATGGTTATGTGATACAATGCAATATTGCTTTGAATCTTCCTGATGGTCAAAGTTTTTCAGAAGAGATTGCTAAAGATCACATGGCATTACTTGGTTCCGTGCTACTATCTTATGAAGGTTTGGTTGCAGGGCGGATCGGGAATCCTATGCTCACAAAGGAGGATTACGATCAGATAGACGCTGAAGAAATGGAACATATGGACATCAAATGGTGTCTAGCTAGTGTTCTTAGACGAGCTGAAAAATTCAAGCTGATTACTGGAAGAAATGACTTTCTTGATGCACACGTTTCTACTTTGGGTTTTGATAAATCTAAAGTTACTTGTTTTCGATGCAGGGAGAAAGGTCATTTCAAGAGGGAATGCAAGAACAGAGAAGCTAGTGATGTAAAGAATCCGTTCGGAAAAGATGATTATTACAGGAAAGCCATATATCAGCAAGTTGGTCAGCAACAACAGCAAGAACCCCAGGTGGCTCATGGTAGAAAAGTGATCGAGGATTCAAAGAGAGCATGTCTGGGGGATTTTAACTGGAACAAATACATATCACCCGAAAACAAAGCATGCCTAATCAATCAAGATGATGAAAAGTTACCTGAAGGGTTCAGCTGGGATATGTTTGCAGATGAGAATGGAAATTTCAAAGCTTTTATTGCCAAGATTGTGAAGGAACCTGATATGTTTACCACATGGATGAAGTCCATTGGTGAAACTGTAAAGAATGAAGTTGAAACATATGTTTCATCAGAAGAAGGATCACAAAGTGCAGATGAAAGTTCACAGAGTGATGAAAGTTCAGAAAAGGAAGTTGTTTTTTATCAAACACCAGTTGATTCTGGTTCTTCGGATGATAATTCTGACAAATCAGTAGAGTTTGATCAAACACCAACTGATGACAGTAGTGATGATGAAGAAGAACGACATATTAATGTTGCTAAAACTCATCTCTCTCCTGAAAGTTTTCATTTTTATTTTGCAGATCGCTTGGAGAAACTGAAGGAGAAACGGGCTGCAAAAGAACAAAAAGTAATGAAGTCTAAAAGTGTTGCTGAGAAGAATGTTGAGACTGAGCAGGTAGTTGAAGCAGAAAATGTGATTGAAGCTGAGAAAGTTGTTGAATTTGAGAAGATAATAGAAGTTGAAAAGATTGTGGAAGTCATCAAGCCTTGCACAAAGTGTTTGGAACCTTGCAAGGAATGTGCAGCAAAAGATGAAAAGTTGTTTGAGCTTGAAAAGATGAAAGAGCAATTACTATTTAATCTCAATTATGTGAAGGAATCGTATGATGTTTTGAACAGAACAGTAACTGGTCTTCAAAAGACTAATTCTGAGAGAGAAAATGCTTTAACAATGATGAATGCAACATTGATGACGAAGCAGAAAGCTATTAACTTTTACATCGAAGAAAGTGCAAAGTGGAAGCAAGAGTTGGAGACCGAGAAAATTGAAAATGAGAGAATCAGACGATTATTACAGAGTTATTCTAGTTCTGAATATCTTATTGGTCGAATTTACCCGACTGTTGCAGGTTTCGAAGCATTTAAAGATGAAAAGACAAAGAAGAAGGATACTGGTAAGAAACCGACTGTTACCTATAACAAGTGTCCGCCTCCAATCTGGGAAGGTTATTCTCCCAGAAAACCAAATGAGGAGCAAGTAGAAAAAGCAGTCAATATAAAGCTAAAAACCGATACAACTGATGGTTTACCAGAAAACATTGACGTTACTTTTACATCGTCTGACACTGATCATGAGTCTGAGTTAATTAAAAAGGTGGTCGATCAAGTGTTGGATACTGATGAGGAGTCTGAGTCAAAGTCCGAGTCTGGGTGTTCAAGTTCGTTCATCAAAAGTTCGAGTTCGTCGGTCAACAGTCCAAAATCTTCGGTTAAAAGGGCTTACAGTAAAGAGTTTTTGGTATCAAAATCTAATTTGAATGATGAAACATTTGAAGTAGCATACACTTTAAATGATTCTGACAAAGAGTTTCCAATAAGAAGTGTTAGATTTGAAATGATCAAAAAGGTTTTCAAAATGACAGAAATTAAGATTTCTGAAATAAAAGATTTAAATCTTACTGGAAAACCTAAAAAATACACTTCAAGAGTACAACAACGATTAAACAAGGAAAAGGGTTACAATTCTTGTTCTGGTTTTCAAAAGAAACCAAACCATAATGGTAGCTACAAAAAGAAAGGATTAGGTTTTATTCCACCAGAAAATTATAAAAATGAGAAAAATTCTAAAACAAAAACAGAATTTGTTTCAGGAGGAAGTGCAGAAGAAGAACAGAAGAAACCTTTCTGGAGACAATCAAACCAGGAGTTTCTTGCTGAGAAGAAAAGGAATGGAACTGGAGTGTTTCATCCAAAAGAGACTCGAACTTGTTTCAAATGCAATGAAGCTGGTCACATTGCATGGAACTGTCCGAAAAATGCTAAAACTAAACAGGGAGTTTCTGAAAAACTGAAAGAAATAGTTGTTGATGTTGAACCACCAACTGAAAAATTCAAAATGTTTGAAAATTCAACTTATGAGGTTGGTGAATGTTCTAAAAAGAATTTTTACAAAAAGAAAGCAAAAGATAACCAAATGTGGGTTGTCAAGAAGGGTGATGTAAAGTCGGCGATGAATCTGTTTCCACAAAACCAGAAGAGCCACAAGATGAGGTAAAAGAGGTAAATTCTGTATCTTCAGTGAATGATGATGAATTTCCATCACTAACGTTTGAAAAGATTAAGCAAAAGGTTGGTAAGGTTAAGATTTCAAATCAATTCTTTTCTGATAAAAAGGAATTTGATGTTGAAAAAGTTTTCAATGGAAATGTTAAGAAAATTTTTGGGAAAATGCTTGATGGGAAAGTAAAAGGGGTTAAACATTTTTATGCAACAAAGAAAGCAACTTTTAACCCAACTGAACAAGAGCTAAAGGAGCTAAAAACACCCAAGGTTGGTCAGACTTGGGTGGAAATTCTTTTCCCTTGAACATCTGACTATGCCGGAGATCCCAAGTTTGTAATCGTGGATCAGGAATCGGCATCTTTCTTGATAATTGATGGTTGTGAATGAATCTTATGTAACACCCCGAAAATGGGCTTGGTAATTAAACTCTGTTAATACTAAAAGACGGGTAACGTACCATTATTAGTAAAAATAACCCGGCAAATATTTGGGTTTAAACAAGAAATACTAATAGTAAATATGAGTGAATCAAAGTTTTCAGGAAATTGAATTTATAAGAGCCCGAGTTAACGGGACTTAAAATATAACGGGTTATAATTCCCGGGACCCACCAAGTAACTAGGAATACTAACCTAGTTAGTATGTGTCTTGACATAATGGAACAAATATGGTTAAGATACCTATAAATAACTGGTGTAAAGTCGAGGGACCAAACATGGGCAAATTAGATAAAGTTTTATTAAAACCCATTTAATAAACAAAACACACACACATACGTGTGTGTGTCTGCGACTTCAAACAAAGCCAGTGAAGGCTCTCTTGCTCAAAAACCCTAGTCCCTCAAGAATCTCTCAAATTGAAGCCCAAATCAAGAGCCAAATCAATGCATGAACACAAATTCGTGACCACCTAGTCATGGGGATTACAAGGTATGTTGAAATATTCGATTTGGTGATACTTTGAGATTATGATGAACAATCATAATCGAAATTCTGGAATGAATATTGATTCTATGAGTGTTATTATGATTATATCTTTGTTTAGAAACAAACCCTAATAGAAAATTTGATGAATTGTTGTCAAAACTAGGGATTTGATAATTACCCTATTATATGCTAAGTGGGTTTTGACTTAATAATGAAGATGATGATATGTTGGTGTTAGAAATCATCATAGGTGACAGTTGATGCAAGATACTTGAACAAATTATAAGTTTGAGTGAAAGCTTATGCATGACTTAAAGTGGGTTTTTGTATGTTATGATGAACACTCGGATTTGGAAGTGTTAATTTGATGAATATTGATTGTATGATATAAGTTCTTGATATAGTTCATGAACACTAGACATAGAGGGTTGAAATTTGATGTTAATCTTGGTAAAAATGACTAATTAAGAACTAGTTAGCAAATGTGTAGAATTATGCCCATTAGGTGTTTGTTAAAATGCCTAAATGAGAAGTAAAGTGTTTAAATTCAAGTGAAACGCGTAATTGACAAGCTTGACTAATTACATGAGACATGGGATAAAACGGGTTCTAATCATAATGTTGATTTGCCTTAATCGTGCATATTATATGATTAAAAGTAGTTGACTTTAGAAAGTCAAACTAACTAGTGATGAAGTCGAATAAGTGGTTTCGACTAAGACAATAAGTAAGGTGGTATAGTCGTGATTGTTAATGACTAATCTAACCACCTTGTAAATGGTGAACAATAGTTGGCGCTTAAACAAGCTAGGTGAAGCTTGGAGTGAAAGCGGGTCAAACGAGTCGAGCATAGAAGAAAAGCGTAGCTCGGATGCAAGGTAAGTGTAATTTACACACTTATGTAGAATGCTCGTTATTTCGATATGTTGTGAACAGGAAAACAATAATATTGGAAATTTGGAAATTTGTCAAGTGTCGACTTATGTAAATCATGGTTGAAAGGATACCCATGGCGTAAGCCGAAATGGGTTGAAACTGCAAGAAAGGAGTGTAAAAGAAAAAGGGTATGGTTATAAAACCCGGGATGGGATGATGTATGAATTGAAATCAAAAACGGTGTTTTGATTTAAATAGATAATGTTGGGCATATAGTCCAAACGGGTCGAATGGTGGTGATAACACCATTTGACAATATCGACTAATGTGGTCGTCAAGTCTTATGTTAACAGGACCGATTAGCAAAATCAGATAGTTGCGTCTTCATTGATGATGTGATAATAAAAGCGAGGTATAAATCGGGTCTATTTGTTGATCCAAGCCAGGTACGCATATTTTTGTTATAGTTAAAAGTGATATTTGGTCGAATAATTGGGGAGAGCCCTTCGTTGTAAAAGAAGGATCATAATCGACCAAAACGCCCTCGTAGGCTAAATTGGACAAACAACCCTTAAGGGTTGTTTGAAAACGAATTTCACGATTAGGTAAATACTTAGAATAAGTATAGGGATCGAAAGACGTAATATGTTAGCTAAATAGCTCTATTTGAGTTTTGCCGTAAAATAACGATCCAAGGGGTAAAACTTGGATTATATAGATTACCACATTAAATCTACCATAAATATACTCATGGTGGAAGATCATATGATAAGAAATGTGGTAATGCGAATGCTAGAAACAATTGATAGCTATTTATGAATGAAAGTGCTTAATTACCCTTAACGGGTCAAAATAAGCACCTGAGTATAAGCGGGTTTAAAATGTGTAGGAAACCCGCGGTATGAGCCAAATATGATAGACAATATAGAAATTAGAAGATTCACGAGAATTTGGGGTCAAACAAATAAGTTTGTTTGATAAATACATGAATGGGTTAAAATGGGTAAATTCCAAATTTAGCCAAAAGCTTAAAACTCTATAAATTTGTTAATCCGGAAGTCGGATTTTAACTCCATATGATGGAGAATCAAATTACAAACGTGTAGGAAGAAACGGTAGGTCATTCGGATAAGCGGTTTGAAAGATACGGAAGTTTTCGTATCAAAAAGGCAAAATGGAGAAGCTGGATGCAGAGTCCACCGTAAATTACGGTGCCACCGTAATTTACGGTGGAGCTGATTCTTGTTACGGTGATTTCCACCTGTGTTACGGTGGAAGATCAATTCAGCGGCCACCGTAAATTACGGTTCCACCGTAATTTACGGTGGAGACCAAATTCAAGCACATTGTTTTGGGTCTTGTTATCAATGTGGATTTACATAATCTCCTCGTTATATTAGATATTTAATTATCAAAACTAACTGTTAAGTTGGTTTTGAACACAGGTATATGTCGAGAACCCGGATGAAGATCAAGCGTCAAGCAAGAACCGAACACGATAAAGACACACGCTTCCGCACTTTGATACATTGTAAATTTTTAAGCAACGAATTCGATCACGTTCAGTAGAATAACTTATGATTTGCAAAAGTTTTAATAAACCCGTATTTTTATAGCATGTGTAGTCTTAACTACACATCTAATCGTTGGTAATTACATACAAAATCGTTAATTAGTAACTAGGGTGTTACAAGTTGGTATCAGAGCCTTGGTTTAAGAGATTCAAGTATGGCGGGGGAAAACCATGCTTGGACTTAAACCTTATGCTCTTAATAAATATGGGTGTTCGGTTCGAGGCTTGATCGCAAATCCGGTAAGTACACGTATGCTAATAGTTTAGTATGCTAATTGTTGTAAATAACACATAGGGCTATCGTGTAATACACGTTACCCCAATTAAAACGATTGACATAGTTGATGAAAATACGCGCGTTGACACGTATAGTAGAAAAAGCTTTGTATTAGAATACGGGCGATTATTGAAGTAGATGATACTAAATTTTGTGAATGTCTTAATTGAAGGACACTCGTGTTTGAAGACGACGAGAGTCAAACAAATTGTGGATATGATGATGGAATGGTCCGAGATATGATAAAAAGAGCATGCTCATTAAGGACCTAAATCGCGTGATGATCGCGAATAAGCTAATGGCAAGGAAAGCCTGTTAAAGCAAGCAAAATCAGGTACACGCTTTAAATTATTACATGAATGGTAATATGCAACAAATACATAGAGATTAAAAGTTGCATATGTAGATAGAAAACTTGGGAAAAACCTGAATAGAATACCTATCCAGGATATTGTTTCCAAGAAAAAAAAAAAACAAGTAGAGGTATTACTTACATAGGGCGTGATGTGAAAACTATAAAAAGGTCATGAGTGTCATGTGTTAATCGCTTACTCTGGCCAAGTAAGTAGTGGCATATGATACCATGAACTTTTTACGGCGGAAACGTTTACATCCGATGTAGTAAGGGCGGAGTAAATGGGACTAATTAAAAAGTACCCAAATGAATCAGATAAGCAAAATATTTGATAATAATGTAAACGCACAACCGAGTGACTGAAGCGTATTACATCAGGATAATGAGCCCGAGCGAAGGGACAAAGAAGCATGTAAAATGATGTAGACAAGTATTGGGAGGGAGTGTACTTACACTCGAACCCATAAAACGCAAGCATGTAAAATGATGTAGACAAGTATTGGGAGGGAGTGTACTTACACTCGAACCCATAAAACGCAAGCATGTAAAATGATTTAGACGAGTATTGGGAAGGAGTGTACTTACACTCGAACCCAGAAAACGCAAGCATGTAAGATGATTTAGACAAGTATTGGGAGGGAGTGTACTTACACTCGAACCCGGAGAATGTAAACATGTAAAATGATTTAGCTATGCATTGGGAGGGGGTGTACTTACACTCGAACCCGGAAAATGCAAATATGTCCCTTAACGGGTCATTTTTGTAAAATGTCAAACTTAAAGACAAAGTCAGAATATAAAAATGAAGCCATGTCTTAATGCATACCGGGAGGATTGCAATAATAACGACTTCGGTAAAACACCCGGTTGATGGGTAGGAATTAAACACATGCGTAAACCGAGAAACGAGAACACGAATTTAAAGTCAAAAGACTCGGATTATGAGTTATGACTAAAAGACCATAAAAATTTCGTAAACAGAAATTTTGATAATTATATTCAACTATTTTGAGATTGAACGGGTCGAATAAAGTATAATGCTTGAAGGCGTAAGTAAGCGCAAGCCGGATAACGGTAAGCTTGAGACAAATGAATTTCAAACGTAAAAAGTGTGCTTTGACACCAAATATATATTTTAATAAGTCACGAGTAAAAAGAGTGATCTACGGGATCAACATAACCTTTAGGGTTATAAACAAATGAGAGATCTACGGACTAAAACGACCCACGGGTCATGATTAGAAAGAAGTTATAAGGACTTCGCCCTAAAGAGGTGAATGTCTAATCAAAAATAGCCCATAAGGCTAAGTGATAAAACCTACGGGTTAGATGGAATAAAGCAAGGAAATCAGTTAAGAATCCCCGCATAAAAACTAAGACTGTAAAGGATTAAATTACGGACTGTCAATATCCCGGTATGGATGATTGACACAAGTTAAAGAAAAGATCCTAAAACTAAAACTTCGGTTTTAGTAAGAAATAGCGTTTTTACAAACATAAATCCTGATAGGAATTTAAATAGTAAGCATGAAAGATACAAGTCTTGACACTGATTGGCGCAAGACGATATATTCGAAAAGTGTTATTTTCGAAAATAAAAGGTTGATGCAAACTAAACACGATGTGACACGATCACGGTTAGGAAATGTAATGTGAAGTAAAATCACATTATAACCAAGCGAGCTGTGAAAAGTAACGGGACTAATAAGTCCAGTTAGTGAGACCGGTTAAGGTCAGCAATTCAAGTCAAGAAATTTGATTTGCTCGGAAACGGTGGATTCGGTATAATTGAGCCGAATCAAATAAATCCGAAAACTAAAGAAATTATTGCTAAAAGCGAAATATTTCAATAAAGACCTTTAAACGGGTCAAGGTAACGGATTCACCAAGAGTTCGATAATATATAAAAGCGATGGAAATCGCTAAGTTAACTAAACTAGCAGAAATAACAGAATTACGTTATTTCAAGTTACATTATGTCGTATGAGGCACGTAGGGGTTATGTAACCAAAAAGATATTACCATAATTTTTCTGGTAATGCAAACAATTGGTTAAAGTATGAATAATGCTTAAGAGATTACTCAGGTCAAATGCATTGAGTTTAGAACTCAATGAACTATGTAAGCAAGGTTTCGAGGACGAAACCTCTTTAAGGGGGGTAGACTTGTAACACCCCGAAAATGGGCTTGGTAATTAAACTCTGTTAATACTAAAAGACGGGTAACGTACCATTATTAGTAAAAATAACCCGGCAAATATTTGGGTTTAAACAAGAAATACTAATAGTAAATATGAGTGAATCAAAGTTTTCAGGAAATTGAATTTATAAGAGCCCGAGTTAACGGGACTTAAAATATAACGGGTTATAATTCCCGGGACCCACCAAGTAACTAGGAATACTAACCTAGTTAGTATGTGTCTTGACATAATGGAACAAATATGGTTAAGATACCTATAAATAACTGGTGTAAAGTCGAGGGACCAAACATGGGCAAATTAGATAAAGTTTTATTAAAACCCATTTAATAAACAAAACACACACACATACGTGTGTGTGTCTGCGACTTCAAACAAAGCCAGTGAAGGCTCTCTTGCTCAAAAACCCTAGTCCCTCAAGAATCTCTCAAATTGAAGCCCAAATCAAGAGCCAAATCAATGCATGAACACAAATTCGTGACCACCTAGTCATGGGGATTACAAGGTATGTTGAAATATTCGATTTGGTGATACTTTGAGATTATGATGAACAATCATAATCGAAATTCTGGAATGAATATTGATTCTATGAGTGTTATTATGATTATATCTTGGTTTAGAAACAAACCCTAATAGAAAATTTGATGAATTGTTGTCAAAACTAGGGATTTGATAATTACCCTATTATATGCTAAGTGGGTTTTGACTTAATAATGAAGATGATGATATGTTGGTGTTAGAAATCATCATAGGTGACAGTTGATGCAAGATACTTGAACAAATTATAAGTTTGAGTGAAAGCTTATGCATGACTTAAAGTGGGTTTTTGTATGTTATGATGAACACTCGGATTTGGAAGTGTTAATTTGATGAATATTGATTGTATGATATAAGTTCTTGATATAGTTCATGAACACTAGACATAGAGGGTTGAAATTTGATGTTAATCTTGGTAAAAATGACTAATTAAGAACTAGTTAGCAAATGTGTAGAATTATGCCCATTAGGTGTTTGTTAAAATGCCTAAATGAGAAGTAAAGTGTTTAAATTCAAGTGAAACGCGTAATTGACAAGCTTGACTAATTACATGAGACATGGGATAAAACGGGTTCTAATCATAATGTTGATTTGCCTTAATCGTGCATATTATATGATTAAAAGTAGTTGACTTTAGAAAGTCAAACTAACTAGTGATGAAGTCGAATAAGTGGTTTCGACTAAGACAATAAGTAAGGTGGTATAGTCGTGATTGTTAATGACTAATCTAACCACCTTGTAAATGATGAACAATAGTTGGCGCTTAAACAAGCTAGGTGAAGCTTGGAGTGAAAGCGGGTCAAACGAGTCGAGCATAGAAGAAAAGCGTAGCTCGGATGCAAGGTAAGTGTAATTTACACACTTATGTAGAATGCTCGTTATTTCGATATGTTGTGAACAGGAAAACAATAATATTGGAAATTTGGAAATTTGTCAAGTGTCGACTTATGTAAATCATGGTTGAAAGGATACCCATGGCGTAAGCCGAAATGGGTTGAAACTGCAAGAAAGGAGTGTAAAAGAAAAAGGGTATGGTTATAAAACCCGGGATGGGATGATGTATGAATTGAAATCAAAAACGGTGTTTTGATTTAAATAGATAATGTTGGGCATATAGTCCAAACGGGTCGAATGGTGGTGATAACACCATTTGACAATATCGACTAATGTGGTCGTCAAGTCTTATGTTAACAGGACCGATTAGCAAAATCAGATAGTTGCGTCTTCATTGATGATGTGATAATAAAAGCGAGGTATAAATCGGGTCTATTTGTTGATCCAAGCCAGGTACGCATATTTTTGTTATAGTTAAAAGTGATATTTGGTCGAATAATTGGGGAGAGCCCTTCGTTGTAAAAGAAGGATCATAATCGACCAAAACGCCCTCGTAGGCTAAATTGGACAAACAACCCTTAAGGGTTGTTTGAAAACGAATTTCACGATTAGGTAAATACTTAGAATAAGTATAGGGATCGAAAGACGTAATATGTTAGCTAAATAGCTCTATTTGAGTTTTGCCGTAAAATAACGATCCAAGGGGTAAAACTTGGATTATATAGATTACCACATTAAATCTACCATAAATATACTCATGGTGGAAGATCATATGATAAGAAATGTGGTAATGCGAATGCTAGAAACAATTGATAGCTATTTATGAATGAAAGTGCTTAATTACCCTTAACGGGTCAAAATAAGCACCTGAGTATAAGCGGGTTTAAAATGTGTAGGAAACCCGCGGTATGAGCCAAATATGATAGACAATATAGAAATTAGAAGATTCACGAGAATTTGGGGTCAAACAAATAAGTTTGTTTGATAAATACATGAATGGGTTAAAATGGGTAAATTCCAAATTTAGCCAAAAGCTTAAAACTCTATAAATTTGTTAATCCGGAAGTCGGATTTTAACTCCATATGATGGAGAATCAAATTACAAACGTGTAGGAAGAAACGGTAGGTCATTCGGATAAGCGGTTTGAAAGATACGGAAGTTTTCGTATCAAAAAGGCAAAATGGAGAAGCTGGATGCAGAGTCCACCGTAAATTACGGTGCCACCGTAATTTACGGTGGAGCTGATTCTTGTTACGGTGATTTCCACCTGTGTTACGGTGGAAGATCAATTCAGCGGCCACCGTAAATTACGGTTCCACCGTAATTTACGGTGGAGACCAAATTCAAGCACATTGTTTTGGGTCTTGTTATCAATGTGGATTTACATAATCTCCTCGTTATATTAGATATTTAATTATCAAAACTAACTGTTAAGTTGGTTTTGAACACAGGTATATGTCGAGAACCCGGATGAAGATCAAGCGTCAAGCAAGAACCGAACACGATAAAGACACACGCTTCCGCACTTTGATACATTGTAAATTTTTAAGCAACGAATTCGATCACGTTCAGTAGAATAACTTATGATTTGCAAAAGTTTTAATAAACCCGTATTTTTATAGCATGTGTAGTCTTAACTACACATCTAATCGTTGGTAATTACATACAAAATCGTTAATTAGTAACTAGGGTGTTACATCTTATAATAGTTGAATTTTTACAGGATAATTGTGAATTGTCGGAGCTTCCAGGTTGGTAAGTGTGAAGCAGGAATCGGCATCTTTATTGGTAAAATGATTTTGTGTAGATGTGGTATTCCTACATGTTGATTGATGAAGGTTTACACCTACATGTGGTAAATCAAGGACGTTAAGTTGTACTTGTTTTTCCTACAAGTGGTTAATCAAGGTCATTAGGTTGAACTTGATTGGACCAAACTTACAAGTGGTATTTGAAGGACAATATGATGAACCAAACCCCTAACTTTACTGGTGATAAAACCAACAAAATTTATTTTCCGGAAAAATCATTTTGGTTAAAACAAACTTAAGTGTTTTGAAATCATAATGAGAAAATAGTTTTGTGTAAGGGGGAGTTCTGATTGTTTATGCCAAGTGGATGGCGAATTGAAGTGATTTGATATCGGTTGTCAAGTTTTTTGTACAGTTTATTTTCAAATTTCCTGAAATGTGTTTGCATTTTAGGGGGAGTAGAAATTTTCAGAAAATCCAAAAACATTAGAAAATTTGAAAAAGACAAAAACATGATAAAAATTAAAAATGAGTTTTAGTGTCAAAGAAGAGGAAATGATAGTACATCAGTAGACAGTCACAGTATGCTAAAGAAATGTAATGTTTAAATAGCGTTAAACAGTCTCACTGATGATATGCCGATAGGTTTTTACACATTTAGTAAGCTTTTTCGGGATATAAACATAAATTCAAACTTGCTTATGTCGTGGGGAACACTACTTGGATATATAGGTAACCCCTGAAATCTCGTTTGAAAGGTCCCTCTTTCTGAGATATTAGGTCTTTATGCTCAGTGATATCTGGGGTATTATCCCGGGACTTCTGCTGAATGGAAATTCTGACCTAGTCCCCGGAGAATACTTTACGCTTGCTTGAAATATAGCGCCGCCCTCAGCAAATTGATGAAACAATAAAATTGATAGTCATTGCTGTTGTAATTCAAAAGATCCTCTAAAGGGGACACACCAAAAGTCGAGTCGTCATCTCTCTGCTAAACGGAAGTTCTGACCTGAGCTCTCACGGTTTCGTACTATAATTTATTCCCTTACAGATATCATCTGTGGTATGCTCACCTGTAAGACTGAATATTGGGATCTGGATACGGGAGTATATTCAAGAGGTGGGATACATGAATGAGTTTAAGTCCTTAATACACCTAACTCATATCCTGAATAAGTTGAAATTTGTGTGAAAATTTAAGTGGATCAGTATATCGGCAATCTAAGTGAATTGTTTAATTCTTAATATGTAACTAAGCTCAACGGTACTTGTGACTTGTAAAAAAAAAACCCTGATATGATCCTCTTGCACAAACTCACAAAAATAATGTCTGTAAATACTTCTTTACTGCATTTCATTTCATTCAAAAATCCAAAAAGATTTCGGTGTGTTTTAGCATAAATTTTGAAAAATTCAAAAAGATTTTAGACGACTGATATTGGAAAGCTGATTTTCAAAATTCCAAGTGCTGAACATGACGAACAGGTTTAAAAAAAAAAGTTTGTTTGAAGATGTTTGAAATGAAAATTGATATTCATTTAAGTGGTTCATCAGATATTACTAATGATTAAATCATTTTGAGATTGTGTGTTCGAGTGGTTAGAAGATTATAAATTTGTCAAATGTTAAAATTTGTGAAATTTATTTTTGGGTAGAGAATGTGCAGGTTATTTAAATGATAGAGAACCAGGTTCCGATACCTGAGGACTTTGTACTTTCAACATGTCAAACTGCGATCCCAGTACATCGAAAGGGGGAGTCTGAAGACATCTGAGTAGAGATTGTTCGTGAGAAGTCTGTTGATGTTGAAGAGTGAAGGAAGCACAAAGACTGATAAAGACTGAAGATTGTGAAGACTCGAAATTTAAGACTTGTCAACATCTGAGGGGGAGTCTGTTAGTGCATACATCTGTCGTCTTCGTCTTATATCGAGTCTTGGTTGAGTTGCGGATCTGAACAAGAGTGACATCATATATGTGACATCACAAGTGACATCATCATTGGAACTCAACATACAAATCAGATTTATGCAATCGGTTCCGTTTGAATTGATCGTTTGAAATGGGTTCCGTTTGAACATAGTCAAACCGTTTGAACGTGTCCGTTTGAAAGGTGTCATGTCACTTTCAAACGAAAGGGCTAGGCCTATAAATACCCTTCAAACGATTTCATTTGTAACAGATTTCAGATTCGATACCGAGGTGCTGCCGGTATTTCTTTTGATTGTAAACGTTGTTAATTCAATATACAAGAGGTTTAAAGTGTGAATCAAGCTGTTTTCACATCCGTTTCTTTGTTTCTGCCTCTAAAACGGATTTGAGCTCTTCCGAACGACTCATTCGGGTCAAAAATCGATCCTTCAACATATCAACAGTTTCTTCAGCCTCGCGTGCTGCTTCGATAAGCATCTCTCTTCCAGTTTCCCACATCTTTAAGTTCCAGTTTCCCACATTTAGGTCGCGAGATCTTTAAAATAGCGACCTAAATTCAAAACATGTAAATCGAGTCCCAATACACTGCATGAATATCACCGATTCGAATAAAAAACAATTGAAAACCTTATAATCTAAAGCAGATAAGAGAATTTTATTAAACCTTATAATCTAAAGCAGATAAGAGAGTTTTATTAAACCTTATAATCAAATTCGGCTTGGAGAAAACAGTGGTTGAAACCACTGTTGGGTAATATTTTATTGTGGAGAAAACAGTGGTTTTAACCAACTGTTGGGTTAAAACCGTGTTTGAAACCACTGTTCGGCCAAAACAGTGTTTTGTGGAGAAACAGTGGTTGTAACCACTGTTAACCCAACAGTGGTTTCAACCACTGTTTTCTCCACAAAACACTGTTTTGGCCGAACAGTGGTTTCAAACCACTGTTTCCTTACAAAGACAAAGCCACTGCAACTTCCTCAAATATTGAGACACAAAACCAACCTTTCATAATACATACACATGCAATTGTATAACACCAGACTACCCCTACTCATTTGTAGGTGAACTGAATCACTCTTTTTCCACTTAGGACCTGAAAATTATTGACTTTTCAGTTACATTCTCTAGATTGGTGACAGGTAGCTGTTGAACAAAAAAAGCGAAAATTCTATGAACACTTCAATTTTTAGGCCTAACAAATATGCATACTTAAGCCCAATAAAGCTTGATTTTTATTGAATGCAAAGTAATCATTTTTTTTTCTTTTTTACCTAATATAATTTCAAATCAAACATTATTTTATGATTAACAATCTTTCAAAATACAGATTTATATCTCAACGTAACCAAAGTTTTAGATTTATTAAATCAATATGTACTCACATCGGCCATTTAAGTTCTCTAATTGATAATCTTTACTCCCAATAAGGTTACCATCTAAAAGTGCTAACCTAGATGAAAATACTTCTGGAAATGATATATCCACTAAACTATGAAACATATACTAAAAAGATGATTTAAGTTGCGCGATTCATCTCAACTTGATATGCATTTGTTTTTATTAAGACCAGCCTTTGAGCTCTTAGAATTATGTAGTATGTTTCGATTATGATGGTTGTTGATGAAGGGGCTGGTCGTTTCTGGCAAAGACTTTCACGTGTTAAATCACATATATATCAAGTTGAGGTGAAAGTCTTAGCCAGAAACGACCAGCCCCTTCATCAACAACCATCATAATCGAAACATACTACACAAATCTAAGAGCTCAAAGGCTGGTCTTAATAAAAACAAATGCATATCAAGTTGAGATGAATCGCGCAACTTAAATCATCTTTCATCTAAACAAAAACCAGGTCAAACAGAGTTTTAGCATCACACCTTTGAAGCAACACATGAAAGATTGACAAAAACATATAACTTTATCAATCGCCATTAGCTTCACACCAGCAGCTTCAAACTTTTCTTTAAATTATTAAAGAGTCAGAAGCGAGTTCCCAACTGTACACATTACAAAAAAGAAATCAAACATCTAATATTGAAAGTACCATATTAGTTAACTATATTGTTTTTTATAAGCATGTTGTCTACTTATCTAAAAAAAATGATCAAACTTTACACATAATACCAGCAAAGGCATCCAAAATACCTCAAAAGAGCAACAACAACAATCCCCTACAGAAAATAACCAAAATTATATCATTTTCATTAACAAATTAAAGTTACTAATAATTAAATGATTATTGAATAAAAACAACACCTTAAGATATGATCCACAACTTTATTCAAAGATCTGAACCAGCAAAAACTCCTCTCCTCTCTAGTAACATCTCACTTTTTCTTAAACCTAATTATTGCTGAAACAAAACAACTCTATAACATCTCACTGTTTACGATGATTTCTGTAGAAAGGGTAGGGCCTATTGTGAAATGGCACAAGTATGTTTGGTTCAGTTAAAGTTTATGCCTACATTGAGTGGCTTGCTTTTAAATTTAGGCTACCTACACAAGATCGGAGTCATAATGATGACTTAAGATGTGTTTTTTGCAACTCTTGTGCTGATATATGCGAGTTTTCTAATGCCATTTGGAGGAGAATTAGTGTTCTTGCTAAGTTTGTTGTTAGCTGCAATATTTTGTTTATTTGGTATATAGCTGATTGGGATATGTGCGTGTTTGGTGTATTGGGGGGCTGGGTTAGTCAGGGGTTGCTGGTTTTTTATGTCATTTATAGGTGGGTTGGATGTTTGGCTGTTTTTGTTATCAAGAAAATTTACCAAAAAAAAAAGATAAAGCCAACTTACAGCAGTCAAAGCTGCCTCAGAGCCCTTGTTCCCTGCCTTACCACCAGCAAGGCCTAATACATGCATATAAATAATCAATATAAGTGATACCTGAATAAGGTAAAACACAAAGATAGCTTCAAAATTCTCAAATAAGATAAAAGTTCACATGTCATACAAACCTAAATAAACAAATAATTATACACATAAAGACAATCATAAATATACCTAATGCATATCTTCACATGTGAAGCTCCAAATATGCACGAAACACCTAAAACATTGCAATTGAATGATATGAAATCAAGCTCAAGCAAAATTTTAATTAAATTCTTTAGTCTCTAAATAAAAATTGTAAATGAAACCTGAATTAATGCCAGCTGAAAGGACTCCAGATGCAGCTGTATTAGCAACAGTATCATAGTGAGTAGTATATGCATTCATATATCAATGTCAAGCATGCGTTTGACCAATTAGAGAACCGCTTTACCACTTATACGTGGTGCAAGAGAGTGGGTTATAAGGTTACATACCCGTCTTATGTATCACTGTTAAAACAATAGTTAACGGGTGTTTGTGTGGTTCCCTTAGTTCTCTACTTAAATTAAGCCCCAACAAATATATGAAAAATTAACATCGCAATTTACTAAATAAAGAATATACATTCATTAGAATCTCTCTTTCTTCACAACATACCTATGTTTTAAAGGTTTTTAACCATGTGGTTGTAGGCAATGTGGATGAAGTGTTGTCCAGAAATGTTGCGGCTGTCAAAGATATGCTGCCGGAAGTTGACCATCGTACCTATACAAAGAAAACAACAAACATCAAATAAATCCCGAAATTCTTTTACTGACATTTCAACAAACAGTTGGTAGGCAACCTTTAACATCCCAATTCAATTTTTCAAGTGAAATCAACACTTAAAAAATCTTATAAAACCCCAAATCACAATCATTTAAACCTAAAAAACAACATCCAATTTTACAAACAAAAGAAAGCAAGTTGAATCAGTAGTAATAATAACTTAAAACCACCATTGTAGTAACTGTAATGAATCAGATCAAATCAATCATACGATAAATGATAACGCAGACATCAAGAATTAACATCCATGAAACGAAAGTGAGAGGGAGATGCGACTAACCTTTCACGAAAACTGAAACTCTTTCAAAAGAATTGACCGAAGCTTGTTTGTGAGCATTCTAGAGAGAGATGTGCTTTGAAAATCGGAAATTAGAAAGGTCTTCATGGGAATATTGTTGTGTCTTCAATCTTAATCTTACGGCATCTTCATCTTGTGGCATCTCCATGGAAGATTGTGTTTAGGGTTTTTAATTTGAGGAAACAGAAAAGAGAGAGAAAGCAGCGTATGGAGAAAGAGAAAGAAAGAGCTATTAAATTTTGAATTTTGAAAGATGGTCAACATTTGAGAGAGATATTGAAAATATATATTTGGGGGCCTTTAAAGATGGGAGACAGAGTTGATTTTGAATTTTGAATTTTCCCCTCAATTAATGCAATAACATTTCTCCCTCATAGTCATAGTGATGATGGTTTTCAGATTTAATTAATGCAATAACCTTTCCCCATGCAATTCAAATTTTCCCCCAATCTACTTATTATTAATTAATTTTGAAAATTACAAACTAAATTCAATATATCTATTAATCTATTAACATTTTAATTGATATATTTATGACATCATTTTAATTGATAATTTATGACATCATCAGATTCTATGTGGCATTCCTCTATGATTGACAAGTACCCAAACTTACATCAGCTCTACTTCTCCTCTTATATATAAGTAGATTCATTTATGGTCTAGATTCTTCAACTTTTGCATATACGTAGTAACATAGACAAAGTAATGCTCCTTTCATATTCATATCTATCATAAATCATATTAAAGTTACAAATATATTTATTATTAATGTGATTATCAACACCTAAAATAGATTAGGCTTGTTTCACAAGTTTTCCTCTATTATATATAGTCTTTTGTACCTCTTGTAATATACACATCAATCAATGAAATATTAGATTTATTCTCCCTATATTATTTTATTCTTCTTCTTTGCTATTATTATGCTAGTTTCACAACAAGTAAAACATTTTCTCTACTAGTAAATCTATTAAAGTTTCATTAGTATTTTTTTTCCCATCGACTTTAATCATCTTGATCGGGGGTTAAATCAGGTATGTTTTATGTAATTTTTACACCAATAGAACTAAATAGTGTAACAAGATACTAGTATACTAGGTTTGTAAATAGCTTAAATCAGTGAAATACTTTTAAAATATCTATACAACTTACTTTTAAAAAAGAAAAAAGGTTTTCTTAACTTTTAGTTATCATGTTGAAAATATTTGCAAGGAAAACATTTGTTTCCCCTACTAGCAAAAAAAAAAAAAAAAAACAACATAAGTGCGCTTGGTTATTACATGAAACTCATGTCACATATGATATGACATGTGTCATGCCATTACTAAAAAATAAAAACAAACATATCTACATCTGGATCACACATACATTATCTACATCGCACATACGTTGTACATTATTATACATATATTCATATTTTCACACCTATATATTATACATATATATTCAACCTTTTTTATCATATTTTATATAAACTAGTATTAAGTAGCCCCCGCGTTGCGGCGGGGGCGAGCACTAAGGCCACACTACTGCTAGCGACCACCGACACTGAAGTTGCGGTGTGTTAATGTGAAGAAATTAAACCGAAACGTAAAACATAGAATAAAATAACTAAGTTCATCTAGCACTCGCGCGTTACGATGAACCCGCGTCTATTTTTTCCCGTTTGACAGATTCATCGTAATCTATATATAATATATATCATTACCACTATAAAAACCATAATGCATACATTACAACAACCATTGCATCAATATGTTGCAAATTATATTTATACAAGATTTTGGCTAAACTAATTAGATTATTATAAATAGTAATTATTTACAAATAAAACAACACAACTTATAGTGGATCAAACTGATTGAATACGGTAAGATAATGAAACCATTATTTGATTAGGGTACAACCACTTAAACACAATTTACAACCATACATGCATACAAAACAGATTGAATTTGGTAAAGTAATGAAACCATTATTTGATTAAGGTACAACCACTTAAGCACAATTTACAACCAAACATGCATACAAATGTTCCAAATTAATAGTATATAAATGTATGAAGCATAACCACATAATTTTTTTTTTTTTTTGAAACACACCCAAAGCCAAGGATACAATTACCCTAAGTTAAATGTTGTTGCTTATTTATAGTGTAGAGGAGGTAGAGCGCCACGGGGCGTTATAAATGATGAGTTGGCAGGGGTGACGCCCCCATACCCTCCGGCCTTATGAGTTAGCAGCCCATGGGTTTCTTATAAATCATGTATATCAACCAAAGCATTATGTACAAAATCTTAAAGCAAGAAAAACCTTTTAAGCACATGTTACTACACCATATAGCCAAGATATCTTACTAATTGATAGTTTATAATATCATCTATGCACTAAATCCATGAAATAAACTATGTGTCATGTGATGATGTATTATTACTTATAGATTATAGATGAGACTGTTTGGATTATATTTATTTATAATTAAATATATAATAATATTAAGAGTAAATTATTTTTAAGTCTTCGTGTTTTAGTGGTTTTAATCATTTGAGTTCAAAATAAAAAAGTTTAACGTTCCGAGTCCCTAACCGCTCATTTTATAACGTTTTGAGTCATTGTGTTTTAGTGATTTTAACCACTTAAGTCCAAAATCATAAGTACATGTGTTAAAAATTAGACTCAAAATGTTATAAAATGAGCGGTTAGGAACTCAGTAAAGGTCCATTGGTTTATAATATATGAAAATGTGAGACCACCACTTTTTATTTTTAAAGTTGGGACCTTTGTTTGCCAACGGCTAATAGTTTGCATTATTAAAACCATTATTCCTTTTTTTTCTAAAAATAAAAAAAACACATCATTTCTCAACACCGCGAAATTCGCGGATATTAACACTAGTATTAAATATATTAAAATACATATACGTTGTTTTAGTAGAACATTATATATACCTACATTTGCAAAGTGGATGTACAGCAAGGTTTTTTTTTTATTTGTAAATTGCATGCTTAGGATTTTGTTCATATTTACCTTTTTCTCTTAATTCATATATGATAAAATAACAACTGAATGTTGTTATATATTATATTATTATTATTATTAATTAATACTACTTTTAATATGTTCGGTATTGGTACAAGAAGGTAAAAACCGGTATCAACCTGGTATAGAAAACGCCAATAGCCGGTACCGAATTAATATTGAAAATCTTTTAGTTCGGGTATAGAAAACGCCAATAGTCGGTACCGAATTGATATTGAAAATCTTTTAGTTCGGGAATTTCGGTACTGCTACCCGGTACTATTGGCTCATCCTCGGTCACGGGTGCCGTAGATTTTCTTCAACTTTTAATAATTTATTTTTTTAAGGGTAGGGATGAGCTCGGTGCTAACCGATACCAAATTGATATTGTTACAAAAAATACCGGTTACGGTACCGGTATATGAAAGTAAAAATCGGTACCAGGAACACCAAAAGTCGGTACCGAATTGGTACTTAACATCTTTCGGTTCGGGAAATTCGGTACCATTTGCTTATCTTTGACCACGGATTTCATACGAACAACATCATTACCATACAACTTATTTATTGATTTTCTTTCGGTTATCTTTTAGTGTTTTTTCTATATTTTCTTTTTATCTTGTCAACGGTTACGTGCGCAAGGTGCTCGTAATGATTTCAAAACACATATAAACACAGACTAAATAATAAAAGAAGTTTGCCGCAACACGGCGACGGTGATAAACCTAGTTTTTTTTATTTGTCAATTGCATGCTTAGGATTTTCTCCATATTCACCTTTTTCTCTAACTAAAGAAAAACATATTTCCATATTTAATTAACTTCTTATAATTTTCCATATAGATACAACTAAAGTCATATGAAGTAAAATTAAAACTATTTTTATTCTTTATCATATAGTTAATTATTTTTATATTATATGTACTTTTTATTATTTTATATTATAATTACTTTTTAATTTATTTTGTTCCTCTTATAACTTTTAAAATACAATATTTTATATAACTTAGAGTGTGTCGTTGCAATCTACTTATTTTTATTCATATATCAATACGAATTTATTTAAAATTGAGTTCCGAATAGTAATATACAAGTAATCAAAGCACAAACATACATTTTATTAACCTTTTTTATTATTTTAGTAATTTAATATAATGCTTTATTAAAATTCAAATACTATGTTTTAATACATGTTAATTTTTTTTACCTCGACGAATCTAGCCATTACCGTCCGAGGTTGTGAGTTGTGACGAACAAAACCAAATCTGACTGAATGACATCGATACCAGTATCGGTATTATATGAACTAATACAGACATTCTTTCCTATGGTTTTCAAACATTACAAAACACGTGTCCGTATCCTCTTGATCATATATCTTTCGGTTGCTATGCCGAGTGACGGTATCGTACAGATACTGTTACAAACCAAGCCGATACCAACTGAATGCCCCGTTACAACACACGGGAATTCACCTAGTTAAAATACATACACGTTGTCTTACTAGAGAACGAATAAACTATTTTAAATGTTTTTAAATTTGGAAGAAAAAGAAACTATTATAAGCCTCGCCCTACCCATATTAACTAATCTATTATTAGATCTAACTAATCTATTAAAATATAATTCAAGGAATAAAATTAGTTAATGTAAAAGGTGATCAATTCAATTATTTTAGACATTAATTTTTTTTTCAAACTTTTTATTAAAATATAGTAAAGAGTTAATTGCCAAAATCGTCCCTGAGGTTTGATTCTGTTTGTCATTTTCGTCCAAAATGACTTTTTTGTACCATTTTGCCCCCAACGTTTGGCAGTTTTTGCCATTTTCATCCAATTCACTAACATGGTTTACTTTCTCTGTTAACAAAGTCTAATTTGGACATTTTACTTCTATTATTGCTTTTTATTTTCTTTTCTATATTTTTTAACCTTTAAATAAAATAAAAATTATTTATAATCTCACCCAATCACCCCTACCCCCACTCTCTCTACACCTCTGCAACTTTTTTTTTACAACAAAAGGATTCTATTCATCACAAAAATTCATACGCAGAACGGCAGAAGTGAAACAGCAGGCCATTGAACTCACAAAACCCAATTACATCAATTCGCCCAAAATAAATACAACACAGATCGTTAAAACTGAATCGCCGGAGAACCCTAACCACCATCATCGTCAACCCGTCACCATCACAGTGTCCATTTTGAAGATGCTCCAGTTTTGAACGATAGTAGCATCCTGGCGGGTCTATCCAGACCCGAGAGTATTATCTGGATTCTTCCTCTTAGAGGAGAAAAATTCTTGATTGATCTAATTCTATTAGAAGAATGGTTGTTGTTGCGGAATTGGATGAATCAAATGTAAAGGTGAATGTGGTTTCAAACACTAAACTATCACCTGCTACAATTGATTACAGTGGTGGAGGTGGTTGGTTTACGGTGGTGGAGGTGGTTGGTTTATGGTGGTGGAGGTGGTGGTCGATTTCCGGTGGTGGAGGTGGTGGTCGGTTTTTGGAGGTCGGTTTACGATGGTGGAGGTGGTCGGTTTACGGTGGTGCAGGTGGTGGTCAGTTTCTGGTGGATTTAGGTGGTGGTGTTACGGGTTGGTTTAGAGAGAGAGTTGTAGAGGTTTAGGGAGAGAGAGGGGGGGTTTATAGAGAGAGGGAAAGAGAGTTGAACTGTTGAAGAGGGTGAGGTTTTTAGAGAGGGAGTGTGGGGTAGGTTTTATATTTTTATTAATTTAATGGTTAGAAAAATATAAAAAAGAAAATAAAAAAGAGAAAAAATGATAAAATATCCATATTGCCCTTGAGTTAACAGAGAAAGTAAACCATGTTAGTGAATTGGATGAAAATGGCAAAAACTACCAAACGTTGGGGGCAAAATGGTACAAAAAGGTCATTTTGGACGAAAATGACAAACAGAACCAAATCTCAGGGACGATTTTGGCAATTAACTCTATAGTAAATCTACGAAGTTACATCAAAACAGAAGATAGACGAGCAAATAATTCTTAGAGTTAATTGCTCGGATAGTCCCTGTGGTTTGTAAGTTTTTCACCTTTAGTCTCCAACTTTTCAAAATAGCATATTTGCTCTCTATGGTTAGCTCACTTGTTACTCGTATAGTCCCTACAATGGATGGAGGTTAGTTTGTTCAGTTAAATACATATGAAATGACCGAAATACCCTCACTCTTAATATAAATAAATAAACCAAAATCCCCTAATATCTTCAATCACAATAGGTTTGCCAGATTGAAATTGACAACCCAAAATCCGCAAATTTTCACTAATTTGTTCTAAATCCTTAAATTCATCCATCAATTCACCAATATTCCGATCATGTCGTCGGAAAGGTACAAATCCGGTGGATCGTCACGCATATCCGACGAGAATCACCGGCGAGATTCACATCTCCGACACGAATCACTGTCACACATAGCTCTAATGTACTCACCGGAGCTCCGTCTGCCGGAAAAATCCACCACTCTAATTGTCTTCGCATAACCGTTCCGGCGCCGCCCCCTTTTCTGCTGACGAACACCTCCGGCCGCCGCCCCCTTCTCCGCCGACGAACATTAGAGATCTGAAGCTTCATGTGGAATTCGATGATAACCGATTTATGATTTTGGATAGATCAGTTAGAGATCTATGTTTAAATTGTGGTTGACTTTCTTGTAGACTTATTTGAGTGTAATGCAGTTACATGTTATGACTGCTTTCCTGTACTGATTAATGAGAATTGCAGTAGTTTAAATATTGATTTGCTCTACATCTGTGATAAATTCATTATTTTTTGTCGTTGAGTATGCACTATTAGGCCGTTGTAATTGATGACTGAATGCGTATAAACAATGAAACTAGAAGGGGTCGGCGGCCGGAGGTGTTCGTCGGCGGAGAAGGAGGTGGCGCCAAAGAGGTGGGGAAGATGGTGGTGGCAGGTGGTGAAGGTGGATGTTATGGAGGAGCTGTGGTGGTTTTATAGAAAAATTAATTGGAGAAGAGAGTGGGTGGGTGGGGAGGGTAATATAGTCATTTCTCATCAACTTAATTGGAAATTAACCACCATTTACTCAGGGGACTACCCGAGTAACAACCGAGCAAACCACAGGGAGCATACATGCTATTTTCAAAAGATGAAGACTAAACGTGAAAAAATGTGAAACCACAGGGACCATCCAGCAATTAACTCTAATTCTTATTATGGTTTTGTTTTTGTTGTTACTCATGTGGATAGAAACTTGTTGCAAGGACAATAATTGTTTCTTCTACTAGAAAACAAAAGATCATAAGTAGGCCTGGTTATTAAATCAAATTCATGTTACCTACAAAAGGATAACATGGCTCTTGTCGACATTCAATGGCCCAATGTTTATGCCGTCGTAAAAAAACATATTCTATACACATATATATCCGTAGAAGTATAAATAATGTATTATTTTATACCCATTATTTATTAAATTAATTTAATTTAATAATACCAAAATAACTTTTGCATTATAGCAATTATAGATAGTTAGATAAATCAAGTACCGTATCATTTTCTATTTTCATTTTCAAGATATACAAACGCATGGCAGGGAATAGTATCACCATGCCATTGGTTCAAATGGGCGGCCGCCCCTCTCCCATTGGACCAACCAGTTTATTATTTTATACGCAATTTAAAATTACAGTTTTGTCCTGGAATAGTGTTTCTCTACCATTGGTTCAAATGGGCGGCGAGCAATACCCATTGGACCAACCAGTTTATTATTTTATATCCACTTTAAAATTATGTTTTTGCCCCCAGTTAAAGATACGGTTTTGCCTCAACTTCAAAAGACATTTACCCTTTTGCCCCGAGCTAAAAAATACGATTTCGCCCTCGGTAAAAAAATTACGCTTTTACTCTCAGCCAAAATTACGTTTTCACCCCAGTTCAAAATAAAATATTGTTTTCCCCCGGCTCAAAATTACGATTTTACACCAGTTTATTATTTTATAACTACTTTAAAATTACGGTTTTGCCTACAGTTTAAAATTACGTCTTTGCCCCCAGTTCAAAATAAAATTATGCTTTTGCCCCGTAGCTAAATTTACGAATTTCTACTCGGTTCAAAATTACGATTTCACCCTCAATTCAAAATTACGTTTTTGCCCACAGTGCAAAATAAAAATATTGTTTTCACTAGCTAAAAATTAGGATTTTACCCTCAGGAAACAAAATTTGATTTTTCCTCTAAGTAAAAATAAAAATATGGCTTTGCCCCCAACTAAAAGTCGTGTCAAAGAGCTTCCTAACACTCTTTTTACTTTTCTTTCTAGCAAAACTTTAGTACTGTTTTTTTAATTGGTTGAAAATTATTCGGTTATCGCCACGCAACGCGGGCGGGGCATCACCTAGTTTAATATAGAAACTAGTAATAAGGCCCGCGCGTTGCGGCGCGAGTATATCACAAACATTGAATGGATTTGTAGGTGATACGTTAACCATACGAAAACGCGTGTTTCGACATATCTGATTGAACTCAATGTAACATATATAAGTAATGCGATTGGATCATAACGTAAAATAAATTAAATCTATCTCGTACAATCATAACTTATTCTACATGATTAATTAAAGCGTTGAAAATAAAAAGAAACCACAATTTGACTCCATTCTTTTCAGAACAAAATTTATAAAAACGTACATAAAATAAGTAAGCAAACGTACTATATTAAAAAAAAAGTATATCCAAATGTAGACCAACTCGAATTGATATAGACACATACATAAAAATATGCACGTAAAAAATGTTTTTTAAACGAAAACGTGTTATATTTGACCTAACTCGTTTCCAGAAAAAAGTATATGTCGAAACGTAGACACTCTTTATACGGATACGTACATAAAAATATGCACGAAAAAATGGTTTTTTAAGTAAAAAAAATGATATGGGTAAACAAAAGAAAGTAACGAACGAATGTTGTCGAATGAAATTTAAATTAGTAAAAAGTTAGGGGCTAAAATTGTCAATTGTTAAAGTAGAAGAATAGTAAAGTTAGATAAGGGATTAAAATTGATTACTCCAAAAGTGGAGAGGCCGTAGCAAAGCTAAGGGGCTTGAAATACAATATTGTAAATGTTTAGGGGCGGAGACAAAGCCGGTAGGAAACCTATCGACTTTGTCTTTTAAGATAGATTGAATATATGTGACTACTTTCTTTTATATATGCGTAAACAATCTTCGCATGTTATAAAAATGCAATGAAATCGCATGGCTTGAAAATGCAATGAAATCGCATGTTTTGAAATCCCATGCAAATGAAATCTCATGTGAAAAAATGGCTAGCATGGGTAATGTGAAAAATGGCATGGGGTGTGTAGATGGACAAAATCGCATGTGGAAGATTGAATATCGCATATGAAAAAATGACTAGCATGGGGTAATGTGAAAAATGGCATGGGGTGTGTAGATGGACAAAATCGCATGTGGAAGATTGAATATCGCATGTGAAAAAATGGCTAGCATGGGGTAATGTGAAAAATGACATGGGGTGTGTAGATGGACAAAATCGCATGTGGAAGATTGAATTCGCACCAGATCGTACGGCTGGGATGATCGCGTACGTATCGTACGATAAGCCCTATTGTACGTTAACTGACCTCTCTATATATATTTGTAAGCATTGTTATTGATTTTTAATATACTACAAATGTATCATTCCAACTAACCAAAAATATTTATGACGTTATTAGGGTGGAATGTACTTAAATCGTCTTTAGATACATAAATCGTAGTTGGAGTCAACTTGTTAACTTTTAGTGTGTGATCTTGTAGGATCATATGTTAAAATCAGTGTTGATAAAAATAGGTTTATCTTATTCTCACACCACTAAAATATTATTTTCACACAATTCACTCTCTCTCTCTAAATATATCTATGTATATAGAGAGAGATAGAAGAGAGGGGTGTGTTAATACTAACACCCTAAAAATATATGTTGTGACTTAGGGGAGTGTGGGTGGTCATAAGTGATGGAATTCCATCACTCACAAACATCCAATCATGTTCCGCTATGTCAGCAACCACTATTCTATCACTCACAAGCATTTTTTAGTGGCGGTGGTCATCACTAGTGATGGAATTCCAATGTACAAGTATTAATACACAGCATACAAGTCATACACATACAATCAATTTTTACAACGCGTGAAGATTTCCACGCGTTATAAGTTTCACGCGTGGAACTCAATGGTGACGGCGGTGTTCCGATGCTAATCACTCGTGATGGGTAGTCCATCACGTACCACCCCGCCTCCCATATATGCATGCCAAATATAACTCTCACTTTTTTTTTTCAATTGTTAAGTGCCATTTGGATTAAGTGTATGTGTAGATAAATAACTACTTGGTGCCTTTTTCTTGCATATTAGTGCACCTAAATCAAAAGAAACAAATAAATCAAAGTGTCATAATCTATATTAAGAAACCCCAAAATACGCACACAGGTGCATAATACACACGTGAATTTCATATACACATATTGTAACCTAACTTAGAAAACAAACATAAACCCAAATTGAACATAAACCCATGCGATTTCATTGCATTTTTATAACATGCGAAACTTGTTTACGCATATATAAAAGAAAGTAGTCACATATATTCAATCTATCTTAAAAGACAAAGTCGATAGGATTCCTACCGGCTTTGTCTCCGCCCCTAAACATTTACAATATTGTATTTCAAGCCCCTTAGCTTTGCTACGGCCTCTCCACTTTTGGAGTAATCAATTTTAATCCCTTATCTAACTTTACTATTCTTCTACTTTAACAATTGACAATTTTAGCCCCTAACTTTTTACTAATTTAAATTTCATTCGACAACATTCGTTCGTTACTTTCTTTTGGAAAAAATTTCTCGCACATTACAATGCAACGGTTGGAGGAAGTTCCTGAATCGTTCATCAAGTCCGTCAAAAATGGAAAGCTATGCAAGGAAAGTTGAACTTATTCAACGGCTTTTAGCATCAAGTGGTATAATTTTTTACGTTTACATACTTTTTATTTTTTACCTTTCATATATTGTTATTTTTTTACCTTAATATAATTTATATTTTTATTATAGGATCGTTTACGTCCTAGCGGGAGTGACGATGCTTATGTTATGAAACAAGCGCTAAAAGATTACAAAAAAAAACATCCAGGTGGCTTTCTTCATATTGAGGCGTGGGAGGTGGTTAGAAAACATGAGAAATGGGCCCCGGTACCATTGTTGGGTGAAGAGAGTGGTAGTTTGGGGCAAAAAAGAAAGTTATCGGATTCGGATAACTACCAAGCTGCTACACCGAATACCGAATTCACTAGTAGTGTACCCGACATAAACTTAGACCCCTTTCCAAGAAGAAAAAAAAGAAAGTGAAAAAAGATAAAGAACCCGCAACGTTGATGGAAAGGTCAATTGGTATGTCTGACAAGCTCGAATAATACAAATTTATGAAACAAGAGTTGGTGGGCATTAAAAAGAAACGAGAGAAAAAATTTATGGAGTTGGCGGATGAACATCGAGAGACGTTGAGATCATTTATGTTTGATAAGGATTTGGAGACGTTTAACAGACTACACGACAATGTTCCACCGGAGATGTTGGAAATCATACTAGCTTGAAAATGCAATATCGCAAAAAAATATAATTGGCCATGTAATTTCTAAATTTTTATTTTACTAGTTTTAATTTTATGTATTGTCTTTTTTTCAATTTAGTTTAATGTAATGACTTTATTTAATTGATTATGTTTTATTTATTTTGTTTATATTAGAAAAAAATAGTTTACCTCTATACAAGAGAGATGACCACTCCTTATGTTTTTGGGCAAGAGGAGACTTAGAGATGGGAGTTGACATGACAATAGATGATTGAGTGGGTGGGAAAGTTTACCTATTCTCATGAGGTGACCACCCCTTTCACCCTAAAAGAGTAAAGAGTGGTCATCTCTCTTGGGTAGAGGTAAACTCTTTTTTTTTTTTATATAAATTAACATTAATAAATAAAACATATTTTAACAAATAAAACAAAGTTTTAACAAAATAAACGTATAATAAATTAAAAAAATTACATTAAATTAAAAATAAATAAAATTATGTATGAATTATGAGTTTAGAAATAAGAAAATGGAATAATGAGAATTTGGTATGAATTGTTTGAGATAAATTGTGATTTAGTATGAATTGTTGGGTTTATATAGTGTAAAATTGTGAATTATTTATTTTTATAAAAGCCAACGGTCATAAACGTTCAAAAAACGCATCCCCGACGTTCAAATAATCATGCGGTGACTAATCCTGATTTCACTCAACCACCCGCAGTAAAAACCATCGGCGACGGTGTTTCCCACGCAGTAAAGGGGTTCACTGCTACCTTTACCGCACCCACCCCTTACACCCTTATCAATTGGGGTTCGCTTTTACATGATTGATTTAGTAGCATCTTGTATGAAATTGATTATCAATTTTAACTCAAACTATTAGAAATTAAATTTATATATAAATATAAGATTCTATAACTATTTATTCAAGTCACAAAAAAAATCAATATTCTTATATATCCAATAATAATTAAATAAGAAAATGAGTTAATTACATTACGGAGACAAGATAATCAAGTGATTGAATACCATTCGTGCCACCAACATCTCTTATCACTTATCACGGTTTTGTTGGCGACCTTTCACGATTTAGTGGTTAACAATTTGACAACTCCTTCCTGAAAAGGTACACATCAAGATAATGATGTATAGTCATGGGAGTGATGCCAAAGTTCAATCATGTTTATTTAGAATAATCGAATTAAATATGTCGATACAACGTTCATCTGTAAGGCTGCTCAGTATGGGGATCGGCTTTGGACCGTCCCCCACCGGTGACGGTCCTCTCTCCATGTTGTCCCCCCCCCCCCCCCCCCCCCAAGCGGCGTCCTCACCGTCCGCAAGTGGACATCTCCGACGGGCCACAGAAAGACAAAAAACAGCCATCCCCCTCTCTCACACACCTATACATACAATACATACATATACATTTTAGGTTCATCCTCCATTTCCATACCTCCATCCTCTTTGCCCCATCCTCACACCCATCCTACGTGGCGTCTACGTGACGGATCATCCTCCAAGGGAGGACCATTACCATACCGCATAGCCTAAATTAGTAGAGTCATAACTATACGAATTTGACTGAGACAATTGGGTTAAAAAAATGTCCAACTTATTAAAAAAACAACTCTTGTTACATTTGGAGTTACGTGGCACATAAGTTTTTATCAAAGAACAATAATTCAAAATCGATAAAACTGATGAAAAATTGTTGAGTTCAAAATTGGGGGCTTCAAATTAGAGATGACAATTACTGATTGCTAGTCGTGTATCAGGAATACCCGTTAAATTTTTGAAATATATTCATTGGCATTCCTAATTATATTACTTATTATTTTTATTTTCATATATTTTTATTTTTCAAGAAAATTATAAATATAAGTAGTTTATATCTTATTACATATTATGAAGATAATAATAATATAATCAAGTTTTATAGCTATACGTAATATATTAATGATTTAAAGTAACAAAATTGGTTTAAACACGTTTTATTGACGGTCAATAAAGCGAAGTTTAATTCAAACTAGTTTTTTTTAACGTCACGCGTTGCGGCGAAACCGAGTAAACGATAATGAAAAAACGTGATTTGAAAATAAAGCATGTTGTTTAGAGATCCAAACCATTAGAACGGTTTAATTTATCATCGTACCGTTTTATAATACCAAATAAATACTTTATTTTGAGTACAAATTCGTTTTTAACAAAACTTATAATGGAATGTCGAGAAAAAAAATCAAGTACAACTACGTATTTAAGTTTTTTTTAAAAGTTATAAACGTAAATTATTAAAAAAGGAGTTAGAGTTAATTACATAGTTAGTCCCTGTGGTTTGCACAAAATAACATACTTAGGTACTAATAGTTTAAAATCACCTTCTAGGGTATCAACTTTTCATTTAATAACGTTTGGAGGTATTAACTTCTAGGGTATTAACATAGTTAGTCCCTGTGGTTTGCACAAAATAACATACTTAGGTACTAATAGAATGTGATTTTAGACCTACAAATAACGTTAATACCTCCAAACGTTACAAAATGAAAAGTTAATACCCTAGAATGTGATTTTAAACTATTAGTACATAAGTATGTTATTTTAGGCAAACCACAGGGACTAACTTTGTAATTAACTCTTAAAAAAGTATCAAATTAATCGATAAATTAATATATGTTCTAAAAAAAGATAAAAAAGAATTATTAAAAATAGTAAAGGAAATACATGATTTTAAAAAAGGGAAAAAATAAAAAATATGTTATTAAAAGTAAATATAATGTAATAATAAACTATTATATATTAAATAAAAGAATAAAAAAAAACTATATATTATTATAAAAATAAAGTTACTATTCATCATTCTTTGTTAACAATATATAAAATATATAATATATAATATATGATATATAATATATAATATATAATTCTTTATATATTATGTATGTTTTTCAAATAAATAATTTCTTTAATGTAACAGTAATAGATGAAAGAATTATCAAAGTAGAATAGAATAACTTTAATGCTTTTGACTAGGCTTTTTCCTAATATTGGTATTGTACTGAATGAGTTTAATTTAATCGATACCATGCAGTAATAGGAATTTATTTTTATTTTTATTTTGGTAATCGGTAAATAGCGGCATCAATATCGTTTTCCCATAGATACTGTTGATGCAACAAATAAGAGACCAAGGATAGTAGCTATGCTGGTTAGGCAAAAGGGTTGAAGGGTTCAACTTTGCCTAACGCAGGTCGTGGGGTCCCCCCACGTTTGCAAGACGTGGAAGGAGGTTCACTAGTTTATTGTTGTTGTTTGCTGAAGATCCTCCTCTAAAGTATACTCAGATTCGGATGTGGGAGCAAACGGAATGTGTGTGTTGGATGTGAAAGTGAGTAACTCGCATAAAGCAAGTACTCGATATGAATGACCAGAGTTTAAGGAAACAGGCCTGGCCAAGAATGTCCCAACTCAGTAAATGAAGTGTCAATTATATAGGAGAAGACATCTCCCAAAGAGGCATTCATTTGACTAGTGTCCTTGCTTGCAGCGAGGGGCTTACCCTTTTGGGGGTTGAAGCCTTTTGACCCCTGGATAATAGCGTGTGCTCTGCAGACCTGCATTGCTTTTGCGGCTGTGGGTTGGTGAAGCAATCCCTGGATGTGACTGGCTACTGTTTCCGCATTGCTTTTCCCTTCCTCACAGCTTTTTAACCATTGAACCATTTAACCATTTGAGCGTTTACGTATTTAGTCATTTTATTTAGTCTTGGGCTACCCCCGTCATCAGCCCCCCAAGTCAGAGTTTTTTGGGGAATGAGCTCAAAGACTTCTGACTTTTATACGTGTATTTTCTTGCCTAAAGGCTTCAAGGGTTCGATGCTTGAAGGCTTGAAGGGTTGTAGGCAGTTAATATTTGAATTTTAAATAACTGACAATTGATTTGATTGATGTATGACAGTTCATAGGGTGGCGGTTTTGCAGAAGTTACTGTTTGCCATTATTAACCCTATTTTAAGTTATTTTGTTTTATATTTGCATATCATATTCACCTTCTGCATAATTCCTTCAAGTTCTTCTCCTGCGTTTTCTTTCCTCTTTCAAGGTTAGTTTCAATTTCCTTTGCATTTTCCTTACATTCTTCGTATTTCAAAAAATGGGTGCTCGTAAGGATTTAGCAAAATCTTTTTCCCGATTAACACAAGAGGAGGTAGACTTGTTTTGTGTGGAATATGGTATTGATAAAAAGTTTAACCCAACTGCTCCTGCTTGTGATGTTCCTGTTGATAAACCGACACCTGGTTCGATTGCTATTTACTGCCGTCATTTTGAGTTTTCGAATATTCGTTATCCCTTTTCTTTCTTTGTTTTGAATTTGTTGGAATATTATCGGGTTTCTTTTGGGCAAGTTCATCCGAAGGGTATGGCTAGGGTTTTGCATTTTGAGGTTTTGTGCCGTGCCCTTGGATATGATCCCTCATTGTTACTTTTTGCCGGTTTTTTCGTTTGGCTAAAAATGGCGATTGGTTCACCTTTGAAACATCCAAAGTTGATTCCTGCCTTATTTCGTCTATGGTTACAACGCTTGGGACTTGGAAGGATCGCTTTTTCTGGGTTTCCGATGCTATTGTCCCATTCAAGATGGTGTGGAGGCAACCGGATGCCGTTCTTAATGATCCGGAGCCTTCCGAATCTGAATTGAATGATGTTTTTCTTAAAGCCATCCGGGAATGCCCTTCGAGGGTTCGTCCCTTTCCTGAATATTTACTAGTTCTTTTAGGGGTAAGTAAAATCTGGGGGAATGTTGATCGGGATCCGGTTCTTATGAGGAGTGGCATGGGTATGCATTTTCCTTTTTTGCCCTTTTTGCATTTTTCTTGACTTATCACTTATGTGCTTTTGTTTTGTTTTTTGCAGTCATGTCTGCTTTGGATTTTATTAAGAGTGACGATACTTCTGATGTTGTGTTTGGGGATGTTCCATCTGTTCCTGGTGAGAATGTTGTGGTTAGGACTGTTGAGCAAAGGTTTGAGAGCTCGGGTTATGTTAGTGCTGCCAATGTTAAAGGTTTTTCTAAGTCCCATGCTCCCAAGTCTTCAACCCGTCGATCTTCCCGTTGGTTGTTGAAAGCTGGTCCTCAATCCACTTCTACTGAACCAGTGGATTTGAGTGATGATATTGAAGTTTTGGAAGATCAAGGTGGTGAAGCGGGTGCTGAGAAGGAGAAAGAATTGGTTGTTCATGGTAAAAAGGTTTCAGGCAAAAAGGTTGTTGCTACCCCTGTTCAGGGTTCTTCAAGCAGGGACGTTGAAGGGTTGGATCCGGAAGAGGTTTATGTGCCTAATTGGTCGGTGAAGAATGATGACAACTTTAAAGATGCTGCTGTTTGTGAAGATGCTCTGAGTCACATTGCTCCTCCTTCAGTTCACAAGACCATTGCTGGGATGGATGATGACTTGATGTTGTCCTGCATGATTTTGAGCACTTGCAACCTTGCTGCTATGCTTCCTCAAGGGGTTGCTCGTTTTCGTCAGAGGATGCAGGAATATGAAGAATTTTCTAAGAAGAAGGATAAAATGAAATCTTCCATGGCCGCGATGAAAAAGGAGATAGCTGGTTTTGCTGAGAAAGAAGCCGCGTGGGACAAGAAGGTTAGTGATTTGACTAGGATGCATGAAATTGAGATGGGTGACTTTAAAAAGAGCTTTGAGGCTGATCGTTTGAAGCTTAAGGCTGACCGGGAAGCTTTATTTATTCAACAGCAGGCTTTTGGTAAGGAGAATGAGGGGTTGAAAGCTTCAGTTGCTCGTTCTACTGCTGACAATCAGTGGTTAATTGAGCAAGGTTTCCAGCAGGTTGTTACTTACCTTCTACATTCCAAGGAGTTCAACTCTGCCCTTGGTGACGTTTATACTAAACTGCTCAACCTGGGGAAACACCAAGGCCTCATTGCTGGTTATAAGCTTCATGAATCCGGCCATCCTTTGGAGAAGTCACCTCTATTTCGTCCCGAGGCTTCTGATGTTTTCAAAGGCTCCGTTGAGCAAATGGAGAAGCTGACCTATCCTTACATCCATCAAGTGTCTGCTTGTTTTGGTAAGCCTCTTGCTGTGTTGCAGGACTTGAAGCCGGAGGGCCTAAATGAAAAGGTCTGTGCTGAAATCTTGGGTTCTCTTTCAAGGAAGAGATCCTACTCGGGAGATAGTGATGACACCCTTTCAGGTCAACCGAATGTTCCAAAGGATGCAAGCTTGGAGGCTTCAGCTGTAGGTGGTGATGGAGGTGTGAAGGCTAAGAAGCAGAAGAAAGCAAAAAAAGGCCAAAGGTGAAGGGTACCGGGGTTTCCAAGTCCTCTGCTGATGCTTAATTCGTAGCTTTCTTAGCACTAAAAACAATTTATGGTTTGTAATGTTAACTTGAACAATATTAGGTTTTTCAGGAACCCTTAAGGTTCCTGTTGGTTGTGTTTAAGGCCTGTGTGGCCGTTTGAACGATAGTTAATCTTGCAAGTTACTAGGACTTGCCCTAACTTGTGTTTGAAAGTCTTTTAGGGCTTTCTTTGATATGGTATGATGTTTAACTATTTTCTTTGTGTTATGTTTTTATGCTTGTGCCTTTTTCGTTAAGGCAGTTTGTTTGGCTTTAACCTGTCAAGCCTTTTGTCTGTCTGTTAGTAGGTTGAAGCCTTGGAGGCTTTGAGTTGTTACCCGGGTTGCTTGAAGCCTTGAAGGCTTCTTAGTCTTGTGATCTGACTTGGTTTGTATCTTTATAATTTTTTGTCTAAATTGTATTGTTCTTTTAGATTTTCTTTGTCTTTTTGTAACTTTGTCTTTGTCGAGTTTGTGCTGCCCTTATGTTTTTTATACCTTAAAGGGTTCAGTGCTGCAGTCACTTAGCCTTGGCATTTTTAACAAGAAGACATAACACCTATCCTTTTTATCATTTCTATGTTTTTCATTTGACTGTATAAGCCTATTTGTTGATTATATTTTAAGGCTTAAGGAACATTTGGTGTAGGCTGTTCAAACCCGTCTATGAGACTATTTTATTTTTTCTTAGCAAGTCTCATGGAGTTGTATTGATTTAGGAACTCACCCCTTATATAGGTTCATTCAACCCCTGAACCTATTGAGCGATGTGGCCTGGGAGCTCATCCCCATACATGGCCCTTGCCATGGAGTTTTTTGCTAGGTTCTCAACCTGATCTTAGGATAGAAAGACAAGTTTGATAAAACAACTTCATTCATTCAAGCAATACTTGCTTTTTACAAAAGGTATTCATGGTGTTGTTCGAAATACATTTTGATACAAACCAAACTTTCCTGTCTAAACATGGAACCTTTTCAGGGTTTTGCCATTCCAATGCCTTGGAAGCCTTTTGCCTTCTGAATCTGCTAGCTTGTAGGATCCGCCTTTGTGTGCTTCGAGGATGGTATATGGACCCTCCCATTTTGGGCCAAGCTTTCCTTGATTTTCCTTTTTGCTAGCTTCATTGTTTCTGAGGACCAGGTCTCCTGGCTTGAATCATTCATTCTTGACTTTCTTGTTGTAGTAGGCTTCCATTTGTTGCTTGTATTTGGCCTCTTGGATTGCGGCTTGATCTCGTGCTTCCTCTAGGAGTTGTAAATTCAACATGGTCTCTTTTTGGTTTGTTTCGGGATCCACGTTGACAATTCGCTGGGTTACAACTCCTATCTCAGCGGGGATCACGGCCTCGGACCCAAATACTAAGCTATAGGGTGTTTTCTTATGGCTTGTTTTTTCGGTTGTTCTAATTGCCCATAGGACACTAGGCAATTCTTCAAGCCAGTTGCTTTCGTATCTTCCCAATCTTGTCTTGATACCTTCCACTATGCTTCTATTCGTCCTTTCAACCTGACCGTTTGATTGCGGATAAGCCACTGAGCTAAAGACGTGGTTGATTTTGTATTCCTTGCACCAAACGCTGAAAGGCTTCTCAGCAAATTGCCTTCCGTTATCAGTGACAAGTACTCCCGGCAATCCATAACGGCAAATGATATTCTCCCAAACAAAGTCAATGACTTACTTTCCCGTGATCTTAGCGAGTGGTTTGACCTCGGGCCATTTGGTGAAATAATCTATTGCCACCAGTAAGAATTTTACTCCTCCCTTGCTTGGGGGAAATGGACCAACAATGTCCATTCCCCATTTATGGAATGGCCATGCCGAGGTTATCAGGACCAAGTCATGCTTGGGACTCTTTGGGATTGGTGCATGAATCTGGCAAGCATCACATTTCCTTAACTGTTCAGCTGTATCACGATGCATTGAGGGCCAGAAATACCCAAGGTTCATGAGCTTTGCGACCACCGACCTAGCTCCAAAGTGAGCTCCGCATATGCCTTCGTGAATTTCTTTGATCAAATACTTACTTTGCTCAGGACCGACACATCTTAGCAAGGGAGCAAGGTAACCCTTTTTGTAAAGGGTTTCTCCTTGTAGTACGTATTGCCTTGCCTTGATCTCAACCCTTTTAGCTTCTACTTGATCATTGGGCAATTCACCATTTTTAAGGAACTTTTTGATGGGAGTCATACAGTTTGGATCTTCTTCGGTAACTACATCTTGAACTTCCAATTCATCGATTGATGGAGCCTTCAACACTTCTACCAGCACCTTCTTGGTAAGGTGGGCGAAAGTGAGAGATGCAAGCTTACTTAGGGCATCAGCCTTTTTGTTTTGAGATCTGGGGATATGTTTGATGTTGCATGCTTGGAAGGTACTCATCAGTTCCTTGGATTTTTCTCTGTATTTTTTCATGTTGGGTTCTTTAGCTATGTAGCTATCATTCACTTGGCTTGAGACCAGCAACGAATCTGTGAACACTTCAAGCTTTTCAACCTTCATTTCTTTAGCCAGCCTTAGGCCAGCTATTAGTGCCTCATATTCAGCCTCGTTATTGGTGGTCTGAAAATCAAAACGGAGAGCATATGTGAATTCCAACCCTTCTGGGTTGATCAAAATTAGCCCTGCCCCTTCAACACTTGAAGCCCCATCGGTAAAATGCTTCCAGGCTTCAGGGTTGGAAGGTTCAGTGGTGGTAGTGTTTACTTCAGTGATTGCTTGGTTTGGGATTTCCACGATGAAGTCGGCCAAGACTTGAGCTTTGATAGCTTTTCGTGGGACGTAGGTGATGTTATGTTCACCTAGTTCCACTGCCCATTTGGCCAGTCTTCCCGAATTTTCTGGTTTTTCAAGCACATTCTTAATAGGTTGGTGTAACACCTCGAAAATTTACGTCCAATAATGTACTGACACGTGTCATGTGCTTTGAATATGTGAAAACATACTTTAGAGGGACTAAAGTTGACAAACAGGGAAACTATGTGATTATAAGGGTCCAAAGTGTCAACGATTGATAAATAGGCCCTACAATAACCCTACATGGTGTTTATAATCTTAAACGGATAAATCATGGATCACACGAAGCGAAAAATGAAAGAAAGTGAGGAATTACAAACTACAGGGGCTAAACGTGTCAACATGTTGAAATTATACCTCTGAGTGATCTTTTGGCAAACCTGAAGCTTTGTAATGATAAAATGTACTCACAAGAATATGTGATAAAAATTTCATGAAGTTTCGTGAATGTATGAGAAAGATATGATCAAAACCGTACACGAAGGGTTAAATTCGTTAACGTTGATTTCGTGACTTTTCGGGTAAGCACAAAATCATTCGAGGACTTTACCATGTTTGTAAATATCCCAAGGCCCTTAAAAATTAGAATTTAGGGTCTAATGTGCAAGATAGATAAGTAAAAACACGTATCGAAAAGAAGGGGGACTGAATTGCAAAAGTGTGAAACTTGGAGACCTGGTCGCCACACCCTCGCGCCACGCGAGGGGGGTCTCGCGCTACGCGAGCGACTGCCAGTGACAGAAACATGCGCACAGGTGCAAGTTCTTGTCTGAATTCGAGTTGTACACAGCTGTTGTCGATTATAAGAGTTCACCAATGAACTTTCATGCAATATGAGACCTTTGTCCACATCTCACAACATCAGAAAACCCCTGTCTCAGCCTTTAATTTGATCAAAACTTGCTATAAAGATCATTGAAGGTTGCAAACATTCAAGCACTTGAACTTTCAAAATTCACAAGAACGATTTTGGAGCTTTCTGGTCGACAAGGCTGCTTCATAGTGATCTCTAAGCTTGTTTAGGACCATTGTAAGTGTTCATATCATTCTCTAATTCGTTCTAGCTTAGTGTATTAACCGAAAGTCAAACTATCGTAAATTAAACTTGACTTTGAGTTTAAACAGGATTGGCTCTGTCATTTCCCAAATTGAAAGTACCCACATGTTGGTATTTATGAGTGTAACAAACCCCTAAAAGGGTATTTTCAGATTCCCACTCTAAGCATGTTGATTGTCGAGTCAAAGCTTTTCTTAAAAAGTCAACAGAATGTGTTTTTGCAAAATTAAGCATAATTAGCAATGTAGGTTACATGCAACCTGTTTGATCATCAAAATAACTTTGTAATTAATGTAAGAACATGTTTCATCATGATCAACTCGACAATTTTCAGTTTAAACCCGAATCGGAACCGAAAGTCACATATATTGACTTTTTCTTTGACTATCAGTTCTGATCCGTACATGCATGTTTGAGATCTGCATTAGAGCTTATTTTGGACCAATTTTTATATAAGTTTAACTCTCTGAGATTTTACAACTTGGTTCAACACTTATCCGGTTCATATGCATGTTTCCGATTAATGCTTAAAAGTTGACTATTATGCCCTTTTTGCTATAAAACGTGATTTTTGAAAAAGTGAAAAAGTAGAAAAGTTTGTTACTGATTTATAAACTTGCACCAAAAATTTGATATCAGTTTGAGGTCCAGATTTAGAGTTATGCTCAATATCGTAATTTGAAAGCCTTATGTTACTTAAACGGCGTAATTAGCATATAACCTATTTAAACCCACTTTTTGATACCAAACTTTTTACCCACTGATGTTATATAATATTTTGGGATTTTTAAAGATTTTTATTTAATTTTTGGCTGATCATATCATAGGTCTCTAAGTTTAATTCGGTAAATACCGATTTTGCCCTTTTAAGCCATAAAATGAGTTTTACAAATCCTTTTGACCCCAAACCTTTTTCTACTGATTTTATTTGTTAAATAAAATATGTTGAGCATTCTGGAAATATAAAAATATCAGATTTCTTTTACAAACCCGGAAACGGCTCCAAATCGCCTTTTTAAGCGTTTTTAAGGCATAGTATGTACTATAACCATATTAAACATATAAGGTTGATACCTACTGATTTTTTTAGTATATTTTTATATAATAACAGTAAGTATAAGTTTTTGAACTCAGATTTCCAGTTTTGACCTTTTTAGCCCTTGTGAAATTACCAAAATACCCCTAAGGTGCATAGTTTGGTTTTAAATGATAAGTTTTACATATGGGTCATACCCTACTGATATAACAGGTTAAATTAAGTATACTTACTGTATAAATCAGACCCGTAACTCAGATTTACAAATAACTCTTTTATAATCTTTTAAATGACCAAAATGCCCTTATGAGGCCTAATTTGAGTTTAAATCCATTTTGGGCATAATAGAAAATAACTTACTGATATTATGACATATTTAGAGCATATTATCTCAGGGAACTTGCATATGACTCTTACGGTTACCCGTAACGCTCTTTTCGCGTTCGGTTCGGTTTATGTAACTAGTTTGCATAAATTGATCGAGACGGGTCAAACATTATCATTTTTATCTCTAAATCCAGAATGTAATTAGTATACCCATATTATATAAGTATTCGAACTTGTCGGGTCTAAATCACGTTCTATCCGGTCTTCGCTTAATCGTGCGTTTGAACCGTATCATCCTTTAAACTAGCCGGGCTAAGCTTAAGCTTAAATAAAGACCCGTTAGAAATCTAATAGGTTATTATAGACCTTCGTTCCAGATTTAGGAACCCAGTAAAAGCTATCTGTACTTGCTGATTGATATACGGCTGGGATTGAATTTATATTTAGCTCAGGTAAATACTTTTAACTTATTTTCCCTTATACGGGCTTGGGGTACGGTATATAAAATACCGCTTGGTCGGGCATTCGACCTTAATCGATTGGTGGTTAAGTATTATCGAGATGACCCGTTTAAAAATTTGTTTTGTTTGCTTAACACCTTTGGGGGGTTAATGACCATGTCCCGGATATCCTTGGCATCATTCATGAAATGGCCACGACCTAAGCACGGGGTGTAGGCGTACACCTGACAACTGCATATGTAAAAACTGGTATCCCACTTAAAGGAATCAGCCTTGTGGGCACTATACCTGTGGTGTGTCTATTAATCTTTAACCCGGCACGAACCGGGCTACTGAACGCATAAGGAACATGTAATTCGTTTACAAGTATTATACTCAATTAATTATCCCAAGTTATAAAATGTTTTGTGCCACGTGCATTCAAATCAATTTTCAACCTTTTCAAAATGAGTCAGTTAAATTGTATTTACCAGTGTAAACTGACGTATTTTCCAAAAGGTTAAGTGCAGGTACTATACGTAATAGGCTGGCTGTCTTCTAGAGCGTCCACAATAAGTCTCGCAAGCTTGGACGACAATAAAGCTGTTGAACAATATCTTATTTTATTTTGATCCGCCTGTGGATCCTTTACATTCCGTTTGTAATACTTGATATTACTTTATATCGGTTTGTAATATATTTATCTTTTGCTTCCGCTGTGCATTTATATATTGTGTTGTTTGTCTATGATGATACCAACTACGTCACGATACTCCCCACCGGGCCCACCGGTGATACGTGGAAAATAGGGGTGTGACAGGTTGGTATCAGAGCCAACATTGAGTGAATTAAAGGCTAGCTTTTGTGTTTAATCTCAATGACACGATAGCACATTCTTTGACCTTCTGAGTCTAGACTTAACATAGGAACACTCTTGTCCCTATTCGGAGGATTATTGCTTTTAATTATATATTTTTATATCGCCAAACAAGAAGCTGTAATGGAAATTCTCCCCATTTGAAGCCTAGGAAAGGCCGAGCTTCGTGTTGCGACAGGGATTAACGTACGACCAAGGAGAGGACATTCAGAACTAAATTGAAGAAGAAGCTCCTTTTGTTGAAGTTCGTTTCCTTAATAAGCCCTTATAAGGGCATACTTATCTTTCAGTCCCTTCATGGACAATATTGTTTCATTCAAGTCCCGCTTAGGGCAATTCTGTATTTTTGTTAATCATTGGAATACTTTATCAAAATTTCATTTATTCAATATATATGGATATAATATATGAAATAATTAAAATAACATTTTTTTATAAGATCTACCATTATAATAAAATGGCAAGATCTAAAAAGGACAAGACCTAGCCTCGTGTCGTTATTGAGACCCGGCCAAGATGGCAGTTCCTCAATTTAGGTTCAGATCCTTATTAACATCCCGAGATTCGATTGTTCTGCGTTAATTATTAAAAAGGAATCTTAAAGGTAAACCTAGCCTATATGATAAGGCCAAGATGGTAGGACCTATTTAAAAGATTCAAATCCTTCTTAACACCTAATAACGTGTTAGCACTCTTGGCAAATGTGATTCGAGAAAGTCACAATAGTCATCCCTATACTGAAAATTTTTAAATTTTTCTAATTTGCATTATGATCTAGAAATCATGGCTTATATCATCCTATAAGATGATCATGTAATAATCATCCTTTAAGGATGAAGTGCCACGGGCTATAATACACTGTCCGATTGTGACATCGACAGTTGTGATCTTTTGAGATTCCCCGTCCTAAGGGGGTGAGCTATGCTCAAAGTCCTCTAGATGATAATCTGGTCGTCATGTCATTATTATGACCGCTGAACGACAATTGATTTAAATTAAAGTACTAATCCTGTCGTTATGTCATTATTATGACCGCTGAATGACAGTTGATTTAAATTAAAGTGCTAATCCTGCCGTCATGTCATTATTATGACCACTGGACAACAGTTGATTAAATTAATGGCACTGATCATGTCGTCATGTCATTACTGTGACCGCTGAACGTATCATCAGTGCAATGACTATATGTCTTAACATCTTACGAGATGTTAATTGATAGGCCCACGGGCCAGAAATTTTAATAAAGACAGTGGTAGCCTACAACTCCCTGTCAAGAAAAGGTAATGAACTTTGATTCAAGCCTTAATACCTCGATTTTGTAACATCCTGGTTTATAAATTAAATCTGTCCATGTGACTAGGCTGTTGAGATATTATTAAATTATAACTAGGGATATACTGCCTACGGGCTATACTCATTGTCATATAAGACAAAAGACAGTCGTAGCCTACAACTCCCTGTCAAGAAAAGGCGGGAACACGTTCAAGCCTAAATACCTTAATTCTGCAAAATCAAGGTTGATAATATAAAGATGTCCCTGTGACTTGGTCTTTTGTGCCATAATTATATTTTTATTTAGGATAATTATAATGAAAATCCTGAATAAAATAGATATCATTATTTTCCTATCAGTTTAAATATTAAAAGAGAATCTAAAAGGTTTGACCTAGCTTGAATGTCATTGGAGACCTAGCTAAAATGGTAAAACCTGTTTAAAAGAGATTCAGATCCTTATTAAACACTTGAAAACGTGTTAATACTCCCGACAACAGTGATACGATAAAATCACGATTGTCATATTTATATCAGGAGCTTCCAAACCCTTTATTTAGCCTATATAATCAATAGGAATCATGGCTAATAAACGTCGAACATGATGTACACATCTAAACATCCATCTGGGATGTATACCTACGGACAAAGATGTATACATGAAAAAGATAGTTTTACTTCATAACTTCTTGTCAAGACAATGAACTATGAAATTTTCCGATCCAAAGGAATCATAGATTATGTTTTAAAATTTCCCTAGTGACAAGGCCTCTGTGCCATCAAAAAGTCCTTGGGAATAAGCACTTGTGCTATATGAAATGTCGATACGACATTGACAGTCGTGACTTATGTCCCCTGTCTAGTAAATATGAAGGATTATATTCCGTTTAAACGCCAAAGATAGTTTATTTAAAAACTTAGGCAAACATAATCAAATAAATTAAATACTATCTGTTGGCCCATATGGTTTATTCGCACCATGGCTACTTAATTATCAAGTTCGACAATTCGCTATATAATTAAACCAATTTATTACTACTTGATTTGTAGCCTTCAAAGCTTCACCATGGCTGACTCCTCTAAAGCTTACAATCGTCTAGTTAATCAGAATGATGATGCAAGACCGAACTTAACAAGCACCGAATTACAGGCTATGATAGATACAGCCGTAAACAACGCCGTGGACCGTGTGTTGAAGGATCTTAAGCGAAAGTGCGATGATACCCCAAATAAATGTTGTAAAAAGGGTAAGACCGGTTCGAACTATAACCAGTCCAAACCAAAGGAGGCAAAACCCAAATGTAAAACTTGTAAGAAGAACCATTTTGGGAAGTGTCGATTGGAGTCGAAATCCCAGTCTCACACGAGACCTTGTGGGATTTGTAACAAGAAAGGGCACAAGACCTTGGAGTGCCAAGACATAAAGGACGCAACCTGCTATGGTTGCAATGAAATAGGGCACATTAAGACAAATTGCCCAAATAAAACCAAGAAGCCTGGGGAGGCTAAGGAGACCAAAGCTGGGAACTCTAAAATGGACGCTCAAGAGGCTATTCAGGATGGAAATGTCACAACAGGTACTTTCTTTATTAATAACGCTCATGCTAGAGTATTATTTTATTCAGGTTCAGATAAGTCTTTCATAAGACAACAGATTTTATAAATCATTAAATCTGCCTGTTAAAAACTCTAAGCGTCAAGTAGAATTGACCAATAGTACCTCAGAGACTGCTTCAGAAATATTAGATGGATGTTTATATTCATTTGGGAATCATTCCTTTCTGACGTCCTTGTTTTCATTTAAATAATACAGGACTTAACATAGTGATAAAATAGATTGGTTGCCTTAAAAATCGAGCCCATATTGTGGGTGATAAGAAGCAATTAATTATCAAGACTCCTTATGAGACAACCCTCGTAATTACATGTATCCGTAAGATTAATTGATATTAAAACAAAAAAAAAATGGTGGAACTGGCCGTCCCCGGAATCGAACCTGGGTCTAGGCCGCACCCTTTCGCGCGCCTAGCCAACCGAGCTAGGTGCCTAGTTTGTGAAATCTCCATTTTGATTAAATATAAGCACCTGTACAATCAAATAACACTCCTTAGGAATGTTCATATGGTTTAATAATACCATGATCGATGTATGATAAGTCGACAGGATGATGACTAGCTGGGAAAAGCACACAATTAAATGTTAAATTGGTATTTAATACCAAAAGATTTGAGTATGGAAAACTCAGAAGAGACAAACAAAAGTCGCGATACTAAGAGATGCGACAAATATTAATAGTGCATCAAGTATGAACCTCACTGTTAACGGAGTTAATCTCCAAAACTATAATTATCACTGCTGAGAAGGGCAATGAGAAAAGCCATGAAGAGCCAAACGCTGCTTGCTCTAAAACACATGACACTGCTCACGAGAAGAGCTTTATTCATATTCCATATGCGAAGAATAACCCAAATAAAATCATATGTGGTGAGGAGCCCAGTCTTTTTAGGATGTACTTGAAAAGTACTTCGTCTTTTGGAAGTCAAGAGACTTCGATAGTTAAAAGGGGCCATTGAATGCAAGGAATTGTTGAGGGAAGAAGAAACCATTAGGTATATCAGTGGTTATACTAGAAAGAACATGGTAATGTATACGTCAAAATCATTCGGTGGTAATACCCTTGATTAGTGAGGACACTAATGGAGTCCACAAGAAAGATTCCCTCATACAATATAGGATGGTCCAAATTTTAAGGACCTTATTAGAAAAACCCGGTATCCGTCTTGCGAAATGGAAAAGATGGAATGAGAATTTTTCCGACTCCCCCGTAAGAGCTATACACTATTGGCAGTAGGTTGTAAACCTTGATTCATTGGTTGAAATAGTGCTCTTATTTGGTTAACCTAGAATTTAAGCATAATGCACTTTATATATATATATATATATATATATATATATATATATATATATATATCATGTTTTAGCATCGGCATTAGGAGGGCACATGAAGGTTTCAAAGCCTGCTTATTAAGAATCCATTATGGACCTAACTCAGCTAACCGTGTTATATAGATTAAGAAATAACCAGTCAAAGTTGAGGCTGCCCTAAAAGTTTGTCATAGATTTTGTAGCTAAGTTTAAAAGGATTAAGAATGGAGGCGTTTAACCCTCCTGATGTATGATTAGAAGCAGCTCACATTAATAATGACACCAGATAAATCCCTTATGGTGATTTTATGGCTAGGAGTTACGTTTGGTTTCAGGTTCTGCTAAGTCTCTCATAAAACCATAAGCTTAGCAAACTTTTAGAAATCTTTCCCGTAAGAACCTCAGATATTAAGTATAAGGTAAAACTTACAAGAAAAATCATGAGAACCCTTTTCTCCTGTTCCTATCAGAAACCTCCAACCGTAGGAATTCTAGAAGTAACCTCTCTCTAGAAGAAGTGCGTCAGCATATATAGTTGATATCTCTTTGATCTAAATCGATTACGAACACCAGACAGTATGATAAAAGCGCCATATGAGGATTGATGTATCTTAATAAGTTCCATAGATTGCTTCCATGCCTGATCAGTATGGAGGTTTAATGCATGGGACCACAAAGATATTACGATGGTCATATGATACTAAAGTCAGCTAATGGTATTCAAAGATGATATCCAGAATGGAAGTTTCTAAGTAAATGTTCCCGATCAGGGAATTCGTGGACTTGTAACATAAATGTGTCACTTATTTGACACTAGCAATGATGGTAAATTGGAGTCAAAGATTTGGAAAAAAAAAAAAAAATCTCTGCAACCTCCTTGTATTTTGATTATCTTCTCCTAAGATTACCCTGTCTACCTCCTGTGAGGAAAGTAGAGTTAAGAATTATATCCCATTTAGGGTTGTAATATTGTGAAATCTCCAAGACGGCTAGTACCATCATTGGAAGAATCGAAACCCTGATTAGGTAAGTTTTAAATAAAGGGGTTCGTATAGCCTAACTCAATGTTCTAAGGATTCGGTAATGTTAATTAAGAAAGACGGTTCATTTTTGCTTATGCATTGATTACCGCAACCCTAATTAGGCAACAATTAAGAATTTCCATCAGCTGCCCAGGATCGTCGATTTGTTCGACTAACGGCAAGGATTAGCTATTCCTTAAGATTAGCTTTAAGCAATGGTTGGAATAACCATCTCACCTTAAAATTAAGCTTTTCTATAATAGTTAATATATAAGTATCAAGGCTTCTCCTTTGGAAACCTTGTATAGATGAAATGTTAAACATTTGTTGTTGGACAAAGATTTGGTAAATCCAATTATCAAGATCTGAAAATTTCCTTGGAAACAACGAATAAGATCAAACAAACCCATAACCATCTGTAAGTTGCCAGTATTCGGCAGAAAATCCTGGATTAATGAAAATAGCAAACCTCCTAAGTTCTTGCTAAGGAATAAGGTTTAACAAAGATATCACCCTGGAAGGGTGTGCCAATTTGTTAATTATTGGAATAGTTGAACTCTGAATATATAGAATCATTTGAAGGAATCAAATGTAACAAGATCAAATAGCTTATAAGCTAAAACCTATTTAAGGAGCTTGGCGGAGCATACAATACATTTCACACTAATAATTTAAGGATATGTTTCGCCAATAAGTCAAGAAGCATTATCACATAATGATATGCAGATTTATAATATATGAGCAACCTATATCGATTGGGGATCGACAGGTTAAGAATCTTCAAAAAGGATATATGTACCTATTATAGAGGGCAACTTGGGAACTTGGAGAAACTCCTGATACGCTATGGAAGTTAAGTCCATTATGCGACAAAAAGAATTTCCAGCATTTTAGCAAATCTCGAGGTCGAGATTTCTTTTAAGAGGGTGAGGATGTAATACCTCGAAAATTTACGTCCAATAATGTACTGACACGTGTCATGTGCTTTGAATATGTGAAAACATACTTTAGAGGGACTAAAGTTGACAAACAGGGAAACTATGTGATTATAAGGGTCCAAAGTGTCAACGATTGATAAATAGGCCCTACAATAACCCTACATGGTGTTTATAATCTTAAACGGATAAATCATGGATCACACGAAGCGAAAAATGAAAGAAAGTGAGGAATTACAAACTACAGGGGCTAAACGTGTCAACATGTTGAAATTATACCTCTGAGTGATCTTTTGGCAAACCCGAAGCTTTGTAATGATAAAATGTACTCACAAGAATATGTGATAAAAATTTCATGAAGTTTCGTGAATGTATGAGAAAGATATGATCAAAACCGTACACGAAGGGTTAAATTCGTTAACGTTGATTTCGTGACTTTTCGGGTAAGCACAAAATCGTTCGAGGACTTTACCATGTTTGTAAATATCCCAAGGCCCTTAAAAATCAGAATTTAGGGTCTAATGTGCAAGATAGATAAGTAAAAACACGTATCGAAAAGAAGGGGGACTGAATTGCAAAAGTGTGAAACTTGGAGACCTGGTCGCCACACCCTCGCGCCACGCGAGGGGGGTCTCGCGCTACGCGAGCGACTGCCAGCGACAGAAACATGCGCACAGGTGCCAGTTCTTGTCTGAATTCGAGTTGTACATAGCTGTTGTCGATTATAAGAGTTCACCAATGAACTTTCATGCAATATGAGACCTTTGTCCACATCTCACAACATCAGAAAACCCCTGTCTCAGCCTTTAATTTGATCAAAACTTGCTATAAAGATCATTGAAGGTTGCAAACATTCAAGCACTTGAACTTTCAAAATTCACAAGAACGATTCTGGAGCTTTCTGGTCGACAAGGCTGCTTCATAGTGATCTCTAAGCTTGTTTAGGACCATTGTAAGTGTTCATATCATTCTCTAATTCGTTCTAGCTTAGTGTATTAACCGAAAGTCAAACTATCGTAAATTAAACTTGACTTTGAGTTTAAACGGGATTGGCTCTGTCATTTCTCAAATTGAAAGTACCCACATGTTGGTATTTATGAGTGTAACAAACCCCTAAAAGGGTATTTTCAGATTCCCACTCTAAGCATGTTGATTGTCGAGTCAAAGCTTTTCTTAAAAAGTCAACAGAATGTGTTTTTGCAAAATTAAGCGTAATTAGCAATGTAGGTTACATGCAACCTGTTTGATCATCAAAATAACTTTGTAATTAATGTAAGAACATGTTTCATCATGATCAACTCGACAATTTTCAGTTTAAACCCGAATCGGAACCGAAAGTCACATATATTGACTTTTTCTTTGACTATCAGTTCTGATCCGTACATGCATGTTTGAGATCTGCATTAGAGCTTATTTTGGACCAATTTTTATATAAGTTTAACTCTCTGAGATTTTACAACTTGGTTCAACACTTATCCGGTTCATATGCATGTTTCCGATTAATGCTTAAAAGTTGACTATTATGCCCTTTTTGCTATAAAACGTGATTTTTGAAAAAGTGAAAGAGTAGAAAAGTTTGTTACTGATTTATAAACTTGCACCAAAAATTTGATATCAGTTTGAGGTCCAGATTTAGAGTTATGCTCAATATCGTAATTTGAAAGCCTTATGTTACTTAAACGGCGTAATTAGCATATAACCTATTTAAACCCACTTTTTGATACCAAACTTTTTACCCACTGATGTTATATAATATTTTGGGATTTTTAAAGATTTTTATTTAATTTTTGGCTGATCATATCATAGGTCTCTAAGTTTAATTCGGTAAATACCGATTTTGCCCTTTTAAGCCATAAAATGAGTTTTACAAATCCTTTTGACCCCAAACCTTTTTCTACTGATTTTATCTATTAAATAAAATATGTTGAGCATTCTGGAAATATAAAAATATCAGATTTCTTTTACAAACCCGGAAACGGCTCCAAATCGCCTTTTTAAGCGTTTTTAACGCATAGTATGTACTATAACCATATTAAACATATAAGGTTGATACCTACTGATGTTTTTAGTATATTTTTATATAATAACAGTAAGTATAAGTTTTTGAACTCAGATTTCCAGTTTTGACCTTTTTAGCCCTTGTGAAATTACCAAAATACCCCTAAGGTGCATAGTTTGGTTTTAAATGATAAGTTTTACATATGGGTCATACCCTACTGATATAACAGGTTAAATTAAGTATACTTACTGTATAAATCAGACCCGTAACTCAGATTTACAAATAACTCTTTTATAATCTTTTAAATGACCAAAATGCCCTTATGAGGCCTAATTTGAGTTTAAATCCATTTTGGGCATAATAGAAAATAACTTACTGATATTATGACATATTTAGAGCATATTATCTCAGGGAACTTGCATATGACTCTTACGGTTACCCGTAACGCTCTTTTCGCGTTCGGTTCGGTTTATGTAACTAGTTTGCATAAATTGACCGAGACGGGTCAAACATTATCATTTTTATCTCTAAATCCAGAATGTAATTAGTATACCCATATTATATAAGTATTCGAACTTGTCGGGTCTAAATCACGTTCTATCCGGTCTTCGCTTAATCGTGCGTTTGAACCGTATCATCCTTTAAACTAGCCGGGCTAAGCTTAAGCTTAAATAAAGACCCGTTAGAAATCTAATAGGTTATTATAAACCTTCGTTCCAGATTTAGGAACCCAGTAAAAGCTATCTGTACTTGCTGATTGATATACGGCTGGGATTGAATTTATATTTAGCTCAGGTAAATACTTTTAACTTATTTTCCCTTATACGGGCTTGGGGTACGGTATATAAAATACCGCTTGGTCGGGCATTCGACCTTAATCGATTGGTGGTTAAGTATTATCGAGATGACCCGTTTAAAAATTTGTTTTGTTTGATTAACGCCTTTGGGGTGTTAATGACCATGTCCCGGATATCCTTGGCATCATTCATGAAATGGCCACGACCTAAGCACGGGGTGTAGGCGTACACCTGACAGCTGCATATGTAAAAACTGGTATCCCACTTAAAGGAATCAGCCTTGTGGGCACTATACCTGTGGTGTGTCTATTAATCTTTAACCCGGCACGAACCGGGCTACTGAACGCATAAGGAACATGTAATTCGTTTACAAGTATTATACTCAATTAATTATCCCAAGTTATAAAATGTTTTGTGCCACGTGGATTCAAATCAATTTTCAACCTTTTCAAAATGAGTCAGTTAAATTGTATTTACCAGTGTAAACTGACGTATTTTCCAAAAGGTTAAGTGCAGGTACTATACGTAATAGGCTGGCTGTCTTCTAGAGCGTCCACAATAAGTCTCGCAAGCTTGGACGACAATAAAGCTGTTGAACAATATCTTATTTTATTTTGATCTGCCTGTGGATCCTTTACATTCCGTTTGTAATACTTGATATTACTTTATATCGGTTTGTAATATATTTATCTTTTGCTTCCGCTGTGCATTTATATATTGTGTTGTTTGTCTATGATGATACCAACTACGTCACGATACTCCCCACCGGGCCCACCGGTGATACGTGGAAAATAGGGGTGTGACAGTTGGTCAGTGACCACTTGTATAGGATGTGCTTGGAAATACCTTCGAAGCCTTCTAGCTGTTTGAACTAGGGCTAAGGCAAGCTTTTCAAGGGGGGGGGGGGGTATTTGGTTTCAGCCAATTTTAGAGTTTTACTGAAGAAATAGACGGGTACCTGAGCTTTGTCCCGTTCGATGATGAGGACTGCACTTATGGCCTCTTCAGCAATTGATAAATAGACTGAAATTGGTTCCCCCGTTTCAGGTGCTGCGATGTCTGGTAAGGAAGCAAGATGTTGTTTCATCTGGTTGAAGGCTTCTTCAGCCTCATCGGTCCATTTGAAGTTCTTCTTATCAGAGCAATTCTTGAGCGTTTTGTAGAAGGGTAGAGACTTTTCAGCTAGCTTGGAGGTAAAACACTTCAAGGCTGCAAGTTTCCCGTTTAAACTTTCGACTTCTTTCCTGGTTTTTGGTGGTTTGGTTTCGAGGACAGCTTTCACTTTGTTTGGGTTGGCATTGATGCTTTGTTTCCCAACAATGTGACCCAAGAACTTTCCTTCTTCAAATCCAAATGAGCATTTTTCCGGGTTAAGCTTCATGTTAACCTTTCTGAAATTCTTGAAAGTTTCTTGAATGTCGTCGAGCATTTGATACTCCGTCTTGCTTTTAATTAACAAGTCATCGACATATGCCTCCATGTTCTTACCAATTTGGCTTGCAAAGGCTTTGTCAACGAGACGTTGGTAGGTTGCTCCGGCATTTTTGAGGCCAAAAGGCATCTTTTGATAACAAAAGATCCCTTTGTCCGTGTGAAAGGCTTTTTTTCCTCATCCTCTTTCTTCATGAGGATTTGGTGGTAACCTTTGTATGCATCAAGAAAGCATTTGAACGAGTAACCGGTGAGGGAGTCAACCTTGAGATCAATTTCCGGTAATGGATAGCAATCCTTGGGACAAGCCTTGTTAAGACCCTTGAAATCTATGCACATCCTCCAAGAGTTGTCAGGTTTCTTGACCATAACCGGGTTTGCAATCCATGATTGGTATTTGACTTCTCGGAGGATTCCGGCTGACACAAGCTTTTCAACCTCTTGGCAGGCTGCCAGACTCCTCTCGGGTGCCAGGCTTCTTTTCTTTTGGACCACAGGCTTGACATCCGGTGGTATTCTTAACTCATGCTCGGCAATGTCCCGAGGGATCCCTGTCATATCTTCCGGACACCAAGCGAAGAGATCGCTGTAATGTGTTAGCAGCTTTTCGAGATACGAAAGGGTTTCTTGTGAAAGGCTTGGATTGACCCTTATTCTCTGTTCAGGGTACTTAGGATTTATGATTAGCCTTTGCTTGTCTTCTTCACTTTTGGAACTTTCGCCTTCAACTAGGTATGCTTCTTGAGAGGGTTGAAGGGTTGCTATACCCCTTTCGGTGGGAAATTTGACTGTGCCATGGCCAATAGACACGGCCATGTAGAATGCACACTGCCCTGGCCTTCCAATGATCACATCGTAACTTGAGGGGATGTTAATAACCACAAAGGTGAGTGGTTGGGTTCTTTCTTTCAAACCTTCACTGAAACGAACATTAAGTGTCAGTTGCCCTAAAGGCTTGAGGGGTATATCGGCGATACCTTTTATAGAGGTTCCAGAGGGTTGAAGCCTTGAACGTTCTTCATTACTCAAACGGTTGAAGAATTTTTCGAACATGATTTCAGTAGCTGCCTTAGTGTCTATGTATGCCCTGTGTGTTCGCAACGTTCCCACAGTAGCTTCTACCACAAGAGGGCTAAAGAGAGGGTCTTTCTCCGTTGGGGGGAAACAGACACACTGAAGCTCCCAAGCTTCCAACCGTTGTCTTTTATGAGGAACCCTCCCATCAAAATCCACCATATTGACTTCCTTACCTTTTCCTTCAGCCATTTTGTCCCGGACTCCCTTTACCAAATGAGCGAGTTCTCCGAACTTAACAACTTCTTCAATTCTTTTCTTGAGTTGGAAGCAGTCATTGGTGTGGTGACCTTTTTCTTCATGAAACTCACAGTATTGTGTGGAGTTCTCATTTTTTCTGCTTTTGGGGAGAGGCCTAGGAGGCCGAAAGTTTTGCTTGACTTCTTCCGTTGCGAGGATTTCTTGAGGGGTCTTCGTGAGGGGTGTGAAACTTACGCCTTTCTCCCTGCTTGAAGGGTTCTGGCCTTCAGACCTTCGAGGGTATGAACCCTTTGACCGCCTGTCATAGGAGTTGAAGTTTCCCCTTTTCCTAGCTGGACTATTGCCTCGCCAGCCGGATCCCCTTTTTATTTGTTCTTTAATGTCTACCGCTTCCTCTCCCCGGATGTGGGTTTCAGCCCTTTCGAGAGCTTCTTCCAAGGTCTTAGGCAGGGACTTGTTGAAATCTCTCGTGAGATATTTAGAGGTGATGGCATTCATGAAACCAGCCACTCTCATTTTCTCATCTGCCCCTACATAAGTCAGACCTTCCTTCTTGTATCGTTCAATGAACGCACGAAGACTTTCGTCATCACGTTGTTTTATCTGGAAGATTACTGTTGCGTCTTTGACATATCGCCTTTGTTGGGAGAAATTGGCCAGAAAACCCTTGTTGAGGTCGTTAAAGCTTCGAACGCTTCGAGCAGGTAAGTTGTTGAACCAAATTCTGGCTGATCCAACAAGGGTTTGCATGAACATTAGGCAACATTCAGCGTTTGACCATTTCTCTATCCTTGCAGCACCGGTAAAGATCTGAAGATGGTCCTCAGGATCTTCAGTCCCATCATACATCCTGATATGGGATGGCATCTTGATCTTTGCTTGGAAATCGTAATCAGCTATCTGCTGTGAAAGCATGAAAGGTTACTTGGCTTATATGGTTTAGCCAAGTCTTCTTCAGCCCTTGCATCCATATTATTGCCATTGCCGTTATTTCCCTGAGTGGCTAGCACCTGATTAATAAAGTGTTGCCACGGGAAGTTGGCCATTATCTGGGTCATCATGTTGGGCATGGGGTTGAAGCCTTGAAGGCTTCCTGGTGCAACTGAGCAGTTTATTCCAAGAGGAGTGCTCATAACAGCATTTCGTGCCAAAGGGAGCACGGACAGAGCTTGCTCCCACGTGGTTGTTATAGATGCTGGAAAGCTTGTTACTGGGGATTGTAGGAGTTGGTCAAGAGTTAGCTCATGTCCCAAAGGAGCACCACTAGTAATCAGTTGGGAAGAGAAGATGGGATGCACTGTGGGATTCGTCATTGTGGACAGATATGGGTGAGGGTTTAAAGGATTACCGGGACCAGCCTCATTTCTAGTTGTAAAAGGAAAGGGAGGTGGTCCAGGAGACAACGTTGGTTCCGGCTCGTCATAATCTAGGCGGATTCTTACCCCCTTTTCTCTTTCTCTATTCACATGCTGGTTGAGGAGAGACCTCAATTCCAGGAAATTGTTGGTAACCCCCTCGGGGGTAAGTTCAACACGCGTCGGGGTGTCAGAGAGACCGACATTGGGAGAAGGAAATCCGGATCTGGACGGAGTTGGTGTGTTGAAGGCGAGGAACTCGGGTGTGCTCCCCGGAGTTGAGAAAGAAGTTGGTATGGCCACATGAGCTTGGCTACTACCCGGGGTAGAGGTGTTTGGAATCTGATTTACTTCACCCGGGGATCCACTTTCAGACATGATGATTTTAAGTGAAGAGAACTACACTACTAGGTCTTTTTGAGGAGAAATAGCGGCGTAGCCCCACGGTGGGCGCCAACTTGTTGATGCAACAAATAAGAGACCAAGGATAGTAGCTATGCTGGTTAGGCAAAAGGGTTGAAGGGTTCAACTTTGCCTAACGCAGGTCGTGGGGTCCCCCCACGTTTGCAAGACGTGGAAGGAGGTTCACTAGTTTATTGTTGTTGTTTGCTGAAGATCCTCCTCTGAAGTATACTCAGATTTGGATGTGGGAGCAAACGGAATGTGTGTGTTGGATGTGAAAGTGAGTAACTCGCATAAAGCAAGTACTCGATATGAATGACCAGAGTTTAAGGAAACAGGCCTGGCCAAGAATGTCCCAACTCAGTAAATGAAGTGTCAATTATATAGGAGAAGACATCTCCCAAAGAGGCATTCATTTGACTAGTGTCCTTGCTTGCAGCGAGGGGCTTACCCTTTTGGGGGTTGAAGCCTTTTGACCCCTGGATAATAGCATGTGCTCTGCAGACCTGCATTGCTTTTGCGGCTGTGGGTTGGTGAAGCAATCCCTGGATGTGACTGGCTACTGTTTCCGCATTGCTTTTCCCTTCCTCACAGCTTTTTAACCATTGAACCATTTAACCATTTGAGCGTTTACGTATTTAGTCATTTTATTTAGTCTTGGGCTACCCCCGTCATCAGATACTATGCAGTATTGGGATTTTATTTTATTTTTATTTTTATTTTGGTAATCGGTAAACAACGACATCAGTATCGTTTTCCGGTAAATATAGTGTTGGTATCAAAATTGAATAAGGAATGTTAAGTTTTTTTTGGGAACTAACTAATCAATGGCGGATCTATAAATTTTCGCCATGGGGACAAAAAAATAGGTTGGGTCAAAATAGACGGTTAAATAAAAGCAAGATAAATAACCTCACATCGTGTTTTTTTTATTTAATAGCACACTTATCGTAAAACCTGTTAGACCAACAAGTGACAATGGCTATGCTTTATTATATACTAGGTTATAACCCCGTGTATTACACGGGCTGAAAAAAAGTAATTTTACATACTAAATAAAAAACAATATATCTTTAAAAATCTCATTTATTACACGGGTTGAATAAATGTAATTTATATTTCAAAAAATAAAAAAATTAAATCTTTAAAAACTTTGTGTATTACACGAGTTGAATAAATGTAATTTTAGATTAATAGTATATTAAATAAATAAAATTTTGGATTAATAGTATATTAAATAAATACAATTTTGGATAAAGTCTTATATATATAAAAATTTTAAGTAATCAATATATTTGATAAATAATAAAAATACTAATAATAGTAAAACATCTAATTTATATACTAAATAATAAAACAACATATCTTTAAAAACTCATTTATTAAACGGGTTGAATAAATATAATTTTATATATTAAATAATAAAAAATATTAGCATTAGGGTGGTGGTCAATTGGTAAAGGCAAAACCTTTAAACACCTTGTGAGGGGGAAGTCTTTGGTTCAAGTCTCACAGGGGAATAAAATAATTTGTCGTTCAAAAAAATATTAATAATAATAAATATTATATCTTTAAGAACCTCGCCTATTGTATGAGTTCAATAAATATAATTTATATACCAAATCATAAAACAGTTAAAAAAGTTTGTGTACTACATGAGTTAAATAAATGTAATTTTGGATTGATCGGATATTAAATAAATGTAAGAGTAAATTTCAAAGTTCGTCCTTTATGTATGTCTAATATATCAAAGTATGTCCTTTATCTTTAATAACCTCAGAAAACATCCTTAATGTTTGAAAAACCAATCAGGTTATGTCCTTTACCCTAAACCTTGTTTGTTTTCCCAGTTAAATCAGGTCACGTGAGAAGCACATGAGGGTATATTGGTCTTTACCTTAATACTAGAAAAATAAAATTATAAAAAATTCAAATCTTCTTTCTCTTAACTATAAGCTTCATAATCTGCACATTATATCTTCAAAACTTCAAACAAAACCCAGATCTTCAAAACACAAAGAAAAAAATATTCAAAACTTCAAAACCCAGATATTCAAAACTTCAAAACCCGGATATTCAAAACTTCAAAACCCAGATTATCATCAACATTATCATCAATAACCCATGAACAAAAAAACCCCCAATTTCTTACAACTCACCAAAATTAGGGCAACAAAGTGGTTTATTGAGATCTAACAATCCTACCACCACCACAACCTACCTGCCGCCACCACCGCCACCATGACCCACCTGTCGCCGCCATCACCGCCACCACGACCCACCTGTCGCCGCCATCACCACCGCCACCACGACCCACCCATGTTGACTGTTTGACTGATGTTGACCCGACACCGAATCTGAACCGAAAATGAAACTGAGTCGGTTGGCTACTTTGACTGGACCCGAACCCAAACTGAAACTGGGTTGTAATGAATCTGAAAATAAATCCAAACAGAATCCGATTGTGGTGGTGGTGGTGGTGGTGGTAGGATTGTTAGATAGAGAGAAGAAGGGGGTATGTTGATGTGCAGGTGATTGAAAGATGGAGAAGATGATGGTGGAGTTTAGGGTTTTTATTAAGGTAAAGACCAATATACCCTCATGTGCTTCTCACATGACCTGATTTAACTGGGAAAACAAACAAGGTTTAGGGTAAAGGACATAACCTGATTGGTTTTTCAAACATTAAGGATGTTTTCTAAGGTTATTAAAGATAAAGGACATACTTTGATATATTAGACATACATAAAGGACGAACTTTGAAATTTACTCTAAATGTAATTTTGGATTGACGGTATATTAAATAAATATAATTTTGGAAAAAGTCTTATATATAATAAATGTAATTTTGGATTGATAGTAAATTAAATAAATATAATTTTGGATTATATATAAAAAAAATTAAGTAATCGATATATTTGATAAATAATAAAACAATAATAATAGAAAGAGACATCTCATACATGTATATTATCAATAAGTAATCATTAAAGATGTTATCCAATATTTTTTTGTTTAATATTATCTATAATTATTAGAAGATAAATATAAGAGAAAGGCGGAAAACCTTAAAAATAGGTACCTTCAATGAATGACAGGTATCAAATATTGGTTTCTTTTATTATATAGTATAGATATAGATTTAAAGATTAAAAAAAGTATAACTTAACTATGGTGTTTGACCTTTAATTTCAAATTATTAATATGTATCTTTATGAAAGAATGTTTTGGAATGTTATAAATACTTACTGTCATTGTATCCTTCATTAGAAAATATTATAATGATTATACCACGTAAAAACATTAATAGAGGCTAGTAACTGTGAGGACCGTTTTCCATAGACGTTTAGCTCAGGTTATATCTAACCTAGTTAATATGTGCGGAATCCATTTTGATTAGGTGACATAACAAGATTAGTTAATTTTTCAATGTTTTCATTAATTTTTCAACGCTTACAATCGAGAAAACAATCCGACAGAGCTTCGCCGTCAGTTCAACAAAATCTATCTAACACTAAGTCCTCATGACTATTTATACTACGAGACATCACCTTTAGGGATGTAAAACGGGTCGGGTTCACGGGTTGGCGGGTTCAACCCAACCGAACCCGAAAAATTTACACGAACCCGAACCTGATCCGAACCTGAAAATCGTATCATCCGTGCGGATGTGGCTACATCCGTACGGATGTATGATACAAACACAAAATCTGAATAATCTAATATTTATCCTATTACAGACCCGACACGACTCGATGACGTAGGTAGCAGACATAGTGTATCAACAAACTCCCCATTGGATGTTTCCGCAGTCTCGATAGGTCTTCAAAAACTTCATGCCTTCAAAAACTTCTAACGCTCGAAGAAATACTTCTTTACACGTTGACGTTTCAGCTCAAAAAGTCATCGATGTTTGATAAATAGGAATTGGCTTGTTAATAAATTGAAATCTTCTGATTGAAGCCTTTTTCATTCTCGCTGCAATCCTTTCTTCCTTTCGAACTTCCTTCATAAACCCTATTTTTTCAATCTCTCGCCATTTTGTGTTCAACATTTTCACTGAATTAATCTCATAAGCGTAGCAAATTTTGATGACATTCTGATACTGCATAGCCTGAACTATATCTTGTACTTGATAGCATATCTTGTTGTAGTACAAACATTCTATATCTTTCTCCGATAGATTAACCATCCATATAAGATCTAAAATCCTTATCGCCCTCCATAAACCATCAGTCTCTAGCATAATCACTGCTTCACCAATCACTCGATCATAATCCCACCATCTGAAATCTGTATGAAAATCTTGTTCTAGCTTCATCAGAGGCATATTCTTCATGGCTCAAGGACGTTTAACAATCAAGGTCACGTCAGGCAATTGTGTTATTGGATCAATCTCTGTTTTTCTTTTAGGATAGTATGGTTTCCAGTTAGGAAAATTATGACGCGTTTCAAATTTGATGTACTTCCACAGCTTCTGATCACCTTGTTTCATCTGAAAGTTAATCAGTTTTGTTTCATAACTCATGTACGTCCCACTACGATAGAGTCTTTATATCTTGCAAGTATCGAAAGTATTGAACTCCGTATTCTCGTTTAATCCCCCAAACATTTAACTCCGGTATCCATCCCTAACTAATAATATCCCCCAGTGATACATCCTGGTTTCTTGTAAAGAACGCCAGTGGTCTTCTAAACTTTCTGTCTCTGGGCATGGCTTTGAACCAAGCTTTCCGGGCTTCTCTAATCTGATTTTTATCCAGCCTCGGGGATTCATCATCCTTAATTGTTTCTTCTATCTTTCTTTTCAACAAATCATTTGTTTCTTGATCAAACATCTCTTGAAATGTTGGGAAATCATCAATTCCTTCTCTAGAATACTTTGCCATTTCATCGTCTGAATCATCTTCCATGACAACATTATTATAGCTATCAGCCTCTGGAATGTATTTGAACATGTAGTCGTCAGGCTTTGCAATATCAATATTGTTCAACTCCTCCTCAAAATCAAACTCGAATGAGTTCTCATCAATTCAACACATCTGTGCAATCTCCTCTTTTGTATAATTGTGAACAAATTCACATTCTTCAACATCGTGGCAGAGATATATAGTTCTCTTGTTACTTTCAGGAAAAACCGTTAGAGGAACAACGTCTTTGAAGATTCCTGAAGTATCTTCATCGTTCACAGGATCATTACCACACTCCCCCTCTCCATCAACATCTTCTTGATTCTCATTATCATTCATGTAATCATGTTGAGTATCAGACTATGAAGATCTTAGCTTATAAACAACCATACCAATACCACCCATATTGTCATCATCATCATCACCTTTATTATCATCATCACCATGATCTGACCCTTCGATATCCAACTCCTTATCATCCTCTTTTTCATCATCCTCTTTCTCCTTTTCTTGTTCAAGATCATAAATACTCTTAATCATAATGAACTTGGTGATATCAGTTGCTTTAATCTCAGTTGTAATCACTATTTCAGGAGACTTTTCTATTTCAGGCTCAGGTGATTTTTCTTTCTCCGGTTCAGGTGATTTCTCTTTTTCAGGCTCAGGTGATTTTTCTTTCTCAGGCTCAGGTGATTTTTCTTTCTCGTGCTCTTTCAACATTTCTTGCTTCAGCCTCTTCTATCTCAATCTGATTGAATTCTGCTTCAAAATCAATCCCCATTCTTTTTTAATACTTTGTACAAAATTTCAAGCTTTCGATCTTTCAACTTTTTGTCAGCTTCCAAATCACTAGACCTCTTTCGTAATCGTTCGTTCTCAGAAACAAGACTTGTTATAACCGCTTACATATTCTTTGCTTCACTTTCCAATTTCTTTACTTCGCCTTCTAATTGCTTAATCTTTTTTATCATTAGCATCGTTGAGAAAATCCAAATTCAACGTATCAATATTTGGAAATTGAATATCATCATCAAATAGATAACCAGTGTTATGGGTGGTTTTCTGAACATACATCCTGGATTTTATTCTGACTATATTACTTTTGATTGTGATCAGGATACCGGATCAGGATATTGGTAGCATCCTGATGCAGTATCCTGATAATAGCTAATTATTTCACGTGCAGATTAGTGAGGCATGCTTATAACGGTCAAGAAGACTGGTTCTCCTGAAGACTCGCACTAGGTGGTTGAGAAGAGAACGTTGAAGCCGCAAAGAAGGGGTCTCCAACGTTCGTAGGGGAATATTCGAAGCATCCCCCATTTTTAACATAGGTTGTTATTTCATTTGCTATATAAGGGAATGATCGGATCAGTAGGTACACACAATTTTTTTCCGTACACTTCTGCTCTCTACTAGCTACAATCACTCACAAACACTTACACTTGTATTCGAATCTCATTGTAACACTTAGTTGATCCGCATCATATCCTGCACTGTATCCTGAAGTTTGAAGCAATAAGAAGAACAAGGTAGCTGCGATTGTCAGCTCCCGAGGTTTTGTGCCGGCGATCTAGATTGATCAAGGGCTTTCCTCGTATATCTCGTGTCACTCTTTACTTTTTAGCTCATTGTTTGATTGTTGATATAGCTCGATATCCTGAGCTATATCCTGAAAACTGTTTTTGCAAATAACATACTCAGAATATTTTCAATACACTTTGTTATCACACTACCTCACTTAACTAATTTGATCACTAAATCGCTTAGGTAATTTTTGACCAAAACAATTTGGCGCCCACCGTGGGGCAAGTGGTGCTATTTCTACTAAAAGTTTTCGTAAAATCAATACTTGGTTTTCTGTTTTCAAAACTTTTTGCTACACTATTTTCAATGGCCTCAAAATCAAACATGAGCTCTTCTACCATGTCTGCTACAACCTCTGCAACAATTGGTTCGGTGCTTCCACCACCTCCAAGGACGCAAGCATCTTCACAGCCTCAGGCTCCTCCAAGAAGGACCGAAACTCATGTGGCTCGGGATATTATCCCCACTCAGAATGTTCAAGGATCCGCTGCTTCAGGGAGAACCCCTATTATGGCTTCTAATGATGAAATTTTAACTTTGTTTGGTAGTATACAGGATCAGTTGAAGCAGCAGAAGGAAACAAACTAAATGCTAATACGAGAGATACAACTCTTGAAATCAAGCTCAAGTAGGCCTGCTGAGGATACTGTTACTCCCTTGCAGCCCAGAGCATTGAACTTCAGTTCGGTAGTATACACCGAGGATAACAGGGGCAGTATTGTACCCAGTCATTCCCAAAGTCTTACTCCTGAGATACCCTCATCGGTCAGGATATCGATCGTGAGAAGCTCAGGATATGCTCCAGGATATGGCCAGAATCCTCAGGCTGGTAATGTGTCTAATAATACTAATACTCTTGCTACTAACCGTGTTGGATCTTTACAGGATGCAGGTGTGACGTCGGCGCTCTCTAGGGAGCTTCAGAAGTTGATGGATATGATATCCAGTATACCTGGGGTTGTTCAGCCCATTCCAGAAGTGTCCCAGGATAGCCACAGGATATCCCGGTTTGCATATCCTATTTGTGATGCTGAAATCCCAAAAAGATTTCAAACCCCTAACATGAAGCTCTATGACGGAACCACGGATCCTGAAGAGAATATTGCTTAGTATAGGGAAAGGATGGAGATTAACCCCATCTCTACGGATCTCAAGGAAGCATGTCTCTGCAAGGGTTTTGGTTCTACTCTAACAGGATCAGCCTTAAAATGCCTCTTAAATGTTCAACCTCATTCGATTACATCATTTGCTCACTTAGTCAATTCATTTAACAGTCAATTTTCTTGCAGTCGGAGTTTTGAAAAACTAACCAGTGATCTCTACAGGATAACCCAAGGACCTCAAGAATCCCTAAGGGATTATGTGAACAAATTCCGCAGGGAATCCTTGGACATCCCACACCTTGATGTTGCTACAACAGTCCAAGCATTCAAGATGGGACTACAAAAGGATTCCCAGTTTTATCAGGATCTTGTAATGAATCCTTGCAGGAATCTTGATGAAGCTCGGAACAGGGCTCTGAGATATATTCGACTAGAAGATGATAAAAAGATGCAAGAGAGGATGAATTCATTCTCAACCTATGAATCAACTAACAGGAAGTCAGAATCCTCATACAAGCCATATCGCTCTAAGCCATATGGCAGGAATGGCAGCAAGAAAGTAAATGCTGTTGGAGACAAGGATCCTGAGGAGTATCCCGAATTGACAGAATATTGTTTTTCTGTTAATATACCTAAACTAATGTATGCTATGCAGGGTTTGGGAGATAAAGCGAGGTGGCCTAGGAAAAACCAACAAAAAGCTGATTGGAAGGATAAATCCAAGTGGTGTGCCTTCCATGAGGATTTCGGACATATTACGGAGGATTGTATTGCCCTGAGGAAGGAAATAAGCTACCTGCTAAGCAAAGGATATCTGAAGGATCTTCTGGGAAAAAGAAGAATAAGGGTCAGGATACTGAGAAAGATCCTGAACGAGCAGCATCACCTCCGGCTGATGCCAAAATAATCAACTTTATTTCAAGAGGATCCGACATCTGTGGAACCTCTTATTCTGTAGCAAAAAGACATGCAAAGGAGGCTAAGGCAGAACGGGGAGATAAGCCAACCAGGATGACAACCCTCACAACTGATAAAGTGATAACGTTTGACAGTGATGACAGGGATACTGTCTAGGATCCCCATCATGATGGTTTGGTAATAACTTTATACATTGCTAATCATTTTGTGCGCAGGATACTGGTGGATAATGGTAGCTCCGTCAACATTATTCAGTTAGAAACGCTGAAAAGAATGAATGTTTCCCCGATGGACATCACTTCAAAATCCACTGTACTTGTTGGGTTTAGTGGAGAGGCCAAGAATACTGTGGGAGAAATAAAGCTGCCAGTATATGTTGAAGGAGTCAACTCAATGCAACGTTTCTGTGTTATGGACTCCTTATCCTACTACAATATCATATTGGGCAGGCCATAGATCCATGATATGAAAGCTGTACCATCAACCTATCATCAGTGTATCAAGATCCCTACTCCTTGGGGGGTTGTCAAGGTGGAAAGTGATCAACCAGAGGCAAAAGAATGTTATTCTTCCTCGATGAAATCCTCAACCAAGCCCAAAGCAGGATAGCAATTAAAGATACAAGCCTAGGATATCATGGAGGCTTCAGAGCAGGATGTCAAGAAAGTTATCCTGGATCAGGATAATCCAGATATCTCGGTGCTCATAGAAACCAATATCCCTCAGGATATTGAAAATCAATTGACTAACTTTTTGAAATGCAGGATGTCAACATTCGCATGGAAGCATGAGGATATGACAGGTATTTCTAAGGATATTATAACTCACAAACTTGGAATCGACAGGTCCTTCATGCCCGTTCAGCAAAAGAGTAGGATGTTTGCTCCAGAACGAAACATGATTATTCAAGAAGAGATTGAAAGATTATTGAAATCCAAGATGATCAGGGAAGTCAAATTTCCCAAATGGCTAGCAAATGTGGTCGTTGTTGAAAAGAAGAATGGGAAATGGAGAGTTTGTGTAGATTACACAGACTTGAACAAAGCATGTCCTAAAGACCCATTCCCTCTGCCTCATATATAGTTGATGGTGGATGCAACTGCCGGGTCATGAGATGCTAACCTTTATGGATGCATCCTCAGGATTCCAATAGATCCAAATGGAACCCTCCGATCAGGAGGATACTGCTTTCATGACACCAACATGTATTTATTGTTATACTGCCATGCCTTTAGGTTTGAAAAATTCAGGTGCAATGTACCAGAGATCGGTGAATATGATGTTTAAAGACAAACTGGGGGAAACCATGGAGGTTTACATTGATGATATGGTAGTAAAATCCAAGAAGGCTGAGGATCATCTTTGGGATATTGAAGGAGAATTTGATATCCTGGACCAGTACAATATGAAACTAAATCCTGCCAAATGCCATTTTGGAGTGGGGGCAGGAAAATTTTTAGGATATATGGTGACCAAAAGGGGGATAGAAGCAAGCCCGGAACAGATTAAAGCTATCCTGGATATCAAGTCACCTTCCAACATGAAAGATGTACAAAGATTAACAGGGCGAGTAGCAGCATTAAACATGTTTATATCAAGATCATTAGAGAAATGCAAGGAATTATACGATATCCTGAAGAAAAATAAGAAATTCGAGTGGGGAGAAAAGCATGAAGCGGCCTTGCAGGATTTAAAGCAATATCTTTCAACTACACCTTTATTGATGAAGCCCGAGGATGGTGAACCATTATCCCTGTATCTTGCAGTATCAGGGAATGCAGTAAGTGCTGTTTTGGTAAAGGATCACGAAGGTCAGCAGTATCCTGTTTATTATGTTAGCAAAAGTCTATTAGATGCTGAAACTAGATATTCAAACTTAGAGAAATTGATATTAGCCCTAGTTATGGCATCAACTAAGCTTAGACATTATTTTGAGACACATAGGATTCATGTTAAAACTAATTATCCTGTTAAAAATGTGCTTAGGAAACCTGAGATGTCGGGTAGAATGGCTAAGTGGTCAGTAAAGCTAAGTGCCTATGATCTAGTATATGAACCTAGGAATGCTATAAAGTCTCAGGATTTAGCAGATTTTGTGGCTGATTTCAGTAGTGATATTCAAAATGAAGTGGACCTAGAAGTACAACAACTAGGAGAACCCTAGAATCCGGGACATTATATACTGATGGTGCATCTAATGTGAGAGGTGTAGGATTGGGTGTACTACTAAAATCGCCACATGGGGACATATTACCCCAGGCTATAAGATGTGAATTTCCGGCCACTAATAATGAAGCAGAATATGAAGCCTTGATTGCAGGATTAGAATTAGCCAGGAATATGAATATTAAAAGTTTGCAAGTATATGTTGATTCCTTGTTAATTATTAACCATTTTAATGGATCCTATGCAGTCAAAGGTGAAAGGTTAATCGAGTATCTTGAAATTCTCAAAAAATTCGCAGGATATTTCGATGTTTTTACACTAGAACAGGTACAAAGAGAGGATAATGCTGAAGCGGATGCCATGGCAAACTTAGGATCATCAATCAGAATACCAAAAGGAACTCAGATACCAATACTACATATCCTATATCCTGCAGTGGATCTTTTCAGATCTCAGGATAAGGAAGTAGCAAGTATCCAGGATCCTGATGATGGGTATCATGAGGAGGATCCTAAGTCCTGGACGACCCCAATCATGAAATACCTCAGAGAAGGGCACATCCTAAAGGATTAGAATCCTAAGGCTTTTAGGATGAAGGTATCTTGTTTTACTATTATAAACGATATTTTGTATAAGAAATCTCTTGCAGGTCCATACCTGAGATGCTTGGAGGATCTTGAAACCAATGAGGCACTTCAGGATATACACAAAGGAGACTATGGCAACCATACTGGGGGCAGGTCATTATACTCAAAGGTGCTAAGAACAGGATACTATTGGCCGACGATGAGGAAAGATGCTGCAGAATATGCTCGAGGTTGTGATGCGTGTCAAAGGCACAACAATATACTGCATCAACCTGCTGAACCACTATATCCTATTGCTTCCCCTTGGCCATTCATGAAATGGGGTTTAGACATAGTGGGAAAGTTGCCAAAGGCTCCAGGAGGAAAGGTTTTTATGCTGGCAATGACAGATTATTTCTCTAAGTGGGTTGAAGCAGAGGCATTTGTTCAAGTCAGAGACCAAGAAGTAGTATCCTTCATAAAGAGGAATGAAAAAGTGTTCGACAACTACCACAACCATCAGAAATGAAAAAGTGGGCTCCAGCCTAGGCCTGAATATCCATCATCGCCCACTTCGCTGCTTTCAAGGAGCAACACCTTCTTCAACCGCAACATCTCCTCCAGCACCTGCACCAGCATCACCGTCAGGATTCTTTTCAGCATTGCCACCAGCATCAACCGCCTCCTCTGCCGCCTTAGAAGGTTCCTCACCCGCAGGCTTAGCAGGATACTCCACAGGATTACCCTCGAGATCCTTTAATTTCGCCTCCCAAACCTTAACATTCCAGGAGGGGCATTCAAGGCCCATGGCTTTGGCCTCATAAGCCATCTTTAACCTGGCTTGAAGGAGGGAAATTACAACAGACCCTTTGAGGCCTTCTCGGTAAGTGTTCATATCCTGCTGGTATTAAAGATGGGCGACATCTAGCTTGGCTTGAGCATCTTGGTTAGCCTTGTTGAGAGCAACCTAGTGTTCCTGGATCATTGCCTTGTATTTGTCCTCGTAATGCTGTGACTTGATGGCAGCAATTGCTGCTTGGTCCGTGATAGTGGTCTCTGCCTTCTTCAGTTTGCTCTCTAGCATCTTGTTCAAACCACACGTGTCCTCATAAAGGAACACTAGTCGCTCAAGACCCTACAATTGGATGAGCAGGTATCAATATATGAGTATATATATTCAATATATATGTGCAGGATATAGAATAAGGGTACTAACCTGATTGAGGAAGCCGATCATGAATTTAATGGATTCTATAAACCCATGATTCTCGAATGGGAATACATCGGAGGTAGCAGGAGAATCTGGTTCCTTCCTCTTATGGGAGCTAGAACCACGAGGCTTGGAGGCTGTAGAAGGTTTGGGAACAGTGGCGGTTTTGGAACTAGTGGGTTTCGACGTGACTGCTAGTTTGGGATTAGCTTCTTACTTGACTTCCACAAGGTCGGAATAACTATCCAACTCCTCAAGTTGGAAGCCCTTAAGATTTATGACTGGCGCTACATAAAAGGGAGAAATACTCAACTTTTGAATACTTATAAATCGTAATTAGTTTAACATGTATAAATGTACTTACCTGACATGTCGGAACTTGATCTTTGGCTTGAACTTTTGAAGGACAGGGAAAAGGTTCTTTCACTCTCTGGGAGTCGGTAGATGTCCTTGATCCTTTGCTCTGATTCTGCACTCGGAGGGGCTAGCTCTTTGAAATTCGCTGCACAGGAAATAAAGATATCAGTTTAGGATATAGTTTCAGGATATATTTGGGGATATTCCTAAAACCCTAAATCCTACCAGAGGTCAACCACTTCATCGGGAGGTCAACACCCTTGGCGATGGAATCCCTTTTAACAAAAAAGAACTTTCGTTGCCACTTATCCTCATTCTTTGTGTCCTTGAGGATAAGGGGATTTCTGGAAGTTGAAAAAGGAAGAAAATGACTGTTGCTATGAGAACGAAGACGATATGCGACATGAAGATCCTCGATGCAGAGATTAGGAATGTGACGAGAATTGATTTGGTCCAACACCACTAAGATTCGCCAAACCATAGGCATGGTCTGGGCATAACTAAGGCCAGTAAGTTCAAAGAAATGGGAAATGAAAGCTGGAAAAGGATACCAGAGTCCTATAGAAAAGGGATAGGCCAGGAAGCACACCCATTCGTCAGAAGATACGTCCGATTGGACCTCTTGGTCGAATGGACGGATAATCGCACCGGCGGAAAAAGCACCAGAGTCTCTTAGGGCGGCAATGTCGGCATTGTTGAACGAACAGACTTCTTTTTCAGGTTCTTTGAGAAGATTCTGGTTTTCGAAGGACGAAATCGAGTCGGCTGTATGCGATCTTGTTCGGGTGGCCATGGAGGATCTTAGCAAAGAATAACAGAGAAAAGGAAGAGAGAAAAAACCTGAGATTTCTGGGAAGGATGGATGAATATCAATGAGAAAGTGAGAAGATATAGGGGCGTAATAGATAGCCATCGAGTATAAACCGCGTTGGAAGTTGCACGCTGTCACTTCAACCATCTCTTCAACTTAATTGCCTTGATCCAAGAGATAAGATTTAAAATATATCCGTTTGAATTTGGTATCCCAACATATATATTTTGGGGATAATTGTTATGGGTGGTTTTATGAACATATATCCTGGATTATATTATGACAGTATTACTTTTGATTGTGATCAGGATACCGGATCAGGATATTGGTAGCATCCTGATGCAGTATCCTGGTAATAGCTAATTATTTCACATGCAGATTAGTGAGGCATGCTTATAACGGTCAAGAAGACTGGTTCTCCTGAAGACTCGCACTAGGTGGTTGAGAAGAGAATGTTGAAGCCGCAAAGAAGAGGTCTCGAACGTTCGTAGGGGAATATTCGAAGCATCCCCCATTTTTAGCATAAGTTGTTATTTCATTTGCTATATAAGGGAATGATCGGATCATTAGGAACACACAATTTTTTTCGTACACTTCTGCTCTCTACTAGCTACAATCACTCACAAACACTTACACTTGTATTAAAATCTCATTGTAACACTTAGTTGATCCGCATCATATCCTGCACTGTATCCTGAAGTTTGAAGCAATAAGAAGAACAAGGCAGCTGCGATTGTCAGCTCCCGAGGTTTTGTGCCGGCGATCTAGATTGATCAAGGGCTTTCCTCATATATCTCATGTCACTCTTTACTTTTTAGCTCATTGTTTGATTGTTGATATAGCTTGATATCCTGAGCTATATCCTAATAACTGTTTTTGCAAATAACATACTCAGAATATTTTCAATACACTTTGTTAGCACACTACATCACTTAACTAATTTGATCACTAAATTGCTTAGGTAATTTTTGACCAAAACAACCAGTATCTTTGAAAGATGGATCAGTTGGATGTGATTATTGACATTGTTGAGTTTGTTGTTGTTAGGGATAGATTTTCTATACATAAGGATCACGGATCCACAAATACTGCCAGGATCACGGATCCTTAATTCTGTTTGAATTAAGGATCCTCAGAAGGTGTTGTAGGATCAGGATTCAGGATCCTTATTGTTATCCTTATATTAACGGTTGCCTTCACTATGTTTGAGTTTGTTTTGCAGGAGTATACATGTTGGACTTGGTCTTGCCGATATTCTTGGGGAATATGCCCTTAATATTCCGCACGTGCATGGCTTCGTGAACGTTATGGAGATCATGGGAAGCTTGCACATTTTACGGATAGTTAGTTATCTAGTTATTTCTAATTTTAAAATGGCATAACAAGCTTGAATTAGAACAATTGGCTAAGTTAGCTAACACTCACACACTCGCAAGCTCTCAAGAGTTCGTTTGGCGATTTCATACACATTGCACTCTAGTGATCCCAGTAACAAGCTTGTTATCATCCTGAGTTGTAACAATCATTTGCTTAATTGTAGTTGGTGATCGGTAGTTTCCGTCACCCGAGGTTTTTTATGCCAGAGATCAACTCTTGATCAAGGGGTTTTTCCTCGTATAAATCCTTGTGTCACTTGTTCATTTCATTTGCAAGTTATTCATACATTTGTTCATTGTTTCAAGCATCATTCCTCACAACAAAGATTTGGTTGCATTATCCTAGCCTGATTTTTGACCAAAACAGTTTGGCGCCCACCGTGGGGCAATTGGTGCTTCATTTCTGAAAAATTTTGTTCGTTGTGTTCATTTCGGTTCATTATCTTCAACCATATGGCTTCTTCAGCAAAGAACACTTCAAGCTCTATGCCGGCAGTCACTTCTTCACAGGGCGTTCCACCTTTGCCTCCACCTCCTTTTGGATCCCAGAAGAATGCTGAAAATGCTGCAAAGAGACAAAGCTCCATTTTCCCAAAACCACCAACATCTTCTGTTTCTTCTAACCCTACTAACAGTGATCTTTTTACTTTGATTTTGCAGATGAGGGATCACATACAGGAGCAGGATAAAACCAATGAAAGAATCCTCTGGGAGATTGGTGACATCAAGAAACAGAAGAAATCAGGGGAGGATCACTCTCCTCTGATACCTAGATCACTGGATTTCAACACTCCAGCTATAACTGCCCAGCAATCTGCAGCTCCAGATATCCAATACCGTGGTGGATCAACGGGAATGCGCTTTGGATCATCGGCAATGACTCAAGCTTTAGGATCCTACCTTCAACCTTCAGGATCCTTCTTCCAGCATCAGGGATCGTCTCAGGTTCAAGGATCAACCGTTCAGCCTCAAGGACCCTTCTTCCAGCATCAAGGATCCTGTCCGGTTCAAGGATCCTCTCAGGTTCTAGGATCCTCTCAGGTTCGAGGATCCTCTCAGGTTCAAGGATCCTCCTTTCAGGTTCAAGGATCCTCGTCTTAGGGTTACGGATCCATGGATTATCCACCAAGACCCCCAGTGACAACACATCAAGGATCCAACATCTTTCAGGATCAAGGATTCTTAAGGAGTGTGCAGCCCTCAAGTTCAGATGTCCATCAAGGAGACTTCATTCCAATGCAGACCGTTGCTTCTTCTGGTCCCTTAGTCATACCAGAATCTCGTCAATATGGATTCACATCTGGAATTCCAAACTTGAATCCTCCGGGAGGTAACATTTTGAACAATTCTTATAACACTAACCATGGCTTTATGCAGGATACAGGTATCAATCAAGCTATGGCTAGGGAATTACAGAAACTGAAGGATATGATATCCAACGTTCCAGGAGTGGTTAAGCCCATTCCTAAAATTGTAAATGGGAGCCACAGGATATCTCTTTTGCACCACCTATTTGTGATGCTGAGATACCCAAGAGGTTCCAAATACCAACTATGAAGTTGTACGACGGCTCAACGGATCCAGAGGAGCATGTAGCTCAGTACAGAGAGAGGATGGAGATCAATCCAATTCCTGAGAGGTTAAAAGAAGCATGTCTATGCAAGAGTTTTGGATCCATACTCACAGGATCAACTTTTAAATGGCTGCTAAGTCTTCCCCCTTACTCTATTACTTCATTTGCTAACCTAGTTAATCTGTTTAATAGCCAATTCTCATGTAGTAGAAAATTTGAACGTTTAACTAGTGATCTATATAGGGTAACACAAGGTCAAAATGAATCACTTAGAGATTACATCACTAAGTTTAGTAAAGAATCCTTAGACATTCCTAATCTGGATATAGCTACGGCTGTGGAAGCCTTTAAAATGGGTTTGCTTAGGGATTCATTATTCTATGATGATCTTGTCATGACCCCATGCAGGAATCTTGATGAAGTGAGAACCAGGGCCCTTAGATTCATCCGATTAGAGGATGATAAAAGGATCCAGGAGAGACTGGCAGGATCCTCGAAGCATGAGAAACAAGGATCCTACTTCAGGAACAACAAGTCCAAACCTTACAACAAGTCTGATAACCAGAACGTGCATGCAGTAGAACATGAAGAGGATGATGAGGATTATCCTCCCATTTCTGAATACTGTTTTTCTGTTGATAACAATGAACTGATCCTTGCATTGCAGAATTTAGGTGAAAAAGCAAGATGGCCTAGAAAAAGTGATAAACCAGCTGCAACAAAAGACAAATCCAAATGGTGTGCATATCACGAGGATTTCGGGCATCTCACTGAAGAGTGTATTGCACTGAGAAGAGAGATTGGTTACTTGTTAAGCAAGGGGCACTTGAAGGAGCTTTTGGGAAGAAAAAAGTCAAGGATCCAGGATCCTGAAAAGGTTCCAGAAAGAGCTCCTGCTCCTCCGGCAGATGCACAAGTTATAAACTTCATATCCGATGGATCAGACATTTGTGGTACTTCCTTCTCAGCAGCCAAGAGACATGCCAAGGAAACCAAGATGGATAATGGAGACAGACCCATCTGGACCTCTACTGTCATGCAGGAGAAAGTTATAACTTTTGATGAGGAAGATCGTGTTGATGTCCATGATCCTCATCATGATGGTCTTGTCATTACTTTGTTCATCTCTAACCATTTTGTTCACAGGATCCTTATCGATGGATGAAGCTCGGTGAACATCATTCAGCTTGATGTCCTCAAGAAGATGAACATCCCTGAATCAGATATTATCCCAAGATCCTCAGTTCTTGTGGGATTCAGAGGAGAAACCAAGAATACATTGGGGGACATTAAACTTCCCATCTACATTGAAGGACTTCATTCTTATAAAAAATTTTGTGTTATAGATTGCTTATCCTGTTGCAATGTTATCCTTGGCAGGCCATGGATACATGACATGAAGGCAGTTACATCTACCTACCATCAGTGTGTAAAGCTTCCTAGTCCATGGGGGGGGGGGGGGTGATAAAGATTGAGAGTGATCAACAAGAAGCAAAAAATTGCTATACCTCATCAATGAAGCCAGCCTCAAGACCAAGGGAGCAATAGCAACTAAAGTATCCTCCAAGAGACGTTTTGGAGGCAAGAGAACAGGATGTGAAAGAAATCCTTTTGGATCCTCATGATCCTGAATCAAAAGTCTTCATAGGATCAGGGATCCTCAGCAACATTGAACAGGATCTAGTATCCTTCCTTAAGAGGAGAAAAACTACCTTTGCCTGGAAGCATGAAGACATGACAGGTATCTCTAAAGATATAATTACTCATAAACTTGGCATTGACAGGTCATTCAAACCTATACATCAAAAGAGGAGGAAGTTTGCACCTGAGAGGAATGCCATTATCCAGGAGGAGGTAGACAAGTTACTCCGAGCAGGTATGATTAGAGAGGTTAAGTATCCAAGATGGTTAGCCAATGTGGTTGTTGTTCAAAAGAAAAATGGAAAGTGGAGGGTATGTGTCGATTTCACTGATTTAAACAAGGCATGTCCCAAGGATCCTTTTCCCATTACCCCACATTGACTCCATGGTGGATGCTACCGCGGGTCATGAGTTGTTGACTTTTATGGATGCTTCATCTGGATTTCAACAAATTCAGATGGAACCATCCGATCAAGAGGATACAACCTTTATGACCCCAACTGGTATCTATTGTTATATTGCTATGCCATTTGGACTAAGAAATGCAGGTGCTACTTATCAAAGGCTAGTCAATATGATGTTTAAGGAACAAATTGGACACACTATGGAAGTCTATATAGACGACATGGTGGTTAAGTCCAAGAGAGCTAAGGATCACCTTAGAGAACTGGAGGAAGCATTCAATATCCTTGACAAATTCAATATGAAGTTGAATCCTTCAAAGTGTCACTTTGGTGTTAAAGCAGGAAAGTTCCTAAGATACATGGTAACAAAAAGAGGCATTGAAGCAAGTCCAGAGCAAATTAAGGCTATTGTAAATATCAAATCTCCTGCCAATGCCAAGGATGTGCAAAGGTTGACAGGGAGGATCGCAGCCTTGAATGGGTTCATATCCATGTCATCAGAAAAGTGCAAGGAATTCTATGACATTTTGAGAAAGAACAAGAAATTTGAATGGACTGAAAAGCATGAAAATGCTCTCAAAGCCCTTAAGGATTACCTATCCTCAGCTCCTGCCTTGATGAAACCAGAAAAAGGGGATGTATTATCCTTATATCTAGCGGTATCCTCTAAAGCAGTAAGTGCGGTCCTTGTTAAGGATCACGAAGGTACACAACATCCTGTCTATTATGTAAGTAAGAGTTTGCTTGATGCTGAATCCAGGTATTCACATTTAGAAAAACTTATCCTTGATTTAATTATGGCATCTACTAAATTAATACATTATTTTGAAACTCATGCCATTATTGTTAAGACTCACTTTCCAATTAAGAATGTTCTCAGGAAACCTGAAATGTCAGGAAGGATGGCTAAATGGGCAGTGAAGCTTAGTGCTTATGATATAAGATATGAACCAAGGACCGCCATCAAATCCCAAGCCTTAGCTGACTTTGTGGCAGATTTTAGTAGTGATTTACAAAGAGAAGCTGAGTTAGAAGTTCAGCAGCTTGAAGAGACTAAGGATCCTTGGATACTCTTCACTGATGGAACCTCTAATGTCAAAGGAACAGGACTTGGAATACTACTAAAATCGCCACAGGGGGACATAATACCCCACTCCATAGCTTGTGAGTTTCAAACTACTAATAATGAGGCTGAATATGAGGCCTTGATAGCTGGTTTGCAAATTGCCAAGCATATGAGGATCAGGTATCTTGAGAGATAGTCAAGGAATTGGCACTCTCTTTTGTTTCTTTTAGTTTGACACAGGTACCCAGGGAAGAAAATGCAGAAGCTGATGCATTGGCCAACCTAGGATCATCCTTGAAAATTCCAGAGGATATCAAGATCCCTATCATCCATATTTTGGCTCCTGCTATTGAGGATCACATAACTATGGAGATAGAAGAGGATTCTACAATGTTTCCTAGTAATGGTGCACAGTCTCATTCAGGATCATGGATCCTTCCAATCATGAGATATATACAACATGGAGAGATTCCTACAGGAGAAAATCCCAGGGCTTTCAAAATCAAGGTATCTCAATTTACAATATTGAATAACATGTTATATAAACGATCTCTTGCAGGTCCATATCTAAGGTGCATAGAAGATCCTGAAATTTAAGAAGTCCTAAAGGATTTTCATGAAGGAGATTGTGGAAACCACACTGGGGGCAGGACATTGTTCTCAAGGATCCTTAAGACAGGATACTATTGGCCAACAATGAAGAAAGATGCTGTGGATTATGCCAAGAAGTGTGATCCTTGTCAGAGACATAGTTATATCCTTCATCAACCAGCAGAGCTCTTGCATCCTATATCATCTTCCTGGCCATTCATGAGATGGGGAATGGATATAGTTGGTAAACTTCCCAAAGCACCAGGAGAAAAGGTGTTCATGCTTGCCATGACTGATTACTTCTCTAAGTGGATAGAGGATGAAGCCTTTGCTCAAGTCAGAGAAAAAGAAGTGATATCCTTTATTAAAAGAAACATTATTACTAGATTTGGTATCCATTCTGAAATTATTTATGATAATGGATCCCAATTTATTGGGAGTAGAACTACTAACTTTTGTGACAGCTGGGGGATTAAGATGATAACATCAACACCAGTTCACCCACAAGCTAATGGTCAAGCAGAATCATCTAACAAGATTATCATCAACAACTTGAAGAAAAAGCTTGGATCCAAGAAAGGAAAGTGGGCAGAAGAACTACCTTATGTACTATGGGCTGATAGGACAACTCCCAAGAATGCCACTGGCCAAACTCCATTCTCTTTAGTATTTGGAGCAGAATCAGTGATCCCTACAGAGATGGTGGTTCCTACTGCAAGAACAAGCATCCGTGATCCTAAAGGAAATGCTGAAAACTTAGTTCAAGACTTGGATACCGTAGAAGAACTCAAGGATTTGGCAAGGATAAGAATGGCTAGTTATCAACAAAGGATGGCTGGAGCCTACAATAAGAATGTCAGGATCAGGAGGTTCCAAGTTGGTGATATGGTATTGAGGAAAGCATTTCAGAATACCACAAATCCTGCTGATGGAAAGTTGGCACCAAAGTGGGAAGGCCCCTACCTGATTGAAGCTGAGGCAGGAAAGGGGGCATATCGATTGCTAACAATGGAAGGTGATTTACTACCAAGATCCTGGAATGCTGTCCACTTGAAAAGATACTTCATGTAATAAGGATCCGTGATCCTTAGCAATGTTCATGACCGGTATCCTCGAAGGATCCTTAGAGGATAGATGATCCTCATTCTGGTAATGAACTAATTCCAATCTATTTTATTCTTTAATTATCCTATATATAAGGAGAAGGATCATGGATCCTTTATCCTCCTTTCACTTAATTCTGAGTTTTGCAGAAGGTTCATGTATCCTTAACAAAGGATTGAGTATCCACAGAAGTATCCAGTTTTTGGGCTTGACCCCAGTTATTAGGGCTAGTCCCCAGTTGTTGGGCCTGTCCCCAGTATCGCCAGTAGCGCACGATGATCCTGGTACAGTTCATGGAAATGGGACCAGTACTCACTTTAGGGGCTGACAATTTCATTGTACTGGCTGTATCCGGTGTCCTACGTATAATGGTAGATGTACCATACATCCGTTCCTAAGGTTTCTAACGTTTTCACGTTAGCTAAGGTTTTGGAATTTTCATGTCACTAAGTTTGGATAGTCGCCAGTGAGGGCCATACTCCAGTTTACACAAGATCCTTTGGGCTTGTCCCCAGTTTTTTGGGCTAGTCCCTAGTTTTTTGGGCTTGTCCCCAGTTTTTTGGGCTTGTCCCCAGTATATTGGGCTTGTCCCCAAAATTGTTGGGCTTGTCCCCAGTTGCTAACTCTTCTCTTATAATTGACTTAGTCCCAAGTTATGTTCCATTTCAAGTTTTTGAAGCCAAATAGCTAAGGATCCTTGATCCTTACCTTTTACTAAGGTTTGTCTTTTGGTTATCGTGATTGTAAATGTTAAAGGTTTAGGATCCTAACTTGGATTCTCAGGTATGATCCTTAATAATTTTAGTTTAGTACTTTATTTGTCCAAGCGACCCTTATTCTTTGACAACAGCTTGCATGATCCTTAAGTCAGATCACTTTTTGAATTCTTCGATTATAGGATATTTGATCCTTGATCATATCCTAAATTTTTTGACATAATTTACCAACCTTTTATTCTTAACTTATGAATTTAAACAAAGTGTATAATAGCAACTGAAAGGTAAAGTATTCACAAATGTAGCAACACACGAGATAGTCAAAAGATTAAGATTTTATTTACCAAAAGTTAAACCCTTTAAAGGTTGTCAAAATTGCCAACCCAAGTTTCTACCAGTAAAACGTGGCCCGTCCACTTGGGTTGGCAAAGGGTGTCCATATTTAACAAGGTCTAAGTGCAGGAAATAAAGGCGAAAGGATAACAAGTGGTTTCATCCCCCAAATAGAGGATCCATCCACCACCTATTATCCTACCTATTGTCTAAGGATCCATGATCCTCAAACCTAAAAACTACTGTCTAAGTTATTACAGACCATCATTGTTCAGAAAAACACCATCAAAACAAAAACCACTACCAAACTATAAAAAATGGGCTCCGGCCGCGTCTAGATAAATCCATCAACGCCAATTTCTGCAGCTCACACCTTCGCTGCATCACCATCACCAGCACCAGCACCTCTAGTTCCAGCATCACCAGCCTGATCCTTAGCCCCACTGTCGCTTGCCTCAAGCATCAAGACCTCTGTAGCCTCCTCTTCATCATCCAAATCAGCCAGCCTAGCCTTCCAGCCCTCCTGGTCCCAGCTGGTCCTGTCAAAGCCAGGATCTTGAGCTTCCTGGGCCATCTGCAGTTTAGTCTTGTACATAGCAATGGCAGCAGAGACCTTGGCATCCTCCATCACCTCTCTCTTCTCCTGATCAGCAGTTATTTGGGCCATGACCACCTGCCTCTTTGCTACATTGAGCACTTTCTCGAGGTTGGAGATTGTTTGATCTTTAGCCAGGAAGATCTTCTAGAAGTCCAGCTCCTTCAACTCAGCCTCTTCAACATATGCATCAAAGAGCATCTAGATCTCAGCAAATTTCTGCAAAGAAAGAAGGATTCATGTTGGTGCATCCGTCTATCGACTTCGTCTTGTATCGAGTCTTGTATTTGTATTAATAGATCAAGGCACGAAAAACGAGGAAAATATGTGTTTATAGGTAATTTCGCTTGAAATGACACATATATCATTTCAAACGAAATCAAGTGGGTAATTTCGTTTGAAACTATCATGCTGATTTCGCTTGAGTTAATTCCGTGCGGAATTAGATTCCGTTTGGGCCGTTTCAAACAAAATCACCAAGCCTATATATACCTGATGTGTCTTGACATTTGTAACGATTCTGATTCAGGTAGCGAAGCTCTGCCGAAGTGTCTACAGCATTGTAATTGATCTGATATCAATCAAAAGACAGTTTAAAGTCATTTTTCGTGTATTACAGCTGAAATAACACCGATACACTTGTTTCCGCCTCTTGTATTGGTGAAGACCTTTTCTGATCGTCTCGTTTGGGTCACAAAACGATCCTACAAGTGGTATCAGAGCTCAGGAGGAAGAGTTCATACCATTTCAGCTGCAAAATCTGTTTTCTACACCTTCTTTTCACAATTAAACAAAATTTCACGGTTAAAATGGCTTAATTTTCAAATATGTTGTGCGCAACAGTATTTTAACAAACCCTAGAAAGAATCAGACTCTAATTCGAAGTAAAACATAATCAATTTTTGAAAAAAACTGTCCGAAATCGTGATTCCGCTTGAAAGATTGATATAATTTCACTTGAACAGTGCCTTATTTCACACGAAATTAGATTGTGATTTCGCTTCAAAAGGTATTCCATTTGAAAAAGGTGTTATTTCAAACGAAATCAGGTATTCCGTTTGGAAAGGTGTTATTTCACACGAAATAAGGTATTCCGCTTGAAAGGGTATTTCACTCCAAAAAGTGATTTCGTTTGAAAGCTGATTCCGTGTGAAAAGTAATCTCATTTGAAAAGGGTATTCCGTTTGAATCTGATAGTTTGTGAACATTTGAAAATTGAAACATGGAGAACGAGTTTTATAATGCCTTTGCTAGTCCGATGACTATTGCTCAGAGTACGTTACTTGAAAATGAGACAGGAACAACACAAAAACCACCGAAGCTTATGGACATTGATGATTTTAGTGGATGGTCCAAACGTTTTGCTAATTGGGTTGAGGCATATCACTTAGATGCATGGGAACATACTGAAGTTCAATATGCTAGACCAGTCGGGAACAATAATGTGAAAACACCGATTAGAGAATTGAGTGCTGATGAGAAAAAGAAATACAAAGATGAGAAATTGATGGTTAGTTTGTTGCAGCAAGCGATTAAGGAAGACATCTTGATCTTACTTCAACATAATGGAAGTGCATATTCGATTTGGACAGAGTTAGAAGCTAAGTTTCTTGGAAGTGATGATATGCTCAAGAACAAAAAGTCGCTTCTGAAAAAAGAATTTGATCTATTTCGTGGTTTGAGAACGGAGAACACCAAGCAGATTATTGAAAGATATTGCAACTTGTTGAAAAACATGAACAGATTGGGTATCAACAAAGATAAAGATGAGTTGATTGAGAAGCTAGCTGATGCGTTACCACATGATATTTGGGGAACGTATTTGATGATGTTGAAAAATAAACCAGATTTTAACAATATCACGCTAAGTGAGTTTATTAAACATCTTGAAGCTCAAGAGATGAAACAAAGGAAAATTGCTAGGATGAAGAACTATGATGGAGAACAAGACATTGGGTTGTATTACAAAGGTGGAGTTAGTGAGAAGATTAACATTTCACCAAAGATTGAAACGGCTTTCAATGTAAAAAGTTCTTCTGAAAGTTCATCTCAGGGGTCAAGCAGCAAAACAGGATTTACTTCATTTCCATCGTTTGATCCAGATTTTACAGCAACAAAGAGTGGCAAAGTTCTTCAATGCAACATTGCATTAAATCTGGAAAATGATCAAAATTATTCAGAGGAAGTTGCTAAGAGCCATATGTCTTTGTTAGTAACTGTGCTTGAATCTTATGGTAGTTTAGTTGCAGGGAAGATCGGGAATCCAATGCTTACAAAAGAGGATTACGATCAAGTTGATGCTGAGGAGATGGAATTGATGGATATAAAGTGGTGCTTGGCGAGTGTGTTGAGATGAGCTGAAAAGTTTAAACAAATTACAGGATGAGATGATTTCCGTGATGCAAATGTTTCAACTTTAGGATTTGATAAATCTAAAGTCACTTGTTTTCGTTGCAGGGAAAAGGGGCATTTCTAAAGAGAGTGCACAAATCGCGAAGCAAATGGAGCTCAAAATCCGTTCGGAAACAACGACTACTATCGAAAGGCGATTTATCATCAAGTTGCTCAACAGCCGTATCAACAAGAACAACCACAAACTGCTCATGCTAGGAAAGTGATTGAAGATTCAAAGAAAGCGTGTCTGGTCAATCAAAATGATGGAAGTTCATCAAAAGATTTCAGTTGGGATAAATATATTCCAGCTGATAATGAAGCATGTCTAATAAACCAAGATGATGAAAGATTACCAGAAGGATTTAGCTGGGAAAACTTTAGCTGGGATAATTATTGTCCAGACAAAGAGATATTAAAAGCTAAAGGTTTTGTTGCTCAGGTTGTTAATGATTATACTGATGACTATTGGGCAGAAAAAATCAGAAAAAATTTACAAGCTGAAGCTGATAAAAAGAAGAGATATGAAGAAGAAAGGCAAATGAAACAATATGAAGCTGAGAAAAAGAAAAAGGGTGAAGAAGAGATTCAAGTGAGAAAAGTTACAGAAGTTCCAGCATTTGAAATTAAAACAGATGATAATGCAGTCAAAGTTTCTGAGAAGTGTATGAATTGTGATTCTTTGATAAAGCAAATCAACGAATTGCTACACAACATAAAAAGGCTGAAAGAATCATATGATATCTTGAACAAAGCAATGAATCAATACAATGAGACAAGCAGTAAACAAGCCATAGCAATGAATACACTTAAAGGAGCATATATGAGACAGCTTAATGATGTCAATTATTTTACTGAGAAGTGTGCTGAAGTTGAATTGAAGCTAGAAACACAGAGAATTGAAACTGAGAGAGTAAATAGATTGTTAAAATGTTACTCATGTTCTACTTTTGTGGTTGACAGGATTTACCCGATAGTGGAAGGATTGAAGACATTTGAAGAAGAAAAGACTTCCGAAGAAAAGAAGTCTAAAACAAAAGAAGATGATGAAGTGAAGATTTCTGGTAAGAAACCAAGTGTTGTCTATAACAAATGTCCACCTCCAGGTCGAAAATGGATATTCTCCTCGAAATCCAAATTCAGAAAGAGTAAAAAAGGCAACAAACTTACAGTGGGAGTCTGAGTCTTTAGATAACTTACCAGAAAATATTGATGTCACTTTCACATCGTCCGACACTGATCATGAGTCCGAGTTAATAAAGAAAGTGGTCGATCAGGTGTTAGATAAGGATGAAACAGAGGAGTTCAAATCAGAGTCAAAGTCTGAGTCCAAAACGTCAAAGTCAACAGTCAAAAAGGACAAACGGGTTTATGATAAAGAATTTTTGTTATCAAAATCTAATTTGAATGACGAACCGATCAAAGTAGCATATACTTTGAATGATTCTGACAAATTATATTCTGATGAGATTTTTCCATAAGAGGTGTTAAACCAGAAATGATAAAAAATGTTTTCAAATTAACAGAAATTAATATTTCTGAAATAAAAGATGTAAATCCTTATGGAAAACCTAAATCTTACACCTCAAGAGTTCAACAAAGATTAAACAAGAAAAAAGGTTACAGTTCTGGTTCTGGTTTTCAAAAGAGACCAAATCATAATGGTAATTACAAAAAGAAGGGTCTGGGTTTTATTTCACCGAAAAATAATAAAAATGAGAAAACTCATAAACCAAAAACTGTTTTTGTTTCAGGAAATACATCTGAAGAAGAAAAAGAACAAGTGTTCAGAAAGCAATCCAACAAAGAATTCCTTGCCAAGAAGCAAGAAGAATTGAAGAAAAGTGTTGCTCAGAAGAAGATAGAGACGAGAACCTATTTTCAATGTAAAACAGTTGGTCATATTGCCAGGAATTGTCCAAAGGCAATCAAATCAAAACAGGGAGTCTCTGGTAAACTCAAATAAAAATTGGTTGACTTTGAACCACCAATTGACAGATCTAAAATTTTCAAAAATTCAAAATTTGAAATTGGTGAATGTTCAAAGACTGAGGTTAACAGAAAGGAGAAACTTAACAACCAAAAATGGGTTGTTAAGAATTCAAGTGAAAGTTCTGGTAATGAATCTGATTCCACAAAGTCAGAGGAGCCACAAGTTGATTTAAAATTGAAAACATTAGTACCGCCTTTGGATGATGCAAATTTTCCACCATTGCGGGCTGAAAAGTTTAAGCAAAAAATTGGTAAAGTTGAGATTTCAAATCAATTTTTTCCTAAAAAGAAAGAATTTGATGTTGAAAAGGTTTTTAACCCCACAGTGCAAAACATTTTTGGTAAAATGATTGATGGGAAGGGAAAGGGGGTGAAAGAATTTTATGAGAAGAAGATGTAAGGTAAGCAACCGAGTGTTGGTAACTCGGAATCTCCCAAGGACCGTCAGGCTTGGGAGAATCTCTCTAACTGAAAAACCTGACTTGCCGGAGCTCCCAAGTTGGTTATCGCGGAGCATGAATCGGCATCATTCTTGAAAATTTGTTTTTGAAGAGTATGACTTGCCGGAACTCCCAGGTTGGTAGTGTGGAGTAGGAATCGGCATTTTGAGATTTCAACCTACAGGTTGGTAATTATTGGTAAGCAAACTGACAAGTGGTTGATAGAGAGGTTTTATCTTCAAGTGGTAAATCAGGGACATTAATTTGTATTTGATTTCCTACAAAGTGATATTTTTGAAAGACAAAGTAATGAATGAATCCCCTAACCCACAAGTGGTCTTATGAAATCAACAAAACTAATTTTCCGGAAAAACCATTCTGATTAAAACAAACTTAAGTGTTTTGAAATCATTATGGGAAAATAGTTTGTTGTGAGGGGGCGTTCTGATTGTTTATGTCAAGTGGATGGAGAATTGAAGTGATTCGATATCAGTTGTTACTTTATTTGTACAGTTTGTTTTCAAATTTCCTTTAAATGATTTTGAATTTTAGGGGAGTAAGAATTTCAGAAAATCCAAAAACATTTGAAAATTTGAAAAAGTAAAAAACATGATAAAATCAAAAATGAGTTTTGTTGTGAAAAAGAAGAAATGATAGTACATCAGTGGACTATCACAACATGCTAAAGATTTGGAAAGTCAAAATGTGATAAACGGTCTCACTGATGATATGCCAGTAGGTTTTTACACATTTAGTAGATTGTGACGAGATATAAACCTAAATTTCAAACTTACTTATATCGTGGGGAACATCTCTTGGATATATGGGTAACCCCCAAAATCTTGTTTGAAAGGTTCCTCTTTCTGAGATATTAGGTCTTTATACTCAGTGATATCTGGGGTATTATCCCGGGACTTCTGATTTTGCGAAAGTAATGGCCTAGTCCCCGTATAATACTTTCTGCTTGCTTGAAATATAGCACCGCCCTCAGTACAAAAAATGATGAAACATTGCAAAATGCAAATCATGTGCTGTTGAAGAAAAGATTCTCTAAAGGGAACACACCAAAAGTCGAAGCCGTCATCTCTCTGATTTTGCGGAAGCAATAGCTTGAGCTCTCACGGCCCTCGCATTTAACCCTTTACAGATATCATCTGTGGTATACTCACCTGTAAGACTGAATATTGGGATCTGGATACGGGAGTATATTCTGAGGTGGGACACATGAATAAGTTTAAGTGCTTAAAACATTAATCTCGTATCTCGAAACAGTTGAAATTTGTGTGAAAATTTAAGTGGACTAGTATACTGACAATCTAAGTGAATCGTTTAGAACTTAAAATGATTAAAGCTTAATGGTGTTGGTGATTTGTCTCAAAACATGATATGATCCTCTTACACAAACTCACAAAAATATTGTTTGTAAATATTTCTTTATTGAATTTCTTTAAAATAAAAAATTCCAAAAAGATTTTTAGTGTGTTTTAGCATAAATTTTTGAAAAATTCAAAAAGATTTTCGACAACTGATGTTGAAGAACTGATTTTCAAAATTCCTAGTGCTAAGCATGATGAACAACAGGTTTGGGAGTAATGTTTTTAAAATGAAGAATTTTTGTTTACAAGTGATCATCAGAAGCTTTTATATGATAAATCATTCTGAAAAATAACCTGTAAATGATATAATTTTATCAAAATCTTAAATTTGTGAAACTTATGTCTGTGGTAGAGATTATGCAGGTTAGCCAGGTTTCGATCTGAAGCAGGATGTAAACCAGGTTATGATCTTAGAACTAGTGATTTCCAGACTGCAATCCCAGCTTATCGAAAGGGGGAGTCTGAAGATACTGATACTGAAACAAGATAAGAGCCAGGGTTACGATTCTCAGAGCCAAGTTCTTATCCTGGAATTGAAGACGTTAGCTGCTGATGCTGATGATCTTAAAAATCAAGAGACTTGATCAAGAGGAGTATATAGCAAGGTTGAGATTTTGGAAGAAAGAGAAAGAGATTGATTGAGGATACTTACAATGGAGAATCTTTGGAGATAGCAAGAAGACTGATAAAGGCTGTAGGTTTGACAACCGAAGACTCGACACTGAAGACTTCGTCAACATCCGAGGGGGAGTCTGTTGGTGCATCCGTCTGTCGACTTCGTCTTGTATCGAGTCTTGTATTTGTATTAATAGATCAAGGCACGAAAAACGAGGAAAATATATGTTTATAGGTAATTTCTCTTGAAATGACATATATATCATTTCAAACGAAATCAAGTGGGTAATTTCGTTTGAAACTATCATGCTGATTTCGCTAATTCCGTTTGGGCCGTTTCAAACGAAATCACCAAGCCTATATATACCTGATGTGTCTTGACATTTGTAACGATTCTGATTCCGGTAGCGAAGCTCTGCCGAAGTGTCTACAACATTGTAATCGATCTGATATCAATCAAAAGACAGTTTAAAGTGATTTTTAGTGTATTACAACTGAAATAACACCGATACACTTGTTTCCGCCTCTTGTATTGGTGAAGACCTCTTCTGATCGACTCGTTTGGGTCACAAAACGATCCTACAATTCATTTCAGGATCACTTATCCTCATATGGGCAGGATAGAGTTAAGGATCAGGGATCCTTACATCATTGAAGTATTCTTCAAATTGATGACGGATGAGGGGCAGGCCTTCAAGGTTATCAGCTTCGGTGGACTTCCTCTTCTTTCCTCCTTTGCCCTTGGAGGTGACGGACTTAGGGATTTGAACACTTGGGCTAGCAGCAGATTTCTTCTTTTCGGATCGGCCAGAGACAGCATCAAGATCAGTGACGCTGAATCTGGAGGCTAATTTTGAGGATTTTCCAGCGCCTACCAATGCAAAAAAACAGATAAGTATTCTTGTTTTATTTTCATTTAAACATTTAATCATATACAAACTTGGATACTTACTTGACATTGTGACTGAGCCGAAGGATACTTCTTGAGAATCCTTTGTGTTTGCTTGGAATGATCTAATTGCAGGATCAAGGCTCCAAAAAGTAGCGATCCTCTCCTTTGTTGTAGGTGATGGAATGATATGAGAGACATAGATAGCTACATAAAAAGACAGAAAAGGGGTCAGTTATCCTCAACAGAAACAAGGTTATCCTATGATCCTTCTATAAGGATCCTCTATCATACCATGGGTGGCCCACTATCTTGGGAGATCCTTCCCATCCGGGATCGAATCCCTCCTAACGAAGAAAAAACGCTTCTTCCAGTTGGTGTCATTCTTTGTGGTCTTGAGGATTGGGTGTTCATCACCGGGTTTATGTTTGAATAAGAAACGGTGGGAACCATGGCTCACAAGGTTATACAGTTCAGCAAGTTCCGACATTCCCAACTCGATGCCTTCCTGCTCAATGATTTTCTCTAGGGTATATAAAACCCTCCACATCATTGGCATGGCCTGGATGTAGCACATGCCGGTGAGTGAGAAGAAGGACTGGGTGAAGGTAGGGAAAGGATAGGAGTATCCTATCAGGAATGGGGTAACCGGAAAGGCAACCCAAGTCTCAGAAACGAAATCTCTTTTGGCAGTAGGGTAAAAGGGCTTGAAGACGGTGTCCGCCGGGAAATAATGACGGATCCGGTCGATCTCCGGATCAGTGAAGCTGCAGAGTTCCTTCGAAAGATTTTTAATAATCCCTTGGCTTTTCAAAGGACTATCTTTCTGGTGATCCTTAGCGGGGGATGACCGTAACTTCATTATAATCTAAAGATTTTGAAGAAGAACAAACTAAGAAGATGAAGAGAGAAGGAGGAGAGAGAGATACCTGGTTGATATTTGAATGAGGATTTAAAGGGAGTCTCGCTCGAATTTAAATGCACATTGATCCTTATCTCTAACCTATATTGTAAGCCCCTAGTTCGTATTTGACAAAAAGTCGCAGCGGAAGTTCATGCCATAAAATTTCTTTCCTTATAAATACCTTGACTTACTTAAATCTTCATTTTAACACAACTTTTTCACATGAGGTCATCAATCGAATCATTTACAATTAAAAACATAACATGGGTTTTCTAAATTTCATACACCAACGTTCCCGTACAATCTGTCTTGTGACTCGATCCTCGGTCTCTATTCCTTGATGATCCTCATGACTCGTACTACCTGCGCTCACCAAATAAAATTCGTAACATTAGTACGCATTATAAACATACAAGATTTATTCACGTTTACTTTTCGTTCCGTTAACTCTTTACATCCCAGCTTTCCATCTAATCATACAATCCGTGGTGAGACTTCTTTGCTATTCCTGCGTTACACTTCATTCACCAGGCACGCTAATATTATCGTTAGTACTCAATTTCATTGGATACATGCGTACCTACTTTCATACATACTTATACATATTCATACGTTCACACATAACTAATTACATACATACGTACATACCCACATGTAAACACATCTACATCATTACATACGTATCTACATACACACATACCTACATCATTACGTACACTCATAACATTATACATATATACATACATACATACATCCCTACTTGCAACATACCTAACTCATACATGCCTACTCACATACATACCTTCATATATCCGCGTATACTTGCTCGCATATTTATAAACATACATACGTAGGTGCATACATACTTACATACATTTCTAATTACGTGTATAGAGACATACAAACATACATACATATCCGGGCACTCTTGGCTATCACCTATGATCAAAACCGACTTAAAAGTTAGCTTTGATAGTTAAATAACAAGTTTAAACAAGTTATATGGGTTAAACAAACAAAATTAAACAATTCTGGGATTCAGGGGGGGGGGGGCTAGACGCCCCACCTAGCCCCCTTTTTGATAGCAAGTTCATTTATTGCTGCTGCAAAATTCCCAGCCAACCCAAGTTTCACGAAAACGGACATAACTCTTTCGTTATTGATCCGATTTACATGATTCTTTTTCCTACGCGGTCATAATTTAATTCTCCATCACATGGAGTGAAAATCCAATATTCGGGCTACCGAAATTTAGGACCTTCAAGCCTTCGGCTTATTACCCTTTTACCAAAATTTTGACCCGTTCATGCATTTATCAACATAACTCGTTTGTTTGACCATAACTTCTTATGAACCTAATAATATCAATGACGTCTATCATAAAAGACTAAATTCTTGGATGTCTTGCATCCTCTTAACCCATTTTCGCTCAAAAGCTTATTTTGACCCGTTAAAGGTATATTCCGCATTTTAAGGTCCTTGGCTTACGAAAATCATATTTCTCGCTTTCCTACTTTTTCAAAACATTCACTTAATCAAATAGCTTGTTTCTAATCAACTTTTAAGACCGTTTGCCCGATTTACCCATCAAGGGCGTTTTTGTCAAATTTGTTCCATCCTTTACTACAAAGGACTTCCTTTAACATTTGACTAATCGCACGACTTAACTATAACTCAAATCGTACATACCTGGCTCGGATCAAAGCTATGACCCGTTTTAATATTTCGTGTACTAAATGGCTAGTTAATAGCAACATAATTCCTTTCGCTATTCATCCCGTGAATGCATAATACTTGACAAAACAATTCATTAGTCAATATCGCCAAATGGTGATATCTTCACCATTTGACCTGTTAAGTCTAAATGTCCATTTTATCCTTGTGGGACTTTAGTTAGTCATTATCCCATTCATGTAACTTATTCCTTCGTTAACTCGTAACCAAAATCACCATAATACCCTTTTTACCCTTTTTGACCATCAACTTAGTTTCTTAACATAATCACATGTTCCGACCCATACTAAAACTTGTCGGAACATCATAATTCACATATTTAGTTACCATGTTCGTAATCTATACAATGAATAGATATTCTACAAAAAGGGGTGTAAGCTTTACTTACGTAACAACCGAATATGCTTCCCGTGCGCATTAGTCCCGTTTGACCCGCTTCCTTCCCAAGCTTCCATGTCGCTTATTAAGCATCAACTATCATATATCATTCTCAAGATAGTTAGCTTATTCATCATTCATCAAATCCTTTTTATCACACGGATCTTATATTAAGTTTATCATTTAACCTTAAAACATGCTAATCCATCATTTCTTATCCAACATTATTAACATAAGCATATCATTACTTCTATCATATCATCAAAAACCCACTTCATAACTACTTTGTTGATCACTTACAAGTGATCTAATATTAAGTTCTTCATAATTTCATCATACTTTTGATGTGTGTACTATCTCCTAAGCATAGTGTACAACTAATTCATGCATATCATTCATAATTCAACAAATTCCTCCTTCTAATCAACATAAATCATTCATGCATAAACATCAAATATACTAGTATCACATTTCTTTCAATTCCTCTAACAAGAATCCATCATACAAATCAAAATACATCAATATTAAGCAAGAATTGGATATGGGTGACCATTCAAGTCGTTATCATCACCATAATCAACGGGTTTCATCTCTAAACATCAAATTAACATAAACTAAGCACAATCCATGTGCTATATGATGATTCTAACACATACTCATTCTTAATTTCATACAATTTCGTCAATTACAACATAACCCACTTCGTGAAAGATCACCAATCTAACTTTTAAGACATACCTTATGATCCCATTGAGAAGGTGATCATTAATCCATACTCGGTTATGGATTTAGACTTCATTTACCCTTCCAATTTGATGATCTTCATGCCTAGGGTTTTAGAGCTCTCATGGAGCTTCCTGGCTCTTCTCGAACACACATGCGTGTGTGTGTTTATGTGTGTTTTTCATAAATAAAATTTAACTTTCATTTTGCCCCATTTTAGCCCCTAAAGTTTTCCACTAATTAATATTGGCAAAACTCTTGTCTTTTAATACTTTTAACCACACACTTAACTAGGTTAAATAGCCTAGTTATTTATTTCATGCTAAGTCATATAGGAACATACGACAATTATAAACATTTAGGTTTTGGGGTGTTACATATATATAATGATGATTCTGCAGGATTGTTACTTCAATGACGTATGCGGTGTAACGGCTAGTTCGGCTCAAACGGCTATAATTCCGTTGGCTAGTTAGTTGCAGATAAGATTAAAAAATATAACTCGTTAATTTACATTTTACTCCTCATATTTTGGGGGCAATTGTTAGGGATAGATTTTCTATACCTAAGGATCACGGATCCTCAATTCTGTTTGAATTAAGGATCCTCAGAAGGTGTTGCAGGATCAGGATTCAGGATCCTTATTGTTATCCTTATATTAACGGTTACCTTCGCTATGTATGAGTTTGTTTTGCAGGAGTATACATGTTGGACTTGATCTTGCCGATATTCTTGGGGAATATGCCCTTAATATTCCGCACGTGCATGGCTCCGTGATCGTTATGGAGATCGTGGGAAGCTTGCACATTTTACGGATAGTTAGTTATCTAGTTATTTTTAATTTTAAAAGGGGATAACAAGCTTGAATTAGAACAATTGGCTAAGTTAGCTAACACTCACACACTCACAAGCTCTCAACAGTTCGTTTGGCGATTTCATACACATTGCACTCTAGTGATCCCTTTAATAAGCTTGTTATCATCCCGAGTTGTAACAATCATTTTCTTAATTGTAGTTGGTGATCGGTAGTTTCCATCACCCGATGTTTTTTATGCCGGAGATCAACTCTTGATCAAGGGCTTTTTCCTCGTATAAATCCTTGTGTCACTTGTTCATTTCATTTACAAGTTATTCATACATTTGTTCATTGTTTCAAGCATCATTCCTCACAACAAAGATTTGGTTGCATTATCCTAGCCTGATTTTTGACCAAAACAGTTGTTATGCTTGAGGTTATACTCGAGGTTGTGGAGAGATTGGTGGAATTGGTGTTGTAGGAACTTGTTGTGAAGTCGTCGGAGTTTGAATTGGAATAACATGTTCAACTTCAGCTTCCACAGATGGTGCACTCTACTCAGTAACTATTGGTTCAACTCCAGCAGTTGTTGTTTCTTTCACATGCTCTTCAATTCTCTTTGTAGCCTTCTTAGTTAATGGTGAACCGGTCTTCTTCACACTAGAACCACCAACTTTACTCTTTTGTCTCTTAGCACCTTTCTTTACTGTGTTGTTTCTTCCAAGTTAGGTTCATACGGTTCATCTTCACAATATGTTGATTTTTCTTCCTTTTACTAGTCTTTTTCTCAGCCCTTGCCCTCGGATCATGTGACATATGATATTTTTTGACATTAAAAACATTTATTTCTTCATTTTCTGTTATTTCACCACCTGATTCTTCTTGAAACTCTTATCTCTTTACATCATGTGCTATTTTAGCAGTATTAACAATACTTTTCTCAGCCCTATTTGTATTAAATGTGGCAGAAATTACATCATCCTTACTTTCATCGCGGAGCATGGTCTGTGGAGTTCTTTTTTGAGTTGTGTGCTTCTTAGTTGTCTGTTTCTTTGCCCTTCTTTTCTTTGTATCATGTTTTTCAAACCACTTGCTTCTCTTTGCTTCGAAACCTTCTAATTTTTCTTCTTCATTATCAGAATTACTCTCATATTTTCTCCGTTTGCCTTTAGGTGGTGCAACATAATCTTTATCACCAAGAAAACCAATCAACTTTTTGAATTTTGGAATGTCTTCATCTGCTTGATTTTTGTATTGTTGAATAAGATCCAATGACAGATTCGTCATATGTTCCAATGGCAGCAAATCAAATTCATCTTTAGAAACATTTGGAATAAGATCATTTAGCAGCATCTGTACGAACCTTGGATACTGCAAAAATCTTCCCGGTACCAAGTTCCTTTCATTTGTTCGAATATGAGCTTTGAAAAATTATACGAAAGATTTAAAGTAAGTGCAATGATCATACACATTATATAGTGTACAGCAACATCGTAGCCTCCATTCCTATGCCCCAGAGCGTGAATCACTAAATGAATTAAAAACTTGTACGCGCGAGAAACATTTTCTTTAGAAAAAAGTTGCTTCATTTACATGCCCTATATAGCCCATACAGAAGAAACATCCTTTCACCATTCTTTCAGGGTATCCAGTTGGATCTTCAGGTCTATCACCAAATGCTAACACCCTTCGAATAAGATCCTCAGTAATAATAACCTTCTTGTCTTCATTTCCGACTATAGCAGCAAAATGAATAGCCGGTGGATCTACAACATACTTGGCATGCTCCCAAAATCTTTCAACATGTGATCTATACGCTTTATGTTGATCAGTGACAACCTTCTTTATTCGAGCAAGATCAAAGAATGGTAATATAGGCTTGAACGGTTCCATCATTGATAAATTTTCATTGAGCACACAGCAAATGTTGTGCTTGGGATCAAAATTCATCGCTTTTTGATGTATTGCAAAATATATTAATTATCTTCTGCAGTTTGTTCGGTTTATAGGTAGAGTTAGTGTCGTTTTAATTAGAATACTCATACATTTGATTTGTTTGTGTTTCGCAGGTCTTGGTTGTGACAACCCTCACCAAACCAGGTATCCGTCCGAACTAATTAATATCTAATTAATGCTTAATTACTGTGCTTGCTTACAGTTGTGATTAAACTGCTACTTGAATTCTGATACATACTTATACATGCATCATACTTTATTACTGTCACTCCATTATTTACACACAAACATCAGTGACAACCTTGATGCACAAAAGCACAGTAGTACAATGAACGGATAACCCAGTAAACATGCTGACATAGCCAGCATCAGACAGACACTGTCTCTGAGGCCAGTATGAGCCGGGAATAGTTTACTACACTAGTAGGGAGTGTAGGGAGGTGAGGATTGTTAAACTGTGTCACTAGGTGATAGTTATGGTGACCGGATGTGCCTAAAACATGCTTTAAGTACAAAATTCTGCACTTTCATACAAAATTCAGCATTTTATTTAACTAGTAAAGTGCAAAAACATGGGAAAATAATACTAGACACTTTCCAAAGTGTCAGGAATTCATTGTGTCACTAAAAATAATATTAACGACACTTTAAATACTTATTTAGCACTTTAAAGGATCAGTATCCAACCGAACAACTGGACTTTATCCGAAACATAAAAATATTGTCTACGACATTGTTTTCCTTTTCTGAGCTAGTTAGGGTCCCCGAACACCCTAACCCACGTTATATCTTACTACACACTAATAACTAACTTAAACCCCTAACTAAGTGCCTTATTACAAAATAACATCCATTTAATCCCCCATGAAAATAACGCACACATGGCCCCCCTTCTCTCAATTTACGGCTCCTCCATGTGGCCACTTTAAAACTCACCAAATCCCCATGCAATCTTGATTAAAGATATGAATTGATTGTGTTTGTACTCCCCCCAACATTATAACCGAAGGACAAAAGAAATGGGGATTATAAATGACCATCCTTTTCCACTAATCTCCACACAACAAATCCCTGTCCCCTCTAAACAAAGCTCGGCCGAACCCCATCCATATAACACCAATCTTTTTGTTTCAAATTCTAACAATCCAAGCCTCCCACAAGGTGCACCAAGGTGAATCACGGAGTGTGGAGCTCACGGATCGCCAAGGACCTCTCTCGCTTGTCTTTAACCACTCATTTTACGTCTTGTTTCTTCCCTAGCCTTGAGCTAGTTGTAAGTGATTCTAAACACCCTCTTGTTCATGTTTGAAGTGGTTAATAAGAAGTTTAACGGATAAAATTCATGAACATGCGAAAACAAAACTAAAAGTCTTGTAAGAATGATGAACTTGTTGGTTAAAGAGTAAATAATATGTAAAACTCATGAATCTTGTTTTGTTATGATTATTTTATGTTGTTGATTGCTAGTAGTGGAACGGATCGTCATCTAACCACGCTAGATCATGTTCATGGAACATGAACTAGCATTATGTTAAGTAGGAAAGCTACAAGATGACGAACCCTTTCATACATGAACATGAACTTGTGTAAAAATAGTTTTTCTTGTAAAATGGAGTTTTTAACTAGTAGATCTAAAGATCTACAAGTGGTATTTTCGAAGAACCAAGTGTATGGTACAAATCATGTTTAAAAGTCGGATCTTTCATGACCAAAAGCATTTTTGTGAACACACAAGTGTGTAAACACTTGTGTGACAAAAGGTTTTTACAAAGAAATATTTCCGTAAATTTTGACTAGAAGATGTAAGGCTACATCTTCTCTAAAAATAAAGATTTCCAAGAAACCAATTTATTTTAGAAATAGAAAGATCTACTAAAAATATTGGAAGGTTACTACATAATTTCTAACAACTTGCAAGTTCATGTACTTACGATTTATGTTTATTTGACTAGGTTGATGTTCAAATGATGTATGTTGATAATTGGAAAATTGATTGATTGAGTTGTTAAAAGAAAATGATACGCTTGTAAGCGTGGCCACCTCCAATTACAGAGGAAACTCTGGCGAAATTTTTCCAGAAATATAACACTTAGAAAATATTTTTACAACAAGTGTTATGAATATATTTTGAACTTGTTTTTCCAAACGAACTTCGCCATGATTTTGATTACAAAATAACCAAGTATTCAGAGGTGGATTTTTGTAAATAAAACTTACTAAATATATATTTAGAATATATATTTCATAGTAAAACACTTGTGTGATTTTATGATTATTTTGAGAACTATATATTATTTTTAGAGTAAAAATAATATAACTAGAATACATTATGAAAGCACGACTCCAAAATAATACCAACGCCCTCACAAACAAATATTTAAGTTACACCGGTATTATTATTACCACACGAACTTTAAAAATGTAACTTACGTATTTTTCGGAAAATACTCTTAAATGTGTATTTTGACAAGATATTATTTTAGAAAATTGTATGGAATAAAATATAATATTTTTGGGAAAAATATGTATATTTTGGAGATAGAATATTTTAGACAACGAATTAAAATATTTTTATTAAGTGAGACTTAATAATATATTTTTGGAATTACGAAAACGCACATGTATCGAAACCCCCATCCTTGGGAAGGAATAAAATTACTAAATAATTACGAAGTGTAAATACGAAATAGTTGCCTAACTATTTCCCAAAAACGTTAAACCTTAAGCCAAGGCACGACCGTCCATCTAATAGAAGTTAGTACGTGTAGGTCGTTACGCAGCAGGTTGACTGGGAGATTGCTATTTCGAGACGCACTTCAGTGAGTTCATGTCCCCCTTTTCTCTTAACTATTTTCAGTTTTTAAACTGCGGGGGTGAAATACATGTTACTATGATTACGAATACTTTTTACATGGTATGGTTAGCGTAAGGAGGGTTACTACTTAGATCATGTGAGTGGGTAGGCGGGAACTGGAGGCCATTAATCCTCGTTGTAGGACCAAGGGACATTAGTGATAGATCTATTTGGGTGTAGCGAGCCCCACTCCTGAGTCTGCTGAGTGGACCATGTGGTGACTAAGTGCCCGACGCACAAATCCGCTAGGTTTGAGTCTTCCTACAGCACTTCACACATATCAATGGCCTTGCAAACCATTGGTGATCTCTTTATTTCCTTATTTGCTACATACCAGGGATTTTATACTTACAAAGGTTTTACATACGCACTTTCACATGAACTCACTCAACTTTATGTTGACTTTTCAACTTACATGTATTTCAGGAAATTAGGGATCTGGCAAAGTATGCTACGTTTTCACGCTGCGTAAGGGTTATGAGGTCATCCACGTTTAGAGATTGTGACTTTTACCTGGTCGAGTCGCAAGTCTTAAACGGTGTTTATTTTATGTTTGTGGTTATGTCGTAGGAACAATGTCTTTATTTTGTTAGGTTGTAACTCGTTGCATGTGTCGACTTTAAACAATGTTGTCGTATTTTACTTTTAAAACTTTAATCAATGGATGATCTTCATGGTTTTAAATTCATATAGCTTTGTTGTGATTAAGCTATGGTATTAAGAAGTCACACCATAATAAACCCACGCTTCCGCAAAGCCAGGGTGTGACAGCTTGGTATCAGAGCCATGATCATAGCGAACTAGGATTCCTTCTCGAGTCTAGACTATGATCACTAGGGCTCTCACGAAAACATTTTTACATTGCATACACTACGTCCAGATCCAGAGTGCAAAAATATTTTTAAAAGTTATGGCTCAGTCTGAGAGGCTGAGGTAGAAGTCTAGTGGGACTAGGAGGCTCAGTCTGAGAGGCTGAGGGAGTAGTCTAGTGGGACTAGGAGGCTCAGTCTGAGAGGCTGAGGGAGTAGTCTAGGGGGACTAGGAGGATCAGTCTGAGAGACTGAGAGAGTAGTCTGAGAGACTAGGAAGTTCAGTCGGGGAGACTGAGAGGATAGTCTAGGGTAGACTAGGATAATTACTTGATTGCTTATTTGGTGACTAACATGTTTATTTGATTATATGATTGATTGTTTGTGCATATATGTGATTGTGTTACAGACGACATGGCTTCATCCTCAGATACTGGAGTGTCGGACACTTTGGATCCTTTAGCGATCGTGTCGGACGATGAGATTATGTCAGAGAGTGAGGTGTACACGTCAGACACCACCAGCACGGATGAGGACGATTTTTAGCCGTTTGCTCTTCCCGACTTCGGAGATGACGATCCTATTGCTGATGGCCCTATCGGTAAAGACCTACCTTTTCCTCAGGTCCCTGCTCCTTTACCGTTTGCCGCAGTTCCTCTCGAGGATCTGCCTCATGATGAGCTTCCTGACGATGACATCGACTTGTTCTTAGAGGGTCCCTCGGAGGGAGACCAGGATGGTGTGGCCCTCATGGACGCCGATGTTCCTCTGGCTGATGATCCTGTTATCGATCCCGTTGTTCCTTTGGCTGGAGTTCCTGCTGATATGCCCATTGCTGATCCTGTCATTCCTGTTGAGGCTCCCATTGAGGAGGCTCCTTTTGATCTGTTTGGTGCTCACTCATTCGAGTCAGTAGCGTTCGCTTCACTACACGCCCAGGGCATACAACTCCATTCCTCTGATTCCGACTCAGACATGGCGATGTCTGTTGCACCTCACGAAGTTGACCCAGAGCCTGCTGTGGCCCCTGAGCCAGGCGTTGCTCCTGACCCCGCATTGGAGCATGACCCTGTTCATGCCGATGCACCTGCTGTTGCTCCGTTGGTTGATGATGTACCTGTTGATGATCATCCTGTTGTTGTTCCACAGTTGGTGGATGATCATGCTGTTGATGTTCATATTGATGCACCACCTGTTGCGGACCTACCTATTGTCGCACCACATCCAGATCCTATGCCAGTGATGTTAGACCATGCACCTTTCGCGACCCACATTGATCCACTATACGCTCACACCCACAATGGGTGGGTAGATGATGATGAGCTCCCACCTTTCGTGGTACCTGTTATACCCCCTTCAGCCCCCGTTTTAGCCCCTGTTTTAGCCCCCATTTCAGCACCCACCGATATCCCACCATTTCCCCCACATACCGCCGATGCACGTCACATGGATCTCCCTATTATGTTCCGTCAGATTTTACCGCCATCACACCCGGGAGAGGGTTCCTCGACTCATCCCTTTGGTCATGTGCCGACATCTGTCCCGGTCATACCACAATTTTCTTCTGTGGTTCCCACTGTTGCACCATTTACTGTACCATCCTTTGCTCCATCTAGTGAGCCATTCCTCTGGACCATGCCACCCATTATACCACCGTCTGACCCATATCACCCATATCATGTAGGGTCTTCTATCGAGGATGTCCTTGTTTCTTTGATAGTACAGCAGGAGGCACTGGCCCGTCGCATACAGGAGCTGGAGAGAGCTCAGCGACTCCCGTGCCAGTGCCAGACTTCACCTGCAGTATCTCACCCTCCTCGACCGCTCTCACCTGATTCTGTTGCTCGTTTTTGGACTCCGGAGGAGCAGATAGCTTACTTATTGCGCTCTCATCGCGCTATGGAGGAGGACTGGCTTCATATGCGCCGTCTACTCCTTTCTCGTTTTCCCCCTCCTCCACCGCCATCAGCGTAGGCACAATTTTGGTTTGTTGCAGGTAATGCTACTTTTGATGAGAGGACCGCGATTGTGCAGACTACACATCTTTTGGGGACCACATTTTGGTGATTATGACTTTTGATGTTTTGTATATATAGTTTGGACTAGGGCGATGTGGCCCTTAGTCACTGATGATGTATGATACAATTATGAACTTGTAAACCTTACATTGTGGTCTTGATTTATGACAGCGCAATCGCAGTATTCTCATTATATGTGATGTTGATTGATTGTTTATGTTCTATAACATGAGATGTTATGTGGTTGATTTATTTATAACATGAGATGTTATGTGAATGATATATTTATAACATGAGATGTTATGTTTTGATTAATGTTACTGTATATGTATATTTATTATACTATGACCTGACCTATACGATCATCTTTTTAGAAGATGCCTCCAAGATGCGAAGTACGCATGCCTACTACCTATGCAGAACTCCAAGGGATAATTGTCGCCGCTATAGCACAGCACGAGGCTCTGCGCTCCGAACCTAGCAAGGGTACCACAGAAAACAATCCACCTCATGGCTGTACCTACTGGCACATCCTCAACCACGAGCCTCCGAAGTTCGATGGCACTGGAGGTGCCATAGCCTTTGTGAAGTGGATCGAAAGAATGGATTCCATCTTTCAAGTGAGTGGTTGTACGCCGGAACAACAAGTCCCATACGTTTCTGAGCTGCTTCTAGATGAGGCTCGATTATGGTGGAATCTTCAGATTCGTATAAAGGGCGCTACTGTAGCATATGCGTTAACATGGGGTGAGCTAAAAGGAATGATGCATAAGAAGTATTGCTCCCAAACAGAAACCCAGAAGTGGGAAGATGAATTTCGGAGCCTGATGATGGAAGGTGCGAAGGTGTTGGAGTACGTGCAAAGACTTCATGATTTGTCACGAATTGTTCCGTACCTGGTGAAACCAGAATTGAAGAAATTGGAACAATTCATTTGGGAACTGGCGCCTCAAGTCTTGAGCTTGATGACAACATCAACGCCACCAACAACTGATGCTGCAAGTAAGATGGGTTTGGCACTCGCTACGGAGGCACTTAGACTAGAAAAACTTACAAACCCTGCCAAGAAGAAGGAGACTCAGGTAGAGTCATCCGGAAAGAACAAAAGGAAGCTCACCGAAGATACCCGAACGAATAATGAGAACAACAGAAAGGGTTATATGGGCACTCTGCCCAAGTGTAACACCTGCCAGCGTCATCATTCTGGCCGGTGTGGGCCAAAAGTATATGAAGCTTGTGGAAAGGTTGGCCACTTGAAGGATTCTTGCGGGGCTAGTGCTGGCCGGGGAGGCCAAGGAGGTCTTGGTAATCGGAACAACAATCGAGGAGGCAACAGGAACGGAAACCGTGGAAATGTTGCGAATCAAGCTGGGAATGGGAATGGCCGAGGGCCAGGATGCTTTAAATGTGGGGAAATTAGGCACTCCAAGAAGGAAAGCCCGAAGCTGAATCAAGCCTGTGGGAGAGTATTCAACATTGGCGTAAGGGAAGCGCGCCAGGATCCAAACGATGTCACTGGTACGTTCCCGATAAACCAACGCTTTGCATCTGTTCTGTTTGATACTGGTGCCGATTATAGCTTTATATCGTTAGAATTTAAGAATATACTTGGGTTGACACCTAGTAAGTTAGACGTTCCATAATCGATTGAATTGGCAAATGGGAACTAGTTGAGACGGGTGAAGTCATTAGAGGAAGTGATAGAATTGGGAGGACACGAATTTACGCTAGACTTGCTACCAGTCGAGTTGGGAAGCCTTGATGTGGTAGTGGGAATGGATTGGTTGTCCAGCGACAAGGCCGAGATTGTTTGCCACAAGAAGACCATCCGTATCCCGGTGACGGATGAAGAAACAATCGTAGTGCACGGAGAGGAGCATGAAACGCCGTTGAGAATCATTAGCTGTCTGAAAGCCAGAAAGTGCTTGAAGAAAGGATGTGTTGCATTTTTAGCACACATCGTGGATAAGGAAGCTGCTGAACCGAAGATCGAAGACATTCTAGTCGTGAAAGAATATCCGGAAGTCTTTCCAGAAGACTTGCCAGGATTACCATCTCAAAGGCAAGTCGAGTTCCACATTGATTTGGTTCCAGGCGCCGCGCCTGTAGCCAAGGCACCCTATAGACTTGCGCCATCGAAAATGCAGGAGTTGTCAACGCAACTCCAAGAGTTATTGGATAAAGGATTCATTAGGCCAACCTTCTCACCTTGGGGAGCTCCGGTTCTGTTTGTTAAAAAGAAGGACGGTAGTTTCCGTATGTGTATAGACTACCGTGAGCTTAATAAGTTGACTAACAAGAACAGATATCCTCTGTCGAGGATCGATGATCTATTTGACCAGTTGCAAGGCTCAAGCTTTTACTCAAAGATCGATCTTCGATCCAGATACCATCAACTTAGGATACAGGAGGAAGGTATCCCGAAGACGGCCCTTAGGACTCGTTATGGACATTACGAGTTCCTAGTTATGCCGTTTGGGCTGGCAAACGCACCTGCAGTTTTCATGGACCTAATGAACCGAGTCTGCAAGCCGTACTTGGATAAGTTTGTGATCGTATTTATTGACGACATTCTGATTTACTCGAAGACAAAGGACGAGCACGAACAACATCTAAGAGCTATTTTAGAGTTGCTGAAAAAGGAAAAGTTGTATGCCAAGCTCTCAAAGTGTGAGTTTTGGCTACACGAAGTCCAATTCCTTGGACATGTGGTAAATGGAGATAGAATCCATGTTGATCCCACAAAGATCGAGGCGATAAAGAGCTGGGAGACTCCAAAGACGCTAACCGAGATTCGACAATTCTTAGGTTTGGCTGGTTATTATCGAAGATTCATTGAGGATTTCTCCAAAATCCCTCAACCTCTGACCGCGCTCACACAGAAAGATAAGAAGTTTGATTGGGGAATCAAACAGGAAGAAGCGTTTCAGTTATTGAAGAACAAACTTTGTGATGCGCCAATCTTATCACTACCAGAGGGAACTGATGATTTCGTGGTATACTGTGATGCCTCACGTCAAGGTTTGGGTTGCGTGTTGATGCAACGCCAGAAAGTTATAGCTTACGTTTCACGCCAATTGAAAATTCATGAAAAGAACTATACTACGCATGATTTGGAGCTAGGCACAGTGGTATTTGCGCTGAAAATTTGGAGACATTATTTGTATGGTACAAAGTGTACAATCTTTACAGATCATAAGAGTCTGCAGCACATATTCGACCAGAAAGAGCTTAATATGAGACAAAGACGTTGGGTCGAATTGTTGAACGACTACGACTGCGAGATCAAGTATCATCCAGGGAAGGCGAATGTGGTCGCCGACGCCCTAAGTCGAAAGGAAAGAATCAAGGCCATAAGGGTTAGTGCTTTGGAAATGATTATTCAGACAGATCTTTCCTTGCGCATTCGTGCCGCGCAGAAAGAGGCTCTGAAGGAAAGAAACATCGAAGAGGAATATCTCCGTGGGATGGAGAAACAATTAGTGCCAAACGAGGAAGGAACGTTATGTTTCATGAAACAGATTTGGGTTCCTCTGTTTGGTGGTTTGAGAAGAGTTATATTTGATGAAGCTCACAAATCACGGTACTCTATCCACCCAGGAGCGGATAAGATGTACCAAGATCTCAAGGATTTCTATTGGTGGCCTAGGATGAAAGGCGATGTTGCTGTTTATGTTAGCAAGTGTTTAACGTACGCCAAGGTAAAAGCTGAATATCAGAAGCCTTCAGGACTACTGCAACAACCTGAGATTCCCAAGTGGAAATGGGAACAGATTTCAATGGACTTCATAACTAAGTTGCCAAAGACGCCCAGAGGTCATGACACTATTTGGGTAATAGTTGACCGTCTGACCATGTCCGCACACTTCCTGCTAATCAAAGAGAAGGATAACACAAGTAAACTTGCGGAAATATACATGAGAGAGATCGTCGCACGTCACGGAGTGCCTCTCTCGATTATCTCTGATAGAGATGGGAGATTTGTATCAAGGATTTGGCAATTCTTCCAAGAAGCTTTTGACTCCCAACTGAATCTAAGCACTGCATTCCATCCACAAACTGATGGACAAAGTGAACGAACAATCCAGACATTGGAGGATGTGCTGAGAGCATGTGTAATGGATCTAGGTGGTAGCTAGGATAATCATTTACCATTGGTCGAGTTTTCATACAACAACAATTACCACACAAGCATTGGAGCCACGCCATTTGGAGCTCTTTACGGACGCAAGTGTCGATCACCACTATGCTGGGCTGATAAAGGTGATAGGTAGCTTGTTGGTCCCGAAATAGTCCAAGAGACAACAGACAAGATTGCGCTGATTCGAAAGCGCATCGAGGCGGCTCGCAACCGACAGAAAGCCTATGCAGATCCAAAGAGGAAACCTCTGGAATTTCAAGTTGGGGATATGGTTTTATTGAAAGTTTCACCCTGGAAGGGTGTGGCACGCTTCGGAAAGCGTGGGAAGTGGAATCCACGTTACATTGGCCCGTTCAAGATACTGCAAAGGATTGGGCTTGTAGCCTACAAGTTGGACCTACCTGCTGAACTCAATGGTGTTCACGATACATTCCATGTATCAAGTTTGAGAAAGAGTCCAACACAAGAAACAGTTATAATTCCTGCTGACGAAGTTCATATCGACGACACGCTCCACCTTACCGAAGAACCCGTCGAGGTTACGGATTGGAAGGTTAACAAAACTCGCAGAAGCAGTGTCAAACTCGTCAAAGTTCGTTGGAATGCAAGGCATGGACCTGAATTCACGTGGGAACGTGAGGATCGGATGAAAGAAAAATACCCCCATTTATTTCCTGAGACCCCTGCAACTAGAAGCAAAGCCTAAAATTTCAGGACGAAATTTATTTAACGGGGGGAGAATGTGACAACCCTCACCAAACCAGGTATCCGTACGAACTAATTAATATCTAATTAATGCTTAATTACTGTGCTTGCTTACAGTTGTGATTAAACTGCTACTTGAATTCTGATACATACTTATACATGCATCATACTTTATTACTGTCACTCCATTATTTACACCCAAACATCAGTGACAACCTTGATGCACAAAAGCACAGTAGTGCAATGAACGGATAACCCAGTAAACATGCTGACATAGCCAGCATCAGACAGACACTGTCTCTGAGGCCAGTATGAGCCGGGAATAGTTTACTACACTAGTAGGGAGTGTAGGGAGGTGAGGATTGTTAAACTGCGTCACTAGGTGATAGTTATAGTGACCGGATGTGCCTAAAACATGCTTTAAGTACAAAATTCTGCACTTTCATACAAAATTTAGCATTTTATTTAACTAGTAAAGTGCAAAAACATGGGAAAATAATACTAGACACTTTCCAAAGTGTCAAGAATTCATTGTGTCACTAAAAATAATATTAACGACACTTTAAATACTTATTTAGCACTTTAACGGATCAGTATCCAACCGAACAACCGGACTTTACCCGGAACATAAAAATATTGTCAACGACATTGTTTTCCTTTTCAGAGCTAGTTAGGGTCCCCGAACACCCTAACCCACGTTATATCTTACTACACACTAATAACTAACTTAAACCCCTAACTAAGTGCCTTATTACAAAATAACATCCATTTAATCCCCCATGAAAATAACGCACACATGGCCCCCCTTCTCTCAATTTACGGCACCCCCATGTGGCCACTTTAAAACTCACTAAATCCCCATGCAATCTTGATTAAAGATATGAATTGATTGTGTTTATACCCCCCCCCAACATTATAACCGAAGGACAAAAGAAATGGGGATTATAAATGGCCATCCTTTTCCATTAATCTCCACACAACAAATCCCTGTCCCCTCTAAACAAATCTCGGCCGAACCCCATCCATATCACCAATCTTTTTGTTTCAAATTCTAACAATCCAAGCCTCCCACAAGGTGCACCAAGGTGAATCACGGAGTGTGGAGCTCACGGATCGCCAAGGACCTCTCTCGCTTGTCTTTAACCACTCATTTTACGTCTTGTTTCTTCCCTAGCCTTGAGCTAGTTGTAAGTGATTCTAAACACCCTCTTGTTCATGTTTGAAGTGGTTAATAAGAAGTTTAACGGATAAAATTCATGAACATGCGAAAACAAAACTAAAAGTCTTGTAAGAATGATGAACTTGTTGGTTAAAGAGTAAATAATATGTAAAACTCATGAATCTTGTTTTGTTATGATTATTTTATGTTGTTGATTGCTAGTAGTGGAACGGATCGTCATCTAACCACGCTAGATCATGTTCATGGAACATGAACTAGCATTATGTTAAGTAGGAAAGCTACAAGATGACGAACCCTTTCATACATGAACATGAACTTGTGTAAAAATAGTTTTTCTTGTAAAATGGAGTTTTTAACTAGTAGATCTAAAGATCTACAAGTGGTATTTTCGAAGAACCAAGTGTATGGTACAAATCATGTTTAAAAGTCGGATCTTTCATGACCAAAAGCATTTTTGTGAACACACAAGTGTGTAAACACTTGTGTGACAAAAGGTTTTTACAAAGAAATATTTCCGTTAATTTTGACTAGAAGATGTAAGGCTACATCTTCTCTAAAAATAAAGATTTCCAAGAAACCAATTTATTTTAGAAATAGAAAGATCTACTAAAAATATTGGAAGGTTACTACATAATTTCTCACAACTTGCAAGTTCATGTACTTACGATTTATGTTTATTTGACTAGGTTGATGTTCAAATGATGTATGTTGATAATTGGAAAATTGATTGATTGAGTTGTTAAAAGAAAATGATATGCTTGTAAGCGTGGCCACCTCCAATTACAGAGGAAACTCTAGCGAAATTTTTCCAGAAATATAACACTTGGAAAATATTTTTACAACAAGTGTTATGAATATATTTTGAACTTGTTTTTCCAAACGAACTTCGCCATCATTTTGATTACAAAATAACCAAGTATTCAGAGGTGGATTTTTGTAAATAAAACTTACTAAATATATATTTAGAATATATATTTCATAGTAAAACACTTGTGTGATTTTATGATTATTTTGAGAACTATATATTATTTTTAGAGTAAAAATAATATAACTAGAATACATTATGAAAGCACGACTCCAAAATAATACCAACGCCCTCACAAACAAATATTTAAGTTACACCGGTATTATTATTACCACACGAACTTTAAAAATGTAACTTACGTATTTTCCGGAAAATACTCTTAAATGTGTATTTTGACAAGATATTATTTTAGAAAATTGTATGGAATAAAATATAATATTTTTGGGAAAAATATGTATATTCTGGAGATAAAATATTTTAGACAACGAATTAAAATATTTTTATTAAGTGAGACTTAATAATATATTTTTGGAATTACGAAAACGCACATGTATCGAAACCCCCATCCTTGGGAAGGAATAAAATTACTAAATAATTACGAAGTGTAAATACGAAATAGTTGCCTAACTATTTCCCAAAAACGTTAAACCTTAAGCCAAGGCACGGCCGTCCGTCTAATAGAAGTTAGTATGTGTAGGTCGTTACGCAGCAGGTTGACTGGGAGATTGCTATTTCGAGACGCACTTATGTGAGTTCATGTCCCCCTTTTCTCTTAACTATTTTCAGTTTTTAAACTACGGGGGTGAAATACATGTTACTATGATTACGAATACTTTTTACATGGTATGGTTAGCGTAAGGAGGGTTACTACTTAGATCATGTGAGTGGGTAGGCGGGAACTGGAGGCCATTAATCCTCGTTGTAGGACCAATGGACATTAGTGATAGATCTATTTGGGTGTAGCGAGCCCCACTCCTGAGTCTGCTGAGTGGACCATGTGGTGACTAAGTGCCCGACGCACAAATCCGCTAGGTTTGAGTCTTCCTACAGCACTTCACACATATCAATGGCCTTGCAAACCATTGGTGATCTTTTTATTTCCTTATTTGCTACATACCAGGGATTTTATACTTACAAAGGTTTTACATACGCACTTTCACATGAACTCACTCAACTTTATGTTGACTTTTCAACTTACATGTATTTCAGGAAATTAGGGATCTGGCGAAGTATGTTACGTTTTCACGCTGCGTAAGAGTTATGAGGTCATCCACGTTTAGGGATTGTGACTTTTACCTGGACGAGTTGCAAGTCTTAAACGGTGTTTATTTTATGTTTGTGGTTATGTCGTAGGAACAATGCCTTTATTTTGTTGGGTTGTAACTCGTTGCATGTGTCGACTTTAAACAATGTTGTCGTATTTTACTTTTAAAACTTTAATCAATGGATGATCTTCATGGTTTTAAATTCATATAGCTTTTTTGTGATTAAGCTATGGTATTAAGAAGTCACACCATAATAAACCCACGCTTCCGCAAAGCCCGGGTGTGACATTGGTGGATGAAAGTAGCTGAAAAGAGGAGGGAAAACGAGCTAAATGATGTTAAAACCAAGTACCAGGATGCGAACGAAGGATCAAAAGTTGAAAAATAAAAAAATCAAGTTATTATACCTGTCGTGCTACGCGACAGGTTTGATGTTTCCTTTCGCGTGTCGCGAGACCGGGCCAGTTGACTCATTTGACTGCAGGACGCAATGAGCCACGATAGGTTGGGGCAAGCCCACCGTAGGCCACCAAAGTCTCTCAACCCAGCTTTTACGCGAATTTGTGTTTTTTTGGGCCTTTTATCAAGTATTTATATAATGTAGGTTCATATATTAAACCCTAATCATTCATAATCGATCATATACGACAAAGGATAACAGAGAACGAATTTTGGAGCATCCTTGAAGCTGATTGAAGGTCTTTGAAGCATTCGGTTTGTGTTTGAAGCGTATTGGGTTCATTAAACCTTTGTTTATCTTATTTATTTCGGTTTGAACTATGATTTCTATTGTTTTCAGACTCGATTCAGTTATGTTCTTGAATATTATGAGTAGCTAAACTTCTAAACTACCTAGGTTGAGATTAACTAGATGTTTGTGATGTTATTTTGACTCGGTTTTGACTATTTTATGCGATTTACATGATTTTCCTTGAAATTGATCTTGATATTGCATGTTGAAGTTGTTTGATTGATTCTTGGTTGATGAAATCAGTGGTTTAGGCATATAAAAATATCCCCTAGACTTAGATTTCAGTTTGAATCGGTAATCTTAGGGTTTTCTATTTGAATCTTGACTTTAGAAATGTCACACCCCGACCGCGTTAAAACAACAAAACCGCGGCGGAAACATCGGGGAGTGTCGTAACAGAATCATTGTTTCACAACACATGGATTGAAGTTTTGTTTTATTGAATTAAGTTTATTACATTGTACTGAAATCAGAAGCAAAATATGAATAAATTGACTTTCATTGTTATTGAGTCACTAAGGCCTCGTCCATTCCTATGTGAGCATGCATCATAAACATCATCAAACATCATCATACACAGTACCTGAAACATATGTGAAAAATAAGTCAGCATAAAAATGCCGGTGAGTACATAGGTTTTGTGAGTGTGTCAGATTCATGGCTTTGAGTCCATATTGTAATAACTTGTCCAACTAAGAGAGTTGTAGAGTGTATACCTTGAAATCAAAAGTGTTTAATATTGCAGTATGTTTTATCAACTTTACAACTTGATATATGTGTAAACCAAAACCATTGTAGCCATGAATCATGACTGAAAACATTTGTCTTTGTAAACCAAGTAGTAAATCGTCGTTGAAAGTAAACATTGTATGGTTCATATCTTTAAGTAAACCTTGTAGTGTAACTTCGTTTCGAAAACATTCGTCCAAGTGATCTAGATAATGCAACGATATGTAATATGTTAAAAGCACTCATATAGAGGAAGTACCAGCGGCGTATCCACCATGCTTTTATCACATTACCCCCGCCCCGTTACCTAATCACTTACCATAAACCAATCGTTTAATTCGTTCAAATCATTCACATAGTTCAAATCATTCCAATCGTACAAATAGTTCAAATCGTTCATATAGTTCAAATAGTTCCAATCGTTCGTGTTTTAATTGTGAAAACTAACTTTTGGTCGTTTTCGTTGAATACATTCAAATCTGGGTGACTCGTCCCAATCGTTCAACTCGTATTAACAAACCACCAAAGGGTAAGTTAACAATCCTCAGGTTCTGTCGTTACCCACATTACCCCCATTACCATGGTGATAGTCCGATAACGGGATTTGTCAGATCCTATGGTACCATAACATACTACTGGTCGGCTTGATCATAGTTAATGAATGTCATTCGATGTCTTTCGAACAATGCCCCCAACAAGTTCGTGCACATTATTAAAATCGTTGTGTTTAATATAGACTATAACATTCGTTTTAGAAAACTTAAAATCGTTTAGCACATATGAATCACCCCAAAACAATTGAAAGCTGTAAAAGAGAGGAACTATGTACTCACTTGAGATTGCAAGGTATCCTTGATTTAGTGAACTAACAATGCTCGGGCAATCAAGGAAATTCAAGTGGCACCTAGTAATCGGATCACTATGTTAATAAATCGACACCTAAATGGGTAGGATGAGGTCTCGTAAACTAAATGAGTATTGGAACTCATGTGATATGGTTAAACAAAGCCTACATTCTGAAATGAAACCTATCCTAAGTGCTTATGACCCGTTAAGGTAGTCTACGCTACTTTAACGCGTCATTTGCGCAAAGGCGCATTCGAGTAGCCTAACTAGTCCTATGCCAAGTATTATATGCCCTAACATGTTTAATATTGTTGCATAATCAGTTTAAGTGTCAAAATTTAAGTTACATAGGCTTAAATTCAAATTATGCATTAAAAGGGCATTTTAGTCATTTTCCTAAGGCATATAAACTACCTATCATAACAACTAATTAAACGAAGTGACCATAAGGTATAACCTCGGAAGGTTATTCCCTATACAACTATGGTTACAAAATATGTTTGGTCGGATCCTAATGATCGACCAAACGGGTCGGGTTCGAAAGTCTAAGCGGTTGTCAAGACCGCTTGACTTATATAAGCACTAGACTAAAAGTGACGAGTTAAACATGTTAAAACATGTTTAACTAAGTTAGAAAACTGATTTGATATCAAAACAACCAAAAATAGTTTTGTCGCAAAATGCACATAATCGAGCATTTTGACCGAAACTTTGACCCGTCACTTCGACTAATCAACGTGGTAATCAGTAGGTATAGTCACAAGGGACTATAACCATCGTGATTACGCTCACATTGAAAAGTTCAAACGAACTTTGTCTTGACCAAATCATGGTCAAAGCTGAAAGTCAAACACTGTTTGACTTTCTTGCTTAAAATAACAAGGCAAGCATGAAGGAACACTTACAAGAGTCCAATGCTTGAAGAGAAGACTAGAAATGCTCAGGTAGGTGGCCTTCAACTATGTGATTGCCTCCACTTAGAGCTGATTAGAGAAGATGAAGCAAATGAGCAAGTTGGAGTTATGAAATTCTTGGGTATTTATAGGAAATCAAGTGTCTTTAGATCATTTCCATGTGTTATTGAGTGGTTCCAAGCAAGATCATTACCATACACTTGTTATATTCATATTAGGGGACTTGATGAGCACACAAACCAACCCACAAGTTGCTAAAACAAGGATTAAAAACCAGTTCAACAACTGATTTAGAAAGTTCTGAAAAAACGGTGCTATCGCGTGGCGTGCCAGGGACACCTGGGTCTGGCGCGTGGCATGAGGGAGGTCTGACAGAAGTTTCATGTTTTGGCAGAACAGGTCCCTGCATGCTTAAAACTTGATTTTTGATGCATTTAACCCCTGTTAACCCAATTTCAAGGCTCTACTAGGATTTTTAGTATAGGGGATATGAAATATTCTTGGAAATATCACGGATATCGGTTTGTTTGGTCGTACGATCGCGTTATTCGGCTAATTACGACGAAAACTCGAACGAACGCAAAATCGATCCAAATTACGCAAAGAATGGTATTTTTGCATTCCCATCACTAAAATAAAATATTTTAATGATTACAAAAAATTTTGGATGTCCGGATGTGGTCAGAACGTAAGATATGCGCGTAAATGGAAACTTATGCACTTTTTGACGCTTTTAGTCCCTATTGATCAAATAAGCACATTTTCGCATACCGAACCCTTCAAAGCTTATTTATAAGCTATGTAAAGGATATTTAAGGTATATTTAGCTTGTTATCATGTTCTGAAGTGTACGTTGCTATACGAATTGGCAGACTTTTGCAGTTTGTCGCAAATAGTCCCTGTGATCGAATAAACTTGTTTTTGACACACCAAACCTTTCAAAACTTATTTCTAAGTTATGTAAGGGTTATTTAAGGTATGTTAAGCTTATATCACTATTACGGAGTGTTTGTCGCATTAAATATATTACATTTGCGTAACAGTTTGCGTATAACTTTCCAGAAAGCGATTTAGAGCTCGAAATCGAACGAGAATTGATATGTGCTAAAGTCACATGTATTTGTACAAATCCCAAGTTTGGAACACAAGATTTCATTGGCTTTGTATTTTTATGATGGTTGTAGAGGCACAGATGTCACAGTCTCCCCTACTTTAGGAAATTTCGTCCCAAAATTTATTCGTACGAGTCTGTGTGCATAGTTGTGTTAAACAATTGTTTTGCATTGAATCTAGGGTGTTATCTATTTTCATAGAGTAACCCATCAAGGATCTCCACGTAAGGCATAACTTTATCATTCCCCAGTGGATGCTTCCTCAGATAATACAGGAAGTGGGAATGGGTTGTTATACTTATGATGTTCATCCCCTAATGGATACTCCCTTGATTAAAGCAGGAAGTGGGAAGGAGAGATTTGCCAATTCAACCAATAGTTCTGTGAATATCCTTTAAGAGTCTAACTATTAAGATAGAAAGATCTTGTAAGGATTTGGCCCTTTGTTTCAGTGTCTTGTAAAGCATTCTTAGAAATCCAATCACGGATTCTAAAGTAGTACTTTAAGTGCCCCTTTAAGAATCTAACTATTAAGGAAGATTCTACAAGGACGTGTATTTCATTTCTCCAGTGGATATTCTTCAGAAGTGAAAATGAATGGATGATTCATTTTCTTCAATGGATTCTTCGTCAGAAGTGGAAATGAAAGATGAATAGGTTATTCATTTCCAGTGGATATTTCTTCAAAAGCGGAAATGAATGAAAAAATCATTTTCTCCCTTGGATACTTTGATCAGAAACGGAAATGAAGGAATGTATAAGTTGTTCATTTCTCAATGGTTATTTCTTCAGAAGCGAAAATGAACGGATAATTCATTTTCCTCAATGGATACTTCGTCAGAAGTAGAAATGAAGAATTGTTGAATAAGAGTATTCCTTTCCCCGATGGATATTTCTTCGGAAGCGAAAATGAATAGATGATTCATTTTCCTCAGTGGGTACTTCGTCAAAAGTGGAAATGAAAGAATCGATACTGGATTATTCATTCCCCAATGGATATTTCTTTAGAAGCGAAAATGAATGGATAATTCATTTTCCTCAGTGGATACTTATAACAACCCTCCTAATTTATTTCCGACACTTCTAAAAAATTTAGAACGTTCCTATACGTCCTAAAATACACCCCGTACACGTAAAATGGCCTTAAATACCTTTATTTTTATAAAAGAAAATAAAAACAAATTCTAATGGTTTCTGGTTGGCTGCGACAAAGCTAGTGAAGGCTTACGTGGGCCACGACAGCTCAAGACTAGGGTGCACCCCCTGCTGCCACGTGTCAGGTGTTGTGTCGAAGCTATATGTATGACCGGACAAAGCTAGGACCAACACAACCTACGTTGCGAGGCGCGAAGCCCCCTTGTATATCCTTCGCAGGCCGCGAGGAAGCCGGGATCAGCTCCTATAAATTGGGAGCATCGGCCTTCAGTTTCTGTCGCTCATTCACACGAATTCTCTCTCTAATTTCTGAAATACAGGCATAATATTCGGGCATAATACCCCCTAATTAGCAAAGCTCTGCCTCGTTGTAAGTATTTTAACCCCCGGTTACGTATTAGATACGCTGCCCGATTGATCTAGTGCTCCGTAGCGGCTGTCGTAGTTCTGCCCGACGTAGTCATTGGAGTTAATGTCTCGGGGAGGGTATAACTAATGTAAACTGGGTTATTATACTAACACGCGTGCATTGTTTAATTTATTAGATTATAACCAGGAAATCACAGGAAAAATACCTAAAGTAACTATGTGAGTAATCTCCTTTTTGTAAACCTTTTTCCAAATCATTTTTACAAAACCTTAATTGTTTTAAGATATATTTAACAGTGATTGAGTTTTTGTAATTCTTCAATTACTGCCGGTATGTTGGGGTTTTGTATACAAAATGTGGAATACGTTACTATTGGACAACGAGATAGCCAATGAGTAATATGACCCACCAGTCAGGATTGACAGTACTGAATGAGTAATTGTGTAGATGTAAACATTGTAATCGCTCTCAATACTGTAAAATGATAAAACCTGTTTTGATTAAATTGGGATTCACTCACCAGTATTTCCCACTGACAAATGTTTTTAAATGCGTTTCAGGTAACAAAATGTGAAAGCCAAATAGAAGCCAGATGGACAACACTGAAGGCTTGGAATATGTGGCTATAAAAGTTACCTAAATGAAGAAGATGTTTTATTTAAATAAAATAGGGTTTATCCCTATAAACATGTTTGTAATGGAACCTTGGGTCTTTCCCATGTGTTTATTATTATAAAAATGTGGTATTTTACTCTGATAAAATATTTCCTAACTACGGTCCTGATGTAAATTCCGCTGCCAAAAATAACTAAACCATTGATACCACTAAATCTGAGCTCGCGGCCGCCCGTTCCCGGGAGACAGGGACCGGGGGTTGCGACAGAAGGTGGTATCAGAGCCTAAGCCACTGATTTCAGCCACATAAGTGTTCTGCTGACAATGAAATTGTCAATTCTGTTAGGAAATAATTTATGTGAACACATGCATACGTGTATATTATTGTTTTGTAATTTGACAATTTGTTAGTTTACAGTATGAGTGATCAAGGACCGTCAGACGCTTACCGTCAACTGTCTAGTTCTCCCATAGACGAAGGAACTTCTTCCCTGCCTACCCCCTCGGGGTATTCTGTTGATACTGAAGAAGGGATTTTCGTATTCAAGGCGCAATCCGAGGAGCCATTCCCTACTAAAAAGAGAGGATGGTTCAGTCGGGGAGCTCACTAGCGTAGAAAAAGGATGAGAAAGTTACAACAACAGTGAGCTTTAGCAGCCGCGAATAGGGAGATGAACAACCAAACTCAAGACATACTCAATAGGAGACTAGCCAACTTTCATATCTTAGCTACCACTGCTGCAGACCCGAACCTAGAACAACTCATAGCACCACAGCCACTGCCGTTGTTCCCAACACAATCCATGGAAGTAGAAATTGACCCAGCCGACCAGATCCCACTACCTGCCATCGACCCATCCGAAATCCTTAGAATCTTAGCACTCCCTCCACCAGTTTTTGACCCATGGTTTGATGACCATAGGGATTACCAACAACGTTATCCACTAGAGGAGCCCATGCCAGACCCAATAGCACCCTATCCAAACCTTGACCCTCTAGACCCATATTTTGATAATGATCAATATATACAGGAAATTCTAGAGAACCCCTACCCACATGAGGAACCGATGCCACAATACCTTGACCCGATACTAGCACCTGCACCACCCATGAGCACTGAGAATGTACAAGAACTTCGCACCTTCAGTGAGGAGTTGTTAGATGAGAGTGAACGGATAAGGAAAATAGGGGAGAGACTCGTCTGGAAATATGACGAGCGTAATAGGCAATATTGGATGAACCCCTATCTGTAGTAGTAGTAGTAATAATAATAATAATATATCTATATATGTGTGTGACTTGGAAAAAAACAAAAAAACAAAAAGAAAAAAATATATATATATATATAATAACTACTGATGCATACTAGTATTGTATTTTAACTTCCAGTTGTGGTTTGTATTAGACGCATATATATAAAATAGAGTAAAAGTCGCAATGTATGACGATTTTGACCAATCTGTTTGTGTTGTGAGATTGTTTGCATTTTATATTGAGTTGCAATATTAATACTTGGTAATTGTTTACAATTTAGATTGCCAACGATGCAAATCGGGAAAACCAGAATAATGATAATCAGATAAATAACAGTGCCATTCGACACATAGTAACCCAAGGAATTAGAGATGCTATGCCTGCGATCATCCAAAATGTTAGGGAAGCAGAAAATAATAAAAGTGATAATGGAAGTAAACGATCACATACTGAACCCAGTCGCAGCATAAACAATGGACCACTATTTCAATTGCCAATTCCAAAAAGAAGAAGAACCATGTCTTATAGTTGTTCTTACAAAGAATTCTGGTCTTGTAAACCAATAGAATTCTCGGGAAATGAAGGAACCATTGCAGCTTTACGCTGGATAGAAAAGACTGAAGCAGTCTTAAAAATAAGTAAGTGCGCAGAGGAAGACAAATTCATGTTTGCTTCCAATCTGTTTAAGAATGCTGCTTTAGAATGGTGGAACACTATTCTCCAGTCTAGGTGAAATGATAGAGTCTACAATATGGAATGGACTGAGTTTAAGAATATGGTTGAAAGGAAATTATGTCCTCCTAATGAAAAGGAACAGATAGCCAATATATTCTTAAACCTTAGAATGACTGGAGTGGACTGTAAGGGTTACACTACTATATTCTTCGAATATGCTAGAATAGTGCCAACCCTAGCTTCACCAGAACCAGTATTAATCTCCCATTATATTTGGGGATTAATCATGAGATTAGACATGTAGTCAAGGCCACTAGATCACCCACCATAGAAAAAGCTGTAGAACTAGCAAATACCTTGACTGATGAACTAGTGCATACACAAGAAGAAAACCAGAGAAAGAACCTGGCTCAGAAACTTACCTAGGAATTCCGTTATGGAAATTCCAATCGTGGGAAAAATGTAGGTTCTACTTCTACTCCGTACTGCAAATATTGCAAAAGAAAGCATTCTGGAAGATGCTCTATATACTGCAATTTCTGCAAAAATATCTGGACACAAGGAAGAAGACTGCAGGAAGAAACTTAACAATAAGATATGCTACAATTGTGGAGAAAAGGGACATATCAAGCCGAACTGTCCGATACTAGCTCTAGCCATGAACAACAAGACTAATAAGAATGCTAGGGCATTTGTTCTGACAGCCGAAGAAGCGAAGAGTATCCCGGATGTAATTGCCGGTACGTTTTTAGTTAAAGATGTTTTTGCTAAAGTATTATTTGACTCTGGTGCGAACCAAAGTTTTATTAATACTCCATTTTGCAAAATTCTCAATCAACCATTAACTAAACTCCAACAAGAATGTTCAGTAGAGACAGCAAATGGAGAAACCATTAAGATTTCTGATATCTTGCAGGGAGCAAGAATAGAAATTTTAAAACATAAGTTTATTGCTAATATTTACCCAATGAATCTGGCTGGATTTGATATTGTATTAGGAATGGATTGGTTATTAGCCAATAAAGCCAGTATTCTATGTGATCAAAAGTCAATCCAAATAAGTTCATCAAAGGGTGAAAAGATCACAATTAAAAGAAATAAGCCATCTAGATCTGCGAAATTCATCTCTGTGATGAAAACTGCAACCTGTGCAAGGAAAGGATCACTAGTGTATATGATTTCCATAATCATTAACACTATAGGAAAAGAATTGGAAGATATTCCCGTAGTAACTCAATTCTCAGATGTTTTTTCGAGAAGAATTACCAGGACTACCTCCGGACAGAAAAGTTGAATTCAAAATTCACCTGCTACCAGGAACCGCACCGATTGCAAAGGCACCTTACCGTTTGGCGCCAGCAGAAATGCAAGAACTGAAAAAACAGTTAGACGAACTTTTGGAGAAATGATTTGTACAGCCAAGTTCATCACCATGGGGAGCACTAATTCTGTTTGTTAAGAAGAAGGATGGGTCAATGCGTATGTGCATTGATTATCGAGAACTGAATAAGGTCACAATTAAAAATCGGTATCCATTACCGAGAATCGATGATCTGTTTGATCAATTGCAAGGAGCTCGATTCTTTTCTAAGATCGATTTACGCTTAGGATATCATCAATTAAAGGTTCAGGAAGAGGATATTCCTAAGACCGCCTTCAGAACAAGGTATGGCCATTATGAATTTACTGTCATGCCATTTGGTCTAACCAATGCCCCAGCCACATTTATGGACATGATGAACTGAATATGTAAGCCATATTTGGATAAATTCATAATTGTCTTTATAGATGATATTCTAATTTACTCTAAGAGTAAAGAGGAACATGCAGCACATCTGCATACACTTTTAAATTTGCTAAGAAAAGAAAAGCTTTACGCTAAATTTTCGAAATGCGAATTTTGGTTAGAAGAAGTGCAATTTCTTGGACATTTAGTTAATCATGAAGGAATTCATGTGGATTCCATAAAGATTGAGGCGATTACTAAATGGAAAGTCCCTGAATCACCAACGGAGGTTAGAAGTTTTCTAGGACTAGCCGGTTATTATAGAAGGTTTATCCGAGATTTTTCTAGAATAGCCATTCCCTTAACCAAGTTAACCTGTAAGTCTGTTAAGTTTGAATGGGGACCAAAACAAGAAGAAGCCTTTAGAATTCTTAAGCAAAGATTAACAACCGCACCCATATTAGCATTACCAGAAGGAACTGAAGACCTTGAATGTCACACCCTGACTTTTGCGGAAGCGTATGATGTGTGACTTGTTCAATATCATTACATTCAATCATAATAAACAACTATATGATCAAAACGATGTTCATCCATTCATTAGGATTAAAATTTTACAAACACCAGTCATTTAAGTTCCAACAACACAACCTTTGACCAAGTTACAAACCAACAAAAGTGGATGACATCTAACTTGGAATTTACTTCTAGAAACAACACCCGCGCCCAAGATCCAACTTGTTACCTGAAATACATGTAATTTTGAAAAACATCAACAAAAGTTGAGCGAGTTCATGCGTTTTGTATGAGTATGGATAAGCTTGTAAACATTTGAGATACTCATTTGAAAACATGTATGAAAAGTGTCTATGAACATATCAAATTAATGTTTTGCAAGGAAATTAATGCATGTGAAGACATAGGGAGTACTCAATATGAGTAGGCTTATACCCTCGTCGAATTCCCTCGACTGTGTCGGATTCCCCTCAACTGTGTCAAATTCACTTGACTGTGTCTCCCTTGACCGTATCAAATTACCTTGACTGTGTCAAATTACCCTTGACCATTATCGAATCACCTCGACTGGGACACCAAAGTACTCAAGTGGTCGCATAAGGACCATGAGTGGGGCTTGGCCGTACCCGTTAGATCTAACCTTCGTCCATATTTCTTATGAGAGTTAATGGCATTTCAAATTCAATCTATGCTCACATGATCTTATAGTTCATTTCATAGCCAAATCATACCATTTAAACATTCGTAACATGTATTCCACCCCTGAGAGTTATAAATCCAAAAACAACAAAAGAAAAGGGGGACACGAACTCACAGTTTTGCGTTCTTCCATCCGACGTAACTCAAGCTGCTACTAGTGTGCACGACTACCTTCAACGTACTACGGTCTATTAGACGAGCTGGTCGTGCCTTGACTTAGTATTAATTAGTGTCTTTGAGTTACGTTTCTTTGTGTCCTTAATATTATTCCAAGTTATATAATTGTTTGTTAAAATAGTAAATATTTTAACTTAAATTATATTTATGAATTTTGGAATATTAGTTAAAATAATACATTTGAACTTGTCAAGTTTATGTATTTGTACTTGTATAACTCCACAAGGATGGGTGCATTTGTATTCGTATTCTTATCCTTCTATATTTTTGCCAAGTATCGATGGCGTATTGCGGTGTGTAATTATACGTATGAGAATACGTATTTTTATTGTGTTTATTAAGTATCTCATACTTAATTTTTGTATTAACCTTTTCGGAATAATATTCCTAATAAAAATACATCAATATATATTTCCAAAATATATATTTTAAGAAATATTACATAGAAAAATTATTTAGAATTTTTCCTTGGCAAAAATATTTATACTTTTCATATAAGTCTCAAGAATAATATATTTTCAAGTCTAGCTTAGAATATATATATATATATATATATAAATCTATTTTTCACCCAAAAATAATATGTCCAAAGTTTATTTAAGAAAATATATATTTTCTCCCAAAATAATATATCTTCTAATAATTCCAAGAAAATATATATATTTTTACTTACCAAAAATAATATATTTTCTCCTTGTAAAAAATATGATTTATTTTATAATACTCACGAAAATCATATTTTTGTTCTCTTGGTTTCCAAAATACCGTTACCAAAATATACTTATGATTTTAATTTCGGAATATTTATGTAAGTTATATTCCTTGTTCGGTTTCACCAATATTTTGGGTATAAATTATGTATTTATTTCTTGGAATTTTGGTAATATTTTGTATGGTAATTTCTTGGTATTTTGCTGAGTTATATTATTTCTAGCCCTAAAATAATATAACTAATACACATAACATACAAATAATCACACACATGGTGACATCTAAATATATATTCTCCTAAATACATATTTAGTCACTTTTTTTTATCAAAAACCAACCTCCAATATTTTGTAATTTTTGTAACAAAAATTATGGCAAACTTTATATGAAAAATCATGGTTAAATTATACTTGTAAACATTTGTTTAAAAATATTTTCCCAAGTGTTTAATTTCTAGAAAATTTTTGCCATAGTTTCCCCTTAAAAATGGCGGTTTCCATGCTTTCAAAGTATATCATTTTCTTTTATAAATCATCATCAATCATCAACAAATCATTCAAGACTTACCATATGCTTTAAATATGCAATTTACACTTTGACATGAACTTGAAATTTTGTAAAAAGTTGTAGTAACTCAGTATGTTATTTAGTAGGTTAAGTTACCCTTTAAAACATGGTTATTTGTTTAGTAATCACATTTGTTGGTGCATACATCTGTCGTCTTCGTCTTATATCGAGTCTCGGGTTCGTTGCAGATCTGATCAAGCGTGACATCATCAAAAATGTCATCATATGACATCAATGATGACATCACAATATGAAAGGGATTCACGAAATTGAATGTGCATATAAGACAAAAGTTATGTTTGCTTGAAATAGAATTATTGTTGGTTTCGCTTGAAAGTCAACAGGTAGGTTCGCTTGAAAGTTATTAGGGGGTTTCGCTTGAGTTGTCTTATGTGTCATTCAAGCGAAAGTCTAAGGCTATATATAGGCTTGTGTGGATTTCATTTGTAACAGATTTTTCAGATTGATACCGAGGTGCTGCCGGTATTCCTTGTGTTTGTAATCGTTGTTATTTCACTACACAAGACGTTTAAAGTGATATTCAAGCTGTTTTGCAGTCAGTTTCTTATTTTCCGCATCTGAAACTGATAAAATCTCTTCTGAACGACTCGTTTGGGTCACAAAACGATCCTACAAGTGGTATCAGAGCTCAGGAGGAAGAGATCTTGCCAAAACAGCCTGTTTTCGTCACTTTTTCTGATTTCTACACCATTTTTTTTCAAAAATTAAAAATTTTCACGGATAAAATCGGCTCAAATTTTCACATATTATGCGCATTCATGTATTAACAAATCCTGTAAAGTTTCAGAACAAAAATCGACTTAAAACTGATTAAAATCATGCTTTCGCTTGAAATCTGTTCGATATATGCTGATGTCATCGACCTTTCGCTTGAAATACGTGTTGAGTACGCTTGAATCTGGCCTTTCGCTTGAAAAAAAAATTCAACCGCTTGAATCACTTGTTTCGCTTGAGTGTGTACATCGATTTTTGTGAAACATTCTGATCGAAGTTGTCAGTAGATTGGGAAAGGAAATCACATGTTTGTGCCAGTTTGAATGTGATTCTTATTCACGTTTTTTTGTCGGATTGTTTTAGTCATCGGTCCAATAGAATCAAGCTTTGAATTAGTTGGATAAGCTCAAGACCAAGCGGCCCGATCATATTGTTGAGGTTTTAAAATTGTCGGCTTCTTTAGTGCAAACAAGATTAATTGGTCCAATCGGCAAACATATTGCACGTGAATTGATCTGTGGAATTGTTGGACAATTACATTTGTGGATATCTAGATTGCATGTGCCGCCCATTTTATTTGATATGTGTGATTTGCATGTGAATTGGTCTTAAGTGATCTGTTCAATGATATTGGTCCAATAGGATTGTGTTTTATCAAAGTTGTTGGCCACTTGATATATTCACAAGAGTAAGTCAAAGTGTGCATTCGAAGTTGGTGAAACTGTTCGGCCCAATCAAATGTTCGAAATCAAGTTTACATGTGATAAAGAAATTATTGTTGGTCAACTTTAATTGAAGATTAGATCCAAGAAAATTGCGGCCCAATTATATTCATTGGATACTTGAGATTGTTGGACATTATCAACAGTTAAAACATTAGATCATTAACCGGCCCATGTGAACACAATTTTAATCGGCCCATGTGTTAGTGTTAAAGGTGTTTCACTTGGTGAACCAGTTCGTTTGAAAAGTCTATTTTGTGAACATTTGACGTCGAAACATGGATTTTGAAGAATTATTAGCGTATATGAATTATGAATCTCAGCAGTATATTCCGATAAAGCAAGAAGGAGAAACAGTCTCAGCAAAAGAAGTTGTTGAAAAAGTTCTAGTTTTTTATCATTTGTCTGATGAAGAGAGTGACAAGTATGAAGAAGAAATCCAAAGACTTGAAAATCTTAAACAACAACTTCCATCTGATCAACGTAGTGGAAAGTTATTTTATGCCGATAAAATTGGAAAATTGAAAGAAAAACAAGATGCAAAAAGAAAGAATCAAAAGGCAGTTATTGCTAAAGAAGAGATCAGAGCTGAGCAGATTGAACAAGTTCCATCGGTCAAGATTGAGATAGGAGAATCTGAAAAACCTGTATCTGTGAATCCTGAACCAGTATTAAAGAAAAAGGTTGAAGAAGATGCACCTATCTTTGATCATTCATCAGAAAAAGAGAGTAAGGATGAAAGTGTTCATGAGGAAACGAAACAGGTTGAAAATATTTCAGCTTTAAAGATTGAGACAAAAACTGATGATAAACAGATTCTTGTTTTGCTGAAAAATTGTGAGAAGTTGACATCTGAAAATGACAAACTCTTGAAGGAAGTTGAGAGTTCGTCATTAGAAAACAAAAATCTTAAAAAATCAGAAAATGTTTTGAAAAATCAAATACAAAATTTAGAAAATGAAAAAGTAAAAATTGAGAAAGATTTTCAAAGTCAAATAAAAATTTTAGAAGATGAGAGAGATTTGTTTGGTAAAAACAATCTTGAAAAACAAAGTGCAATCAATTCTCATCTTGAAAAGATTATTCGACTTGAAAAGGAAGCAGAGTGTGCTCAAAAGAAAATCAAGGAATGGGAAGAAAAGTTGAAGGTGTTTGTGAATACTTCAACTATTCCCTGTCCAAAACCTATTAATTCAGTTCCAATAAGTGATGATCTCACAAACTTTGACAAAGTCAATGTTGAAGATTGTGATGAGAAATCTGATGATGAAAAATGAAAAAATGAAGAAAAAGAATTTATTTTTGAAGTTAAAAGAAAAGTTTCAAGAAACTGTTCCACAATCAACTGAAAAGGAAGAATGCTCTAAGCAAAAACCTTTGAAGAAGAAAGTGGAACAAAAACAAAAAGAGAAAATTTTGAAAAATGTTCAAAAAGAAAATAAAAGTTCATCAGATCAATCATCCAATCGCAATCAAAAATTACAAAAAGTAAAAAATGAAAATTCAAAAATTGTTAGTAATGAGTGGTGCAGGTCGGACCACAGAGCTCAAAGGCCAAATCCAGCAAATAAGAGGAGGAAAGATTATCACCAAGCCAAACAGTGCTTTGATCTAAATGTTTGGACTAAAAATGGTGATTGGTACGATAACAGAGTGTGTTACAGATGCGGTTATCAAGGACACATTGCTGTTAACTGCCAGAGTTGGAGATTTGAATCAAGGAGATGCTTTAACTGCAACATCATTGGCCATATTGCTAGAGATTGCTCAATGAGATCAATGAGAAGATCGAGGGCTGAATCTCAGAAGCAGGTGAAGAAACCAGTCAATGTCAAGCCCAAAGAACAGAAGGTTCAAGAATCTAAAGTTCAAGAAAATAAAGTGAAGCTTTCTCAGGGGCAAAAAGACAGACTGAGGAAGAAGAGGAAGAAGGCCAGAGAGTATCTGGAAAAGATTTTGTCCTCGGATACAACTGGTAAAACAGATAAAAGTTATGATAAATCATCTTGCTCACCAAAGAACAACAAATCAAGCAAAACACATTCATCAGATACAAATCTGAGGAAGAAAGAGGGAAAGAAGAAGAAAGTTTGTGGTGATGAATCTGTTTCTTCGGAAACAAAGGAGCCACATATTGGCGATGAATCTGGCTCATCAAAGTCAGACAAGCCACATTCAGGCAATGATTCTGGTATGGTAAAACCAGAAGAGCCATGTGTTGAGGTAAAAAATGAGAATTCCGGTCTAACAATGGATTATGCAAATTTTCCACCATTGTTGAACAAGAATTCAAAATCACCCAAGGACCGTCGGGCTTGGGCGAATCTGTTTAAATGAAAAACCTGACTTGCCGGAGTTCCCAAGTTGGTAAGCGTGGAACATGAATCGGCACATTTCTTGAGAAATTCACCTCGGTGATATTTCGATCAAAAAGTGGTTAATCAAGAACATTAAGTTGTACTTGATTTCTCATATGTGATAAAAAAAACAAGGTGATGAAATGTCCCCAAACCTACAAGTTGGTAAGCAAACTAAATTTTTCCGAAAAAACCATTTTGATTAAAACAAACTTAAGTGTTTTGAAATCATAATGGGAAAATAGTTTGTTGTAAAGGGGAGTTCTGATTGTTTACGCCAAAAGGATGGAGAATTGAAGTAATTCTCATCAAGTTGTCAACTTTGTATAGTTTGATTTCAAATTTTCCCAGAAAATCAAAATTGGAATATATTTTGATTTTAGGGGGAGAAAAATTTAAAAAAATTAGAAAATTTGAAAATGTCAAAAACATTGAAAAAATTTAAAAAAAATGAGTTTTGCTGAAACAAGAAGAAATGATAGAAAATCAGTGGACTATCACAGCATGCTAAAGAAATGTAAAGTCTAAAAGTGATAAACGATCTCAATAAAGATGTGACGATAGGCTCAGCTAGACTAGTAGATTTGCGAGAACGATACAAACCTAAATGAAAAAAACCTAGTTCTAGTGGGAAACATCGTCAAAAGCATAGTACTTAGTTTTGTCCTTCTTGATTGTGTACCTACTCGGTAATCGCTGATTGTCGAAAGACATAAAACTGGTTAAGTTTGTGAACTTTCACAACTTTGCTAAAAAGTCGCTGTGATTGTGCATTTCATTTTGCAAAGATTTAAACTTGTTTTATTTCTTTATTTTGTTTAAGCATTGGACATCCTCTGCGCATACGTGAGTATCGACCTGGATGTTAGTGCCTAAACGTTCTGCTTTATTTTCTTTGGTGTTTCGTTTAAGCTTTGGATCACCTCTGCGTATACGTGAGTATCGAACTGGTGGTTAAAGCCTAAACAATTTCAACTTGTTTTATTTTTCTTATTTTGTTTAAACATTGGACTTTCTCTGCGTATCGAAAGATCGACCTGATTGTTAATGTTTAAACATTATGTTTTGTTTTCGCACAAATCACAGTTGATAAAAGTTTAAAGGCATTACTTGAGTCAGTGTATTGCATGATGAGGGGATATGCTGAGATCGTGGGGTCCATAAGAATTTAGTGCAAATAAATATACCTTAACGTATCGGTAAGCATTTCGAAAGTTTTTAGATTGAGTTTATGTGGACAACAATATCGTCAATCAACGTGAATCGTTTAGAACTGAAAATGTTTAAAGCTTAACGGTGCTAGTGATTGGTCACAAAAACTGATATGATCCTCTTAAGCAAACTCACAAAAATAGTGTTTCTAATTAGTTCTTTACTGCATTTCATTTAAATCAAAAATCCAAAAAGATTTTCAGTGTGTTTTAGCATAAATTTTGAAAAATTCAAAAAGTTTTTTGACAACTGGTGTTAGAAAGCTAATTTTCAAAATTCCGAGTGCTAAACATGATGAACAGATGGTTTGGGAGAGTGTGTTGTTTTGATAAAAAAAACGATATTTCTTCAAGTGGTTCATCATTGTAAAATTATTTTTTGATTGTATAATTTCTGCAAGTGGTTCATTAGAAGAGAGGAGATTTGAGGATTCTTACACTGTGAGACACTTCAAAGAGTTCGAGAGGACTGATAAAGACTGAAGATTGTGAAGACTCGACACTTTAGACTCGTCAAGATCTGAGGGGGAGTCTGTTGGTGCATACATCTGTCGTCTTCGTCTTATATCGAGTCTCGGGTTCGTTGCAGATCTGATCAAGCATGACATCATCAAAAATGTCATCATATGACATCAATGATGACATCACAAAATGAAAGGGATTCACGAAATTGAATGTGCATATAAGATAAAAGTTATGTTCGCTTGAAATAGAATTATTGTTGGTTTCGCTTGAAAGTCAACAGGTAGGTTCGCTTGAAAGTTATTAGGGGGTTTCGCTTGAGTTGTCTTATGTGTCATTCAAGCGAAAGTCTAAGGCTATATATAGGCTTGTGTGGATTTCATTTGTAACCGATTTTTCAGATTGATACCGAGGTGCTGCCGGTATTCCTTGTGTTTGTAATCGTTGTTATTTCAATACACAAGACGTTTAAAGTGATATTCAAGCTGTTTTGCAATCAGTTTCTTATTTTCCGCATCTGAAACTGATAAAATCTCTTCTGAACGACTCGTTTGGGTCACAAAACGATCCTACAACATTCTTGCAAAATCTAGTCCTTTACAACTTACAAGATGATTTTTCCAAAAACAATTCTTTTGTATTTCTCTTGTTAATAACATGTTTCTATACTTGATTTATCATTAAAAATATGATTAGTTTCTTTAAAAA